>CM076599.1:179895000-181095000 GCA_038502835.1 Octonoba sinensis
TATGAGCTTGATTCGAACATGTACCAGCAGTCTCTCTGTCCCAAAGCGCTGCGAACTAGGCTGTATAGACGATATGTATGCGGTAGACTTTATATTTGTTACGATTAAGAGAGAATCATCGGTATTTTTACAATAATACAATTAAATTTAAAAAAAAAAAAAAAAAAAAAAAAAAAAAAAAAAAAAAAAAAAAAAAAAAAAAAAAAAAAAAAAAAAAAAAAAAAAAAAAAAAAAAAAAAAAAAAAAAAAAAAAAAAAAAAAAAAAAAAAAAAAAAAAAAAAAAAAAAAAAAAAAAAAAAAAAAAAAAAAAAAAAAAAAAAAAAAAAAAAAAAAAAAAAAAAAAAAAAAAAAAAAAAAAAAAAAAAAAAAAAAAAAAAAAAAAAAAAAAAAAAAAAAAAAAAAAAAAAAAAAAAAAAAAAAAAAAAAAAAAAAAAAAAAAAAAAAAAAAAAAAAAAAAAAAAAAAAAAAAAAAAAAAAAAAAAAAAAAAAAAAAAAAAAAAAAAAAAAAAAAAAAAAAAAAAAAAAAAAAAAAAAAAAAAAAAAAAAAAAAAAAAAAAAAAAAAAAAAAAAAAAAAAAAAAAAAAAAAAAAAAAAAAAAAACTTTTTGCCAAACTTTTGGTGAATATTATAGACTACATGCCTTCAGTATGCATTTCCATCACTATTTCTCTGTTATGCTGTAATTACAAACGATAACAGGAATAAAACTAAGACACTTACTTTTCGCTTCTATCCTTATAGGACGGGTGAGATTGCGCACAGGGATTGGGTGGTTTACACGCACGGGAAATGACTTTCGACGTTAAGTAGGTTACAGTAAGAATAACTGTAAGTAAATTGTCAAAATAGCTGAACAAACGTTTGCTTAAAAAGTAGGTTGAAATACGTATGTCACAATGAAAAATCAGGGGAACAGTAATGAGCAAGCTCTTACATTAGGAAAGCAAGCAGTGATAAGAACGTTGTGTCACACTTTTTCAGAGAAAAATTATATGAATTTAAGTAGAACCAGCTAGAAAAAGTGTACACTTTTTTTGCTCAACAGTATACATTGTACACAATTTGTACATAAAAAGTGAATAATTTTTGAACACTTCAAAAAGTATACATTTTTTGTGCAAATTTTGTGTAGTTTTTATGCACACCAAAAAGTGCATATTCTGCGTTTATAAAAACTTTGCACATTTTTTGCACAAAATAATTGTAATATTATTTGTTTGCAAAAATTGTGCTTTTTTTTAAAAAAATCTTACCTATAACACAAGTCTGATTCAATTCTTCAAATTTTTCAAACTGAAGGTTTTTTTTTTTTCTTTGTACCACATCATTATATAAACACTACTTGGTTTATTGTGTATACACATACATTACAGTATGAATGAGAGGGTTTGAGAAAATTTCTACATTTTTACATGCCCTGTCGCTCATGAGAAATTTTATACCCGAATGAAAAAAAATACTTTAATTTACTTTTACATGTTATTCAGGGCTCAATCAAGGCTTTAAAAATAGTACACATTTTGTGCATGCAATGCACTTGCAATTCTATGTGTTTGCAAAAATTGTGTATTTGTGAAATGCCCAAAAAAAGTATACTTTTCAATTCAATGCAAAAAAAAAAATAGTAATTTTTATTGATATTTCCCCATTGATGTTCATTAAGACTGAGAAGATCGAACTTCACACCAAAATTAGTTTTCTGAATTGATAACATACATTATTAATTTTTATGTTACATTCGGATAATTCAAAATAAGTTATAATAATGAAAAAAAAGTGTAAGAAGTCAACTCGTTAGCACATGAGTAGCACATTAATGTCTAATAAGGGTCTTCATAGATGTAGATTATAAAGAAATAATGCATTTTAAATTTGCTTTTTTTTAAATAGAGACTTTTTAATGCTGTTAAAAATATATAGTATGCTTAAATCGAGAAAAAAAATAAATAAAGAAAAAAAGATATGACCGAATAACTGCATTAACTAGATATAAAATCACATAATTCAAATAAAATAATATCACGTTGTCCAGTAATCATTAAATTGTTAGGTGGCCCATCATCAGTAACGTAATAAAACTTTAGACAAGTCTAAATCCTTATCCGTTTTTTTTTAGATACTTTGTTGAATGTTATTGAACAAAAAAACTACTTCGTTCATTTACAAGTATCATAGCTTAGATTTCTACACCTTCAATGCTACCTAATGCAACTAATGTAAGCTAATCTACCTCTGTAAATACATAACATAGCATAACTTCTTCCGCAAACAGCAGAGTCAGTGGCACAGTGGCTCCAGCGTTGGATTGTGATACGACAGATCGTCAGTTCTAACCCAGTTCTCCCATCTTATTCATTCCCACACTAGTGAAGGTTACTCAGACGACCCATAGATGGCGCCACGGAATTTTCCTATGCATGATACTGCTGTGCACTTTTTATGCACAATTCAGTTTGCACATTTTATGCACAATCAGAGGTTCCAAAATACGCTCGGATTTTGTGCACTTTTTGTGCAAACTTTTCTAGCTGGGGACACTAGGCGGTTGCTGCTGTACAACTACCTGACATCGCGGTGCACCCTCATCTCTCGTCTCACCAGGCTATACCGTAGGTTTAAAAAGAGTTGATAAAGGCTTTTTGGATGGCGATAAAATCCCAGAAATAGCGCTTTTTTTTCGACCCCTGTTTTTTCTGCTATGCGTGTATAATGGACTTATTTTTTAAAACAGCTTTAAGAATCAATTTTCGTTTTAATTTCAAAAGCATATTATGTATTGTTGTAAAACAATTAAATAAAACCTTTTTCAACAAATATATGATTTAAAAAATACACAAATAAAGCTGATTCACCAAAGCAATTATGTACTTTTCAAAAGTTACAAAGTATATCGCTTTTAAAAGTTAGTTCATCGGCATATCGTTTTTCAAAAATTACAAACTAATGCTTAAGAGCCAGTTTTTTTTTACATATTTTATTTAACTTGACTTGTGGCGGAATTTTGTAAGGCGGTTTTCGACAACTATTACTGCATAAATTATCCTCAAATTTTGCACACAAGCTTATCTTCGATGACAATACAATAATCCATCCCTTTTATAATTTATTATAACGTTAATTAGGAAAAAAAATTAATCATTTTGGCTCTGATGAAATGATCAGCATTATCATTTGCAGTTTGGCAACAATAGTTTTGTTTGGATAATGCAACGATGTTTTGAATTTAAATAAAACCATGTAACTTAAAACATTTTTGGCGATTTAATAATTATTTTTTTAAGAGACTTGCAGGGTCGGAAGTTCACATTTTTCATTTAGCTGAAAGTTTAATTATTAGACACATTTTTAAACGTTTTTTTTTTAGTTTGTTATTAAAGTTTTGGGAGGTCACAGTTGAAGTTAGATCCTTTTGCGAAGAAAAGCATACCAACTTACATAAGATATTTCCATTTGCGTCAAAAGGGAACATGGTTGGATTTTGGCGCAAAGGTCAAAGGTCGTTCAAAATTGTTCAATACAAATTTGACCGTCCAAATCTCCTTGCGCCCAGCAGTGAAGCACAACAACATACATGTCAGTAAATACATACCAAAGAATAATACCTAAAAATAGTAAGATGTGTGTGGTAGACTTTTGCCTCACAAAAATATTTGATCCTGAAATTGAGGAAACACAAAATTGCATGAATTTGAAGTGCAGTTACTGTTTGCTCCAAAAGTGACCACTTATGAAACCAGCTGGAGAACAATTCACAGATCCGTGGTAATTTATTCAGTTTTTAAATAATACGGCTTTAAACTTGGTTGAACGAGCGCTTTGTGGTACTTGTTAAAGAATGCCGAAAACTCTTATTTCGATATTTATTTCTGTTAAATATATAAATATTACACTAAGCTTTCTTTAACAAACTAAATTGCGTTCCGAATATAATTTATAATCCGAAGTAGTTGACATTTTATCAGTACGATGTAGTTTAACACTAGAACCGCGGAACTTTCGATATACCTAGAACCGCGGAGCGGGTCATTTTGACCCTTGTATTGAAAACCAATAAAAATACACAAGCGCTTAATTTAGTTAACTAAAACACTTTGTTTTTTAATATCTCGGAATTTACATTTAATAAATTATATAAATAAAGAGAAATTACCTTCATTTTCACAAACTGGTATTATTTAAATTTTTTTTGTCCTCGAGTAAAATAACATGCCTCTTTAACAAAATATGACAAATTTCCTGCTTTCAATGGGAAAACAGAATAATATCTACTTTCAATACGTGCAGATAATCGTTTTTAAAAATTAAAAATGCAATTAGTTACTTACTAGTTTTACAGATTATAAACTCAAATTTACTGTATGCATTGTTCGCAAAACTTAGTAATAAGTTTAGTACATTTTCCACAAATTGGTGCTTTACATTTCGAGCAGATGTCTACAGTTTTATTTTCACACTTCGAGCTGTGACATCTGACTCGTTTACGCTTAATTTGTAAGTGTCCATTGTTTTCATTGGATATTTCCCATTCTCTTTTTTCCACCTTTTTTTGACGGGCGAGAACAAACTTTTCTCTCAATTCTTCTACCAAGTCTTGAATAAATTGCCGTCTGCTAATAGATTTTCCAGTTACAGCTTTATATAAAACCCAGGCATTAATTGCAGCAAGGTCCAATATATTACAAAAAACCTGCACTGGCCACCTTCGGGAAGCAGACTTGACTGTATATTTCCGTGCCATTTGGTCAATGATGTCCACACCATATTTAGTTCCGTTGTAGAAAGCGATTGTATCAGGTAGTTTTTTTGGGTTATCTAAAATTTCTACGGTTGGATGGAGGCTACTTAGCAACAATACGTTTTTATCTTTTTTACCTTGATAAACCGTTAGACTTATGTCTTTATTGTTTAGTACCGTAGTCGAATGCAATGTGGATCTTGACATTTTTACAGTAACTGGTATTTCTCTTCTTGAGCGCTTTACAGTTCCTACAAGGCTGGTGTCTTTAGATTTCAATATTTGTGCAAGCTTCAGTGTTGTGAAAAAATTGTCTGTTGTGACATTTCTCCCTTTGTTCTCATACGGACTTATTAGTCGCAGCACTACATTTTCAGAAAGAGAAACGTTGGATGGACTTTGGTTATCTTTTCCAAGATACGGAAATCCATTTATCAGATATTTAAAGTCAACATCTGCAGCCAACCAGAATTTAATACCAAATTTATCTGGTTCATTTGGCATATATTGTGTGAATCTACACCTAGCTTTTGTAGGAAATAACTGTTCATCTACTGTTATATTAGGACCTGGTGTATAATTTGTCTTGCAATTTTCAATGAAACGATTCCAGATATCTGAAATAAGGGCAAATTTGTCTGTTTCTAAACGCTTTGATCGTGTTGATTTTATGTCAAAGCGTAAAAATCTCATTATTTCTCGAAATCGGTCCCTTGGCATTGTATTTTGGAAAAATGGTGGTCCCCAGTCCTTTGACCATAAGCTATCCAGTTCAAGTCCTTTTGCACAATAAATTCCTCGTGCATATAAAATTGATATAAACGCATCAATTTCTTCCAATCTAATATTCCACTCTGTTTCAGGAATCTGGCGACCAGCTTCATCTTCGGAGCATTTCTTTATGTGCTTCAGCATGAATTCGTCTATAAAAAGTCTCCACGAACTTGAGGGACTGTTATCCATAATATTACGTTTAGCATGTGGTGTTGGACCACCAACTTCTTTCAAAATATTACACTTTGGTTTTCGTCCTTTATCGATTCTTCCTACTTCAGCAACATTCCAAACTGTTCCATCTTTCCCAACTTCATTCTTTCCAGCTTCGAATGTTATTGTGGATTTCCTATTAATTTTTTTTAACTTTGGCTTATCTTTTCTTGGAATGTTTGATTTTCCTTTTTTATCAGATGAATTATTATTATTGCAAAGGGAAGGTCCAGCAATTCCCAAATCATTCCCAGAGTCCTTTTCACTTTCAGTTTCTTTATCTGAATCCAAATGTCCCTTGTCATCAGGCAAGTATTCATCCCCACTACTCAAAATCGAAACACTTTCATCATTACAATCACCTTCTGAATCATTTTCAGATAATTCGTTGAAATATTCCAAAGCTTCTTGAATAGTAAGATGACGGCGTCGAAACATCTTTTTTATGCATATACTATGTACCAAACTCAACTTTGAAACACTTTCCAAAAATTTTCGGCAACCATTCAACTGCATTCGAACATAGTTTGTGCTGCGAGCATATTGTAATGACCTTGACCGAAATTCTTTTCTATTCCTTCTGGTACAATCCATTTCAGGAATTCGAGGGGTGGAGGAAAAGAAGTGCTTCCCAGTTACTTCCGCGAAAATGCATGTTTTTCGTCATTTTAGCGTTAGTATTTCCTATGGGTCAAATTGACCCGCGCCGCGGTTCTAGGTATAAGTGTTAACTATCGGAAAGCTACGAAGTTTTAAATTTTGTAAATTGTTGTTCACCGTATATTATTAAAAGTCATAAGAGGATTTTTGTTTTCAACCAATACTTTTCCCGTGGTGATAAATTAAACATCGTTTTGGGTCAAATTGACCCGCTCCGCGGTTCTAGTGTTAAAGGCATGACTGTCATAGGACGTCCATCCGATCATGTTCTAGTATTTCGAAAAATAGTTAAAGCTGTAGGTCCACCAGCGATACATAGAAACACTTCGTGCCCGGCCAGTTTGGTCAAACAGAGCACCCCGACTATAAGTGGCTTGGCTTTTCAAACTCCTTCAACAAATACTGAATAACCCAACAGGATTATTTACATTTTGAAAATAATGAATTATCTTTGAAAAAATTTAATTTCAATGAGCCATTTAAACCATTCTTTTTATTACAGAAATTGCGTTATTACACAGAAAGCTTATATATATATATATATATATATATATATGTATGTGTGGGGGGGGGGTTTATGTGTTTATGTATGTACTAGCGGTACCCGCACGGCTATGCCCGTGTTAAAAAATGAAAAGACCAGTCGGTTCGCTATTGTGTATATAGTGGTAACTTTTTTATGCGAAAATATGTTATTTTATTAAAATGTATAGCATTCCACATAATTAAAAATTACCAACCCACGGCAATGAACCAGCGATCCTACACATTTCAGCACTTTTTTTTTACAAAACACACACAATAAAAAATGAAAAAAGAAATGAAAGACACGAAACGAAAACGAAAATATTTAAGAGAAAACGCATTTTAATTGTTTAGTTCAAGTACCCACACAAAAAGAACGATTATAATTCATTAGTAGTTTTAATTAATAAATTTCTAGTATAATTAGTTTTTGTCTATTATTCATTAACAGTAAAACGTTAAGACGAAATTTTGTAGCTCGCAGAAACTAAAAGTAGGAGGAAAGGATTTGAAAGCGGAAAAACCTTTCATCCGAGTTAAAATAGGCAAATAGCATGTATGCTAATTCACTGGAGAAAGAATAGAATAAAATAAATAAAAATGTAAATAGTAATAATAAGTTGGAAGAAAAAAAATCGCTATGAAGTATTACATTTGTTTAAGAAACCCTTGTGTAGTTTGGAGAATAATCTCGTAAAATGCATGTCAAAATAAGTAAATCAAAATAAAGCTATCGATCGCCTGTGAGCCGCAGCAAATAAATTTTAACTCGTCGAGGTGCACATCCCCATGTTCCAAACTAGTTTCATGCCAAATTTCAGGAAAATCCGTCAAACGGAGCTGTTCTTACGCCGGAAACAGACACACAGACAGACATACTTGCTGCTTTATTATTAGCTAGCGGTACCCGCACGGCTATGCCCGTGTTAAAAAATGAAAAGACCTGTCGGTACGCCATTGTGTACCTAGCGGTAACTTTGTTACGTGTAAATTATGTTATATTATTAAAATGTATAGCATTCTACATAATTAAAAATTATCCACCCATGGCAATCAACCAGCGATCCCACACATTTAAGCACTTTTTTTTTACAAAACACACACAATAAAAAATGAAAAAAGAAATGAAAGACACGAAACGAAAACGAAAATATTTAAGAGAAAACGCATTTTAATTGTTTAGTTCAAGTACCCACACAAAAAGAACGATTATAATTCATTAGTAGTTTTAATTAATAAATTTCTAGTATAATTAGTTTTTGTCTATTATTTATTAACAGTAAAACGTTAAGACGAAATTTTGTAGCTCGCAGAAACTAAAAGTAGGAGGAAAGGATTTGAAAGCGGAAAAACCTTTCATCCGAGTTAAAATAGGCAAATAGCATGTATGCTAATTCACTGGAGAAAGAATAGAATAAAATAAATAAAAATGTAAATAGTAATAATAAGTTGGAAGAACAAAAATCGCTATGAAGTATTACATTTGTTTAAGAAACCCTTGTGTAGTTTGGAGAATAATCTCGTAAAATGCATGTCAAAATAAGTAAATCAAAATAAAGCTATCGATCGCCTGTGAGCCGCAGCAAATAAATTTTAACTCGTCGAGGTGCACATCCCCATGTTCCAAACTAGTTTCATGCCAAATTTCAGGAAAATCCGTCAAACGGAGCTGTTCTTACGCCGGAAACAGACACACAGACAGACATACTTGCTGCTTTATTATTAGCTAGCGGTACCCGCACGGCTATGCCCGTGTTAAAAAATGAAAAGACCTGTCGGTACGCCATTGTGTACCTAGCGGTAACTTTGTTACGTGTAAATTATGTTATATTATTAAAATGTATAGCATTCTACATAATTAAAAATTATCCACCCATGGCAATCAACCAGCGATCCCACACATTTAAGCACTTTTTTTTTACAAAACACACACAATAAAAAATGAAAAAAGAAATGAAAGACACGAAACGAAAACGAAAATATTTAAGAGAAAACGCATTTTAATTGTTTAGTTCAAGTACCCACACAAAAAGAACGATTATAATTCATTAGTAGTTTTAATTAATAAATTTCTAGTATAATTAGTTTTTGTCTATTATTCATTAACAGTAAAACGTTAAGACGAAATTTTGTAGCTCGCAGAAACTAAAAGTAGGAGGAAAGGATTTGAAAGCGGAAAAACCTTTCATCCGAGTTAAAATAGGCAAATAGCATGTATGCTAATTCACTGGAGAAAGAATAGAATAAAATAAATAAAAATGTAAATAGTAATAATAAGTTGGAAGAACAAAAATCGCTATGAAGTATTACATTTGTTTGAGAAACCCTTGTGTAGTTTGGAGAATAATCTCGTAAAATGCATGTCAAAATAAGTAAATCAAAATAAAGCTATCGATCGCCTGTGAGCCGCAGCAAATAAATTTTAACTCGTCGAGGTGCACATCCCCATGTTCCAAACTAGTTTCATGCCAAATTTCAGGAAAATCCGTCAAACGGAGCTGGCCCTACGCCGGACACAGACACACAGACAGACATACTTGCTGCTTTATTATTAGCTAGTGGTACCCGCACGGCTATGCACGTGTTAAAAAATGAAAAGATCAGTCGGTTCGCCATTGTGTATATAGTGGTAACTTTTTTATGCGAAAATATGTTATTTTATTAAAATGTATAGCATTCCACATAATTAAAAATTATCAACCCACGGCAATGAACCAGCGATCCTACACATTTCAGCACTTTTTTTTTACAAAGCACACACAATAAAAAATGAAAAAAGAAATGAAAGACACGAAACGAAAACGAAAATATTTAAGAGAAAACGCATTTTAATTGTTTAGTTCAAGTACCCACACAAAAAGAACGATTATAATTCATTAGTAGTTTTAATTAATAAATTTCTAGTATAATTAGTTTTTGTCTATTATTCATTAACAGTAAAACGTTAAGACGAAATTTTGTAGCTCGCAGAAACTAAAAGTAGGAGGAAAGGATTTGAAAGCGGAAAAACCTTTCATCCGAGTTAAAATAGGCAAATAGCATGTATGCTAATTCACTGGAGAAAGAATAGAATAAAATAAATAAAAATGTAAATAGTAATAATAAGTTGGAAGAACAAAAATCGCTATGAAGTATTACATTTGTTTAAGAAACCCTTGTGTAGTTTGGAGAATAATCTCGTAAAATGCATGTCAAAATAAGTAAATCAAAATAAAGCTATCGATCGCCTGTGAGCCGCAGCAAATAAATTTTAACTCGTCGAGGTGCACATCCCCATGTTCCAAACTAGTTTCATGCCAAATTTCAGGAAAATCCGTCAAACGGAGCTGTTCTTACGCCGGAAACAGACACACAGACAGACATACTTGCTGCTTTATTATTAGCTAGCGGTACCCGCACGGCTATGCCCGTGTTAAAAAATGAAAAGACCTGTCGGTACGCCATTGTGTACCTAGCGGTAACTTTGTTACGTGTAAATTATGTTATATTATTAAAATGTATAGCATTCTACATAATTAAAAATTATCCACCCATGGCAATCAACCAGCGATCCCACACATTTAAGCACTTTTTTTTTACAAAACACACACAATAAAAAATGAAAAAAGAAATGAAAGACACGAAACGAAAACGAAAATATTTAAGAGAAAACGCATTTTAATTGTTTAGTTCAAGTACCCACACAAAAAGAACGATTATAATTCATTAGTAGTTTTAATTAATAAATTTCTAGTATAATTAGTTTTTGTCTATTATTTATTAACAGTAAAACGTTAAGACGAAATTTTGTAGCTCGCAGAAACTAAAAGTAGGAGGAAAGGATTTGAAAGCGGAAAAACCTTTCATCCGAGTTAAAATAGGCAAATAGCATGTATGCTAATTCACTGGAGAAAGAATAGAATAAAATAAATAAAAATGTAAATAGTAATAATAAGTTGGAAGAACAAAAATCGCTATGAAGTATTACATTTGTTTAAGAAACCCTTGTGTAGTTTGGAGAATAATCTCGTAAAATGCATGTCAAAATAAGTAAATCAAAATAAAGCTATCGATCGCCTGTGAGCCGCAGCAAATAAATTTTAACTCGTCGAGGTGCACATCCCCATGTTCCAAACTAGTTTCATGCCAAATTTCAGGAAAATCCGTCAAACGGAGCTGTTCTTACGCCGGAAACAGACACACAGACAGACATACTTGCTGCTTTATTATTAGCTAGCGGTACCCGCACGGCTATGCCCGTGTTAAAAAATGAAAAGACCTGTCGGTACGCCATTGTGTACCTAGCGGTAACTTTGTTACGTGTAAATTATGTTATATTATTAAAATGTATAGCATTCTACATAATTAAAAATTATCCACCCATGGCAATCAACCAGCGATCCCACACATTTAAGCACTTTTTTTTTACAAAACACACACAATAAAAAATGAAAAAAGAAATGAAAGACACGAAACGAAAACGAAAATATTTAAGAGAAAACGCATTTTAATTGTTTAGTTCAAGTACCCACACAAAAAGAACGATTATAATTCATTAGTAGTTTTAATTAATAAATTTCTAGTATAATTAGTTTTTGTCTATTATTCATTAACAGTAAAACGTTAAGACGAAATTTTGTAGCTCGCAGAAACTAAAAGTAGGAGGAAAGGATTTGAAAGCGGAAAAACCTTTCATCCGAGTTAAAATAGGCAAATAGCATGTATGCTAATTCACTGGAGAAAGAATAGAATAAAATAAATAAAAATGTAAATAGTAATAATAAGTTGGAAGAACAAAAATCGCTATGAAGTATTACATTTGTTTGAGAAACCCTTGTGTAGTTTGGAGAATAATCTCGTAAAATGCATGTCAAAATAAGTAAATCAAAATAAAGCTATCGATCGCCTGTGAGCCGCAGCAAATAAATTTTAACTCGTCGAGGTGCACATCCCCATGTTCCAAACTAGTTTCATGCCAAATTTCAGGAAAATCCGTCAAACGGAGCTGGCCCTACGCCGGACACAGACACACAGACAGACATACTTGCTGCTTTATTATTAGCTAGTGGTACCCGCACGGCTATGCACGTGTTAAAAAATGAAAAGATCAGTCGGTTCGCCATTGTGTATATAGTGGTAACTTTTTTATGCGAAAATATGTTATTTTATTAAAATGTATAGCATTCCACATAATTAAAAATTATCAACCCACGGCAATGAACCAGCGATCCTACACATTTCAGCACTTTTTTTTTACAAAGCACACACAATAAAAAATGAAAAAAGAAATGAAAGACACGAAACGAAAACGAAAATATTTAAGAGAAAACGCATTTTAATTGTTTAGTTCAAGTACCCACACAAAAAGAACGATTATAATTCATTAGTAGTTTTAATTAATAAATTTCTAGTATAATTAGTTTTTGTCTATTATTCATTAACAGTAAAACGTTAAGACGAAATTTTGTAGCTCGCAAAAACTAAAAGTAGGAGGAAAGGATTTGAAAGCGGAAAAACCTTTCATCCGAGTTAAAATAGGCAAATAGCATGTATGCTAATTCACTGGAGAAAGAATAGAATAGAATAAAATAAATAAAAATGTAAATAGTAATAATAAGTTGGAAGAACAAAAATCGCTATGAAGTATTACATTTGTTTAAGAAATCCTTGTGTAGTTTGGAGAATAATCTCGTAAAATGCATGTCAAAATAAGTAAATCAAAATAAAGCTATCGATCGCCTGTGAGCCGCAGCAAATAAATTTTAACTCGTCGAGGTGCACATCCCCATGTTCCAAACTAGTTTCATGCCAAATTTCAGGAAAATCCGTCAAACGGAGCTGGCCCTACGCCGGACACAGACACACAGACAGACATACTTGCTGCTTTATTATTAGCTAGCGGTACCCGCACGGCTATGCCCGTGTTAAAAAATTAAAAGACCAGTCGGTTCGCCATTGTGTATATAGTGGTAACTTTTTTATGCGAAAATATGTTATTTTATTAAAATGTATAGCATTCCACATAATTAAAAATTACCAACCCACGGCAATGAACCAGCGATCCTACACATTTAAGCACTTTTTTTTTACAAAACACACACAATAAAAAATGAAAAAAGAAATGAAAGACACGAAACGAAAACGAAAATATTTAAGAGAAAACGCATTTTAATTGTTTAGTTCAAGTACCCACACAAAAAGAACGATTATAATTCATTAGTAGTTTTAATTAATAAATTTCTAGTATAATTAGTTTTTGTCTATTATTCATTAACAGTAAAACGTTAAGACGAAATTTTGTAGCTCGCAGAAACTAAAAGTAGGAGGAAAGGATTTGAAAGCGGAAAAACCTTTCATCCGAGTTAAAATAGGCAAATAGCATGTATGCTAATTCACTGGAGAAAGAATAGAATAGAATAAAATAAATAAAAATGTAAATAGTAATAATAAGTTGGAAGAACAAAAATCGCTATGAAGTATTACATTTGTTTAAGAAACCCTTGTGTAGTTTGGAGAATAATCTCGTAAAATGCATGTCAAAATAAGTAAATCAAAATAAAGCTATCGATCGCCTGTGAGCCGCAGCAAATAAATTTTAACTCGTCGAGGTGCACATCCCCATGTTCCAAACTAGTTTCATGCCAAATTTCAGGAAAATCCGTCAAACGGAGCTGTTCTTACGCCGGAAACAGACACACAGACAGACATACTTGCTGCTTTATTATTAGCTAGCGGTACCCGCACGGCTATGCCCGTGTTAAAAAATGAAAAGACCTGTCGGTACGCCAATGTGTACCTAGCGGTAACTTTGTTACGTGTAAATTATGTTATATTATTAAAATGTATAGCATTCTACATAATTAAAAATTATCCACCCATGGCAATCAACCAGCGATCCCACACATTTAAGCACTTTTTTTTTACAAAACACACACAATAAAAAATGAAAAAAGAAATGAAAGACACGAAACGAAAACGAAAATATTTAAGAGAAAACGCATTTTAATTGTTTAGTTCAAGTACCCACACAAAAAGAACGATTATAATTCAATAGTAGTTTTAATTAATAAATTTCTAGTATAATTAGTTTTTGTCTATTATTCATTAACAGTAAAACGTTAAGACGAAATTTTGTAGCTCGCAGAAACTAAAAGTAGGAGGAAAGGATTTGAAAGCGGAAAAACCTTTCATCCGAGTTAAAATAGGCAAATAGCATGTATGCTAATTCACTGGAGAAAGAATAGAATAAAATAAATAAAAATGTAAATAGTAATAATAAGTTGGAAGAACAAAAATCGCTATGAAGTATTACATTTGTTTGAGAAACCCTTGTGTAGTTTGGAGAATAATCTAGTAAAATGCATGTCAAAATAAGTAAATCAAAATAAAGCTATCGATCGCCTGTGAGCCGCAGCAAATAAATTTTAACTCGTCGAGGTGCACATCCCCATGTTCCAAACTAGTTTCATGCCAAATTTCAGGAAAATCCGTCAAACGGAGCTGGCCCTACGCCGGACACAGACACACAGACAGACATACTTGCTGCTTTATTATTAGCTAGTGGTACCCGCACGGCTATGCACCCTGTTAAAAAATGAAAAGACCAGTCGGTTCGCCATTGTGTATATAGTGGTAACTTTTTTATGCGAAAATATGTTATTTTATTAAAATGTATAGCATTCCACATAATTAAAAATTATCAACCCACGGCAATGAACCAGCGATCCTACACATTTCAGCACTTTTTTTTTACAAAACACACACAATAAAAAATGAAAAAAGAAATGAAAGACACGAAACGAAAACGAAAATATTTAAGAGAAAACGCATTTTAATTGTTTAGTTCAAGTACCCACACAAAAAGAACGATTATAATTCATTAGTAGTTTTAATTAATAAATTTCTAGTATAATTAGTTTTTGTCTATTATTCATTAACAGTAAAACGTTAAGACGAAATTTTGTAGCTCGCAAAAACTAAAAGTAGGAGGAAAGGATTTGAAAGCGGAAAAACCTTTCATCCGAGTTAAAATAGGCAAATAGCATGTATGCTAATTCACTGGAGAAAGAATAGAATAGAATAAAATAAATAAAAATGTAAATAGTAATAATAAGTTGGAAGAACAAAAATCGCTATGAAGTATTACATTTGTTTAAGAAACCCTTGTGTAGTTTGGAGAATAATCTCGTAAAATGCATGTCAAAATAAGTAAATCAAAATAAAGCTATCGATCGCCTGTGAGCCGCAGCAAATAAATTTTAACTCGTCGAGGTGCACATCCCCATGTTCCAAACTAGTTTCATGCCAAATTTCAGGAAAATCCGTCAAACGGAGCTGGCCCTACGCCGGACACAGACACACAGACAGACATACTTGCTGCTTTATTATTAGCTAGCGGTACCCGCACGGCTATGCCCGTGTTAAAAAATTAAAAGACCAGTCGGTTCGCCATTGTGTATATAGTGGTAACTTTTTTATGCGAAAATATGTTATTTTATTAAAATGTATAGCATTCCACATAATTAAAAATTACCAACCCACGGCAATGAACCAGCGATCCTACACATTTAAGCACTTTTTTTTTACAAAACACACACAATAAAAAATGAAAAAAGAAATGAAAGACACGAAACGAAAACGAAAATATTTAAGAGAAAACGCATTTTAATTGTTTAGTTCAAGTACCCACACAAAAAGAACGATTATAATTCATTAGTAGTTTTAATTAATAAATTTCTAGTATAATTAGTTTTTGTCTATTATTCATTAACAGTAAAACGTTAAGACGAAATTTTGTAGCTCGCAGAAACTAAAAGTAGGAGGAAAGGATTTGAAAGCGGAAAAACCTTTCATCCGAGTTAAAATAGGCAAATAGCATGTATGCTAATTCACTGGAGAAAGAATAGAATAGAATAAAAAAAATAAAAATGTAAATAGTAATAATAAGTTGGAAGAACAAAAATCGCTATGAAGTATTACATTTGTTTAAGAAACCCTTGTGTAGTTTGGAGAATAATCTCGTAAAATGCATGTCAAAATAAGTAAATCAAAATAAAGCTATCGATCGCCTGTGAGCCGCAGCAAATAAATTTTAACTCGTCGAGGTGCACATCCCCATGTTCCAAACTAGTTTCATGCCAAATTTCAGGAAAATCCGTCAAACGGAGCTGTTCTTACGCCGGAAACAGACACACAGACAGACATACTTGCTGCTTTATTATTAGCTAGCGGTACCCGCACGGCTATGCCCGTGTTAAAAAATGAAAAGACCTGTCGGTACGCCAATGTGTACCTAGCGGTAACTTTGTTACGTGTAAATTATGTTATATTATTAAAATGTATAGCATTCTACATAATTAAAAATTATCCACCCATGGCAATCAACCAGCGATCCCACACATTTAAGCACTTTTTTTTTACAAAACACACACAATAAAAAATGAAAAAAGAAATGAAAGACACGAAACGAAAACGAAAATATTTAAGAGAAAACGCATTTTAATTGTTTAGTTCAAGTACCCACACAAAAAGAACGATTATAATTCAATAGTAGTTTTAATTAATAAATTTCTAGTATAATTAGTTTTTGTCTATTATTCATTAACAGTAAAACGTTAAGACGAAATTTTGTAGCTCGCAGAAACTAAAAGTAGGAGGAAAGGATTTGAAAGCGGAAAAACCTTTCATCCGAGTTAAAATAGGCAAATAGCATGTATGCTAATTCACTGGAGAAAGAATAGAATAAAATAAATAAAAATGTAAATAGTAATAATAAGTTGGAAGAACAAAAATCGCTATGAAGTATTACATTTGTTTGAGAAACCCTTGTGTAGTTTGGAGAATAATCTAGTAAAATGCATGTCAAAATAAGTAAATCAAAATAAAGCTATCGATCGCCTGTGAGCCGCAGCAAATAAATTTTAACTCGTCGAGGTGCACATCCCCATGTTCCAAACTAGTTTCATGCCAAATTTCAGGAAAATCCGTCAAACGGAGCTGGCCCTACGCCGGACACAGACACACAGACATACATACTTGCTGCTTTATTATTAGCTAGTGGTACCCGCACGGCTATGCCCGTGTTAAAAAATGAAAAGACCAGTCGGTTCGCCATTGTGTATATAGTGGTAACTTTTTTATGCGAAAATATGTTATTTTATTAAAATGTATAGCATTCCACATAATTAAAAATTATCAACCCACGGCAATGAACCAGCGATCCTACACATTTCAGCACTTTTTTTTTACAAAACACACACAATAAAAAATGAAAAAAGAAATGAAAGACACGAAACGAAAACGAAAATATTTAAGAGAAAACGCATTTTAAGTGTTTAGTTCAAGTACCCACACAAAAAGAACGATTATAATTCATTAGTAGTTTTAATTAATAAATTTCTAGTATAATTAGTTTTTGTCTCTTATTCATTAACAGTAAAACGTTAAGACGAAATTTTGTAGCTCGCAGAAACTAAAAGTAGGAGGAAAGGATTTGAAAGCGGAAAAACCTTTCATCCGAGTTAAAATAGGCAAATAGCATGTATGCTAATTCACTGGAGAAAGAATAGAATAGAATAGAATAAAATAAATAAAAATGTAAATAGTAATAATAAGTTGGAAGAACAAAAATCGCTATGAAGTATTACATTTGTTTAAGAAACCCTTGTGTAGTTTGGAGAATAATCTCGTAAAATGCATGTCAAAATAAGTAAATCAAAATAAAGCTATCGATCGCCTGTGAGCCGCAGCAAATAAATTTTAACTCGTCGAGGTGCACATCCCCATGTTCCAAACTAGTTTCATGCCAAATTTCAGGAAAATCCGTCAAACGGAGCTGGCCCTACGCCGGACACAGACACACAGACAGACATACTTGCTGCTTTATTATTAGCTAGTGGTACCCGCACGGCTATGCCCGTGTTAAAAAATGAAAAGACCAGTCGGTTCGCCATTGTGTATATAGTGGTAACTTTTTTACGCGAAAATATGTTATTTTATTAAAATGTATAGCATTCCACATAATTAAAAATTACCAACCCACGGCAATGAACCAGCGATCCTACACATTTCAGCACTTTTTTTTTACAAAACACACACAATAAAAAATGAAAAAAGAAATGAAAGACACGAAACGAAAACGAAAATATTTAAGAGAAAACGCATTTTAAGTGTTTAGTTCAAGTACCCACACAAAAAGAACGATTATAATTCATTAGTAGTTTTAATTAATAAATTTCTAGTATAATTAGTTTTTGTCTATTATTCATTAACAGTAAAACGTTAAGACGAAATTTTGTAGCTCGCAGAAACTAAAAGTAGGAGGAAAGGATTTGAAAGCGGAAAAACCTTTCATCCGAGTTAAAATAGGCAAATAGCATGTATGCTAATTCACTGGAGAAAGAATAGAATAAAATAAATAAAAATGTAAATAGTAATAATAAGTTGGAAGAACAAAAATCGCTATGAAGTATTACATTTGTTTGAGAAACCCTTGTGTAGTTTGGAGAATAATCTCGTAAAATGAATGTCAAAATAAGTAAATCAAAATAAAGCTATCGATCGCCTGTGAGCCGCAGCAAATAAATTTTAACTCGTCGAGGTGCACATCCCCATGTTCCAAACTAGTTTCATGCCAAATTTCAGGAAAATCCGTCAAACGGAGCTGGCCCTACGCCGGACACAGACACACAGACAGACATACTTGCTGCTTTATTATTAGCTAGTGGTACCCGCACGGCTATGCCCGTGTTAAAAAATGAAAAGACCAGTCAGTTCGCCATTGTGTATATAGTGGTAACTTTTTTATGCGAAAATATGTTATTTTATTAAAATGTATAGCATTCCACATAATTAAAAATTATCAACCCACGGCAATGAACCAGCGATCCTACACATTTCAGCACTTTTTTTTTACAAAACACACACAATAAAAAATGAAAAAAGAAATGAAAGACACGAAACGAAAACGAAAATATTTAAGAGAAAACGCATTTTGTTTGTTTAGTTGAAGTACTCACACAAAAAGAACGATTATAATCCATTAGAATAGTTTTAATTAATACATTTTTAATATAATTAGTTTTTATCTATTATTCATTGACACTAAAACAGAAACACAAAATTTTGTAGCTTGCAGAGATTAACAACAGCAAGAAAAGCTTTGAAAGCGGAAAAACCTTTCATCTAAGCCCAAATAGGCAAATAACATTTTTGCTTTTTCATTGGAGAAAAAAATATAGATAAAAGTAATAATAGGTTGGAATAACAAAAACCGCTATAAAGGATAACATTTCTTAACAAAAAAAACCCTGTGGAGTATTTCAATTCGTTTAAAAAAGAGAAATCAAATCCTAAAATCCTCCTATCCTCCTTTTTCCCCATCTCAACACCCTACTTTCAAATTTTTTATTTTTCAATCTTTATTCAATTACTTAACTTATTTTTGACGTTTCTTGATTTCTAATGATTTTTTTACGATACATTAAGCCTTCTTTCATGCTTTATTATTATTTTTTTTACTTTTACAGGAAAGTAGGCTAAAAAGGATCATAAGCCAGTCGGCATGGTAACAATTCAAATAAAATTCAAGTTAATTACCGTGAAAAAATAATTTCGAACTACTGAGTAAAACGCTTATAACTTCTTTTCCAGTTAATTTGGAGGCTTCGAATTTTAGCGCGAGGAACAAAACTCTTTCTGGGACAGTTTTTTGGGTGCTTTTCAACGGTATTAAGCTCGAAAAGATGCGATAATTCCATCCCATAAAAAACGACTATTTTACGAAACTTTCGTCTATAAATTGGAATAAAAAAAGAACAAATTCGAATTTCAGAAAAAACTCTCCGAGGTGCACAGCCCCATGTTCCAAACTAATTTCGTGCCAAATTTCATGAAAATCCACCGAACGGTCTTGGCCCTACGCCGGACACAGACAGACAGACACACAGACAAACACACATACTTGCTGCTTTATTATTTGTAGAGATATATCTCTACTAATCTACGCCGGGTACTTCTGAGACGTTTCAGTCTTTTTTTTTTTAAACATGATACCATGCCAAAATTGACCAGAGTAGTATCTCCTTTATGACGATATCGCACAAAACTGAGTGAAATATACAGATATCTCTGCACCATGTAGACGCATAAAAAACTGCAACGTTTTCATTCAGTCTTTGCTGGATTCACACATACAACCGACGGACGGACGGACAAAATTCGTGCGTGACGGAGAAACGTGAGTTCAATTCACACTACAAAGGTTCTGCGACGGGCAGTGGGTTTCAGCCAATGGTTGCAAGGCGTAAGCTCTATACATGAGCCAATAAGGGGATGCCTTCGTCATTTGACTGCTCTGTATTTAGACATCGATTTCATAAGCAGACGATGCAAAAAAAAAAAAAAAAAAAAAAAAAAAAAAAAAAAAAAAAAAAAAAAAAAAAAAAAAAAAAAAAAAAAAAAAAAAAAAAAAAAAAAAAAAAAAAAAAAAAAAAAAAAAAAAAAAAAAAAAAAAAAAAAAAAAAAAAAAAAAAAAAAAAAAAAAAAAAAAAAAAAAAAAAAAAAAAAAAAAAAAAAAAAAAAAAAAAAAAAAAAAAAAAAAAAAAAAAAAAAAAAAAAAAAAAAAAAAAAAAAAAAAAAAAAAAAAAAAAAAAAAAAAAAAAAAAAAAAAAAAAAAAAAAAAAAAAAAAAAAAAAAAAAAAAAAAAAAAAAAAAAAAAAAAAAAAAAAAAAAAAAAAAAAAAAAAAAAAAAAAAAAAAAAAAAAAAAAAAAAAAAAAAAAAAAAAAAAAAAAAAAAAAAAAAAAAAAAAAAAAAAAAAAAAAAAAAAAAAAAAAAAAAAAATGTATCCTTTGAAAGTTTCTCTGCTTTATATGTTTTCTTAATTATTCCTTTCTTAAAGTCTTTAACAAAATTTGTGGCTAGTCATTCATGAGAGAAAATAAGTCGAACATAAAAGAATAAGATTTCAGAGCTTAATTTATGAAATATACGAACGCAAGTGTAGACATATGCATTATGCATTTTTATTAGCATTGCAACCAGTTTAATTTGCCGTGTTTTGTGAGTCGCTCGCATTTTTTAGTGAAACTTTGAGCTGTCATATGGTGCCCGTTAAGAAACATGGGATTATGCGAGTTTATTTTAAAAAGGAAAATTTAGTATTTTCGTTTAATTAATGATTTTATGAGATGCAATTAAAAATTTCTACAAACATTAGTTGTTCCATAAAATATTATAGTCTGCAATAAAGTATCTGAGAATAATGTTGTCTTTAATGCAAGAAAATATTGAAACTAGTGCTGTCACTGTTAGAAATTTCATCATGAAATTACGGTTAAATGACCGGCAGCCGCCTGTCCATCTAATTCACCGTTAAATTTAAGTTTTGGAACATTTTCTATCTTTACGGTTCCTAACCATCTCCAGTCAGCTTTGTTAAATAGCTGTAAATACAAAAGTTTACGGTTTTATAACCATTTAAAAATGGTTTCAAAACAAAACTTTTACCGTTTTTGAATTATTTCGAGGGGTAGAAACCGTAAACGAAACTTGCGGGAATCGAACACTTGTGCATGGCACACCAACCTTGCTCTAACCATTCGGCCATCTGCACCACGCAAAGCGGTCGTTTATTTATCAATAAATCTTTCTTTTCAACAGGAAAACTGCATTAAAATTGAGATTTCCGTTTTTTATTGGATCCAAAGCCATCTTTGGTCTAAATTTACTGTATATTGATGAAAATCATTTTATTTGCTGCAAAAATTAAAGTAAAAACAAGCTTAAGCAGCTCAAATTATAGCTTCGCTCATTCGCAAACAGTTCGGGAATCCGATGTCTCCAGTTTTTTATTTATGTGTGTATGTGTTTCTATTTAGTAACCACTGCTTAAACCACTTTTTTTTCCTTCTTTTTTTATATACACATGCAGATTCTAACTAATAAATCCGTATTCCTGTTTTAAAACAACGTACGACCGGTAAGGTTTCGCAACCAAGATGGACGCCCGATTCTTGTTGAGCGCTTGAAAATGACGGTTAGTTAAACGC
Organism: Octonoba sinensis; assembly: GCA_038502835.1. NCBI lineage: Eukaryota > Metazoa > Arthropoda > Arachnida > Araneae > Uloboridae > Octonoba > Octonoba sinensis. The sequence continues at coordinate 179,916,935 of CM076599.1, forward strand.
TCGTTAGGATAAACAGAGAATAAACGTTTTGTTTTTTGCAATCAGCGGTTTGAGTACCATCTTTTTCATAGTTATTCAACTGTTGTAATTAAGTATGGTAAAATAACAATGACATAAATGGTTATTTTACTATTTTCTTACGGAAATTTTTAACAGTGTAGTAAGACATAATTTATGCAGAATAAAGTTGCAAATTTAATTTTAATGAGCGAGTTTTCAGATAATCAAACATATTTTATGATATGTCACCAGCAAGTACTTATTTTAAGCAGGAAGCAATTTTTGTTCATGTATTTGTTTTTAAATTTTTCATTACAAATTAACAGTTCGCTAATATTTTTTATTGGTTGCTGCTGTTTTACTTCCAGGTGTCATTTTAAGTAACAAAGAGCTGTGTTTAATTGCACATTTAACGATTTCCGTGGAATTCCTTTAAAAAATATTGCTCTCTTTTTCCATTTATTATCATCAAAGTCAACTAATTCCTAATTTCCTCTAAGTCACCTAAATCGTAACTCAAATGGATGATAATAATTCGAGGAATAATTCGGCAACGACATTAAGCATTATTAACTAAGTTCAGTCCACAAAATGATTATATGAATGAGCTGTAGCGGAAATGGTAATGTGGTTGTCTTATTATTTGCTAGATGTTGTCAGCGACTTCGTTCGCGTGAAAATTTTGAAGTTTACGTGAGAAAACTGACGGCCTGATCCAAAAGTGATCCATGTGGGAGAATATTATAAATGTGTCCTATTGAGCGCTGCATTTATGGGCGGCAGAAGTACTGAACGAAATTAAACGGTGTTGAGGGCTTAAAAACTAAAACTTTATGCCTCTAAACAACTTTTTTTCAATAAGTAAACAAACTCCCCTTGTGGGTGTTGATTTCTGGTCGGTAAAACATTTTGTCAATTCTAGGCTGGAAAGTACGACATTAGGTCGCAACTACACACAAGGGTTATTTTTTAAAAGAATATATATATATATTTATTTATTTATTTATTTAAACGCTTTTACTCAATTAATTTAGAAATTATCCATAGAAAAGCTTTAAATTTAGTCGCGTTACTTAGGGACCTGGATCACAAAAGTAGCCCATTTTCTATTGATTGAGTAAAAATCAATTAGTCCAGACTAGCGCTCAACCACCTCAGTTATACGTTGATTGCTCTACCAAGTAAGTTATCATGCCAATACTGATTTTTCTTTTTCAATTTCATCAATAACTATTAAGTTAAACTGTCCATCTTAGGATAATACCCCATTTTCATGTAACTAGCCCACCCGTGCGGAAAACCGCACTGCGCACCAAATGTTTTTCGTGGCATTCGATTCCTTAAAAAATTGGGAGAAAGGGCATTATGAAGGAGAACAGAAAAAAATAATCTTGTGTTGGTACAAAAGAAAGAATATAATTGAACTAAAAGTTGCTACAATTTCTTTCCACCTTTTTTTTAGATATTCAAAATAATCACTATGATATTTTTTTTAATTATTAGTATCCATAGCATTAAAATGCGATAAGGAAACAGTTCCATTACTTAAAATATAGTTACTGTTCGTTGGTCAGGCTCGACACATTCATAATGTAAATGAAGGTGTAGAGCCTAACGATTGAATAAGTTTAACACACAGACGCAGTTAAAACTGTCCAAACCTCACTGTTAGAAATTTCATCATGAAATTACGGTTAAATGAGCGGCAGCAATCTGTCCATCTAATTCACCGCTAAATTTACGGTTTGGAACATTTTTCTATCTTTACGGGACCTAACCATTTCCAATCAGCTTGGTTAAAAATCCGTAACTACAAAAGTTTACGGTTTTATAACCATTTAAAAATGGTTTCAAAACAACATTTTTATCGTTTTTGAACCATTTCGAAGCGCAGAATCGAGGCGTAGAAACCGTAAACGAAGCTTGCGGGAATCGAACCCGGTTGTTTTGGTATACCAACCTTGCTCTCTATAACCATTCGGCCATCTGCACCACACAAAGCGGTCGTTTATTTATCAATAAATCTTTCATTTCAACAGGAAAACTGCATTAAAATTGAGATTTCAGTTTTTGATTGGATCCAAAGCCATATTTGGGCTCAATTTACTGTATATTGACGAAAATCATTTTATTTGCTGCAAAAATCAAAATACAAACAAGCTTCAGCAACTCAAATGATGGGTTCGCTCATTCTCAAACAGTTCGGGAATCCGATGTCTCCAAGTTTTGATTTACGTGTGTATGCCTTTCTATTTAGTAAATACTGATTAAGCCGCTTTTTTTATATACACATGCAGATTTGAACTGATAAATCTTTATTCATGTTTTAACAACAACGTACGACCGGTAAGGGTTCGAAACCAAGATGGACGCCCGATTCTTATTGAGCGCTTGAAAATGACAGTTAGTTAAACGTTCTTTAGTTGAAACAGAGAATAAACGATTTTTTCCCGCAATGAGCGGTTTGAGTACCATCTTTTTAATGGTTATTCAACTGTTGTAATTAAGTATGGTAAAATAACAATCAAATAAATGGTTATTTTACTATTTTCTTACGGAAATTTTTAACAGTGCTTTACAATGGTTTAACTTATCCATTAAAATGGTACCACTGTAATGGTTCAACTTAGTACCAAATATTGGTAGCAGCTAAATTTCACCATTTTTCCCATCTTTTTGGTGAAATGTTGAACCATTACAATGGTTTCTGGTTTCACATTCATAGTTTAATTCCACCATTATAATGGTTAAACTTAGTAGCAAATATTGGCTAAATAGCTAAATTCCTCCATTTCTTGGTGATAGGTTGAACTAGATTTTTTTTATAGTTTAGGGAGCAATGTAGTATTAAAGTTAGGGCAATCCCTGATCTCAAATATACACGCTATGCCAACAAGTTCAAACCTGATTCGTGCCCGTTTCTATAGATGTAACACATAATATTTGTGCATAGAACTTTCTGCAGAATAAAATTTCCACATTCAAAAACATACAACTAGAAATTTAACGCAATCCTATTCAGAGAAGCACACATTTCGGTCTTTCACCAATTTCAAAAGCGGCATGTAGCCACACATCTCGAACGACATCCACTTCAAAATCCTTTTCTCATCCGTTTATTTCCCTCGGGAGACCTCAGGGATACTCAGTCCGAAGGGAATTATAACCCAGACATAGAACTTATTCCCAGTTTTTTCTAAACTTTTCTTCCGTTTCCTCAAACTTATTTTCTTCGGCGGCATATATCCTGTTACCATGAAACACGGAATTTTGAGATTAAGTTCCTCGAGAAAAGAGGAAATGGTGGGGATATATCAGGCACTTAGAAGCAAACGGGTGTCAGTGACCAAAATGAAACTTTTCAGATAGCTAGTGCAAATGATAAATGAAACACTCTTCTGTTTTGTGGGAAAGATATTTTAGTGGTAGCTTTGACAAATACTACAAAAAAGCGTGGTTTAAAAAAATTAGGGATGTGCAAATGGATGCAAGTGTACTTACATCCGTTTGCCTCTAAATAAAATTATTTGATTTTTCAGTGAGTTTACATACGCGATGCAGACGATCTATTTACGAAACTTAAAGCGGAGAAGAAGAAAAAAAAGATAGGAAAAGAATTCCGAATTGTTGAATCTCTACTAATAATAAAGCAGCAAGTATGTGTGTGTGTGTGTCTGTGTCCGGCGTAGGGCCCAGACCGTCCAACGGATTTTCATGAGATTTGGCACGAAATTAGTTTGGAACATGGGGGTGTGCACCTCGGAGAGTTTTTTCCGAAATTCGAATTTGTTCTTCTTTTATTCCAATTTATAGCCGAAAGTTTCATAAAATAATCATTTTCTGTGGGACGGAATTATCGCATCGCTTCAAACTTGATACCGTTGAAAAGCGCGTAAAAAACTACCCCGGGAGAAGTTTCGCTCTACGTGCGAAAATTCGAAGCCTCTAAATTACCTAGAAAAGAAGTTATAAGCATTTTTCTCTGCAGTTCGAAATTATTTTTTCACGCTAATTAACTTTAATTTTAATTGTTACCATGCCCCCCCCCCCCCCGACTGACTATTAATCCTTTTTTCTTTCAACGAAATTAAATTTATTCCTAGCGGTTTTTAGCATTTTGAGGAGCAGCCGATTTTTAATTTATTAATTTCTTTTTTTAGATTTTGATTATTATTTTTTTAAAGCGAATTTAAATTTATTTCCAACAAACAAAAAGTAATTGTGCCATAAAACTTACGTATACACTCTCAGAAACGCATGCTCAAATCTCACGAAACTTATCGTATTATTTGACGAAATGGCTTCGTGAAAAAGGCTACGAGTAAACCTTTCGTCAAATTGAAGAAATTTGTGCACTGTTAGAAATTTCATCGTGAAATTACGGTTAAATAATCGGCAGCAGTCTTTTCTACTCACAGGGGATTGATAGTTTTATTTTGATTTCCTTATTTTGACATGTATTTTACGGGACCATTTTCCATACTGCACAGGGGTTTTTAAAAGAAATGTTATTCTTTATAGCGATTTTTGTTATTCCAGCTTATTACTATTTATACTTTCATTTTTTTTTTTTTTTTTCGCCTGTGAATTAGCACATATAGTATTTTTCTATTTGAGCGCGGATGAAAGGTTCATTCCGCTTTCAAAGCTTTGCTTGCTGCTGTTTGTTTCTGCAAGCTACAAAATTTCGTCTTTCTGTTTTAAGCCGGGTCCCGACGCTACGTTTTGCACAACGTTTTGTCTCCGCAGTTCAACACGCTGCAGATAAAACGTTGCGTATAGATTAGAAAAGTGCACAGTTTTGAGTCCGGTGCGAAGACTGTACAGTTGCAGCGATAACTGAGATAGAAAGCATAGATGTCTTTGAACTGTGCAGACAAATCGGCACATGTAGACGGCAGCACCATTTCCCGATTCATTTTGTTTCTCAATTTCAATTCGTCAGGTGACGATGGCCGACTTTCGGCAATGTTCTCGGGAGTTTCTCACAAAATTTATTGCATTATGCGAAAGTTTCCCATGCACTTGGCGTGTCAAATCCAAGGAGTATAGTGACAGGGATAAAAAGGGGGACGCTTATGAGAGTTTAGTGGAAAAATTCAAAGAAATTGATGCAACCGCAAACAGAGAAACAGTTGTAAATAATTAATTCTTTGAGAAGTGTTTACCGTAAAGAATTGGCAAAAGTTAATAAATCGATTCGATCTGGGGCTGGAGACGAAATCTACAAGCCATCTCTCTGGTATTTTGATTTGTTACATTTCCTAAATGATCAGGAGACACCAAGGCAGTCTAGGAATACCATCGATGAAAATAAAGAGATTGCAGTTGTCGAACCACCAGAACAGGCAACAAAAAATATCTATTTTATGCACTCATTTGACCACTTTAAACGCCGGGTACTTCTGAGACGTTCCAGTCTTTTTTTTTAACATGACACCATGCCAAAATTGACCAGAGTAGTACCTCCTTCATGATGATATCGCACAAAACTGAGTGAAATATACAGATATTTCTGCACCATGTAGAAGCATAAAAAACTGCAACGTTTTCATTCAGTATTAAGACTGCGTAGAGTAGACAAAAGGTTGTACAAAACGTAGCGTCTGCACCCGGCTTTAATGTCAATAAATAATAGATAAAAATTAATTATACTAAAAATTTATTAATTAAAAATATTATAATTTATTATAATCGTTCTTTATGTGTGGGTACTTGAACTAAACAAACAAAATGCGTTTTCTTTCAAATATTTTCTTTTTCGTTTTGTTTCGTTTCTTTCTTTCCTTTTTAATTTTGCGTGTTTTGTAAAAAAAAATGCTTAAATGTGTAGGATCTCTGGATGATTGCCGTGGGCAGCTAATTTTTAATTATGTGGAATGCTATACATTTTAATAAAATAACATAATTTACACCTAAAAAAGTTATCAATATATACACAATGGCAAACCGACTGGTCTTTCTATTTTTTAACACGGCCATTGCCGTGCGGGTACCGCTAGTTATAATTATAAAAACAAGGGTTAAATCGTCTGCACATTTTATTTTTGTCATGTTTTGTTTTCGACAATTGGTAATTTGTCTAATGAAAATGATTTTTAGTTTGTTGATAAATATAATTATTCAAATATTTATATTATGCAGTTTTTAATGAAGTTTATATCACTAACAAACTCTATATTACTGTGTAAATTAGCAAAATGAACGAGACGTTTTTCCTTTAGTGGCACAGGGGCGTAAGTTGACTATTAGGAAGCAAAAGGGTGTAAGTAAAAATAAGCTATCCTTTAAAAAAATCCTACGCCAAATCTAATCATCAGAAACACTTCAAACTTCATACTTAAACTAACACATACATATAGGACTCGAAAATAAAAAAAAATATTTACACGAAGAACCTCTAGAATTTAGTATAGGAATTAAACTTCAAACGAGTTTTACCCAAAATGATACCTTAGTCACTTACATCCCTTTGCTTCTCACCGCTTCATATCATCTTCCTACGATTTTCTTCTCTTTCAACACGAAAGAAGAATGTCATAAAGGGGTTCCAGTGTCCGAAAATACTTTTGGCGTTTTTTTGAGAAGTGTAATTTTCTTCTCCGGCTGCAAGATTAAAATATTTCATATCTAGGACGGGAGTTGTTAACTCTATTCACGGACCGACTTTTGAAGCATCAAGTATTTCTTAGAGAAATGACGTTTTAGTTGTATTTCAAAAAAGTTTGAACTTTTATTCGAAATTCTTTTATTACTATGGTTTAGCTCGATATTGTCACCACGAGAGAGGAAAATGGCTGCATAAAAGTGCTAGTTCCGTCTTTTTCGAAAACACTGATTTTGTAGTACACATCACGTTTTGTTTCGTGCATTTAATTCTCCAAGAAGAATTCTATATAAAAAAATTTTAAGATATCTGTACTAAAATTTCTAAGTCTATGAAACTGTTTTAAAAGTTAGAATGCCAGCGAATGTCTTGCAAAATTTGCTACTAAGTTATTTAGTCTTGAAAATGAGCAAAAATAAGTAAATAAACAATTAAAATCCGCAATAGGAACTCTAAAGAAAAGCTCACCCTGAAAGCAAATTAGTTATATGCTCTGTGCGATAGATAAATATGACTGAAAATATCCATGACTGAAAAAATTGTAGGTTACTGAAAGTTACACTAAATAAATAAAATAAAATTTCTTCAGAGTTCCCCCCTTCTACTTACAATAATAGAAACTACAAATTTACACAGCGCATTTTTTGTTTAGCCCATGCTAAGAACTGTTTATATTGGTTCCGATCTATAATGAGCATGTGATGTACCTGCTCATGACAAAACTATTTTATTTAAAAATGCTTCGCAGTTGCTAAAAAATGATTCACCAGAAAACGCGTAATTGTAATAATGAAAAATTCAATTTAAAAAATAGAAAAAGAAAACATTTATACCGAATTCGAACGTAGCTGTAAAAGGGAAGAAGTGATTAAGCGTCAGATATTATTGGTTTTAATGTCTATTTTCTTAGTAAAATATTTGTTAGTGCCCATTCTCGGCAAATACTAATCATATTTACTGTACACTGTTGTTTTACGATCATTCATGAAACTGTAGTGTCGTATTTGCCCTTATTTTCAAATTTTACTCGTGGACGTTTTTAATAATTTCTATCAGAGATTGTCGTTTACAAATATTACATGAGTACCTTTCGAAACAAAAGATTTTAAAAAAAAATCTTGATGAAAAAAATTGTCTTGGTCAGAACACACTGACATTCAGTTTGAAACTAACATTTGATTTGAACAAAAAAATAAATAAATAAACTAGTAAAAAACCTTTTTGGAACATTAGACTACAACCAAAAAGAGCTACACGAAGGCACAGGTCCTTCGTATGAAATGTAATCCTTCTATGGCTAATAGTTCTTGCGTTAAACGAGATACGTACAGAACATGCGCAACAACATTTTGATAAAATTCATCAAAAACGTATAAATCAGTTATTTGAGAAACCCCATAAGTCACAATTTTGGCGAAAATGACTTTCTGTAAAAAAATCGATTGCTATAATGAAGACATCGTTTGATAGAGAAACCACACCAGTCCTGGCTGTATAAAGCAGTCTGCAGGAAAAAGAATATTACATGTATTTGAGAAACCCTATAAGTGAATTACACTGTTTGCACGATAGTGTACATGAATCGCGATGTAAATAAACACAACCCAATGCATTCTGGGATATCTCAGAAGGTAACCATTCTTTTCAACAGACTCGGGGGGCCTCTACGGGGTGCGGACTGGGTCACGCTAAATATCCACCAATCCGCTCCAGGCGGGTGTTAGGTTCACTTTGTAGTGAGACTGCGGTACCGGGACGGTGGAGCAGGTAAGCAACGCTCACCAGCCCGGTCCCTATGGCCGGTTTTGGATGTTAAGCTGTCTGAGAGGTTGTGGGGAGTTCGAAGGAGGATTGCGCTGCGGCTGCACCCCAGCATGGGGTAGTCTGCGAAACCTAACGGGGTATATGCAGTATGACATTAGTTGCGTTGGGTACCTCTCTTTCCTAATGAACTCAACTTCCCGCATGCGCAGTTAAGATTTGAATAGCCAGCCGAGTAGCATTAAGTCATAGATAATGTTGTACTTTTTGTCCCAATTACTTTTATATCATTTATTTTAACCCTTTATCTACCGACGGTACGTGTAAGTACCATTCTCTATAAATTCCATCCCAGCAACCATTTTTATCAATTATGATGGTACTTTGCCGGAAAGTCTTCAAATTCCCTTTTTACAGGATACATATCCCAGCAAGGATTCTATAAATTCTATTTCAGCAAGGAAAGGAACATAGATAATTTTGAAACAGATGCTGCTTTGAACTTCCATTTTGGTCAGATTGCTCCCTTGGAGTTTCTCTCCAGAAAAGGAGTAAAATTCAAGAATCAGCTCACTGATTCTTTTAATGTGTTAGTTAAGAACTTGGAAAACTATTTGACGAAATATTTTGATTATAAAGTGTATGTATTTAATTTCACAGGGTAAATACTCTGTGGCACTTATTAGCTGTAAAGAAATAAATACTTATGGTATGAGCATTTTATTCATGTAAATCCCTGATTTTTCAGTGTAATAACCTAAACAAACTATTTCTATAAAAAAAAATATTTGCAGATCATAATGCAGTAGATAAAGGGTTAAGATAATTGTTGCACTTAGCTATCTAATTATGCCATAATTTGCAAAAACAAAATGTTTTTATCGCACCTTTTTATGTTTATTTGAGAAACCCCATAAGTGAACGAAGTTTAAAATTCAATATAAATTCATGTATATGCTATCCAGGTTAATGAAGAATATAGACAGTGTATTTGAACTAGTACTAACGATTAAGACAGAAAAAAATGGTTACCCTACATCATTATCAAGTTTTATTCTGTTTTTCTTGATTTCCCAAAAGTTGCAGAAGTGTGACTTATGGGGATTCTCAAATAACCGATTCATGTGTACGTGCATCACACAAGAAAGATTCGTCACACAAAAAAGATTTATGGGTGATTAAAATTTAAATTTTGGTTGACTTTTCGAGAATATGGTACATTCTTCACTTTATGCAAGGAAGTAAAACTTGGGGGAGGGGGATAAAGTTGAATCCAATGAAATCAAATCGAAGAAGCCTGTGTCCTAGAACAGTGGTGGGGTAAAAGTATGTTTTATTCAGCTTGTTCGACGGGTATGAAGAAACTTATTTTGGGTTCAACACCTGGCCCCATACCTTCTTGCTGTTCTCACACAGGATGAGTTATGTTCTAAATTCTAAGATTCCTTCTTGGGTCACAAATGCCATTTCCGAATCCAACTGACATTCCACTTATTTACCTTCTGATAAGTTAGTTTGTTAACTTTCATTTGAAGAATGGTTTTGTGGAGTCTCGAATACTTTCTGTCCTCATTTAACAAACACCAGCAGTTCCAATCCCTGTTAACTGTTAAGGCACTATTATGAGCAGGGAATTAATATGTTAATATGTGGTTGAACTTCTAACTAATGTTAACTGTCAAAACTAATTTTTCCTTAAATAAGAGCAAATCAACACAAAAAAATATTATTTATCACTGATTTACAGAATATGAAGTATAAGAAAAGTTTAATGAGAATGTCAAATTTGAGATTTGGAATTCCTCAACAGTTTCTTGGGAACAATCTATCATAAGAAGATTGTTTTAGGCAAAAGTAATAAAAACTTACGAAGATTATACGTTTTATGCGAAGATGTTTTCAGAATTCCTCGTTTTTTTTCTCTCCACATATTCCTCGGAGTGATTTAGGATTGATAAGTCGGATTCGGATTAGCTTAAAAATGCCCGCGGCAATGAAGGGATTAAATAACAAGAAACGGAGTGGATCCTTTTTCTAACAGACTCCACAGTCCTGATACATACGCATTAAAACACAGACAATATATATGTAGCTTATTTCTTATGCAAATTTTAAAATAAAATTTAAAATGAATTGACCTTGCTAGTGCGGTAGATTTATTTTGTCGACTAAATAAATAAAAATGCATCCTTTGTTTTAATATTTCCACTTTATACAAATTCACTTAAAATTTCATTAAGAGGTAGTTTCTAAGCTGCGTTTATAAAAGGAGGAACATACTCTTATTTGGATTAGAGAAGAGTGCATGAATCTTTGCAAATTGGATTACTTTTAGTCTAGCTGAATCTAAATGTAAAATAACTTTCCGCGAATATCGTCTTTTAGTGATCAAATTTTAAACTTTTCATTCAAGTGGGCTCTGATGCTTTAAAATAACGTTTTGACATTAACTCGGTACTTTTAATTAATGCATGTGAATAAATTATTCGCTTTTGTCTATTGAAATTTTGAAATGTTATTGTTACTGTGTACTTAGTTATAGCGAACGTCAAAGTACAAGTTTCAGTGTTAAATAAGCTAATATAAGTACTTATTTAAATATATATATATATATATATATATATATATATATATTAAACCAATGAAATCATAACGACTTATTATAGCAGCCAATTAGAAGCCAGATCGCATCAGCTGTGCTGACGTTTATTCGTTAAACTAGCTTTGTAGTTACCTTGAGTGTCAATGGGTCTGCTTTTCTTTTATTTGATTTCTTTAAACTACTTTTACATTTAAATATCTAGAGCAGCAAAACTTTGGGAATATTGCAGTAACTGATAATCTTGGCGCTAACATTTTCTTATGCATTCTTATTTTAAATACTTTTTCGCCAAGGAAATCATTACTTTTTTCAAAGCTTTAAAGCGATTTCTTTGCCTCCAAATATGAAAATGTCTTTACACGTATCCTAAAATATGCAACAAAGGGTTGAGTTCTTAAATTCTTTATGTCGTCGCCAAGAGTCATAATAATCAATAAAAGGTGTAGGTAAAAATATGCGTATATTCCTGTTAGAACTTGATTAGGATATGATTCGCTTCACTTAAAACTTTCGAGTAAGCATATTTCTTCGTGACTTTATATACAATTTTTCAATTGTGGTTACCAACAGCGACATTCAGAATCTCGCCAAGCTTTTAACTTTAGATACATTAGGTTTCCATATATATATATATATATATATATTTGATTCCAAAGAGTTATGTGAAATATAGAACGTTGTTTCTGACAGAGAACCGATTTTTTTCCACAATCCTGCTGTAGAACAGTTTAGTTTGTTATGGTAGCAAGCGAACCGATCGGAAGCAGCTTCGTGAGCAATTCTGGTGGTTGGCGAGTAAGAGGCGGGAGCCCCTAGTAATGTAAAAAAAAAAAATTCTTAAAGATAATCTTAAAATCTGGAGAAACCAATTTTTGAGTTGCTCCGCTCCGACGTTTAAATTTTTGCTCCGGTCTCCGCTCCATGCTCCGAATAATTTTAACGAATTGCATTATTTATTTCCTGCTTTTTAGTTACTCAATTTTGTTTATGTGCTATGAAAAGTTTAAAAAAAAAGAAAAAAAATCGCTGCAGTGGAGCACAAGAATTTTTCTGAGCACTATGCTCCGATCCAGGTCCCTGCTTTAAAGTACAGTGTAGGTTGCGGTGCAGCACTTTAGTGACCAACTTATAGAGGATGTGGATGAATTTATTTTTATTTTGTCATTCTTACACTACACTCAAGAAACTGTACCGCTTAATTAAGAATCACATTGGGAACATTTTTGACACTTAGAGTCACATTGTACCTCCTAATTTTAAGAGGTAAAAATGTCCTTTTCGTACCTCTTATTATCAGAGGTACATTTGTACCTCTTAATTTTAAGAGGAAAAATGTCTTTTTTGGGCCTTTGAATGTAAGAGGTACATTCTTTACATGTTTCCTCTTAAATTTCAGAGGAACATTATAGATCTGAATTTTCAGTGGTTAAAATTCATTATTTTTGCCTTTGAATTTAGGAGACACATATACGCCTGAAATTTTAGAGGTAAAAATAGCCTTTTTTTTTAACTTTAAAATTAATATTTTAAAGGTACAATGTAAATCCCATTTTATACTTTGTCTGTGTTACAGAGGTATAACAAATATATGCTTTTCATTTTGCACTTAACTTTTGCAAAATATGTGTATTTAAATGAAATCATTTTGTAATAGCATAAATTTGTATAAAGATTTTTATTGTAAATAATTTATAAACAAAAATTTATTATTTTTTTTTAATTTTAAATCAGCACTATTATGTAGAAATAGGGGTTTTTGCAGATGCAATTAAGTTTTTTTAGGTGTTAAACTAATGTGTTTGAGTTGCACTTTATTCATCCATGTTGAGGTGATGGTGCTTATAATGTTTTACTTTGAGGGATATATCCTAAAAGTCTATCAAGAACGAATGCCTTAAGTATTCACGGTCAAACGTAATCAAAAGACCATTAGGATTTATCCCACCCCCCGGTTTTTTATAAAAAAATACAATACAAAAAAAAAAAAAAGTATGCATTTCGTATTTTTTTTTCTTTGAGGTATAAATGAAAGCATAATTATGAGCAAGTAAAATTAAACATATGTTTATTAAAACCGTATACCGTTAAATGATTTACTGTACAAATGCATATAAGAAATGAACGAAAACGAAGGGATATTTTAATGAGATAGTTCGGAATTACTAAATCCTAAACTTAGAGAAAATCTATCTTTCTTTAGAAGTACACAAAATCTATCTTTCTTTAGAAGTACACATTTGAAGAACTAAATTAAAATCTTTTTAAGATGTTTATTTTTTATTTTTTTCGATTTCGTTGAATTCGGAAATGTTGAATAAATCCCGTGGTTTTCAGCAATCAAAAATATAGATAAAAAAAATAATTTTCAATGATTGAATGAATTTTGAATAGAAATGCTGAATATATATTTGAATGTCTCTATCAGAAGCAATGAAACTGCTAAAACCTGCCCGATTAGTTTTGAGAAATCAAGTAGAAAGTAGCAGCAACCTAACACAGGTTTTGGCCGTCTCTTAGTACTCTGCAAATATTAAACTCTTCTTAATTTTAGTTTTTGCTTTCCATTTCTCTGAGTTAAAGACCATCTGGTAGAATTACTTTTGCAGAGGAAAGAAAAAAATTTTTTTTTCTTTCTAATGGGGCTGCAGTATTGGTCATTAACCATTTCAGACCTAGTGCGTCCCTAGAGATTGGTACCAACTCTTTCAGCGGCACCACAATGAGTGTGGTGCCATTGCCGCAATTTTTTTTGACGCTTAGTTTTCCCTAGATGGGGCACCTAAGCTCTCGTTGATGCAATCTTCACTAGGAATTTAATTTAGCAGAGAGTATCCATGCCAAACGGACACTCAAGGGAACATGCCGCATAATCTTACGACATGGGGGCAGACGATTTTCTGCATCTTGAAAATCCACCGACTGGGGCCAGGTTTGAACCTGCGATCTTGGGCTTACCACTACGAGCACTTGGGCTACCCTGTCGACGGAGAGAAAAAAGAATAAAAACTTAATTGAATTTCTCCTCCGTTTCATGAAAAGTAGATCTTCAGAACAGACTATCACTTTTTCCGACTTTAATTAAGGAAGAAACGTATTCGCAAATAGCTCCGCTAATAAAAATTTTATTGCATCCAATAAATTTTCTGCAAAATAATTTCGCGCCGGCTAAAAAAACGACTAAACGCTATTAGATGTTTTCGTAATAGTTGTGTTCTTCTTTGGGCTCTATTTCGACCTAAGACTGTGATACTAGGAAGAAGAAAAAAGTGAAAAGCAATCAGCCGATGCCAAGCGTGACGACTAAGTTATTGTTTATAGTTTACATATTTAGTATAAAGTTGTTAATTAGCTTAGAGTTAAAAAAATAATTTTCGCATCTTCCAGGTGTGACATTGATTCGCCTTCAACATGCCGAAATTAGTAATTTTTTACGTGAAACATTTTGTCGTAGAAGCTTCATACTTTAGCCAATTGCGCTCATATATGTAACCGATTGTACTTCTGCCGATTTCGTACTAAGTTGAGTGACAGTTGCACAAAACTTAGATATTTGCTTCCATACACTATTCTCAGTTTTCATTCCATTGTTTCAAAGAATCCTTCACTCAAACTCTAATTATAATTGTTTTTAATATTACTGCTTAGTGGCAACAAACTCTTTTTAACAATGAGTATTATATTTATAACCTAATACTTTACTCAATGGACACATGTTGCCATCTGTTATCGATCAAAATGTAATATTGAGGCTTGTCTGATAAAAGAAAGGGGAAAATAGTTCACCAATAATAAACTGGTTCCAACATTTTTTTAATTGATATCACCAAAACTTGTCAACAGATTAAAAAAAGTAAGAAAATCTGCTGTCAAACAAATTATACAAAAGTCCTTAAGTGTTGTATTTGCTTCTTCATATATAGATTATAAGAAAATATAAATGAATAGGGATTTTTCAACTAATGTTAAGATTTGAGTAATACAAAATACGAATGAAAGCCATAGCTCCGATTTTACTAAAAATCTAACATGCCTAAAATTGCTGAAAGGTTTTTTTTTTTTTTTTTTTTTTTTTGAAGGTGCAAAGCACTTTATAACCTAAAACACTTTTTAACCTATATTCCATAAGTGGCAGGCAATTATGTTTAAGTGGGAAAAGTCTAAATTATATTCTATTGGATGTATTTTTTCAGTGTCTCCATATATTTTATGCAAACGTGCTTGATTCAAAACAATTTAATATTATTTTATCAATGTGAGATGTCTGATAAGCTAAACAATTACAAAATGTACCAGAACTAACTCATTTTTCCATGTTAAATATCAAAATCAAATAAAAAAAACTTCATTCATTAAAATAATTGTCACATTGAGATACATAAGCTGATAAGCATATTGCTCTTATCCAGCAGAATATAGCTTTTAAGGCCTTCATCAATCTCTTCTGCTTGGAAAGATGGTATTGATTGAAGGAAGCAAATGCGGGCCGGTCTTCTTAATAGACGATTTATTGATTCGGCTTCAGTCGGGGAAAGATCTTAGTCATTAGGAGATAGTCATTTCTCTTTAAGCTAAACTATCAAAATGGAATGTTCGTGAAAAATTATCAGTTTATCACACTGGAAAGGAAAAATTATCTACATTGAGAGAAAGTAATAGATTGAATGATGTTGGAGAAATGAATTTAGCTTAATTTCTTATATCATCTAGATGCACGATTTTTTGAAAAATTATTTTTAAGGGTCACAGTACATCCTTCCAAATTGTTTTTTGTTTCTCAATCAGACAAAAAATACCGCATGCATCCAATTATGATTATAAATAAAATTTGAAAGTAGAACCTACCCGTGATAAACAATTATTGTAACATTTTTACGAAATGGCTTTTTTTCTATTTTTATTTTTTTTTCTAATTTTCTCAAATACATCTTTTTCTAAAAGATTTTTTTTTCTGCACAATGCTTCCCAAACATTCTAGAGTAAAAGTTAGCATGAAATTAACTGAATCTAAGCTGAATAAATAAAAAAAAAAAAAATTTAAAAAATCGGAAAAACCTCAAAATTAAAATTCAGCAATTACATATTTTAATTAAATAAAATAAAACTATGTACCAATTTCAGTGTCAAACCCGTGCTAAAGTTTTGTTGAACATACTCCGTGCAATGAACATATAAAGTTTCAAATCTGTACCTTTAGCTCGAAAAAGTCTTCGGTATTTTACGGCACGTCATCATCAATACAAAGCAGAAAAAGATGCGTGTACAAATTGTAAAGGCGGAATGAAAATAGGTAAAGTCACTTAAAAAAACGAAATACCTTTTAACGTTTTGCTCACATAAGTTTGAAATTTTGCTTGAAGCTTTAAAACAGCTTTATCTTTCGGAATATGTAATAAACAAAATTTTGATCATTTGAACCCTTTTGAGGTACTGTGTAAATGATTTTGTTTGTCTTATGTATCGCCAGATTTTTTTCGTTTCTTTTTTTTTGCTAATTTTATTTCCTTAAAGAAGAAACTACATCAATCATTAAACTACTAATGGTAAAAATAAACATTAATTATTACTATTATTGTTTCTGTTACCACTCGGGTATCCAAACTCCTTGCGAACAGGAGTTAAGGCAGTGAGGGAGCGCCTATCGTTTACTTGAGCACTACCACGGTGGAAGTACGACTTAGCTTATAATGCATTTGGATAACACCAGATGGCCACCACAAATACGTCCACCTTCCTTTTTTGACCTGAGTGAAGGAAAGTTAAATACTTTACAATCCGGTATACTCTGAACTGCCTCGGAACCCAAGGGTCAAGGGATTTTAATGCACGTATCCCCAAGTGTTCATGGTCAACAACTCGAAAGACAAGGCCTGAGGTCACAAGCGTAACCTCATGGTGACATCATCACAAGTAGGTAAACGCCAACAGCCAATAACAGCTCTTTGAAATATTTTATTATTGTACTAGCTGGGTACCCGGCCACGCGTTGCTGTGGCTCAGTCTGGTTCGAAGGAAAAGAAAGAGAAAGCCCATATTTCTAATATGTTTTATTTCACAATGCTTGCTGTTTCATTGTCTGAAAATATAGATAGTCTGGTTTACCCCTTCTAGAACACGCAATACATAATTGTCCACGTGCGAAGCCAATCCGTGTCTAGATATAAACTGCTTAATTTGATCGATTGGTCTTGAACTTTATGTTTTTTTAACAATGCTTGCGGGCATTTTTTTTGTCGTTCCATTGTTTGTGAAGATTTTGATATTGTCTGGCTCGGCACTTTGAAAAATTCCAACAGAAGCCTTATCCAAACAGAAGAAACACAAGCACAGAAATTCCAAATTAAAAATTTGCCATTCAAAATAAACAATTTTTGTTTTAAAATTCCCTTTGATTATTAAGTACAAAAGTACTAACAAAATACTTCAATACAAACAGAAAGAACACACAATTTTTAAAGCAAAATAATATAGTATAATAATAATAATATATAATAAAACGATAGCTAAATTAAGCAGTTCCCATTCAAAATAAGTAATCTTTATTTTAAAGTTCCATTTAATCTTCGAGTGCAAAATACCAACAAATACCTCAATAAAAACACTAAATTTTTAAATAAAAATGAAAATAGCTAAATTAAACTGTTTCCATGAGCTGCATTAAGTAATAGCTGCACCCTTCCACACGTTGCAGTTCACCTTAATAAAACATTAAAAAACGAAATAATTAAATTAAAATAAATGAAAAGTGATATATGAAAACACGCACGTATTTGAACGCAATGTTATGGCTAAATTTCAAATGAATCGGGGAAGTACTTTCGAAGATTTGAGCTGATGAACAAACGAACACTTACATTTTTATTTATTACATGGTTTTATTTAGCTTGACTTGTGGCGGAATTTTGTAAGGCGGTTTTCGACCAACTATTACTGCATAAACTGTCTTCAAATTTTGCACACAAGCTTATCTTCGATGACAATACAATAATCGATCCATTTTGTAAATTTTTATAACGTTAATTAGGAAAAAAAATTAATAATTTTGGCTCTGAGGAAATTATCAGCATCATCATTTGCCGTTTGGCAACAATAGTTTTGTTTGGATAATGCAACGATGTTTTGAATTTAAATAAAACCATGTAACTTAAAACATTTTTTGGCGATTTAATATTATATAGATTAAATAAGTTAACACTAATTCACCCGGAGTTGAGGAAACTGCTAATTATTATTTTTGGATCAAGGTAAGCCTTAAGAATTCGAACTAAAAAGCTTATAACTGGCGTTCTTATTGACTTAGAAACTTCAAACAAATTTCATATTGTGCAGAAATATCAGCGCTTTCGATCAATATATTATACTAGCGGTAATCGCACGGCTATGCCCGTGTTAAAAAATGGAAAGACCAGTCGGTTTGCCATTGTGTATATAGTGATAACTTTTTTAGGTGTAAATTATGTTATTTTATTAAAATGTATAGCATTCCACATAATTAAAAATTAGCTGCCCACGGCAATCAGACAGATATCCTACACATTTAAGCATTTTTTTTTTTACAAAACACGCACAATTAAAAAGGAAAGAAAGAAACGAAACAAAACAAAAAAAAAAAAAAATATTTGAAAGAAAACGCATTTTGTTTGTTTAGTTCAAGTACCCACACATAAAGAACGATTATAATAAATTATAATATTTTTAATTAATAAATTTTTAGTATAATTAATTTTTATCTATTATTTATTGACATTAAAGCCGGGTGCAGACGCTACGTTTTGTACAACCTTTTGTCTACGCAGTCTTAATACTGAATGAAAACGTTGCAGTTTTTTATGCTTCTACATGGTGCAGAAATATCTGTATATTTCACTCAGTTTTGTGCGATATCATCATGAAGGAGGTACTACTCTGGTCAATTTTGGCATGGTGTCATGTTAAAAAAAAAAGACTGGAACGTCTCAGAAGTACCCGGCGTTTAAAGTGGTCAAATGAGTACATAAAATAGATATTTTTTGTGGCCTGTTCTGGTGGTTCGACAACTGCAATCTCTTTATTTTCATCGATGGTATTCCTAGACTGCCTTGGTGTCTCCTGATCATTTAGGAAATGTAACAAATCAAAATACCAGAGAGATGGCTTGTAGATTTCGTCTCCAGCCCCAGATCGAATCGATTTATTAACTTTTGCCAATTCTTTAAGGTAAACACTTCTCAAAGAATTAATTATTTACAACTGTTTCTCTGTTTGCGGTTGCATCAATTTCTTTGAATTTTTCCACTAAACTCTCATAAGCGTCCCCCTTTTTATCCCTGTCACTATACTCCTTGGATTTGACACACCAAATGCATGGGAAACTTTCGCATAATGCAATAAATTTAAATAATGAGAAACTCCCGAGAACATTGCCGAAAGTCGGCCATCGTCACCTGACGAATTGAAATTGAGAAACAAAATGAATCGGGAAAGGGTGCTGCCGTCTACATGTGCCGATTTGTCTGCACAGTTCAAAGACATCTATGCTTTCTATCTCAGTTATCGCTGCAACTGTACAGTCTTCGCACCGGACTCAAAACTGTGCACTTTTCTAATCTATACGCAACGTTTTATCTGCAGCGTGTTGAACTGCGGAGACAAAACGTTGTGCAAAACGTAGCGTCGGGACCCGGCTTAAAACAGAAAGACGAAATTTTGTAGCTTGCAGAAACAAACAGCAGCAAGCAAAGAAGCGGAATGAACCTTTCATCCGCGCTCAAATAGAAAAATACCATATGTGCTAATTCACAGGCGAAAAAAAAAATGAAAGTATAAATAGTAATAAGCTGGAATAACAAAAATCGCTATAAAGAATAACATTTCTTTTAAAAACCCCTGTGCAGTATGGAAAATGGTCCCGTAAAATACATGTCAAAATAAGGAAATCAAAATAAAACTATCAACCGCCCTGTGAGCCGCAGGAAATAAATTTCAATTCGCTTTAAAAAAATAATAATCAAAATCTAAAAAAAGAAATAAATAAATTAAAAATCGGCTGCTCCTCAAAATGCTAAAAACCGCTAGGAATAAATTTTAATTCGTTGAAAGAAAAAAGGAGTAATAGTCAGTCGGGGGGGGGGGGCATGGTAACAATTAAAATTAAAGTTAATTAGCGTGAAAAAATAATTTCGAACTGCAGAGAAAAATGCTTATAACTTCTTTTCTAGGTAATTTAGAGGCTTCGAATTTTCGCACGTAGAGCGAAACTTCTCCCGGGGTAGTTTTTTACGCGCTTTTCAACGGTATGAAGCTCGAAGCGATGCAATAATTCCTTCCCATAGAAAATGATTATTTTATGAAACTTTCGGCTATAAATTGGAATAAAAGAACAAATTCGAATTTCGGAGAAAACTCTCCGAAACAACCCCATGTTCCAAACTAATTTCGTGCCAAATCGCATGAAAATCCGTTGGACGGTCTGGGCCCTACGCCGGACACAGACAGACGCACACACACAAACACACATACTTTCTGCTTTATTATTAGTAGAGATGAAACTTTCGGCTATAAATTGGAATAAAAGAAGAACAAATTCGAATTTCGGAAAAAACTCTCCGAGGTGCACACTCCCATGTTCTAAACTAATTTCGTGCCAAATCTCATAAAATCCGTTGGACGGTCTGGGCCCTACACCCGGACACAGACAGACACAAACACACACACACACATACTTTCTGCGTTATTAATAGTAGAGATTAATATGTGCAAGGTTTTTTTCACCTACATATAGGTGAATTTGTGTGGAAATTTGAGTAAAATTGGAATAAAAAAAACTACATGTCGGGTTTTTTTCTAACGGGTCTATAAACCATCCTCATGAATCAATCTAATGGCAAAATTTCAAAACAATCGGTGAAGTACTTTCGTAGATTTGCGGCTATGAACAAACGAACACTGACATTTTTATTTATATAGATTCAAACAGAGCCCCCTATAAACCAAAATTATTTTAATCGCCAAACATTTATTGTTAATATCAAAAATGGCAACAATTCTTTTTTCTTAATTCTTTTAAACTATTTAGTAAGGAAGCTGATATGTAAATATAAGGATGATGTTGAAGCGATTAATGTATTCCAATGCATTATTTCACTCTTTATGTGTGTAATTAAAGCTGCGTAACCAGCAACTATTTCATAATTTAGTCGCAAAAATGCCATTCATGTGTTGCATTCCTGGATGGAAGTCCAGTTAAGCTTAAACGAAAAGGTATCTGCTTTTAAGTTTCCAAGTGAACCATTACGGTTGGATAGATGGTTGAAATTAGTTCCAAGAAAAGACTTCAAACCATCAGAATCGTCTAGACTTCTAGATTTGATTTTTATTCACATTATGCACTGAATATTTTACGTACAATTCCGTTTCCCCTGCAATTATTTATGTGCGTCGTCAACACTAATATTAGCGATATTATTCTAATACGACATTCACTAAATATTCACTGCAAAACATAAGGCAAAAATTGAATCAGTAATTTACAGAATTAACTTTGAAAGCATAGGATATATTGTGTGTTTCTATGTTTGCTATTTTGCCACATGAAACAAGACTGTACACTATAATGTAAGATAACTTAGAAGTCACGGTTCATATTCTTTTAAACAGCATAATTTAAAAATACGAAATGGCGATTAAAAAATCCGTTCCTTAAAATTATTTCAAATAATTAAATTGAGTAATATTATGAACTCTACTTCTAAACTGAATACTTAACACGCATAAGAAACTATGGTATTTTCGTGTAACGGCATGCCAAAGATTATCGCCAAAGATTTAAAACCTTATATCAGGGATAAATCGCCAACAATGAAAAAAATGAGAAAAAAAAAAAAAAAAAAAAAACAGTAGTGACCTTAAAACATTATTTCAATAATAAAAATTGTAAATGCGCCAATGAAAGAAAATCACCAAGTTTATATTGGCAAAAATGCAAAAAATGTCTTGTAACAAAAAGTAGTTAGAAATTACCAAGAAAAATGCGTTGTGAATAAACTTTTCTTATTGAATATGCATGCACCACTGAATGTTTTAAGGCATGTGTAAACTGACATAATTTAACAACTTGTTCGAAGCTTTAAAAAAAAAAAAAAAAACGTAAATTTTTACGCTATTTCTAAACTAAAATGTTATCGGTCACTTTTCGAGGGAAAAAAAGGAGGGCTTTCGTATATGCATTCCAAAAGGTTTTCGAATTTTAATAGATAAGTAGAAATAAAGTTCTTTTTAACGATGACTTTCTGACACTTTCTCAGAGAATTAATTTAAATGAGTTTAACTCTAGGTACAAACAGAAGATTCTTTCTGAATTTTTCTTAATTACTTATTTTTACTTTTTGTAAAACATTTGTGAATGATAGTCTTTTATTCCAAATTCAAATAAATTTTGATAGTTTTTTTAATTAAATGCAAGCATAATTTGAGGTGTTAAAGCACAGTCAAAAAAGTCAGGATTACTGTATTTTATGTTAGTATCTTGTTTGTCCTCGAATCATTCAATTTCATTTTTTCAAAAGCAAAATACGCCGATCTGTGCTTTGTTTGTTTATTTTTTTTTGGGGGGGGGGATGACAATTTCATTTGCAAAAATGTTAGAAGAAATTTATATGTAAATTTAAAAACAGTAAAAATTTAAAATATATATATTTTTCACAGGTGTGTGAATTACACTTTTCTGCTGATTATGTGCTCAGAAAAGATATTGTAAAAATATTACCCTTTAAATATGATTCTTAACAACGAGTATTTAGAACATGACGAATGTTTGTTTGAACACACAAAGTTTATGGTTAACACCGCAACGAATACATTTTTTAAGAACTATTGTATAGAAAAAAAATGATTTCAAAACTCCTACTAAGAAACGAAAATTACAGACTAGTGTCTGTAAATCCAATGCATAATTTGTGCTGAAAATATAAGTTTTTGAAAAAAAAAAAAATCACATGAGGATGCATTTATATTTTAAAATGTTTTAATGATTTAAAATATTTTACATTTTAACAACATTTTTAAGTATATGCCTTTTTCCACCAAAAGTGATTCATTAAACTAAATAAAAGATTTTGAAATATCATTTATACTAATATTATAAAGCTGTAGAGTTTGTTTGCTTGAACGCGCTAATCTCAGGAACTACTGGTCCGATTTGAAAAATTCTTTCAGTGTTAGATAGTTTATTTATCGAGGAAGGCTCTAGGCAATATATCATAACGCTAAGACCTATTGGCATAAAGCAGTCGTTTTCTATCGGAAGAAATTATCGCACCCTTTCGAGCTTGATACCATTGAAATACCCGTAAAAACTATCCTTGAAAGAGTTTTGTCCTTCGTGCTAAAATTGGAAGGCTCTAAATTAAATAGAAAATAAGTTACGAGCGTTTTTCTCTGTCGTTTGAAAGTATTTTTTCACGGTAATCAACTTTAATTTTATTTGACCCAGATGATAACCGATTTATTTAATTTGCATTGTTGCATCGTTTCAACAATTGTTACAGTTGCCGTGTGAACAAGCAAATCAATGCAGTTGAAATTAATAAAATATATTGTCCATAAATAAAAATAATAATAATCAACGTTTCTAGCATTTTGATGAGGCATCGCTCTATTTGAAAATATAATTTAAGATAGACCGTGCAACGCCGGGCATCGATGCTAGTTATTAAACAAGAAGTTCCGTCTAGAACTATACGAGCCTACTTTCCCGTCTGCACCAGCTTCAAATTTATATTCTAGCTATCTCTCTCTTTCTCGTTTAGCTTAAGTTCTTAATTGCTTCAGATATACCTTTTCAACGGTTAATGCATATTCATTCAATCACTCATTTATTCAGTCATTCATGTATTTATTCACTCAGTTATTAATTCATTCTTTTGCTGATTCATTTAATCATTCATTAATTCAAAAATATTCTTGAAAATCTCGATAAAAAAATTTCATAGGAAAACAGGCCGGTTAGTTCTGGATGAACTTTCTATCTGTACATGTTCTACGTCATAAGAGCTTTCCGATAAAGTTTGTTCCAAGCAAATCGGTCCGTTAGATCAGGATTTATATAGGATTAAAATTTCCCAATAGGCAATATGTTTTTTTTTTTTTTTGAACTGTTCAAAAATGAACAAAAATTGTTCAAATCAATATTTCATGCCAAGAACTTCTTCCAGTGAGCTTGTTTATTGGAACTTGGATCTTGTACCCAGAGTTTACGTAATTTGCTTCATTTTCGCCCGTAGGCGCTAATGTTAAAACTTTTTGAACTCTTCAAAATTGAACAAAAAATTGTTCAAATTAAAAGTAAAATATGGAAATGAGATGTCCTCGCCGAGATCTTTGAATGCAAAAAGAATTTTTCGAATCGGACAATTTGTTCAAAAGTTATTAGGGGGGGGCAGACCGACAGACAGACCGACAGACAGACCGACAGACAGACCGACAGACAGACAGACAGACAGACAGACCGACAGACACACTTTTTCCCCATCTCAATACCCTACTTTCAAATTTTTTATTTTTCAATCTTTATTTAATTACAACTTATTTTTGACTTTTCTTGATTTCTAACGATATTTTCAAGATACATTAAGCCTTCTTTCATGCTTTATTATTATTTTTTTTATTTTTACGGGAAAGTAGGCTAAAAAAAAGGGGGAAACATGCACTAAAAAGTTTGTTAATAATTTTCTCTCAAAGTACATTTTTAAAAGAGTTTTCAAATGTTTCATGAAGTTGTTTTTAAAACAAGTTTCAAAACTGCAAAAACCATACTTCAGAAAAAAAAAAAAATGTTTTCAAAGATTTTTTTTTCGAAACCATTAAACGTTTTAAAGCATCACTCTACTCATATAATTATTTATTATGAAGAATATTATCAATTACGGTAACAAATTATTTAATGACCGCTTATTCGTTGAAGAGTTTGCTTTTAGAAGCGAAACTGTAATTTGTGATTTTATTAACATTATTTTCTTTTCTATCTGATTTCTTGTATCCTTGATTTATATTTCTACGTACTAAGTCTAGAATCAAACATTTAGTACAATCTTCATAAAACATGGTCGAAAAATATAAAATACTGAAATGTTTTTGAAGAGCTTAGGAGACCTATTGTTAAAATTCACCTAATTGTGATGACGACATCGACGGAAATAGTTGGCCTTGTATTTCGGTGGTGTTGGTTTGGTGGGTCTTCAGCGGGTCGGGTATCGAACACCAAATCATCCGGTTGAAATTCCGACATCCTAACCACTGGGAAAAAAAAAAAAAAAAAAAAAAAAAAAAAAAAAAAAAAAAAAAAAAAAAAAAAAAAAAAAAAAAAAAAAAAAAAAAAAAAAAAAAAAAAAAAAAAAAAAAAAAAAAAAAAAAAAAAAAAAAAAAAAAAAAAAAAAAAAAAAAAAAAAAAAAAAAAAAAAAAAAAAAAAAAAAAAAAAAAAAAAAAAAAAAAAAAAAAAAAAAAAAAAAAAAAAAAAAAAAAAAAAAAAAAAAAAAAAAAAAAAAAAAAAAAAAAAAAAAAAAAAAAAAAAAAAAAAAAAAAAAAAAAAAAAAAAAAAAAAAAAAAAAAAAAAAAAAAAAAAAAAAAAAAAAAAAAAAAAAAAAAAAAAAAAAAAAAAAAAAAAAAAAAAAAAAAAAAAAAAAAAAAAAAAAAAAAAAAAAAAAAAAAAAAAAAAAAAAAAAAAAAAAAAAAAAAAAAAAAAAAAAAAAAAGTTTGTGCGTGTTTAAGTTTAAGACATCTTTGTAACAATATTTTTATTTGAATTGTTGCTTTTGTGTGTGATTTAGTAGAATGGAAAAGAAGCGAAAAATTGATAGTGAATGCAGAAAATTCAAAGATCAGTGGAACATTCAGTATTTCGTAATTGAGTCCAGTAACAAGGCGCTATGTTTGATTTGCAATGAAAGCATAGCCGTTCTCAAAGAATATAACATTAAACGTCATTATGAAGCAAAACATTTTCAAAATTACTCAAAATATACAGGAAGTTTGCGGACAGAAAAATTCGAAGCTATGAAGCGCGGATTGAAATCGCAGAAATCTTTATTTACAAAACTCAAAACTGAACAAGAGGCTGCAACTCGTGCCAGCTTTCGTGTGGCTCTTGAAATTGCAAAACGTGGAAAACCATTCACCGATGGAGAAATGGTCAAAGAATGCATAATCGCAGTAGCCGAAGAAATGTGCCCTGAAAAGGTAAATTTATTAAAAACTGTCAGTATGTCAGCAAACACTGTGGCTCGAAGGGTAGAAGACATCGCTGAAAATATATCCTCTCAACTGTTCAACAAAAATGGACATGTTGAGTGGTTTTCTTTGGCCTTGGATGAGTCAACGGATGTGTCAGATACTGCTCAGATGTTGATTTTTATTCGAGGAGTAGATAAAAGCTATGAAGTGCATGAAGAACTTCTTGATATGTATAGTATTCATGGCACAACTACTGGTTCAGATATTTTTAAAGGAGTTGAAATGGCCATTAAGCAAAAGAACCTTCGATGGAAAAACTTGAAATGTATTACAACTGATGGAGGCAAAAACATGAGTGGGAAAGATAAAGGAGTGGTCGCTCTTGTGTCAAAGGCTGTAGAAAATGACGGTGGTTCAAAACCAATAGTCTTACATTGTAATCATTCATCAACAGTCTTTGTGCGGAAAATGTTTGGATATGTCTGAAGTTCTGAAACCAGTCATATCAACTGTTAATTTTATCAGATCTTTTGGGCTGAATCACCGACAATTTATTAAAGAGATTGGAGAAAATGACTTACCTTATCATACTGCCGTACGTTGGCTTAGTTGTGGGAAAGTCCTTCAGCGCTTTTTTGAACTTCGAGCAGTGATCGAATTTTTTTTGAATGAAAAGCATCGCCCTCTTACTGAATTGCAAAACAACGCATGGCTGTGGAAGTTAGCATTCTATGTTGATTTGACAAAACATGTGAACGAACTGAATTTGAGATTGCAAGGAGAAAACCAGCATCTTCCTGATTTATACAATAATATCAAATCATTCCGGAAGAAATTGATACTGTTTCAATCACAACTATGAAGTAAATGTTTTTCACATTTTAAAACATGTGAAATATTTAGCCACATCACTGAGACCGAGTTTCCTATCGATTTTGCAATCGAAACTTTGAAAATAAATTTTGATACTCGTTTCTCGGACTTTGATGCCATTGCGAATCAAATTAAGATTTTTCAGAATCCTTTTGATACTGACATTGAAACCCTAGCCCCGGAACTTCAAATGGAAATGATTGATCTACAGTGCAGTGATATAATTAAGAACAAATATCAAAACTTATCTTTGTTGGAATTTTATAAGTGTCTTCCACTGACACAATTTGATAATTTGCATAAATTTGCTCGTGGGCTGTTTTCTGTTTTTGGTACTACTTATTTGTGTGAGAAGACCTTTTCCAAAATGAAGTACACAAAAAATGTTTACAGATCTAAATTAACTGATGAGCATCTTAAATCTCTTTTAATAATTGGTACAAGTAAAATTAGTCCACAACTACAAACTATTGTCAGTGGAAAATCTCAATTACATAAATCTCATTAGTATTTCATATGTCGTTATGCTTGTTATAAGTTATCTTTTCATTTAAAATGTATAAAATGTTAGTTGGATTCATTTCAATAATTTGTTAGTTAGTAAATAATAACCTACAACAATGTTATGAGTAGTTAGCCCATGACCATATCAATGTAGATGTCATATTAATAATTATTCAACATAAAAATAGATTACTTCAGTAAACTTAATTTAATTTGCTATAAAAAATAAATATGTTCTCTAGAAGGAGTTTTCTTTCAAGTATGCTAGCTCTCCGCGGGCCGGACAAAATCTGTCCGCGGGCCGGATGTGGCCCTCGGGCCGTAGTTTGGAGACCCCTGGCTTAGTGCATTAGATGTCATTGTGCAATAATCTTATACCACCCGCTTTTAGTTTGTCATGTTTCTTATTATTCACGTGTTTTTCTGAAATTGGGCAGCAATCTCGTTGCATCTGCTTTCAGCTTAGAATATTTCTTGTTATTTTAATATTAGTTTACAACATAGAACATATTGATAAAAAATATAAATCAATTTTTCAGTACAAATGTTTATTGATCGAAATTTTATGTGTCCAAGTTCGACTTGCAATTTTCAAAAATTTAACTCTTAAAAAACAAGTTCGTGCGACAGGATGGAATAATATCTTGACGCAAATGCAACCATTTCTTTACTTTCAAAAATTGACAATGTATACAATATGGGACTCCAAATTCGGAATTCCAAAATCCGGAACTTCTTCGAAAAAAATCGGGAAATGTTTGCACCATTTGTTTGGAAATAGGCGTTTTAAAAAGAAGGAAAATAAAAGTAATGAAGATGTAGATCGGCAATGTGCTGTTTTTGAAAAATTTATTTCGCGATTTTCTGAAAAGGGTTCGTTTGTGCGATTAGAGTTTTCATCAATTGTAGCTTTAATTTTGAGTTAATATCATTAAATTTTGCTTTTTTAAAAATTTCTTGTAGTTTTGTTATATTAATTTTTTGAAATGAGCTTTAATTTTCGCGCGATACAGAACATTCGCGAAATTGAAAATCAGAGTTTCTCGTATTTTCTCGATAGTCTTATTTTTAACTGCAATTTAGTGGCTAGCGACTACAAAGTCACATCAGAATTTGACGGAATTCTTTTCTTTTATTGTTTAATTAAAGAGCCTAAAACAATATCGGGAAGAATAGATGTTTCGATGTTTTGCCACGAATGCAAGCTTAGTCCAACTTCGTTTTTTGTGTTAAATTTCGTGACTTATAGGCGAGAATATACGATAATAAAAATGCTATAATGAGAAAAATGCTGATAAAATCTTCCAGGGCAAATTATATGGGCTCTGATGCTACTTACAAATTTTTTTGAATGAAGACTCAAAATCCGGAAAATTCCGAAATCCGGAAACATCGCAGCCCCGAGCGCTCCGGACTTGAGGCCCCATACTGTTTTTTTTTTTTTTTTTTTTCAAAATGCATCTTAATTTTTATAATCGATGACGTGTTTTTCAGATTATTTGTCAACAGAAAACGGCTGGTGCTCAAAATCTTTTTCACGTTTACAAAATATTGGTTTATTTCAGTGACCTTACATTGTGCTCATAAAACTATAAAGACATGATGCACTTCAGTGTAATTTTCAATTCACAAGAAAAAGAGCTAATAATAAGATTGGTTCTTAAGAGCCCCCCGCAACTCCCCCCCGTCATTCATTTGTAATGACAAAAAAATCTCATGGTTATGTTTGTAAAACAATTTTCGGTACTTCTTGGTTAAGAAGAGGGAGGGGGAGATGGGCGTTACTGCCGAGCGAAACTTTTTAACATTTTATTTTTATCTTATAAAAAGAGCTATTTTTGTCAAAATAACTTTTATAAAGAAATAAAAAACATAGAAACTTTCCCGCTTTTTTTTAAAAACGGGGGGGGGGGGAATCCGAGGAGGGGGTTGACAATTTTGTTAAAGATACAAACCCACATTAGTCTGTATTATAAAATCTGCATTCCTCGCCATGAAAAAAATAAGAGAATAAAGGCAGCTGCACATGGCATTTGCAGTGCAGGAGTTATAAAGAGAAAATGTTGAAGGAAAGGGAGGGAGACCCGATGCGTTCCAACAGTAGTTGAGTTTTTTTGCAAAGATAAGAAAAAAGAATTAAAAATCCTGTGATATAGCTCTTTTTACAGCCAAATAGTTTAATTACTTTACTAGAATCACGAGTGATTCTTTTAGTTTTAATTATTAGGTAAAAATCCCCTAAATAGTCTTTTATGGTACTTGAATAATGCATTTATGGTTTTATAAACATAAAAACAAATAAATGATTTAAATGACATTTTTGACAAGCCATCTACACGTTTTACTGGTTTAAAGCGAATTTGTTCCATCGGCCATCGGCATCGGTCAATGGAAGAGGAAAATAGTCGGCGATCGGCCGTCGGCCGATCTCGAAACAATCGGCCAACAATCGACATCGGCCCATCGGCCAAAAAATGCCATCGGTCGAGCCCTATTAAGTGCCATTTCCCCTTTTTCATGGAATTCACCAATAACCAATTATTTAGTCCGTAGTTATAACTTGTGGTGACATAATTCCATTCTAATTGAGCTAACTTTTATTCTTGGTAGGATTTTAGACATGTACCTATTATTTTTTTATTGCTATTATGTAAATAGTTTTTTCAAAGTGAAATTATTTTACATTTTTTTTTTGGTTATTATATGTTGGATTATTAAACTTATTTTTGTATAAAAGTAAACATATAAGTAGTTTTGATTATTAAAACATAATTTAATTATTGCGTATTCATGCTAAAATTTGTATGATTCTTTATCAGTTAATATTCAATTGAATGTTTTAAATTTATGTTTTCAAACTTTGGCTAATAGTGCTGCATTTTAAATTATTTTTCTGTTTTTGTCAGGATGAAAAAGAAATTCAGCGTGAATTAGGTTTTGCTCTACTGGATGAAAACTTCTTGGATCCATTAATTAACATAGATGTTTCAAGTCTCCCTTCAAGCTTAGATGAAGCTGTGAACATTTCTGGAGTATGAGTTTTTCAGCATAATAGTTCATACTTTTACTAATACATTGCTTGTTCATACTTTTAAAAGTTGTTTTTTTCCAGCAACAATTATTGAACTCATTTAACAGCCTGATGAAATTCAAGTGTGTTTTCAGACCCCTCACAAAATTCCAATTTATCAAAAGGGACCCTTCACAAAACTCCAAATAATCAACATGGACCCTTCACAAAATTTCAATCTATCAAAACGAATACTTGACCAAATTCCATTCAATCAAACTGGACCCTTCACAAAATTTCGAGCTTCAAATTCGTACTTTTTGCCGAATTATTTATTTAATAAGTGGCAAAGAATAATAAATTTTTCATCTCTGTATGTTTAAATTCTGAATTTTCACAAAAATATTTGATTTTTCAAAAAATAAATAAATAAATAAATAATTCACAAAAAAAAAAAAAAAAACGGACCTGTTAAAAATGCTGGATTAACCCCTGTTTAATTTACATGACTTCTTTATATCTCTTTGTTGGATGATGAAGCATTGTTTCTTCATTATTTGTTAGCTCTGTGCCGTGGTAACTTGCATAAAACATGGGCAATTGAGTCGATTTTAAAATGTTAAGTTATTAATGTATTCATTTTTTTGTTATTGTTATATTGTGAGTTTTATAGCAATTCTGGTTTCATTGCTTTGCTTATGATAACATTTTGTAAAAAGTGTAGGAGGTTGTCTTTGACATGAAAATAAAGTGTAACTCCATATATTTATTATTAAAGGAAGTATCTCTGGGTGTTTAGGAATATGTCCAAAAGAATCTCACTTGCGGGCATGAAATTTTGCTCACAGGCAGTCTTGAAAGGAATTTAATGCACCTGAAAATATGAATTAAATATCCAAATTTGAATCAGAATTTTTAATCCTTCAGGCTAGGGGCACATGAATATCACGTACATGTGAAGTTGTACATATCGAAGGATGGATGTGATAGTCTTGCAGAGCGCAATGCTTGCTTCAAAACTCTGCCATCTCTTGATGTTTATTTCTTTTTGGGGCAAGGGCTGCAATTTTCAGATTTTGTGTAGATGCCTGTTTCCAAGTCTACCACAATCAAGCCAACTTTTAACAAAATGTTTTAGTATTTTTTCCAAATTGTTTATATTTGTATTGCTGAAAATTTGGCTTAAATTGGTGTAATAGTTTTGAAGTTACAATTTTTTACTTTCAGTACTGTAGTACAGCTGCTGGTTAGGTATTTAAATTACAGATGAAAGACTAGTGCTTTAAAAATTTAAATGCCAAATTGAAGTGTGAATTTTAGTATTTAGTATTTTTGAGCTAGGTTTTACACTAATTTAACCATAGCGTAATTTCTAATAATGGTGGGGGGAAATTTGTGCACCCAGATAGACCAAATATCTTTCCTTTCTTTTTTAGTTAGCAAATCACATGATCTGATAGGATCGTTCATTTATATTTTAAACAATTTTTTACTAATCTAGTGATCACCCAATGATCGAAACTCAATCTTACAGAATTAATGTTACCATTAATTCTGTAAGATTCAGAGATTCTTCTGTCAAAGCCCTGTATTATCATTGCATATCATTTTATTGAATTTTTTTCTATTATATCAGCTGCAAACATGTATAAATGCATCATTATGTCTTTATTTTCTAGTAATTTGAAATATATAAGTGGTACAAAAAATATGGTATTCTTTGGATATGAGCCATATTTTAAATACATTAACACATTTTTTGACATGTCCTTATGTGTTTTTTTTTAAATTTTATTTTATTGATTTATTTATTTTACTGTAATATTGGCCAAGTTTTGACAAGGCTACACAATTTATTTTTCTATCTTTTTCAAATTATACATCATTTAAATAAAAAATTTATATCGAAAATGAAACTACGAATGCGTATACATAATTTTCTCCACCAGACCCCTACCTGTTAGCCGAGGCCTTAGGATTGCTTACGCACGGGGAGAGGTGGTGGGGTCTACGGATTTTACATGCACATATCCCCAAGTATACATGGTGGTCTTCAGTGGGTATCGAACGCGCGACCTTCCAGGTGGAAGTCCGACGTGCTAACCACTAGGCTACCACGGCCCAATGCGTATACATACTCATATATATCTCCTATTTTATTTAAAGTATGTACTTATGTAATAATATTTATTAATATATAGCTGAAAACATGCTTTTTTTTTTGCAATACAAACAGAAACCATTTATTTGTTGTCATTAGGAGTAGCAGAAAGATGAACTAAATAATCAGACAGTTTGTATGTTGTAAATCTCCACAGTAATTGCTCAACCAGATTTTATGTTACATACAAAAAAGCTAATCAACCTAACAGCCTGAAAAAGTTTAAAAAATTGTGTGAAACTGCCTGCTTGCTACAGAAAATTGTTTTTTTTTTCTTTGTGTTGGCATCTCTAGCCAGAGGATCACCTTGCAATAACAATCATTTTCTATAATAAAAATTGGTGGCAAATTGTAACTAATTTATAATTACTATGCAAGACAATATTAATTTTAAAAATGTTACAATTTATTCCTTTCTAATATTTATAATAGTTTTAAAATAATCTTTAGAATTAGTTATTATGAGTTATTTTAATAATTTGTTTAAAATTAAGAGTAAATTAATTTTGATTGAGTTATGCATTTATTTTATTATGATGCTTAAACTATACCTTAAAACTTCTGATTGCACACTTATTTTATATTCTTCCACAGTTTGATCACTTTTCAAAAAGAAACTTCTGTGGATAAAATGGGAGCATTCACGTGTGAAATTATACAAACAAAATATTTGGTTTAGTTGTAAAATGTCTGCTTTACATAAAACCAAGTATGTGTTACAAATTGCTTTTTTTTTTTTTTGTGCTTTTTAATAATAGAAGTTGCCATCTTTTTATAGTAATATAAATTTTCTCAGTGTGAGTTCTTGTGTAGCCACAAGTCTTGTGAAATATTGAGAAGGTCTTACTTTGAGGTTTTTGTATTGGCTTTTTTAAAAAACAGTTCAAAAATTTCTTAACAATAAAAAAAATCATAATTGGAAATTTGTTTTAAATTTTTGTATTGGACGATACATGACACATAAATAAGTAAAATGAAACTTCTCTATAGGAGACGCAAATATATTTGTCCATAATAGTAATAAATAGATGTCTGCAAAAGAGGTTCTTTTAGGCGTAATGGGGAATTAGGCTGGCGGGGAATTAAAAACTCCACCTAAAAGGGGTGTCCGTTAGGAGAAGTTTTACTATATTATGGTTCTGTTATTAATCACGAATTTTTATTTCATTGTGCCTAGAAAAAACACAAATATGAACATTGAATTCTTGGATTACTAATGTTGTGTTTGACAATTCAAATAATAATAATGATGATGTTTCTTTTTTTTTTGTCAGGAAATATTGGAAAATGGGACGAATTCCAACAGCTTGACACTTGTTCCAAATATTGATAAAAGAAGAGAAAGTACTAAGGAAACTAAGAAAACTAATAAGAAAAGAAAGAGAAAATCAAAAACATCTAAAAATGAAACAAAAATTCTCAACTTGGAAAAAAGTTCCCAAAATGAAAAGAGGTGCTTCAGTCAAGCTACAGTCACAGTTTCTAAAGAAGCTTCCAAATCAAAATCAGATAAAGTGAAACCTATTCCTAAATTAATTATTAAGCTAACTCCTAGACCAACTGTGCCAGAAACATCTAACACATATTTTGCACCTACAATTGCAGATAAAGTAAAAATGGGACGAAGACGACAAACTAACAAATTAACAGATTATGAATTTTCTAGCATGATTCAAAATTTTGAAAAAACACAGAGAAAGCCAAGGAAGCGTCAAAAAAACACATTAAGTTCTGTTGACAGCAAAGTATTTTATTCTGAATCGGAGTCTGTTAAATCAAGCGATGGCTGTAAAATGATAAATGAAGAAGAAAGTCGAACAACTTGCAAAGATAACGGTTTTGAAAACAAGTCAAGCTCAGCTTTACATATCTTGTCACAAAACTCAAATGTTGCTGCAAGTCAAGTTGTCAGTGAGTCTCTTGCCAGTTGTACTTACAGCAGCAAATCAAATTTTGAAAAAAAATCTGCCAAATTAGAAGAATCTGCTTCAGAAAGTGGGGAAAATGCAATAAAGAATTTTGAAAACATACTTATCGAAAAGGAAATAAAATCTCCAGAGAATAATAAGCAAAAACATGTAAAAGAAAAAATAAAGGACTTTGATACTTTTGAAAATTTTTCAGTTGAAAGTTGCATTGAAATCGCTAAAGAAGAGCCAATATATGAAGAAAGCAACTTATTTTCTGAACTTTTTGGTCAAGATATGAAACATTTCTTTGCCAATGAAAGTGTTCTTACAGATGAATTAGAAAAAGCAATTTTTGGTGAAGAAACCAAACAAGGTTCTATGAATGAATTGGATCTTGAAACAATTAATGCCACTTTTAATTCTGAGCTATTTGGCAATCAAATTGATTCTAAAAATGATTTTATGAAAGGTGTGAATAATATTTGTTGTGAGAAGACTAACCTGAGTTTATCTGAGGAAAAAAGTACGTGTGTGAAAAAGGATTATTATGTTGCAAATAATGTATCTTCTGCTGATTCAGTATATGAATCAAAATGTTCACTTAAAGCATGTAAGTAACTTTTAGCTTTTCTAATTTAATATAATTTAATGTGTCTTGATTGAGCTGTTCAGTGCCCAAATCGATTAATTCCACTTTTTAAAAATATCCCTCCTTCAGCTTTAAAAATATCCTTATTTCCGTTAAGAGAGTTCATTTGATTTGTAGAGAGAAAGACTAAAGGAATTTGTAACGTGCTTAACCAAAACTTTAAAATGAATTCATACTTTCTCTCTAAACACCAATCAAGCACTTTTAAAACTGAAAAAAGCATGTTTTTAAACAGTGGAGTTTAACGATTTGTGCAGTGAACAGCTCAATTGTTACTTTAATTTCAATAACTCTTCAAAACTATTATTTCAGGTTTGCCAAGTGCTATTGCCTCCAAAGTTGTCTTGGAAAAAATAGAAGTTTCTACTCCAGAATTAGAACTACCATTGTATGAACATGTTAATAGTCCAGATATAGTTCTTTCTGTAAATACTCAACAAGTGCCATATTCAAGCGAAGATTTTAATGCAACGCAAGTACTAAATGAGAGAAGTTTGAAAGTAAACAGTGCATTGAAAAAGGAAAACGTTCCTCCTGCAGAAATTCATTCTTATGAAACTGTTTCTCCATTACATCCAAACATATCTCGTAAAAGAAATTTAAGCTGCAGTAGCAGTACTGGTAGCCAGTCTTCATACAGTTGCTATAGTAGTGGTGAATTGCCAAATTCATCTTCATCACCAAATTCATGTTTTTCACCTGGAAAGAGACTAAGGAGAAATTTAAAATCACATTGTAACTTTGACAAAAAACAGTCGTCAAGGTAAATATAATATGCAATTTTATCCTATAATGTTAACTTTGAGAGATCATAATAATTTGCTTTGTAAAGTTTATATGTGTATTGGTTTTTAGTTTTAAACATTTCACTTGGTCTTATAATATATGAGATAACACCAAATGCAAAGGGTAAATCCCCCCAAAAAAAAAAAAAATTAACCTGTGAAATGAGTGTAAAATCATAGGATTTTCATATCAACATTCAAGTAAGAGCATTAAAGTGTAAAATAGGTTAAATTTTTATCTTCCAAAAAAAAGAATTAATCATCAGTGGAAAAAAATATTTTTATAGGCTATTTTAGTTTTGTAAATTTGTTCTTAAGATTTGTGCAAATATTTTAATTTAAAGCTGTGGTATGTCTTTTATTATTTGTCTATTTTTGTAACCTTAGAAAATGCATTTTTTTCCTTTTCAGGCATTTTAGAGTTGATGCAGTTTCTTGTACAAATTATGAAAACCATGTTAGAAATCCCAAAAATTCTCTGCAATATACTCATAATAATCAAGATAATTTTTGACATAGAAATGAATCTGGTAGCAGCTCAAGTAGTCAAAGTAGTTCCCCACACGTTAGGGATCATAATCATTATAGGTCACTATCCAAATCTTTCAGTCGGGATAGTACAGGAAATCATTCTCGCTCTCGCTCGAGAAGCCCTAGTCATTCACAGAAATACAGACCTAGTTCAAAGTGGAAAAGGTAAAT
Organism: Octonoba sinensis; assembly: GCA_038502835.1. Lineage (NCBI taxonomy): Eukaryota > Metazoa > Arthropoda > Arachnida > Araneae > Uloboridae > Octonoba > Octonoba sinensis. The sequence continues at coordinate 179,953,701 of CM076599.1, forward strand.
ATATTTCAGAAAACTTTAAATATTTAAGTTTGACTATTTTGTATGAAAAATGTATCTGGTAAAAAGCATTTTTCTAATTTCTGAAAAGTCTGTTTTATGCTTGAGTGTGTGCAGTAAGATTAATTGTTTGATTCTAGAAACTTATAATTTTCTTCTCTCTAGAGCACAAAAAGAAATTAGAAATTAATAATGCACAAATGAGATTATAAACTGTACATGACATTGAAATTTATTCATGTAAACATATTCTTTCTCTAACATTTTTATTCTGTAAGGTAAAATTGTAAGCAGTATGACAAATAAAAGAATCTCTAGAGAATAGAAATGAGTTATTAAATATTCCTCATTTTATGATTTAGAAATGAATGTATAACCGTTTGAGATAAATTAAAATTTAAAAAAACGTATATTGAAGTTGTTAAAGTTTTTCCAATATTTTTAACTGTGAAACATATTTCATTTGCGTTTTCAGAATAAAAAGTACGGAATTATTTTTCATTTGTTATTGAATTAGGCCTCTGATTAATTAAATGTATGCATCATGCATGTTGAGATTTTATTTCTTTTTGTACAGACAATGTAAAACATATTTTTAAACTTTTTTTGTTAACTAATTGATCATATTTATCTCATTTCTTTGTTCAAACTATAGATCACCAAGCTCAAGTACTCATCGATATCAGATTGATCAAAGGGAGAACTTTGAAGCTATTGTAAGTTTGATTTTACTTGTTTATTACCAACGGGATAACAATGTAAAACATTTACTTTACATCCAATAATTATTCCTCTCAGTTTCTTTTTTTCTCTCTCTCTTTTCTTTCCCTCTCTAATTTTTAAATTCTTCTACAGGAAGAAAGGCGTGTTCTCTATGTTGGTGATATTCCACCTGGTTACACTGTTAAAATGTTAAAAGAAAGGTTTAGTCGCTTTGGACCTATAGAAGATGTTCAGATAAAATCAAAAATTACTAATTATGTGCAGTAAGTATTTATAATTTCATTGATATTAAAGTCTACATTTATGACGTCATATTGTAATGGAAATGTTAAATAAATTTTAAAAAATCCATAAAAACTAGAACTCCTTATAATTTATGAAATATTTAATTTTTGAATGGTTGTTGAGAATGATACTTGTTAAACTTTCTTATTTAAAAGTGATTATTACATTTTAGAGGGAAGGATAATTATCTTAATTCAACCATTACTAGTGTCATGTACCGTGTCTGTGTATTCAACCTCTTTCAAAATAATATATCAATATATTGAAATAGTAGCCTGTGGTTTTAATACATTCACTGCCCTATGGTTAGAAAAAATTACCAGCACCTTTGTGAATGAATTAATACATTTTTTTTTTTGTATATGCTATTGAGTAATAGAATGGCATTGAAATTTTTGTGAATATGATTGCTTTTAAATGATATGCTTGGTATAATTCATAATGTTTCTAATTTGAGCAACAAATAAAAACGCTCCTTCTACTTAATGTTTGGCACAAAGTTGTATTGAAATATTATCTGCTTTAGTTTTGATGTTGCAGTAAAATGTCTTGGGAGCATCTACTATCCATTCAGAGAAAAAATGATCGGTGAGAGAAGGGTCTGCACAGGCCCGGACTGGCCAGGTCGGCTGGTCGGCGATCGCCGAGGGCCCCTAAACGGGAAGATGAACAAAATAATTTTCTATCCGAACTTCTTTTTACAGATCTTTAACTTCTTCATAACTATTTGCCTCTTCATTACGCTTTTTCCCAGGATGCTTCACTATCGCAATCTGACAAAGTTTAAAGACTTTTAGACATAACAGTGGTCGATGGCTCAATTGGACTTGCTTTGTATGAGCTTGTAAAATAGAAACTAGCTAGATGGGGCACTTCAACATAAAATATTATTGCTTGCTCATTTGTCGGAGCTGTTAACGTGAACGGATTTGATAACAGCCTATAAGTCAACTTCAAGAAGAAAAACAAAGACCAGTGGGCGGAACTGGCAGCCGCCAACCAAGGGGACCCCGAATTGAAAAGGGGCCCCTTCAATATTTCAAATTTCCTTTCCCCCATACTATAGACCACAGGGATACAGGTAGGGCCTCGCAATAAATGATATTTCATGCAAATTGTACAGAATAGGAATTGGGTGAAAAAATGAGCAATTCAAATACTGGGCACTCACATTAATGTTTTCAAGGATATTTAAGGGGGCCCCATATTAATTTTACCTCCAGGGGTCCCCAAATTTCTCATTGCGCTCTTGACGAAGATTTTATTTCCACTCATTAACGCATTGCATGACTTCTATTTTAAAGGCCAATTTTGTTTTAGAAAGTAGTAAAAAATTCTTTTCTTTAGTTTTTGTCTTTTGCAATATACTATTTTAATAAGTGTTAAAAATTACATTTTTCTTTAAAATTGCTTAAAAATAAAAGGTGAATCTTATTTTTTATAGTACTTTGTACAACACGGTATTTATGTATAAATAGATAGACAATATCATGAACAGGACAGGTTATACTACAAGTTGACTAAGGTACAATGAGAAAGTAATTTTCCAAGGATGCCAGGCAGTGCCGGATCTGGAGGGAGGGCATATTCAACTGTGATGCGCAAAAAAAAAAAAAAAATATTTATTTTTGAAAATTTAACTTTTGCAAAGAAAGAATTAAAATCCTAGTTCAGCGCTCCAATTTGATCATTGATCAGCTATTTTGCTAATGAAATTGATCATATAGAGTTATTTATTTGAATAAACTGTTGGAAGCTCCAAAATTGAGTTATACTGAATATGCGTCGTTGCTGAGTCGGCCGGCTCCTGTGACAGGCAGGAGCTCCTGGGACGGCAATTTTAGGGGGGGGGGGGCGGCAAATTTCACAATGCCAAAATTTAAGAATTTATATTTTAAAAACTCGAGGTTTTTTTCCCATTGTAATAGTGAAATATAAATCATGCTATGCTCAAACAATGTAATAATTTGTCTTTTACAAATTTTCAAAGCATCTGTTCGGGAAAAGGCGAAAGGGGGTGCTTGCAAGTGTCATTTGAGAAGGCAGACATGTGTCTCTTCAATATGAGCGTTAGCAAGAAGGCGGAGAGGGGGGCGGATTATCAAAAAAATGCTCATTTTATTCTGAATTTTTATGAGTAAAAGCGTCTAAACTTTTAAAAGTTTTAATTTGCTTCTTTTTTTCCCTAACATTTTTGCAGTCTCAAATGCGTTTCCTAAGGTCTCAAAACGCACCAGTTTGCATATAGTTTTCAAAATTTTCCCGGGGGAGAATCCCCCTTTACCCCCTTCAACTGTCTGAATTTCATATCTCCAGTTAAGGGGAGACCCTTCATATGGCGTTATCCCCCTAATGTTCATGTAAAAGAACCTGATGGTAGTTTCTCTGGGCCTGAAAAATTTTATGGGTTTATCACTGCCCCCGCCCCTACAAGATAAACCTCCTAAAAAAATGGCCAGATCATAAAAATTTACAAAATATGAGCAATAATTAGCTGGAGGGGAGGGGTGGCATTCTAAGTTTTGCCCCATCACGCAAAACTCCAAGATCCGGTACTGGTGTTTGAACTTGAATAAGTTTAGGACCCTTTGGGTTAATAAGAAGAACCGGCGTTTTTCTGAGTGCGTCTTGTAAAAGAATGGAACTATACAGATTACAAGAAAAACACGAACGACGACGGTGGAGCAAGCATTGCAAACCACAAGAAAACTCTTTCAGCAATTGTTGATGAGTTTTTGTACAGTGAAGGAGGTGAAAATGCAGCAAAATAAGTTAATGTCATAACTTTTTTTAAAGACATATCTGTTAGAATTTTTGACTGCTAGTCAAAATTCGTAGCAAAGAATTTGATCAGTCAACGGTTTAAATTTAAAAACTATTTATGTTTTGCTTGATTTGTTTCTAGTCACTAACCAGTTAAGTGCTTACAAAGTGATTACTCGTTCATTTGGAACTAGGTAGAAAAACTTCTCCAGCCAGAAAAAATCAAAGGAGTGATAAACAAGCTTGTGATTTAAATGAAATAAATGTTTTATTTTATTATTATTTTCTTAGAACAAGCAAATAATATTTTTTAAATTTTAACTTGGAGCAAATCTATGTTTGATTTTTAAGATAATGTATATATTTTCAAAAAAATAATTCTTAACAAACATAATTTTGACTTTTCATTTAGCTAGAAAATCATTCAGAAGGACATATTTTCATTTAGCTAGAAAATCATTCAGAAGGGCAGATTTTTAATTTTATAATATAATGAAAATTATATTCAAATGATTTCATACAGTACTGAAGCATATGGCAACATTGTTCATTTAATAAATAGAGGTTTATTATTTAGTAAGTGCTCTTGGCTTACTTAATGACTTTTTTCCTTTCTCATTGTATTTTATAGTTTAATACTACAATTTCCCCAGTTTCTACGTAATTGAGACACTAGAAATAGCATGAAATTTCGTTGTACTAAACAGTTAGTCAAGCATAACTTTAAAACACTGTTTTGATTTTTTTTCTCATTTAATACAAAAATGTCGCTTTAGTTTAACTGCTGTATAAGACCCTGAAATGGGTAAAAAACGGTTTCCTGACACATAATTTTCAAAAAAATTCCGGGGAAGAAACCCCTCCAGGCGGCCCCTTTTTAGTACCTGCCCGAGGGCCCCAGAGGGTGCCAGTCCGGGTCTGGGTCTGCATTGAGTTGCTTAAGCTGATTAATCAAAATTTTATGCACTTTGGCAAGTTTTTACCTTAGGTGAAAAAGACCGTCCCGGCCGAAATAGGTTTTGCCCCCTGAGTGGATGTCCATTTAATTTTGTCTTCAAACTAAACTAAAACACTAGATAAAAGAAAGATAAGTTTCGAATTATGTTATACATATTTAATTTGAGCACTGAGTTAAATGAGTACAACATAGGTATTATAGTATTAAAAATGTACAGTTCATGAAAAAATATTCAATTCTATAGCAAGATTAGTCTATATGCAAAATTTATAGTAAAGAAAAAACAAATCGAGTTGTCTTATAAGAAATAACAAACATTTTTTCATTGTATAATTTTGAGTTAATTTTAATAAGTTCTGTACTGATTAAAATTAACTGAAAAATTTGTAACTTATACTTTTCATTAAATAGTTGTTTTAATTGTAATATTTATTAGAGAACAAACAGTTAGTTAACAAAATTAAAATATTTAATAATACCCAAAAATTATTTCAATTATTTGTACAATTTAAAACTTATTATATGATAGACCTTACTGCACATTATTTAAGAACAATTAGTATTTTTTCCAGTTTTTTTTTCGAGTTTTGCCCTGGTTTTTCCCAGTTTTTGCTGGCATGAATACCAAACCTGCTATTAGCATTAAAAAACAATTGCTAATGCTTATTTATTAAATATTGCTTCTAAGGATGCATACATATTTTAAATTTAAATCCTTTTAAAGTATCAAGAACTTGAGATTCCCCTATTTTCTTCATCTCTCTCAATTTTATGATTTGCTTTGATATTGAGAAAAATTTCAATAGTTTTCTTAAAAATAAAAATTTTTACTTAATGTTCCTTTTTTTAATTTCTTTTTCCTTAGAAAAATTTTTGGATTTGTGACCTTTAAACGGAAAGCGGATGCATTTCAAGCAATTGAAAGTAAATAGTCGTATAAAGTTTTCTTGTTTAACTGTCTGAAATTTGCATGCATTATTTTGATCATTTCTCTTTATGAATATTGTAAAAGTCTTTCATTAATTATTCTTCAGTATTTGCATTTTTATTAAGTATTTTGAGATTGTGTTATCATAAGATAGTTTTTATGCTTACAAAAATAAATGCAGAATTAATCAGTCTAAGTGTGACACTTAATATTAGAAAAAAAAAATTTTCTTTTCTTTCTATTAAAATGAACTATCTAGGTATATTTGGGACAAACTTAGAAATTTCCTTTGCTATGTAAGCAAACACACTTTATAAGAATAATCGAATATTATACTTGTTTAGTAGCTTCTATAGCCTTGTAATTGCACAAAATTTCTTGGTATTAATATAGAATACTGTTCACATGTAATAATTTTCGTTATGGAAATGTATGAAATTAATGCTGAAAAAACTGGATAAGAATGTAGTATCAAAGAACAAATTTATTCTGCAAAAACTGAAAAATATTACGTAATTTTGTCTTTTTATGCATAGAATTTAAGTATTTTTTACTTAATCAGAGGAAATTCAGGTCCACTTGGAAAGTTTCTGCCGGGGTGGTTAAAACCAGTGGCTATAACCGGTTTAAACCGGCATGGCAGAAACTAGTTTCTGCCAGTAAGTGGCAAAAACTGGCAGAAACTAAGAAATAATACTAATAAGAACTTTAATCCACGATTCATAATTCGCTCATGTATTTGATATGTAAACAATTAGATTAAAAATTTAAACTAAAGATAATGAATGTTATTCAAAGTAGCAAAAAGTTTCAAAATGATCATACAAATATACTTTGTTTATATAATACTATTTTTCTTTCACTTGAAAAAAAAATCATAATGGTAATCTGATGTTGTACAAGTTTAACTATTAATATCATTGTTTAGAGTTGAATTTATAATTAAAGGTAAAAATATTACAAAAAATTCTATGAGATTTTAACAAATCACTTTTCAGAGTATTTTTAAATAAATAATACAATGCAATGGCAAAAACTTTAAGATTATCTATTATGTGCAAATAGAAAAGGTTCTTGAGAAAAATATATCAGTAAATAATTGAAGCACGTAAAATATCAGAGAAAGTTTTTTAAATGAAATATCTCTTACAATTATTTTACAAAATTACCACTCTAATTAAAATATACTATCCCTTTTTACACAGAGCATTTCATAGCATACAACTAATTTTGCTAACCTTTCTGAACTCAGACTGTTTCTTAATTTGTTCTGAAGGAAAGAAAAGCTTTAAAATATTATTTCAAGGGACCAGCATTTCTTTGCTGGCAATGTCATTATTGTGGATGCAAAAGTTACTAAAGTTAAAAAAATCTTCATTTTTACCAATATTTGTTTTTAAAGACGACATTACTCATTTTTCTAATACAAATTTATTTTTTAATTAAAACTATCCACAATATTTTTTATTTGTTATTTATTCTGAATAAAATGTACTTTGGGAATTTAATATTACTAAAAAATTCTCAGATAATGTCACAAAATGTGTTTGTGCCAGTTATTGCCAGTTTCTGCCAGTTAAAACCGGTTATAATCACTTTCTGCCACTGGCAGAGCAGAAACCACTTTCTGCCAGCAAAAACCCAGCCCTGCTTTGGACCCTTCACAAAATTCCAGTTAATCAAAAAGCACCCTTCTCAAAATTCCAAACTACCAAATTGTATGTTTTACAGCAGTGGGGTCGGCAACCCGTCGATCGCGAGCCCATTTTTGGTCGATCGCGAAAGCATTTTGGACAGTTTACATAATTTTGAGGGAGAAAATCAAATAACTTTTAAATTGAAAAGCGAACCTAATTCTTTTCTTTCAGAAAATGTTTTTTAATTTGTCAGACCTAACAGAAACCGGCTTTCCGGCAAATAACCTGGAAAGTTTACTTTTACGAAACAAAGTAAAATGTTTTTTGCTTCTATTGTGAAGTTTGCAATTATTCGGAAGAAAGGATGCCAGTTCCCATCGTGAGTGGAAATTGGACTCATTCCCCGAGTGGATTCTCTAGATCTTCCCTCGGATTGGATGGCAGAGTCCTCTTTTAACGGGGTTTCCAGATAATCCTTTTGATCTGGCAACCCTGATTTTGAAGTGCGATAGGCAATACAAAACTTACGTTAAAACCAAAACCTTTTTTGTGCTAATTTTATTTTGTGTGATACAGAATATGACATTTTCGATATGAGTCGGGAAAAAAAAAAACCAAAAGTTACAACTTTCATCCAGAGTGGGAGATTGATTTTTTTTTTTCACTGAAGTGAAAGACAAATGCATTTGTTTGTTGTGCAAATCCAGCATTGCTATCAAGAAAAAAGGTAACCTAGAAAGACATTTTAAGGCGGTTCATCCTAAGGTGGGTGTGGATTTTCCTGCGAACAACGACTTACGGAAAGAGGCAGTGAAACAGCTCAAAAGCCAGTTGCATTGTCAACAATTGACTTTTTCAAGACCTAATGAAAGACACATGGCAGTCACTCTTGCCTCTTTTGAGGTGTCTGTCGCTTACAATTGCAAAGAAAAAAGGACCCTATGAAGACGGAGATTATATCAAAGAATCTTTCATTGGTGCAGCAAATCATTCTCTGCAGCTCTCTACTGGGACAGTCACAAGTCGGACGGAATTGATGTCCAATGATTTGCTTTCTCAGTTGCAATCAGATTTAGACAATTGCCTTTATTTCTCGTTGCAACTAGATGAGTCAACAGACATTTGTGACACCACACAGCTAGCTGTGTTCACCCGAATGGTTTTCAGTGATTTTATCGTGAAAGAAGAACTTCTAAAAATGATTCCATTGAAAGGGCGTTCGTGGGTGCATTAGATATATTCTCTGCTGTGAAAAACTATCTTGTGGCTGAAAAATTCCTGTGCAAAAATTGGTCAGCATAACAACCAATGGTGCACTGGCTTGTATTGGAGAACATAACAGATTTATTACTCTGTGCCGAAAAGACGAAATGTTCCCAGATTTCATGGCATATCATTGCATTATTCACCAACAAGCACTTTGGAAAATTTTTGAACGTAAATAACGTGATGAGAGATATTGTAAAATTAGTAAATAAAATAAGAGCACATGCGTTACAAAGAAGAGAATTTCGAGAGTTAGTCCTAACGGGCTCTGCAAGCTCAGTTTTTATCTTCCATCCAATGTAAGAAATGGAAATCGAATTCGGAGAATTAAGTTTATATGCTGACGTACGTTGGCTGAGCAAGGGAAAAACACTCAACCGCTTTTATGAACTGCTACCTGCCGTAATCTCTTTCCTAAAAGAACGTGGGGAAGATGTTTCGAGTTTAGAAGATCCAATAGGGCTTGCGAATTTAAGTTTCCTCACTGATCTAACTGAAAAACTCATTGAACTAAACTTGCAGCTGCATGGAAAGGAAACTGACATTCTAGTGATGATTTCAGAAATAAAATCATTTGTGGTAAAACTTGAATTTTGGCAGAAAAACCTGGGACGAGGGGAGTTAAAACATTTTCTTATTCTTAAGGGGACTTGGCACCTTTTGAAAAATTTTTTCTTATTTAAGAACTTTTACCTATTTCATTTAAATGTTATGAAGTGCTATTGTTCAAAAAAATGATTTTCACATGAAAAATCAAATTAAGTGCTTATTATAGTATAGTTTACAATTTTAGGGATGGGTTTTGCTATTAATTAATTAGTTTTTGAGAAGAAAGTTTTTAAAGTTACATCGATGATAAAAAAGTGACTTTTGTTAAATTTTTATTTTTTAAATTTTTTCTTGAAAATATATTGCAAAATCCATCCCTAATTTTATCAAGCACATCATATCGAACACACACAAAAAATTTCAAGTTACTACATGAATATATGTAGAAATTTTAGCATTTTAAGTACTACAATATTGCGAAAAAACTCAAACCGAGAAAACGCACTTTAAGGAATACAAAATCCTACTAAAACATCAGAAATATTTGAATTCTCTAACTTTTTAACTACATTTATATTGGTTGTATCGCTTCAAAACTTCGCTGAGATGTACTAGGAGAGTCAAACCACATTTTAAGCAAAAAATTGAAAAATCGGAATTTTCATCCATTTTCTACATTTGAAAGGTGCCAAGTCCCCTTAAAGAACAAATCGGAAAATTTACGAATCCCGACCTTTGCACTGGATGCGAAGAACATGTTGAAATACTATAACTCAGCTCAACGCAGAATTCAAAAACCATTTTAAAGATTTCAAAAAATTGGAAATGGTCGCTTAGTTCAGTTCTAACCCTTTTGCACTTCTCAACCCTGAACCCGATATCGCTGGACATACAAATCAATTTCATCATGATGGACCAAGTGCCGAAATGAAAATAATTTCAATGCAGAATAATTTAAGTTTGAAATCTGTGTGGAATCATGGGAGTGGACAATTTTGGTCGATCGTCCAGAAAAAGAAGTACCCTATTCTGTGGCCTTGAAAGTGAAAAACCTATTTTCCTGGACGTACCAGTGTGGAATCGACGTTTTCCAGTAATAAGTTCATCAAAAACAAGATTCCAAAACAGATTGACTGACAGTCATTTGGACTACTGCATAAGGCTGAGCTCTACAAATTATTCGCCAGGGCTTGAAAAAACTTGCCAGTAATATGGAATGTCAGTCATCACATTAACTGGTCTCTCAGTGATAGTTAATTAAAGTATGTAACGGGTTTTCACATGGGAGTTTTATTTTTTAAAAACAAAACAAAAACTAAGAGTATTTTTCAAAATTTATAAGAAAAAACATAATAGTTTCTGAAGCATTGTTTTGATTCAACTTAACGGTGTTAATGTAACATTAATTTGCAACCCCCCCCCCCCTCCGTCTTCGAGTCGATCTTGGTATTCGTCGAACTTAGAAAGTAGATCATCAGTCAATTTAGGTTGCCGACCGCTGTTTTACAGAATTATTTGTTAAAGCGGCAAAAAATAATAAACTTTTTATCACTATTTTTCAACTTTGAATTTTTACAAAAAAAATTTTTTAAAATTTCCCCTAAAGCGGACCCCGTTAAAAATGATGTATTTAACCTCTTTCTATATCAAATACAAGTAGCATGTTGTGCCCATCATAAAAATTTCTTCTATATCTTTTACATGGATACTCTTTTTAAAATTATCAAAGTATACCACTCCTTTGTTTTAATTAGCACTACAAAATAATGAGCGCCTTTTCCTACTGAGGTACACCTGTACATGAATTTTCATGCGAGTACCTGCATTGCATGAGATATAAACTTTGCAAAAAACACTTGTGATGTTTTATTACTTTTGTAAATATTATTGCAGAATAAAGTTCATTAGCCTGTTAGATGATTCACTTTGAGAAATTATTGTACAGAAAAAAAGATGAATACTTGTAGTGTGATTGCATTTATCATTGAATTTATTTAATTTAAGTTATGTTGTGAAAGCTTCTTTTATCCAAAAATTATTCACTTCCACTCTCAAAACTAGCAGTTTTGCTCTGAAAGAATAGGTTTATAACAGTTCTTTATGAAAGTAAAAGAAATTTAATAATAAAAAAGAATCAAATTATATTTTAAGAAAGTATTACAACTCTAAAGCACATTTTTTCATGTAATATTTTTGACTCTGGAAGCTTTTTTTATTTATTTCTGATTTTTCAGTTAAGATTTTAAAAACCTATAAAGTAAATTTAATGTATAGATTATTGTTTCTTTTTTTAACTTTAATTTTTATTTCTGTAGGGGGTAATGATAATCCACTTGCTCCTAAGTTTGATTTGAACTTTGGTGGAAGACGTCGTTTTTGCAATGGAGATTACACTGATTTAGGTAATGAAATTTTCTAATCAATATTGTTATAGTTACTTTTTTTAGCATTTGAATTTCTTGCAATAGTAACTTTAATTGCAGTGACATATTTCGGATTAAAATGAAGTGAAATTTACAATTTGGAAAATGTTGTAAAAATGCTTTTGTTTTTTTTTTAAACCCTTCACATTTAGTACCAAGGTTTTAAACCAAATGGGTTTTTTTAAAAAATTTTAGCCACTTGGTTTTAAAAAATCTTTTTTCAAATTAATTTTGCAACCAAAAACATTTTTAAAAATTCAAAATCCAAATTTAATTTTTTCAAAAATTACAAAGGCCAAAAAACATGTGGACAATTAATGAAAAATTTGGGAAAAATTTGACAAAATTTTTTTACAATAGACAAATTTTTCACATTTTTCCAGGCTTTAAAACTACCTTTTTTCAGACGCGTTTAAAAGGTTTTTTTAATTTTTTTTAACTCTGAAAAATCTTTAAATTTCAAAAAAAAACTTTTTTCTGTTGCTTATTAAAAATTACATTCTTTTATTGCCCAAATTGAATTCCTTGTAGTTAAAGAATATCGTCGTTCTGCTGTTTAATAAAATAACTTTTTAAACATTCAAGCTTCATTATGTATGTTACTGGATCAATTTTTCAAACCAATTTTTTTTTTTCATTTATTTTTTCTTCATTATAAAAAATTGAATCATCCAATCTCGTATCATTAAAATTTTGAAGCCAGGGGATTAGATTTTTAAAACCCTTGAATTACTTATTTTCATAAAGGTTTTTCCACCTTTTTTTTTAATCGGTGCAAATTTTTTTTTTTTTTCCCAAATTATTCTTTTTTTTTTTTAAAAACCATAAATTTAATTTTTTTTAAAACAGGAAAAATTTTTTTTATTTTAAAAATATTTTTAAATTAGTTTTTAAAATTTTTCCCAATCAATGTTTTTCCTGGGTTGGATTTAAAATGTTTTTGGTGTTTAAATTTTATTTTGTTAATTTTTAAAATGGAATACTGTAAAATCAACACACTTATTTTTTCAAATTTTCTTTATTTCTTTTTTTTAATTTAAAATTTTTGTTAAAAATATGCTTTTGTTAAAACACAACCCGCATAATAATTATTTCTTTAGTAATTTGCTGAAAGGCCTGTATAAGTTGAGTATTATAACGTGTTAATACAGTAAAACATGTAAAGTTGACCTCCGTTGTAGGTTGGCCACCTGTCTAAGTTGACCACTTTTGGTCAGGAACGGAATTAGCCCTATATTATTTAATGACGAAAACCTTTGTAATTTGACCACCTGTCTATATTGACCACTTAAGTACCAAATTTGGGTGGGAGTATTATAAAAAACCCTTTGTAAATTGGCTGCCTAATTATTACTATATTTATTTATTTATCAATTTTTTTCAAAGATAAAAAAAAACAACTTCTATAAGTTCTCCAGGATAATCTTTTTTATGCTATAATGTTAGACCAGTATTAGTCTGGATGGATGAAACATCAATATAAAGTTTGCCTAAACGCTAAACCTCTGTGCAAGTTAACTATTCTAGAAAAGTACTATGAGCCTCACTCTTTTGTTCTTTAAATAAGTTTCTTTTTTTTTCTTCTAATTGATCTAGTCATTTCGAAAAATTATGTATTTTTAGGGAATCTTTGCAGTCAAATAAGTAAACTAACACATTTACCTTTATCTTTACAGTCAAATAAGTAAACTAACACATTTACTTTTAACTAAGTGCTTTAATTTTAAAGTTGTATAGGATACATTGTAAGTCATTCAGATTAAATTTATCTAATGGTTTTTTAGATAATTGTATAAAATAGCTAATTACTAATTTTAAAGTAACATTAATACATGATGTTATATTTTAATTAGTCACAAATGAATAAACGCATAGCGTAAGAAATGACAAAAAAAAAATCTCTACCCTCTATAAGTTGACGACTAAAGTGCTGCACCTATATAAGGTAATTAAAATTTAAGGTTTTAACTTAGTTACTTAATTATCAATAAATTAACTATCAATAACATTTATTTACAATTAAGGAGCTAAAATCTCCATGATTTTCTAAAAGTCAAATTGTTTTTCCTACAAATGCTATTTAAACCAAAAAAAAACCTGGTTTAACCAAAAAAAAACCTGGTTTAAACAAAAAAAAAAAAAGTTTTTTTTTGTTTTTTTTCCAACCCTGGTTGTAAAATATTGCTTTATTTTTTGTTCTTAACTCCTTCACATTTAGTACTTTCAAGTATATTATTTATTTTAATTTAGAATTACATGAGAGTATGAATCTTATTTACACAATTTGTAGCCACAAGTACAAAAATCTAACTCATCTTCCCAAAGCAAAGGGGGGGGGGAGGGGTAAAAAAATCATCTTCTGCAACCATAGATACATGTTAGTAAGTTAATTCAAAGATCTCAAAGGTTGCAAAAGTAATTTGTTGTTAGCTTGAAAAATATACAGTATAGCGCCGATTAATCAAACATGTCGCGACATATCCTAGTTTGGATAAGCAAAAGTTTGGATAATTGGACAGACAATTTAAGGGATATTGTGACAATAGAAAAACGTTCACACTTTATCCAGGCTTAGGACTGGCAGCACCTATTTGTGCTGGCGTGTTTAAAAAGTTTTTTTTTTTTTTTTTAATTTTTTTATTTTACTCTAGATATTACAATTTAATTGCAACTTAAGCAAAAAAGCTTTTGTCTATTGCTTACTTCAAAGAAGACATTCTTTTCAATGCTGCCATATCTCGAATTCTTCTTAGACATCTAAGTTGAATAGGATCTGCGTCGTTCTGCTGTTTGAGCCATTTCATAGCTGTTTCCAAACATTCAAAGGCTTCATTATGTGATGGACCTGGGTCATTTTCAAAGCATTCGTTTTTATTTTCTTCATTTTCACCTTCTTTCTTTTCTTCTTTTTCACCTTGAATCTCATCCACAGTCTCGTCATCATTTAAAATCTGATATCCAGGGTCATGTACGTCATTATTTAACCATTTGTCAATTTCTTTTTCTTCATAACTTAGGATTATTTCCATCTCCTTTATTGTTTTAGTAGTACATTCCTCATTTTCTTTACTAGATTCTTCTAATCCAGTATCATTTTTTTCTTTATTTAAAATTTTATTCCAAGCCTTTTTTAATGTTGAGGATTTTACTAGATTCCAGGAATCAGCAGCCATATTGTCAGAATCTTTTGTTTCATCTGTTAAAAGGAGCTTTCTTAACATTAGCTTTCTGTAAAATCGTTTGAGTGTCTCTATCACATTTTGATCCATGGGTTGGATTAGAGATGTAACATTAGGTGGTAAGAACTTTACCCGGAATTTTCCATTTTCACGTTCAAGGGTGTCTTCACACGGATGAGAAGGTGCCTTATCAAGAATTAAAAGCACTCTACCTGGCCTCTTCAAATTTTCATTATGCTCTTTAATTTTAGGAATGAAAGTGTTATCGTACCAATCAATAAAAATGTCCGTATTCATCCAAGCCTTTTTCTGAGAAGTGTAAATAACTGGTAAAATTTTCAAATATTTGAAGCATTGACGCTTCTTTGACTTTCTTATCACAAACAGTGGCATTCGATGATTTCCTGTTGCATTTGCACACGTGAGAATCGTTATTCTTTCCTTATTTAATTTATTGCCAGAAACGTTTTTTTCGAATCCACATGCTAATGTTTTTCGTGGTAGAGATCTCCAAAAAAGGCCAGTCTCATCTGCATTATAAATGAATTCTTCAAATTTTTCGGCTTCAATTAATTCCGTAAATTCTTTTATGAATTTCGTAGCGACCTCCGTAGAAGCAGACATTTTCGCCATGAAATCCGATTTCTCATATACTTAAAATTTCGAAGCCATCCAGAACTTGCTTGAAATGTACTATTTTCTCCATTCAGCTTTCTATTGAAAAATAGTGCCTTCTCACATAATAGGGGTCCAGATATTGGATGACCAGATGAGCGTTTTTGTACAAACAACATGTACAGAGCTTTATCAACTTCATCATCGTAAGATCTTTTCATAGATTTTCGTTGTAAGCTTCCTTCCTCACTTTTAAGTGCCGTTGTAAAATTTATTATGGAATCTTGATTGTTTTTAATTTCTGATATCGTAGACTTTCCTACACCATACTCCACTGCTAATTTTGTACCTGCTTCGCCCTTTTTAAGCCTTTTCAATATCTTTACTTTTTTCTCCCATTGAAAGAACAACTTTTTTGTTTGCCTGACATCTTATTTTCACCTTAGTTCTAAATGAAATGAACCATTTTGTATCAGATCACGAGTGCATTTATAGTTAGAGTAAACTGTATGTGCATTTCAAGGTCAGCACAGGTGCTAGACACCTGTCTTTCAATGAGCTGGGCTGGAAGGGTTCCAGTTCAATAGCACAGAAATGAAGAAACGCCCATCCTTGTGGGGTCCTTCTTTTGCATTGTTCTTTACACTGTTACTTTTCCGGAAGCAACATACCTTCAGATTAACGAGTAAAATTCTCGAGTAAAAAGGACTGATAACATAGGCGTTTCCTTCAACTGTTCACAACTCTCAATTCCCCATCCACCACTATAATCCCCCCAACAATTTTAAGGCATACGGCTATACAGGGCTATTACGGTGTAGAAAGAACTACCATGAAATTGTCACTGCGAATGGGAGGTGATATGAACAGGAGTTTTGTGTTTTGATTTTGATTATACCCCAGTTTTACCAAGCATTTTATTCTCTTGTTACTGCTCCCAACGAAACACTTATCTGGGATTCGATTTCACATAATAAATCTAAAGAGGGGGAAGGGGGATTGAAAAAAATAGGGTGTTTGGATAATTGGCAGTTCGGATATGGGAAAATAAATAGAGAAATAAGCTGTTCGGATAATCGGCGCTCTACTGCATAACTAAAACCATACAAACAAATAGCTATTATTTTTCATGTATTTTGCACAACTGCGTGAAAGATCTTGCAATTTTTATTTTGATTGTTCTTTAATAACACTAAATAAGTAATATTTATTCTGTTGCTCATAAAATTTGGAATAAACATTAAGTCTATCTTCTTCCAGTTTTAAAAATATCTTACAAACATCCTCTATTTATTTAAATCCCAAAATTAGAAAAAGGTAGTTTGTATTGAATTTTACTCAAACGGAACCGTTTCCCATATTCAAATTATCGCCTATCTCAGAAACAGGGAAATTTCAGAGAATATATTATGGTAGTATTAAGAAACAGTCTTAAATACCATTTACAAGCTTAAATAAAGAAATAAATCACTTTGTTATGTATTTCAGATTTTAACCTATTTTAGTTTAAGAAAAGAAAACTCAATTTTAGCAAGGTTTTACTTCTTTTTAATCAATGAAAAGCAAAAAAAAAAAAAAAATAATGAAAAATATGACTAACATTTTTCCTAATTGCTCTATTGTTTTTTTTTAATTCCTTCTCTCTACCATATGAATCTTGTAAATGTAGTAGGAAACATGTTTAATCTTGATTTTTTTTTTTTTTTTTTTTTTGCATCCACAACACCATTAATTTCAGAGCGCCCATTTTAGTTGAAACTTATAAAATCGGACTTATGTGTCGCACATTCATAAATATGGCCCTGTATATATATATATATATATATATATTTATTTCAGATGGAAAAGTTGCTGAAGTAGAAGGTGGGTGGAATGATTATCAACCTAAATCTGCAACCAAAGATGATGATGTTTTTGCTACATTATTAGCAATGGAAAAGGCACGGCAGGAATCTTTAAAGATAAAAAAACAAAAATAATATTTGACGTTTGTTCCAAATGTGTTGCATTGTATTGAAATATTTTTTTAAGATATATATTTGCTTCCTTCAAATGTACTCTAAATTATTGTAAGATTAACCTTAAATGCATTAAACTTTATAATTACCTTTTATGTTTGGAAGGGGAAAAAATCAAGTATTTAGAACAAAGATAATAATATGATTTTTACTGCAATTCGGCCATACTTCATTTGTTCACTAAATATGAATCACTGCCATGTGCTGAAGCAATTGATAAGAAAATTTTAAGGCACTTTTAACGTGGTGGTTAATTTAATTGTGAAATTCATTTATGTATCTAAATGTGCATATTAAACAGGTATTTTTTGTAAGCTTTCTTGAATTTTCTAGTATCTGAACTTATGATTTTTCGAAATATCTTTTTAATTTCAAATATTCTGAATTCAAAACAACTCCTCATCTGAGAATGTTAAAATTGTTATGCATTTGTGACATAATTCCTGTCCATATTTGTATAGTTGATGTATTTTATTTATGATATATTTTGTATAAACAATTTATTTTTACTGTGTATAAATTATTTTATAGATATTGTGTTTTTAATACTAAAATTTGATCATTTAAAAAAATCTGCATGTTGTTAAATTTAACTGCAATTGTTAATTATTACTGGTGTTATTTATTTGACAGAATTTTTTACATTTTTTCATGAATGAAAATCCGGTTTTCAACTTCATCCCAGATTGTTTATGGAAAATATTATTTGAACAGAACTCCCCCTCCCCTTGAGAAAAAAAAAGCTATCAGTATCATAGGTTGCTTTTTTTTTTCTTTTTTTTTTTTAATTTCTCTTGAAATTTTGTGCAAGTTGTTAGCAATTGTTAATTCAGTAACTGAATATTTGTGAGACATTGACTTGATCTCTAATTTTTAAATCCATTTTTGGCATTAGCAATAAAGAATGTTTGAAATTGTTCAGATGCTTTTTCTTTAAAGTTAAGTTTTTGCATTTTGTCAATTTTCAAAATGTCCATTATTTTCTTGTCTAAAGAAATGTTAAGAGCAATGCTGCATTGGAAGGTGGCTAATGTGTTTCGAAAAATGTGTACCCTCTACTTGAGATTTTACAGCAAATTCAAAATCTGTACCAAATAATTTAAAACATCTATTAAACATAGCATCAACTTTGTGCCATGCTCTTAGCATGAGTGGTGGTTTATTTTGGTTCTTTGGTATAAGCCACGATATTTGATCGTATGATAGTTTTTAAAAAGTTTGATAAAATTATTAAAAATAATTCATAAATACTATTAGTATTTATTGTTATGTTTTTTACATTTAAATATTTCAGTGATATTTATCTATTTAATTTGTTTGGGGTTACATTCAACAATCATTCTAGGATGAAGTTGTACTATTTTACATTGTGTATTGCCAGTATGTCATCATTATTGAAAGCATACTAAGACTTTACATTTACTAATCAAAAACTTCTGGGGCATTTGTTGTCCCAACTGTAAAGAAAAGGTTAAATGCCAAAGCAATAATATTTTGTGTTGTAACTTTCCATCTAATAACCTAAAAAAGACCTTCATTTGTAATGTTTTAATTTTATAGCTTGAAAGATTAGCATATAAAAGCTTTCAAGATTTTTATTTGCCTTCAAGTCTTTTTAATTGTCATTCCTCTTTTTTTCATATCTTGCCACTATTTCGTCTTATGAAGTCAAAATCTTCCATGTAATTATTGCATTATCATATGTTGTATAGTTAATTCCTAGTTCCTATGTGTATTTAACATATCATGTAACATAAATTTCTGAAGAAAAAAAAAAGATTCATATATTCTATGTTGTATATTAAACGCGATTTTATATTGAATTTAGAATTAATCGAAGTGCCTAATGTACATAAGGATATCTTTTGTTAGTAATAAGTTCATGGTATTCATTAAATGTGAAAATAAATATTTTGTGCAAAAAATTAGCAAAACGTCTCTTATAATTCAAAGATTTTTTTTTTTTTTTTTTTGTAGCAGATTTTGATTTGGATGAATTAAAAAGAAGTATAGTATGCCATCCTGCTCCTCCTTACTTATTCTCTCTCTCTCTCTCTCTCTCTCTTTTGTTAATGTGCTGTTAGATTCAGACATGTTATTTTGTTGCTAAACAATTAAGTTTTCTTACTGTAAAAAATATCATTAATTTACTTAATTATATGTAGTAATGAGTGTATTTTTCAGTGTTTATCTTTCAGCATGTTATAAAATATTGCTATCTTACATAATTATTTGCTCAATCTTTTAAAAATAAACTCATATTTACATTTTATTTTATTTTTTAAATTCATGTTTAAAGAAAACTATTTGTTTATATTGATCCTGATATTGTAATATTATATAAAAATCACACACAATTCTTCAATTTGGAAATTTACTTTCAATACATAACAATTCTATCCGATAAAAATATTTTTTTTATCATTGTAAGACATAAATTTCCCCACATATGGACTTCTTATTTCTTATCTTAATTCTTATGATTATTTTTAAAATATGTTCAGATGCTTGTAATTTTGAATGGAGAATTTGATACTGCTATCAAGAAACTCTTCAAAATATGAATTTGCATGTTTATTTTAATCCTGTTTCATAACAATTTAGAAAAGAGCGCTGATAATCTAGTACAATCTTTGTTTTTAAAAAAGTTAAGGTATCTTTTTATTTTGTCAAATGTTAAAATTCCTTTTGTTATACCGAATTTAAGAAGTTGTAACTGTGATATCATGTGTTTAAATAACTATCTTTTATAAAATATTACCAATAAAAATCTTTGTCAACTTATTGCCAATAAAAGCTGTGTTAAATTTTCACTATTGTTTCCTTCCTTCAGCATAATATTTGATAGAGACATTCAAAATAAAGACTGCAATATTTTTACTTTATATAAAGAGTTTTTTTACTTTATTTCTTTTTAAATGTAACAATATGTTCAGTAAAACTATATAATCCACATAAAATTTGTTAACCCTTGAGTCATCGGCTTCTATGAAATAATTAATTGCCTATTAACATTTAGATTTTAGTGTGAACTAGGCAACTAAATGGTATTCTGCAATCTTTCTTCACCAATGCTTATTGCCTGTATTGCACACTCGGTGGCAAATACAGGCAATAAGCATTTGCCTCGTAGGCCAGTCCTCTTTTGATCTGAACGGATTTTTTTTTTCAAAAATAGGAGCAAACTAATGGAGTATATTTGGTTATCAAACTAATCGCGAGAATTTATTTTGTTCCAGCTGATGTCATACGGGACTCAACTAATCATGGTCTTGTAGTAGAAAGCAACTTTTAATGGCGTAACGCGTAACAAAGATGTTAATTAGTGAACTGAAGTGACATCCATATATATATTTCATTTAACGGGGACCAGTTACGATTACATTTTGCGAAACGATACGATACTTACATCACGCAACAAACAAACTATGGTAAAACGATATTTAAAAATTTGTTTAATGATTAGCGTGGAAAAGTACGAGTTATTATTTATTATCGTAACTTACGGGAGAACAAATTTATTTTTATTTCTTAAAAGGTATTTCCATTAATAACTCAATTTTTAATTTCCGATTCTTTGGAGTGGCAACACCTTAGTTTGTTTAGATTTAGCGATCTTTTTTTAAGCCTTTTGTATTTTAAACTTATAGCCCGCAGATGTTCTGCGGGAGATCAGCTAGTTTAATATAATATGTTAATATGTATTTAACCATATTTGGATGTGGTTATTTTCAAGTTGCAATTGTGCTCTGCTGACGAATTGCATCTCCCCAATAAACACAGTCCAGCTCCCAGTTTGCTCGGCGCCGTATGGCGAATTCTGACGAATGTCTTTCTTTAGTGTTGAGAATCATCCGGGTTTTTCTTCCTAAAAAACCATCTTTTGGGTGGGTTTTATTGTGTGTGTGTGTGTTTTTTTTTTTTTTTTTTAGGGCACTTATTCATCCGGCAGAACTGCGCCTTTATTTACACGGTACCGCACGACTTTACAGCACTGGCTTGCTTAGATCGTTATTTTCCTTTTGGTTTTCTGCCTGTGCTCACTGCCCAGCCTGCTCGATGCCGTCGCATGAATTCGTACTGAACGCCTTTCCTAGGTAGGATTGAAAGGGAAACCCCGAGGTTTTTTTAAGTACGCCTTTTATTAATTTAACTGCCCAGCGACGTCGTGCATCGCATGACCTCGAAACGCAGGCCTAGGCCCGCGTCTCAGCTGTTTTCTTCAGTTTGGGTTCTGGGTTCTGCAGTAGAAGTGTTTAAAAAAGTCTAATATT
The DNA here is from genome assembly GCA_038502835.1 of Octonoba sinensis. Lineage (NCBI taxonomy): Eukaryota > Metazoa > Arthropoda > Arachnida > Araneae > Uloboridae > Octonoba > Octonoba sinensis. The sequence goes on from CM076599.1 coordinate 179,975,316, forward strand.
CTATTTTGCATTAGAAATTGCACAAAAGATGACTGTGCATTTATAAATTAAGAATTTGTTCCTGAGAAAATTTATGAGCACAATAGCGTAAAAGAAATTTACCTGATAAGACAGACAGAAAAATAGTTTATGAAGGGATCATACATAAATGATGTAACGCTTCGAGGGGGGGAGGGGAGTTCATGAAATTGTGACAAAGTGTGACAAGGGTAGGGGAGGGGGTAACAAGAAGTGTGACATCATGCATTATGCAACATAGCGTGACGCGTGACAAAGGAGAGGAGGGGGGTCAAAAATCTGGAAAAAAGCGTGACGTATTTTTATGAACGGCCCCGAAGGCATGAAGCTGCCTAAAATGAAAATTAACTAGCCAGGCTATTTTTTTTAAAGATTTGCGTGTGGGGGAGTTTAGTGACCCGCTAAGGGTCGAGTTTTCGGGACTCTACTGCATTGACAATAGTGGGCAGGGATGTTCCTCCCTCGGAACGATGGCCCACCCTCCTAAAAATATTACAGAACCTGCCCAAAAACGGTGATTCCCCAAAATCGGCCAAATACCGCCCCCCCCCCCCAAAACCCCTAAATACACTCTCAAACAAATTTCAGTGGTGCAGTCTGTTTTTGCTCCCCCCTCCCCTCGCGAGAACTTGTCTTTGAATATTTGAAATAAAACAGCGTGCCTTTAGTGCATGAAATGTGTGTACTATGAGTGCATGAAAAATGTATGAATTATGATTGATTTTTTCATACGAAAAGTTAAGGAGATATATATGTTTTCTGTTTAACATGTGGCCTATTAGGTCCCTTTTCGTTGCCAAACTAAAACTCCCTAAACCTTTTAACCCGGATTAACTTCCCAGTGCAAACAGGCTCGGCCGTCTTGTTACTCCATGCACTCAACGGCTTCAGGTTAACTTTAACCGTGGTACTTGAATAAAAAAAAAGAGATAAAAACATAAAAAAAGCATGGCGGCTCCAGCATATTGACCATGCCTACCGCATATTGACCGTTCCTACCCTGTAGACCCTGTAGTGGGTTTAAGCCACGCCTCCTTCTGACGTTGCCCATGACATCATGATTCAGACACTTCTGACGCTAGATGGCAGCACTAGTTTATTTATTGAACTTCAAATTACAGTGGCTAGAATACTTCAATCTTTTCTTCGGACAAATTTTATTTAGAAAAGCAAAGCTTATGAAAATTTGAAAATAATGAAACTTAACGACGTAATTCGCCCCATTTATCATTAACTATCGTCATTTTATTTTACGAATTCTTTCGATTATTTTCCAAAAATATAAATAAATTGCAATTTGATAACGACATTGTTAATATTGTGAATACATAAATTAAAATACATTTAAGCATTACTATTTTGAAGGTGAAGCTAATTGTATTCAAATGAAATGTTTCCACATCAATAAATCATTGTGGAATATCAAATATTTTTCATGTTCTATGAGCAAATCAATTTTCATATGGTAAGAAAGGAAGAGTGCAATGTTTTTTATTCTGATCAAATGATAATAAAATTTTCATGTCATGAAAATTTGACATACACATAAACAGTATAACATACCTATTTTTTGTATCACATTATTATTTTGATTAATATTGCTTGATTTTCCAGCTAAATTAGGATATGTTATTTTTAATTTCAATTACGTTTTCAAAACTAAAAAAAATGTGCTCTGCTTATTGAAAACAAAACATTTATCTTTTATGAAAATTTTGACTTATCAAGTCATTTAAGGATGACAGTGTCCGCCCCCCCCCCCTCTCCTATCTTAAACATGTGCTTGTTTTTTCATTTTCCTTTTAAAACTTATTAATTGTACTTATTAATCGTCTGGTCATCTTTTCATAGTGAAAAAATACAATCAATATAAATTATATTTAAATTAATATAAAAAGTCATTAATTAAAATTAATATAAAAATAATTAATTTAAATTAATATAATTAAATTGTATTTAGTATTAAATATGTTGTGGGTTTTGCATGATAAAGTATTTCATATATTTTAAAGGTAAAGTATTTCATATTCAAATTTCACCTGAGAAAAATAACTGTTGACAGTAAAGTGCTTTTAAAGGCAAACAGCTAGAGACAAATATGTAATTAAACATTTATTGTTAGTTTTCCTTTTTTCCCCTCAGGGCCATTTCACAGTATTTTCTCCAAACGTAGAGTACGCAACATGACACTTTTTTTGTTATAACTATGTGACTTACAGTTTAATTATCACTAAATTTTATTTTCAAATAATGTGTTCAACACATTTATGTGATTTTTTTGTATCGTACATAAAAATTTTAAATCTCTGTGCCAGGCTTGGAGTCGATTACAAAGAAACGTTACAAAGGGAGAAATTGAGAGATTATGATTACGATTACGATTGTAATCCTTTGCCAAAAAGTAATTACGATTACGGCAGCGATTACAGTCGTTGAAAAATGTAATCGATTACGATTATGACATCCGATTACGATTTTAATTACGATTAGATTAGCATAAAATTATCCGATTTTATGCATACAACTCTCATTTTCACAATAGTGTCATAAATCAAAAAGTTATGATTTTTAATTAAATTTTTGATTTTATAAGAGATAACTGAAATGATGATGAATGCAATTATAATGAAACAATTTTAACATCACAGTTCTGCAATTATGACGTCGTTGCAGAAATGAAAAATTTGCATTATATATATATATATATATGTATAATCAGGAAAGGCACATTCAGTATTTTTCGAATATTTAAAACTCATGTGAGGAATAACTACATTGATCGTATTTTGTATATAAGCAAAGACGATGCACTAAATGTATATATAATGCATAAGTGATTTACCTGGTTCATTGTTATTTTGTGTGCATACAATCAAAATTTAGTTGGCCGCAATTTCTGAAAATGTATATTTCTCCATTGTATTTATTTTCTAGTTTAAATTGTGCAAATATTTCACATAACACCAATTAGTTTACTGAAAATAATAATTTTCTATAATTCTTTATGAAATCACTTGTTATCCCGTGCAATTCATGCACATCTTATAAAATATTCAGATAGTGTAAGAGATAAATAATCTTTTGAAAATAAATGCTGCATTTTAGAATAATTTCAAAAAATTTGAACATGAACATTCAAATAACTCTTAGCAAAATTAGTAATCGTTAAAAAGTAATATGAAGAATAATTATAATACGAATGACTATAATATTTTAATATGATTTTTGTGGGTTTTTTTTTTAACATGCACGAGCATATATTTTTTTCCATGTACTAACTGTTTTAATAAAAAAAATAAAGTGCAAGTAATTTTACAACACAAATTTAACGTACAAGATTCAACTGAAATACAAATTTCTGTTGAGGTAATTCTAAGAAGAAAAAGATAATTAATTTTTTTAAATAATTCCTAAATATTAATTCATGCATGTAAAAAACAATTGGGAAAATGTCTGAACATATATCATTTTCTTTTACATACCTATTAATTAAAAAGAATATTAGCATTAAAATATAAATAAATTTAAGATTTAAATGTATGTACTTTTTTAAATATTCAAAGAACATATTTTTAAAAATAATAATAATCACACGTACCAGGGTTAAGATTTCATGCATCTTAAGCATAGAGCATCATGTAACGCTTGCTCCTAAATTGCTGAAGTGTAAATGTGCTATTCTTTAGAAAAATTCTTCACTTCTGCCATTAAAGAAAGGCGAAAACACAAAAGTCATTTCATGTCTCTTTATGTGTGTAGGTGATAGTACCAACACTAGATTTTCAGGGGGGCAGTCTACTTCGATAATTGAAAGGGAAAATGGGGCGCCCATTCTTAATGCCGGCTCCAAACCGGGACCCCCGCGGAGAGAAGAAAGGGAGAACTCTCTTTTTTACTCGCGGCGGTCCCATCCAGACTCTCGCCTATTGCCCAACCGTTTGAATATGTTTTGAAGGGGTAATTAAGGAAGCAAAATGACCGATGCATTTGGTCCTTATAGACACCTTCCCCTTTCTTTTCTACCCCGAAATCTGTGACTTGCGGACAGATTACCGCTCTTGTACCGAAACTGGACGACGCGAGAAGACCGGAGACCCCCCCCCCCCCCCAACTGAGAGCCCCAAGGCGATGCGAGTGACATATCCAGACCAGACTCCCTTTCTTCTCGGGCTTTCCAGCCATTCCCCGTGGAGAGTGGAGCCGCAATTAGGGATTCTGAGAGACCGCAACACGTAGGACAACAAGCTTCTCTAGCAGACTATTATATGGTCCTGCCATCAAGGCTCTGCGACCGCCACACAGAACCTTTTATATTATGATCGCCCGTAGGTTACAGACCGCTTAGGATAGGACTTCAGTACACAGTTTGAATCCTTTTTCTTGTAATCTTATCTCTTCTATCCAAGGGTAGCGCTAAAAATTTCAGCTTTCAGCAGGTCAAGATTACACGATTGCAGGACTAGCAGATTACGGATTTTTTCCTTAAGATTACGATTAAAATTTACGGGAGAAAAAGGATTACGGGATTACACAACTTCGATTATGATTATGAGAATATGCCATCATCAGATTACGATTACGATTACGATTTTGTCAAAATGTAATCGATTACAGCCGATTACGATTACGTAATCGCGATTACTCCAAGCCTGCTCTGTGCTAATATCTGATACATATTAGATAGGAAAATCTGCTTTAACATGTTAGCGAGTTTTAAGGAATTTTGTTTAAAATCCCTAAAAAAAAAAAAAAACCTTTGAAATGCTGGTAGTTGTATGTGAAGTTTGATAGAATATTTCTATGTGTTCCTGCAGTTTTTTTTTTTAAATACAAGATGTTATTCAAACTTGTCGCCTTAATGCAATAATTTTTACATATGAAGACTTTATACAAAACATATAGTGTAATTTTTGAGAAGAAAATATGTAGATAACCATTTACATTTTGACACGAAGAAATGGGTGTTCTGTTACGTAAATTTTTATGCGTGTATTTTAAGAATATAAACATATTAAGTATATTTCATGTTACTGACAAAAAAAAAAAAAAGAATCTATTAATTATTTATCGTTATTTTCCCCTGTACCATAAAAAATAACGATTTAATATGTTTAGCTTTATGGAAGTGAAATTCGTAATATGGTATTTTTGAAAATTGAGAGAAGAAGCAAATAACTTAATTGAATATTAAGTATACTTGCTGTTACTGGAAAACTACTTCTTGTAAGTAGTCCTTATGATTTACTTCTGTAACAGAGATTTAAGATTTAAAATGTTTGGCTTTAGGGAAATGCAACTTTTAATGAGATATTTTCAAGAACTGAAATGAAATTAACATTTGCAAATGGCTGACTATACATATCACAAAAAAGCAGTGCATATAAACACAAAAAAAAAATAAAAGTAGGCGTACATTTTAGTTTGTGAATTTTTAACACTTGCGGCTACTAGAGAAATTTTGACCTTTTCATCTTTAACAATCCAGAAATAGAATATTTACACAAAAAAACAGTAGAACTCACAAAGATTTGTTGTTAGTTTTTGTTCTAAAAAATAGAAAGACGTTTTGTACATTAAATTTAAAAAAAAATGTTCCTCTGTAGACTTAGGATTGAATCCCTAAATCCGAATGATAGATGAATTGATGGATGTTTAAATGGTTTTGAATCTTCTAAAGAATTATGAATATTTATGGACTTTTGATTATCACAGAAAGGAAATTAGTCACGAAAGATTTAGTTTTTGGTAAATAATTAACATGAAGCTCCTTTCAGTTTCAAAATTTTAATTTACATTTTATTTTAATAATTTAATGGATTATCTATTCTGTCAAAGGAAAAGAAAATATTTTCTTCCTATAACAAACAATGAAATATATTGTGACTTTATAGGTCAAAGTATACATTTGTTTGTTATGTATTTTTCATCAATTGAATTTGAAATTTGGCATTGGTAGAATTTTTGTCGAAATTTAGTTGGACACGCGAAAGTAATATTTAGTCCTCTATAATTATGATTTTGTTAAAGCAAATTTCAGTTTTAAGCATTATACAATATCTTATATATAAGCCGCTTGAGTGTCTGTTTGTTTGTTGCCGATAGCGCGGAAAATTGCATCGTGCTCTCATCTACACAACTGGTTCTATAATGAAAATGACTAAAAATCAAAACATTTCTCCAGCATTTTGAGTGAGGCATCGCTAGATTTACAATCTCCGTTAAACATTAATGTAAACGCGAATTTAATTTAATCCTTCTTTCTTTGTGTTAATTTATTTATCGTCTGCGCTTTTTTTTCCAGTTTCGGTAAAACTATTGTTTTGACGATGATTATGTTGGATATAAATAAATATTTTTCACAAACAATTTGATTATATAGTAAATAATATTTTTATTTTACAGATTATAATAACTTAGATGTTTTTCTTTCGGTACGAATATTTTTTCCCGAAATGATTATATTTTATATGTTTATCATTCATTGATTAAACTTTACTGTTCTACCTGATAAATATCTTTTTGATGTGATGTCCATTTCCGGTTACTGGGAGAATTGTATATTTATAATATCTAGAACAGCGGTCATTTCGTATGACCTCCGGGCTTACTAGCATTTAATAAACCGCAACATTTTTCTATTGTCAGTTGTTCAATGTTGGATTAACCATTTGGACAAAATCACATTATTCACAATTAATAAAATGTCTAATTTATTCATTTTACTAATGAAAAAGGAAAAAAAAAAAAAGATACAGAAAATTTTTCTGATCCCTTTGATGCTGCATTTACTTCATAAATTGGTTTTTTATAGGGATAATTTCGTAGAAAACATTTTTTGAAAAGAAAAAAAAACCTTCTCTTTTAGTGTTAATTACTTGTTTTAATTTTAATTACAGAAAGAAAATATAAAGAACCATTTTATGTAATAAATGCAATATCAAAGGAACACAGCAATTTTCTGCGGCCTTCTTTTTTAGATATTTCTTAAATAGTTTGATAATTCCGGTATAACTTGTTTTTTTAAATGAACTGGAGTGCATCCAACAGTCGAAATGTGACAGCAATAATTAAATTTAGCATTGAAAACATTATGCTATAAAAGTGTTACTCATCAAATTTGGGATTATATCGCAGAGTTTATTTATAATCACCTTCATTTAAAGCAGACATATTTATAAATCAATGTCGCCGCAGGGCCCATTGCGCCCATAAATGTAGCCGCTTGCACTTCTGCCGATTTCGTACTAAGTGGAGTGGCAGTTGAATAAAACTTAAATGCTTGTTTCTGTACACTATTCTCATTTTGTATTTCAATGTTTCGGAGAAGCCTTCACACAAACTCTAATTTTCATTGCTGTTTATTGGCAACAGACTCTTTTTAACAATGAGTTTTACATTTATTCCCTAATAATTTGCTTAACCAAGACATGTTCCCATCTGATATTTATAACAATATAACATAATAATTATAAACGAGGCTTCCCTGACAAAAAAAGCTATTACAGATATTATTACAGATATTAACTAATAATAAACTGTTTCAAACTTTTTAAATTGATATCACTGAAACTTGTCAATAGCTACTTTAAAACAAGTAAGAAAATCTGTTGAAAAACAGGTTCTTACTGTCTTGTCCTTGCCTGTTTATATATAAAGTGTAAGTAAAGCTACAGTAAGTATTTTCAAGAAAATACTTACTGTAGCTTTACAAAAGGTTTAGTCGATACATCCCATTTTAATGAAATATAACATTCCTCTTTCCTCCATCGTTTACTTCAGAGAAATTTCCTGAGTGATTTATGTATATTATTTAAGCTAAAAGTGAATAAAATCAAACTTCGTAGGTTTGATTCCAAAAAATACACCTAAAATAAAAACTGAAATGGTTGAAGAGGATTTTTAAGTTAAAAAATATTAATGGTAGTGAAATACAAGTAAACAGAGAGTTCTGTGGAGATATATAGCAACTAGTAAGATCGGCGGTCATGCGAAATGACCGCTGTTCTAGATATTAATAAATATACAATATCCAACATAATCATCGTCAAACCAATAGTTTTAACTAAACTAGAAAAAAGACCGCAGCCATTTTAATATATATAAAAAGAGCAGACGATAAATAAATTAAAACAAAGAAAGAAGGATTAAATTAAATTCGCGTTTACATTAATGTTTAACGGAGATTGTAAACCCAGCGATGCCTCACTCAAAATGCTAGAGAAATGTTTTGATCATTAGTATATTTGACATGTGTTACAACAATGAACACTGCATTATAGTTACATTGTTCATTGAAAATTAAAAAAAATAATTAAAAAGAATTAATTGAGCCTCAACTTTCATTTTTGCAGCGAAAGAGCTTCTCGGGTCGTAAAAATCAACCGTACCGAATGAGGTCCCGATCGGTAAAACCGCCTGGGATTCTATAGCGAACAGACAGACAGAATAAGCCGCTTATATATAAGAAGACATTGATTTAAAAGTCAGCGTGGTAGTACTAATCTATTTTCGTTGCTTTTGCGTGCTTCCTTGAAAGAGAAAACGTCGGCAAATCGCCACTTAATTTGCACAACTGATATTAATTAGTCCAGTTAATACGTACAAAAAAGGGGTGACATTGCAAGGCGTGATATAGTTCTTATTTCTTTGTATGTTGTTTGGGGTAGTTGGGGAAGTGTAAATCTAAGTTTGCTGTTTCTAAAAACCCGTGCTTGCTGCGTAATAGGCGAAAAATGGCAAATTTTTAGAACGTTTTTCATCTATTACCTTATAACTCCTAACCTATCCAAGTTTTCATAAAAAGTGCGTTCACCAATCTGAAAGTACAATAAATTTGCAAGAATTCAAGCTCAACCACGACCAAAAGTTTCCGAGATATAGCGTTTCAAAAATAGGTCCGTTTCCAAAAATAGAAAAATTTGAGGTTTTAGAATGTTTATGTCGAAAAATTTACGTAACCTCTCCTTCTTAAAAAAAGTTATATTATTCTTTTAAGAAATATTTTAAAATTGGAGAAATAGGCGCGTTACATGTGTTACCAGAACGTTACGTGTGTTACACCTACTGAATTTTTCAAGGAAAAAAATCCCATGTTTCACTAAAGACACACTTATTTGTAATTAACATAAAAAAGTAATTTATTTTAACATATGAAGCAGCTCACAGTTGCAAGGAAAAATTTACCCCTGCTTTTCCTTGGTTTAGAGAGTAAAGCAGAGTGAATTGTTGAGACACCTACTTCGTCAAAATCATCATTCTCTGGAAACTCAAAATATGTATTTTCCCGTAAATATTGTGTTTTCAGGTGTCCATTTGCATTTTTATGTCCATAATGTATCGAAGATAGAACACTTCCCGTTCAGCAATGGTTTATAACTTGACCATTACATAACAGTTATTATGATCTGAAATATATTCTAGTAGAGCACCAACGACTGTTATTTGGAACTTCAATATTAGTTGGCCGAAAATCTAGAATATCAAGTGGAAATTATAACAAAAATGGATTGTTTGTGGACCATAGTTTTGCAACCTGATCAGGAGATACCTGTATCACATGCATAGATTTTATGCCGTGGATAACACTTACATTTTCCCATGGATTGAATGTTTTAATAAATTCAGCGATTTTATCATCACTTATATGCAAAATAGTTGTAGCAGGCATTAATTGATTGGCTAATTTTGCTAAGGCTTCTGAACTTTGTACAACAAAGCAATACAACAAAGCTTTGTACAACTATTGCCTTGACTTAGCACTTAACTTCCAACTAATGATTTGGCTCTGCTAATGCAAGTAAACAAAGTTTTCACTCAACAAAAAATTTATGTACGAACCATTGCGTATTTTATTCAAATTTTACCCTAAGAATTATAATCATTGATTTTCTAGAATAAGAAATTTCTTCAAGTCATATGAATGAAGATGGGTGTTAAGTTAGTTCTATAACTATTTAAGCAACCAAATTTTTAAATTTCAATAAGTTCCAAATAAAATTATCATTTGAGTGCATTTTGAACATTTTTATAACAAACTTTGACATAATACATCGTAAAACGCACGTAAAGTAACACAAGTAAAATTTCGTTACGTGTGTTACCTTTGATAAAATTAATTATTGAAAAAAAATTAATGGTGATTAAAAATTTTAAAGTTTTCCCCTGAAATATACTCGTTATCTTGTTTTATAAAATAAAGTTAAAAAAAAAATCTATTTTATTAAACTTATTATAACAAAAAATGTATAATTTTGTTATGTGTGTTACACAGTATTTATCTTGCCTTCATTAAACAACTTTTAATAAGAAAAAAAATGTAGGAAGGGAAATTTTCAAAATTTTATATGAAAGATAAAATGTTTATACACAGTGATATATCGTAGTAATAATTATTTAATGATACTTTATATTCTCAGATGCCCATGAAAATACACATTAGCAAAAAATGCAATATGAAAAATATCAGTATGTTCCACTTATTTTTAAAATTTAAAGAAATATTGTTTAATATTTAAAAAAATATCACCATTTTTGGAAAATACACATTTTCTAGACTCCAAATATGTTTCATTTTTAATATTGCGACAACTTTGAATTTTGAGTCACATAGGACCACTTTCTGCGGAATGACCCTTTATTATATTGAGCAAAAGGACACCACGATCACTGTGAGCGGTATTGAACCCGCTCCACCAGCCTAACTGTCCCAGCACGGTGCCCAGAGGACTATATGGATGGGATAGAGTGGAGACCTTTACTAGGATTAACTTTAATTTCCCGATGTTTCTCAATTTTACATAATAATAGTATTGTCGGCCTCCACCTGACAGGTTTACATTTTAAGCAGTCTAACAAAAGTATTGATTATGAAGCAACACACACTATCAAATCTTTCATGGTTCCAGCAAAACGGCTCGCTACTTCAAGAAGTGCAGAGTTTTTTGACGTAGGTCAGACACTCGTCCAGTTGGAGGGAGTTGCCCCCTTTCTTCCTCTTCAATCTGCTCTAGGAAGGCGATGTTCCCCTGGTGAGGTGACGCTTCGCTTCGGTACAGTGTAGGTCTGTAGGTATTCCATCCAGCTTCTCGAGCCACGAAGCAGACCAGCAAGATTGCAGACAGAGCGGGAACAGTTCTTTGCACGTCCCCGACTCAGCAACAACCCAGCTGTCACCTCAACATTACAATAAAGAGATATTCACAAAGGCCACAACAGAAACATTTGTGATGATAAAAGACAAAAACAATGCTGCAAATATTAGTTAGAGTTGATAACATTTTTCAAAAATAAGGTTTCAAAAGATTTTTTCTATATAGATTGGCCAACAATAGTTTCTTTCCATGCCATTCCGAGATGCCCGACACCTAAATGATTATTAGCAGTGGTGTAGTCGAGGGAAGACCCAGAGGGACGGCCACCCCCTACCTTCTTATTTTAACACAAGCGTCCTTCCACTTGTTTTGAATTTGAATGTAAGTGCTAGGCTAGGGATGTACCGAGTCGCACTTTGTCCGAGTACCGAGTAGTTGTGAATAGAAAAAGATTAAAAAAGACATTTATAAGGAAAAAAGAAATCGCCTGTCTCAAGAAAATGTCGAAAAACTTGTGTTTTACGCCATTATTTATATTTGCATATTATTGTATTAATCAGTTATAAATTTATCTACTATTAGCAATCTTTAAAAAAAAATTACGAAATTTTTACAACTACTCGGTAATGGTCAAGTTTTCAGCTAGAATTTTGCCTAGTATAATTCTAGCCGAGTACTGAGTACTCAGTACATCCCTAGTAAGTGCAACCCCACTTTTGGTGTTCGTATATGTAAGCATCCACCTACCTTATTTACCAGGACTACACTACTGATTATTACACTGCTGTTTGTAAAAATTGCAACAGCATGAAGAAATCATCAGAATTAAATGAAATTTGCAGCAAATGTCAATTATAGGATGTTATGCAAAATAGTAGTAAAGTTTCAGAGCCACCACGCATGCGTGGCGTGCGCAGCGCCCTCTGAACTGGTGCTGAAAGCGTATAAATAGAGGGCTGTAGCGGGAAGTTGAAAATAGTTACTGATTATTTGTTAGTGGCGAACGTTTAGTTAGACCTAAGTATGCCTCAAACGACCGGCAGAAAGAGAAATTCCAACAATCTACGGAGTTTGAACGGGGGGAGGATTATCGGCCTTCGAGGAGGAGGATTTTCCTATCGTTCCACAGTAATGCGAGTTTGGAGGTCGTGGACCGAGGAGCACCGAACAACTCGAAAAACAGGCAGTGGATGACGGAAAGTGACATCAGCACGCGACGATCGACACCTGCTCCACATGGTGGTGAATGATTGTACAGCTTCCTCCACGCATTTGGCAGCACGTTGATCTACTGCTACAGGTGTACTAATGTCGCTTCGTCAATTCGTCGACGTTTGCTGCACCGTGAACTGCGTGCAAGGGGGCATTTTACAGGCTACCCCTCACGGCAAACCATCGACGGCTGCGTCTGCAATGGGCTCATGAGCACAGAGCCTGGCAAGCTTGATGGGCCACAATCCCTTCTAAAGGACCCATTATTTTTGCTAAGAAATAATTCGAAGCTAATACAATTCTTAAAAGAATAGCAGAGATTTATTTATGAAAAAATCACAATAACTTCACAATACAACATTAAAAATATCACCTAAAGCCATTCGTGAAAAAAAAAATAAAGTTGACTAGATTTTTATATTTTATGAAAAAAATTTAACTATCGGGCATTTCACACAGAGTCGATGCAGCTCAAGAAACAACTATCCCTAATAAAGTATCCTAAGGCATATGATCCATCTCACCGGGTAAAAACGTCAACTTCCCGCTCGCCCTCTGAGCGAACGTCTCAAAGGAAGTTCTAAAAGGATTAAGAGAGAGAAGCAAGCGAGCACTACGCTTAAATACCAGAGGGTGATTTGCGTATACCGCTGAGCACGTGTACGCACATGCGTCGATGACACGTGATGTGCATTCGAGAAAATTCTCGATCGGGAAAACCGGCAACGCCCCCAAGTGGCGGATTTAACCAACTAATCAGTTTGGAAAGAAATTTGAGTGTCGGGAGCTGACTTTTACTGTTTACAATGCTAAAGGCTTAAACCAAATAAAGAAGTAAGTTAACAAACTTAATTTTACTTTTGAATTAAGTGGTGAGAATTTAAAAAATAACATTTCCTATCAATGCCTCCCCTTCTCATCATCTTAATGAAAAGTAAAAACACTATTACTATAAAAAATATCACATGGCTTTAGGCTTTTACATATATGTTAAATTCCTTTTACAAAAAGTGAAACTTGTTAATATTAACACCAGTATTTTTCTTTCATGGGTAAAATACAGAAACACCCATTAACATTTCTAATATATTGAAAAACATGAGCACTTGACGATCACAAACAGCAACATGATCACATCAGTAGCACTTCCAAGTCCAAATATCGAATTAGAGTCACTAATTTCAAATTTACAAAGTCCCAGGGTATGAATGTAGTTAAGCACACTTAATCTGCAATACAATAAGAAATACTACAAGTAACAGTTCAAATCAGCATATTATACACAATTCTATTTTTAAAAAAATTTATGCATCAGTTATTTACACTTAATATACTTTTACGTTTCTAATGACAATTTTACTTTTAAATTCAATCATAAAAATTTCCCATAACACTTTATATTAAACCTTGTATAAAAGTAAAATAAACTGACTGATGTAAAAACAAGTACTTAGAACATTCATACAAAAATTGATATTATATTGCACTTATTTAAAAAAATTTTCAACAAATTTCTCTAATTCGGCTTGGGTCGGCGGTTTCGTGAAAATATCCGACAAATTATCTTTACTAGAAACAGGTCTAATATTAAAAATCTTTTTATACACTAAATCTCTAATGAAAAAAAGTTTAACATCAATATGCTTGCTTCGGTGGTTTTCTAATGGCGACTTTATAAATTCAATTGAAGCTTGATTATCAGCAAAAAGTAAAGATTTAGCTTTAGATCTATTTATCATTTTATTTTCAAAACATTCGTCCAAGATTCTGTCGAACCATATTAACTCCTTCACGGCTTCAGTCATTGCGATAAATTCGGCTTCCATGGTGGACAAACTTACACTCTTTTCTTTAAAGGTTCGCCACTCAATGGGTGAATTATCAAGCAAAATTAGCTGACCTCCGATTGAAGTTCGGTCATCACGATTTGCCGCGTAATCGGAATCAGTGAACGCGATAATTTGCCCTTTATTGCAATTTAGAAAAAGTTTTAAATCCTTACTTTGATGAACGTAGCCTAATAATTTTAACAGTCCATTCCAATGAACAAGGCCTGGATTGCTCTGGAATTGACTAAAGATGTTAACTGCATATGATATGTCAGGTCTGGTTCGATTTGCAATAAAAGTTAAACATCCCAACAAATTTCTATACGGTATGTTTGACATTTCTCTAATTTCTTCATCGGTTTTCGGACAATTTAATTTAGAATAAACAATTCCCTTACTAATAGGTAAAGATGCATTGGGAATACGAAAATTTATATATCTCTCACATACTTCTTCTATGTAAGAAGTCTGATGCAAGTGTAGGCCCTTTTCGTCCTCTCCGAATTCTACGCCAAGTAATTTTTGCGTCCTTCCCAATACTTTTAAGTCAAATTGTTCATTCAATAATTTTAAAGCATTACTGATGTCCGAATCCTTTCTTCCAAAAATTACAATGTCATCAACATATAACAATAAAATTACGTTAGAATTAAAATAAACACAATTGCAACTTGAAAACTTTTTAAAACCTAACTTAATTAATACACTGTTAATTTCATAAAACCACAAGCGGCCACTTTGATGTAAGCCATAAATTGCCTTATTTAATTTACAATAAAATTTCTCTTTTCCTTTTTCTATAAAACCTGAGGGTTGGCACATAAATATTTGATCATCTATAGGAGCATACAGGTAAGCATTTTTAACATCACATTGAACATTTAACCATTTATGACACACAAATAATAATGAAAAGAAAAAACGAATAACACTGAAATTTACAACAGGGCTGAAGGTCTCCTCAAAATTTAATCCTTTTACTTCAGAGAACCCTTGAGCACAAAGTCTAGCTTTAAATCTGACAATTTCCCCTTTTTCGCTTTTCTTTAATGTATAAACCCACCGACATCCTACTGGATTAGCATTTGCCGGTAATTTGGCTAAAGTCCAAACATTCCTTTCCTGCATAATTGCAATCTCCGATTCCATTGCTTTACGCCATTCCTCCCGTTCTGTAGATTTTAAGGATTGTTTATAACAATTAGGCACTTTAATTTCGCGGTCTAGTCAGGACTCGCTAACACGTGAACTAACAGAATTACTTGGAATTTCCCCTTGAAAAGTATCCTGTCCACTAAAAGAAAAAATTTGAGGATCGTAGGATATATTCTTATTTTTACAGTATCGTTCTACATCATTTAGGCTTCTTAAACGGATGGTGTGACCTTTTTCAAAATAATAGATATCGTTACGCGATCCATCCGGTCTTGGAACCACCTTTCTAAACCATATAGTATCCCTTTTAGTCTTAAAACTATTATCTTCATCAGAAGATTCCCCCTCTGAATTTGATTCTATCTCAGAAGCCGATTCCTTATAAGAATCGTCCGAAGTTTCAGGTTTCTGATTCTCCCTCGCTTCTTCGTAATCCGAATCACTTTCCTGCTCAGAATTATTAGGGGTTGTTAGAGACCAATTTATAACATTACTATCGGGTATACTATTGAAATCATCCTTATAAAAATAATTTTCTTTAAATAAAACATTGATGGTTTCCAAAATTTTCCCCGTTTCTGGTATCCAGATACGATAGCCTTTTGTCTTAAATGCGTATCCCACCAAAACGCCTTTTTGTGCTTTACCATCTAATTTATATCTACGATTCCTGCAAAAACTATAGTACCAAAAGGTCTCAGATGTTTTACTGACGGTTTATTGCCTCCATATAATTCAAATGGGGTTTTATCCAAATTACTATGGCAGACCCGATTCCATGTATAAGCAAAATACAATACGGCGTCTGGCCAAAATTTCTTTGGTAAACCGCTTTCTTCTATTAGAACTCTGATACAATCAGCAACGGTGCGATTAAGATTTTCGGCAACTCCGTTCATCTCGGGAAAATATATTTTCGTTAATTCATGTTTTATCCCATGATTATTACAAAAATTATCAAAATCTCTATTTACAAATTCTGTCCCGTTGTCAGTTCTAATACATTTTACTTTTCTGCCAAGAAACCTCTCCGATCGTAAAATATGTTGCTTAAAGATCTCAGAGACTTGGCTTTTATTTTTAAATGGGTATAATGAACATCTCCGTGAAAAATCATCTATTATAGATAAATAATATTTTTCCCCGTTCCTTCCTTCAATGTTGCAAGGACCCCAAACGTCTGCATGAAGAAGTTGGAGCGGGTACTTTGATCTTATACCGTGTAATGATTTGAAACTGACTCTTTTAAATTTTGATATTTTACAGTCGTCACAAAATATATTTGAATTTTTAAATTTAGGCAAGCCGTTAACGCTTTCTAGATCACTAGTTTTCTTAATACTTTTAACGTTAACGTGAGCCAGGCGTTTGTGCCAAAGTTTCAAATCATCCATTTGATTATTTCTCACTGGAGTTTCATTATTTATATGACTAGAATTTATAACAACTTGACTACAATTTAAAGGGAGCTGACTAGACTTAACAGAATCTGTAATATAAACACCGTCTTTTAAAATAGCTTTTAAAATCAACTCGTCATTTTTGTCGGAAACTCTCACGAAACCTCCTTTACCCCAAAATTTTGCACCACCCTGGTCAAATTTTGCACCTGATAATATGTTTCTTCTCAAGCGTGGAGAGTACAGGACATCTTGTAAAACAACAGATCGATTGCCAAATCTAACTTTTATCTCCCCCTTTCCCTCAATTGGAAAACATTGGTCTTTAATTGCAACCGCAATTTTTACATTTTTAACAGGGGTAAAAGTTCGGAACCAATCTCGATTAGCACAAAAATGGTGTGAAGCTGCAGTATCAAAAATCCATTTTGAGGGTTTTTCATTTACCTCACTAATGTTGGATTCTGAGATAAAAAAGTCATGGTACTCACATCGTGTACTTGATGGGGAACGGGCTCGCTCCTTGGAGAAACTTGCATTCCGCTGTGGACTCCCACGTCGGCCTCTGTATCTATCGTCAGTAGACTCCGGGCTCCTCGTTGTCCGTTGATGGGAAGCATCCTTCCAGAGTGGACAGTTCCTTTTGATATGGCCACTTTTATGGCATTTGTAGCACTTGATACTTCTTTTCCTTTCAGTATGCGAGACTTCCATTTTACACCGATTACTATCGCGTAATTCTAAACGACTTTCTTCGAGTATCAAGTCAATGACGATTTTATCGAATCTAAAAGTTTCATCTGGTCGCAACAATATTCCTTGTATAACATGATCGAATTGTTCAGGAAGACTACGCAAGAGCTGGTATATAATAAAATCCTCGGGAAAATCCTTATGAGCGATTTTTATTTTTTCAAAAATACGCCTAAGGCGGGCTGCATATAGATTTAACTTTTCGCCAGATTCCAATTTACAATTATTTAACTCTGCGTAAAGTTGCATACGAATGCACCGATTGTCGGGATAAAAATGCTCTTTTAACTTTTTCCAGGATTCTGAAGGGTTTTCTATAGGGCTCGACCGATGGCATTTTTCGGCCGATGGGCCGATGCCGATTGTTGGCCGATTGTTCCGAGATCGGCCGATGGCCGATTGCCGATTATTCTCCTCTTCCATCGGCCGATGGCCGATGGGAAAAAAAAGTCGCTTTAAAGAATTAAAACGTGTAGAATGCTTGTCAAAAATATCATTTAAATCATTTATTTATTTTTATGTTTATAAAAACATAAATGCATTATTCAAGCACCGCAAAACTGTTTGGGGGAAGTTTACATAATTATTAAAACTAAAATAATCACTCGTGATTCTAGTAAAGTAATTAAACTATTTGCAGGTTTAAAAAAGTAAAAAATGCTATATCAGAGGATTTTTAATTCTTTTGTCTTATCTTTGCAAAAAAACTCAACAACTATTGGATCGGATCGAGTCTAATTCCCTTTCCTGCAACATTTTCTCCTTATAACACCTGCACTGCAAATCTGCCTTTTCCTTATTTTTTCATGGAGAGGAATGCAGATGTTATTATAATAGAGACTAACAAATAATGCGGGTTTGTATCTTTAACGAAATTGTCAACCCCCTCCTCCCAGATTTTTTTCATAATTCCCCCCCCCCCCCCCCGTTTTTAAAAGAAAAGCGGGAACAGTTTGTATGTTTATTTTTCATTATAAAGGTTGTTTTAACTAAAAATAGCTCTTTTCTAAAATAAAAATGAAATATTGAAAAATTTCGCTCGCAGTAACGCCACCTGTTCATCACCAAGAAATACTGAAAATTGCTTTAAAAACATAGACGTGAGATTTTTTGTTGTCATTACAAATGAATGCTGGGTCTTAAGAACTAATCTTGTTAGCTTTATTTTTCTTGCGAGTTGAAAACTACACTGAAATACTTGACATGTTCTTCATATTTTCATGAGCACAATGTAAGGTTACCGGAAAAAAAAGAAAAACATTTCGAGCACCAGCAGTTTTCTGTTGAAAAATAATCTTCTAAAAAACGCGTGATCGTTTATAGAAATCAAGATGTATATTGAAAAAAAAAATTATATATGCATTGGGCAATTTTTGAAATTAATGAAATTGTAGCATTTTTATTAAGGTACTATTCCACCCTGTCGCGCGAACTCGTTTTTTAAGAATTAATTTTTTGAAAATAGCAAGTCGAACTTGGACACATAAAATTTCTATCAATAAACATTTATACTGGAAATTTTTTCTTATTTTTGACCAATCTTTTCTATGTTGTAAACTAAAAATGAAATAATGAGAATAACCGTACACTAAAAGCAGATGCAACGAGACTGCTGCACAATTGCAGAAAAACTGTCACACGTGGCATCAAAGAAGTCAGAAAAAAAAAAGCACTAGAAAAACGAAGTAGAAACGGAGAAAAATTTAAATAATTATCGTATAAAAAAAGTTAAGATGCATTTTGAAAAAAAAAAAAAGAAATGCATTGATAAATATTTGAAAATAAAGAAATTTTAGCATTTTTATTAAGATGTTATTAAATCCTGTAACGCGAACTCGCATTTTGAGAATTCAATTTTTAAAAATTGCAAGTCGAACTTGGAAACCTAAAATTTCGATCAATAAACATTTATACTTTAAATTGTTTCTTATTTTTGACGACCAATCTTCTCTATGTTGTAAACTAAAAATGAAATAATGAGAATAACCGCACACTAAAAGCAGATGCAACGAGATTGCTGCACAATTGCAGAAAAACTGTAACACGTGGGATCGAAGTATAAGACATGGAATAAATCTGGAATCCTTTATGTTGAAAAAGTACTTTATTTAGAAGATTAAATAAGATGGAATTGTAGTATTAGATTAAGACATTCTGTACTGTTTACATTCTTACAAGCTTAAGAATAAAAAATCGAACAGAGTTGAGTTGTACAGTTGTTGTAAGATAGAATAATAAGTAGTGGCTTAAAATAGATAAACATGAAAATTAAATATTGAATTAAATATTCTAACACTCCCCCTCAATATTTCTATCCCACCAACCCCATTCCTTGAGAAAATTTTGCAGTCTTAACCGCCTCAAGAGGCTTTGTTAATAAGTCAGCTTTCATAACATCAGTTGGGCAATATAATACTGACAGAAAATTATTAGTTACAAGTTCACGAACAAAGTGATACTTAATGTCTATATGTTTTGTGCGCTGACTAAACCTTCCACACGTAAGCATCTTGATGCAGCTTTGATTGTCCTCGAATATGGTTATAGGTAATGTAGTTACTTCATGAAAGTCACTTGATAGTCTGCTTAACCATATAGCTTCTTGTGCTGATTCTGCAAGAGCTACATATTCAGCTTCTGCACTCGATAAAGAAACTGATGGCTGTATCTTGCTTGACCAACATATTGTCCCTCCATATAGTTGGAACAAATATCCACTCTGTGATCTTCTTCCTTCAGATCCTGCCCAATTGGCATCCACGTAGCCTTCCAAAATGCTAGTTTTACTTTGTAGATCTGAGCCTAACTTTAGTCTTTTGTGCACTGTAGTTTTCAAGTATCGAAATACTCTTTTCACTTCTGTCCAGTCACTTTGAGTTGGTCTGCTAACTTTACTAGCTAATATTGATGTACTAACTGATATGTCTGGTCTTGTATTAGTAGAAATGTAAAGAAGTGATCCTATAGCTGCTCGATAGACTGTATTTGTTTCTAATGGATCTTCAACTTCATTTCTCTTTTGGTATCCTGGCTCCAAAGGTATTCTTGATGGTTTCGAATCCTCAAGACCAAACTCCTTTATTTTCCGATTGATGTAGTTTGTTTGATGCACATAGAAAAGTCCTTCAGCATCTTGATCAATTTGCAAACCCAAATAAAAATTTAAATGTCCCAGGTTCTTCACTTTGAATTGGCTCATTAGGTCCACTTCAAATTCCCTTAGGTTTAAACTTTCTTTGCTGGCTGCAATAACATCATCAACATAGACAAGAATGTAGGTCCAGGCTCCATTGGAATGTTTAGAATATAAACAAGGGTCAGTATTACTCTGCTTGAAGTTCATTTTCATGAAACTGTCATGAAGTTTCTTATTCCATTCATTCGCACCCTGTTTCAAACCATATAAATTCTTCTGAAGTTTACAAACAAGATGTTGCTTTCCTGGTTCTTCATATCCTTTTGGCTGTTTCATATATACATCATGATGAAGATCACCATTTAAGTATGCTGTCTGAATGTCATAATAATTAACTTGCATTTTCCTTTTTCCTGCAATAGCTAACAAAGTGCGAAATGTAGTCTGGCGTACAACAGGTGCAAACACTTCATCGTATTCTTCGCCAAATTTTTGAAAAAATCCCTGTGCAACCAATCTGGCCTTGAATCTGTCTACATCTCCATTTTGATCAATTTTTCTCTTGAAGACCCATTTGCTGCCTATTGCTACTTTATTTGGTGGAAGTTCTGCTAATTCCCAAGTTTTGCTTGCCTTTAATGAATTTATTTCCTCTTTCATTGCATTACTCCAAGATTCAGCATCTTTAGACTTGATCGCTGCTTCATATGTTTTTGGTTCTGCTTTTTGAGTTTCACCTTCCTTAGCTATTTGGATTGTTTCAATTAATCTTTCTGGTGCTTTTCTAGCTCTATTTGATCTTCTGAGCATATTGTTATCTTCATTACTTTCTTCATCTGTTGCATTTGCTTTTTCAGTTTCCTCAAAATCAAAATATGCTGAAGAATTGATCTCCTCTTCAAGTTCAAATTGACATGTTTCTTCTGCAACAAAGTTTTCGGGTATGGTTTCCTGTTGACTTTCAGACTCGAAATCGTCTACAAACTTTACATGTTTACTGATAGTAATCTTGTTGGTCTTTCTGTCCAATAATCTGTAGGCTTTAGATCCTTCTTGATAACCCACAAATGTCATCAATTTTGCTTTGTCATCTAACTTTAATCTTTGTCCCTCTGGGATTAAGGTGTAAGCTTTGATGCCGAATGTCTTGATTACTTCCAGATTTGGTTTTTCTCCATGCCATAACTCGTAGGGTGTAACTTCATGATGTTTTGTTGGCAGTCTGTTCTGTAGGAAGTTGGCAGTCTGAATAGCTTCTCCCCAATACTTATTTTCAAGACCTGATTCTAGGAGTAAACATCTCGTCATTTCAATAAGATATCTGTTTTTGCGCTCCGCTGTCCCATTCTGTTGAGGTGTATAGGGTGCCGAGGTTTGTCTCTGTATTCCCTCATCAATGAAGATTTTATCTACTTCAGCATTCATGTATTCTCCACCTCTGTCTGATCTTATGCACTTTGGTGTTTTCCCGAACATAGTCTGAACCTGTTTCACGTAATGAACTATGTTTCTTGAAATTTCCGACTTATTCTTCATCAAATAAACTTTTGTATATCTACTAAAATCATCAATTAGTGTAAGTATATACTTGTTTCCACTTGGTGTAGCTACATGAATCGGTCCGCACACATCTGAATGAACCATCTGAAACAGTTCTGTGGTTTTTGTTGATGATTTCTTTGGAAAAGATGTTTTTGTCATTTTCCCTTTAATGCAGATCTCGCATACATCAGTGTGTTTGCAAGGCTTTATCTTTAATCCTGTTGCTAAATATTTATTTTCTACTTTCTTTATGGCTTGAATATCTCTATGGCCTAATCTTTTGTGCCATTCATGTATGCAGAGAGACTTGCAATCAGTTGCACTTAATGCCTTTTGTGAGTTTAGTACATACAAACTGTTTTTAGTACTTGCTATAGCAACAATGTTTTCTTTTAACTTTATAGTACACTGTTCATTACTAAAGTCAACATTAAATCCTTTATCAACTAATTTCTTGACAGACAATAAATTTCCATGCAATTGAGGCACGTAAAGAACATCTTGAACTTTTATTTTACTTACATGGTTCTTGTTATCTTCATAAAATATCCAGCCTTCACCCTTTCCACTGGTCACTATGATTTGACCATCTGCAAGGTAAACTTTATCTTGAATGGTTTCATCAAGTGCTGTGAAGAAATCAAAATTGCTGGTCATATGCGAAGTTGCGCCAGAGTCAATGTACCACGAAAGAGTTTCTGTTTCACCCAAGATAAAACAAATATGTTCTTCATTGCTGATTCTTATTTCTGAACTGTTATTATCTGCTAGAGTAACTTTCTTAGCTGTATGTTGATTTTCTTGCTGATTTGTTCCTTTCCGTAGTAGCCATGCTTTATACTTTCGACAATCCACCTTGTCATGTCCTGGCTTCTTACAGAAAAAACAGCTTCTTTCTGTATGCTTCTGAACTGTAGAATTGACCTTTAATACTTTTTCTTGGCTCGGCTGGCTCCCATGGTTCTGTTCTCTTCTTCTTCTGTTTTCTTCTATCAACTTATTTTTAACCAGTTCTTGTGTTAAATCTGCTTCTGGTCTGGTTTCCAACGCTGTAATCAATGTTGCATAGCTGTCAGGAAGGCTGCTCAACAATAATGCCACAGTTAGAGGTTCTGCCAAATTTTCCCCCAATGCAGTCAGTTGATCAATGAGATCAGTCATACTGTTGATGTGTTCTTCCATATCACTGTGTTCATCCAGTTTCAAACTACACAGGCGTTTTAGCAAGTTGACTTTGTTGGACAATGTTGACTTTTGATGATATCCAAGAAGAGATTTCCACATACCATTCGCTGTATTGTGCTTCTTTACATGGCATAGTTGGTTATCTTCAACCAGAAGTCCAATGGTAGCACGAGCCTTTCCATCCTTCGTAATCCAGTCCTCATTTGCATCCGCAGGTTTATCTTTTTCAACAGTATTCCAGAGTCCTTCTTTAATCAAGAGAAGTTCTACTTTGTACTTCCAGATTTGGTAATTTGAATTATTTAACTTTGCTATTGAAATGCGAGCACCTTCAGCCATTGTGACTTCAGCAGAACAGGATAAACAACTTTCGTTTTCGAAAAAAAAATCGCAAATTTCTTTAAAATATTTCAAAAATTGCAATCAGTCTCATAATCTATAAGACATGGAATAAATCTGGAATCCTTTATGTTGAAAAAGTACTTTATTTAGAAGATTAAATAAGATGGAATTGTAGTATTAGATTAAGACATTCTGTACTGTTTACATTCTTACAAGCTTAAGAATAAAAAATCGAACAGAGTTGAGTTGTACAGTTGTTGTAAGATAGAATAATAAGTAGTGGCTTAAAATAGATAAACATGAAAATTAAATATTGAATTAAATATTCTAACACGAAGAAGCAAAAAAAAAAAAAGCCGAGAGAAAAAAAAAAAATACGCATGTAAAAGTTAAAATTATTATCGTACTTTGATTGAGTTGACTTTGTATTGTTTACAATTTCGGAATAATAAGAAACATGACAAACTAAAAGCCGATGACATAATATTATGGCACAATAACATCTAATGCACTAAGTCATTATTAAACGAAAAACGGACAAAAATGAGGCAACTAACCTAGTGCGAAAAACAAATAGCACTCATAAATAAGACGTCTCTATTCCTTTTACTTTAACATATTCTATTTTGCGAGCATTCTGTTCAAAGAGAAATATTTTTAATAATGAAGGTTTTCGGGCAGCGATCGCTTAAACTATTTTTCCGAATTTTTTCTCTAATACTTTATAGAATGACATTATTTTTGTGTTTTTTTTAACTGATGTGCTGCCTGTTATTGTATGGAAATAGAAATCTCGCTATGGAGAAAAAAGAAAGTTAAAGACAGAATGTTTTCTGGAAAGTTGTCCCTGCGAAAAACATCGGCCTTGCATCGGCTTTTAGATGTTTTTCAAGGCCGATGGCCACTTTGTTGAACAATCGGCGCCGATGCATCGGCGAGGCCGATGCATTGGTCGAGCCTTAGTAATTATAAAAATTGTACTTAATTGTATTTTATGCATTCAGTCTTTCCTGTCAATTTTGTCGATTATATGTTGGTTTACAGATAGGCTAGCCATATTTTTGGTTAGTGAAACCGGGACACATTAATATGGGATATGGGGGTATGGAATACCCTCAGTGGTCTGGGGAAATTTTTTTAAAAAATAATAGCAAAATGGTGAGTTTTAAGTCTTTTTTTAAGCTTCGCAAGTAATGTCGGTGGGGAATCTGGAACCCTAAATTGTTAGTCTACCCACATTTAAAAATAAAAAAGGAATTCTAGCTACCTAATTTACTTAAAAAGATTTTTTTTTTCCTTTTTAACGAGAATTTTTTTCTGGCCTACCATTTAGAAAGAAGTGTTAAGAAAATAAAGTTTAAAATACTTCATAAAATATTTTAGTTGAACAATTAATCACTAAGTCTAATAAATAACTTTTTGTCTAACTACAGAAACCATTTCAAAAAAACATTTTTGTCAAACTAAAAAAGCAATTAAGAAGTTCATAATGTTATTCTTTGTTTCCAAACCACTCATATTTTTGACGTGAATGTACTTTTTCCAAGATGTTTTTGTTAAGCTTGACTTTTTCATAAAAGTCAGACCAAAGAAAACACCAAAGTTTATTTTACATACAATCAATGCTCCTGCAGTGCGCGCCTCTGTCATCTTAAAGATTCCTAATGTCTTCATAAAAGATTCTTAAAAACATAAATTCATTACTTTTATTTACATCTTACAGCCATTTCCGGGACATTGATAAAACTGGGCGGGACAAGAGCAAAAGACCGGGACTGTCCCGGTCAAACCGGAACGAATGGCAAGCCTATTTATAGATGCTTGAAATTAAGTGTAGGGGATCCGTACATCTACAATCTACAATATTTGTGGAGTGTTTAATAATTTTTTACTATTCATAATTCAAATAAGAAATGTCAACGACAAAATAAAGAGAGCATATAATCTATGAAATGTACGTGAATTCTTGATTAAATTGAAAGTGAGTGTTTGTATTTCTGGTTTATTAATAACTAGCTGACATGCCCGGCGTTGCGCGGGATAAAATTGCATCATTCGCAGGCCAAATGACGCTTGTCCAAAATTCTATTGTAAATGTATAGGGAAAAAATTTCTTAAAAAATCCAAGTAGGAGAGGGGCAACAGTCCATAAAAATCCTATTTAGACAGTAAAATTCATTGAAAACCCCGAGTGCATTAAAACGAACAGCCTTGAAAAATTCCTTTTAGACCAAAAATTATTCCATAAAAATCCACATTAAATTACCAACAAAAGTTCATAGAAATTGAAATTAGAGTAAGGGAAACTAACTCAAATGCACATATGCAGAAAGATAATTGCGCCAAAATGATATCAAGAGCCCGTAAAAATCACAATTAAAATATCGACCACAATACATCTAAAATTTCCCATCAGAAAAAGAGCAATATTCTCTGTAAAAATGTCCATGAGATCAAGAACAGCTCTTACTGAATTTTTCTGCTACAATAAGGAAAACATTCTTTAAAGCCCTCCGCCCCATTTCAATAAAGACAACTATTCCTAAACATTCCTAATATAATAATGACATTAGTCCCAAAAAAAATATCCATTAGAATAAAGACGTCAGTGACTAAAAGTGTAATACTGACCATCAAGAGCTACACTGTTCCTAAAATTACCCAGCAGACCATCTTAAATTCCCCGTCAAAATAAGGACACCCGTTCCTAAAAATCCCACTTGCAAAATCGTCAAAACATTTCCTGAAAATTCAATTGAATAGCACTTTCATAAAATTCGGATAAAAACGAAAGAAAGGAAAGCATTATTTCAAAAGGCGAGTGATCATTTAAATTACAAAATGTTTAGTACTGAACAAATTCTGGCGTGTGAAATTTAAGTTGATAGAAAGAAATAACTAAATTCTTCCCAAATGGCGCCAAATAGACAGAAAAAAAAAATTAAATAAATGTTAGAAAATAAATCACTTGTGTAAAATATGGAATCAATAATCGCTACGTAAAAAAGTTAAAATGAAGCAGAAGATCGCCAAATTGCACTGTAGTAATGGAAGCATTTCGAAATACGCCATGATCCTACAGTGTAAATCACGTATTGAATTAAATGAGAACAATATTACTGATAAGGATTATTGGGCGTGGCTTTGAAAATTTATGAAGTGCAAAATAATATATTGAGAACAATTAACTGGAAGGAGGCGAGTAAAAAGTTATCCCCACTTGGCGGAATTTTAAATTTCATCAAAAAAAAGTGATATCGAAGACCTTCCAACCTAGCTTTTATCAAAGAAATAAATATTAAAGCGTCAAAAAAGAAAGAAAAAATAACATTAAAAATCGCTTGCAGTTAATAATCCACAAAATATCCATAAAAATAAAAAGAATTTTCAGAATATGTTTCGCTGATAAAGCGGACACTCTACCATAAGATTTCATGCAATTGTTGAACTGTTACTATACTATTAAATCGTCAAAAAATTAAGGAGGATCAACCTCAAGGTAAAGTAATTAAAATTCGTCTGTGTGACATAAATTGTTTTAAGTGCGTAAGTCTAACTGTAACCGATTGTAACTGTAACTGTGTTCCGATATCTTGTGTTTCCGTTCTAAGCTGTATGTTGTTGTGCTCAGTGTTTTCGTAACTTGTACGATGTTCTTAACGTAATAAAAGTTATTTAAAATGCTCAATTTGAAGCATTCACTTGAAATGTGACATGGTGGCAAGCGGTGCAGTCAAAATGGATCTGAAAACTCCCAGTTGTATGAAATTACAAGGAAATTTGGCCGAAAATTGGTCAAAATTTAAGCAGCGTTTTACTTTGTATTTGGAAGCATCGGAAAAGACAGGTAAATCCGATAAGTTAAAAGTTGCTTTGTTATTGAATTGTATGGGAGATGAATGTATCGATATATTTAATAGCTTTAAATTAGCTGCTGCAGATGCTGAGAAATACGATACAGTTATCCAACGTTTTGATAATTATTTCGAACCACAGAAAAATACTGTAATTGCACGCTACAAATTTTTTAACTGTGTACAACAACTAACTGAAACTGTTGATTCTTTTGTAACCAACTTAAAAAATCTCGCTAAGGATTGTTCTTTTGAAAATCAGGAAGATAGTTTGATAAGAGATTTATTGATAATTGGAATAAGGGATTGTTCCGTGAAAGAGAAACTACTTATGGATTCAGATTTGAAATTAGAAAATGCAGTGGAATACTGTAGGGCAAAGGAATCAAGTGAAATTCAAGTAAAATACATGAAGGAAGGGTTTGATAGGAAATCAGAAGTAGTGGAAGTTATCAAAACTACAAGAAATAATACTGACGTAGGGCATAATAGAGATTACAAAAACCAAAGTAAATTAAAGAAACAGGATTATTTCAAAAATAACTGTTGCTCAAGGTGCAAAACAAAACATGCTTTTGGGAAGTGTCCAGCATGGGGGAAAAGGTGTAATAAGTGCAAAAAATTAAATCATTTTGCGATTGCATGCAAAAATAAAAAAGTTAATGAAATAGAACATAATTCCTCTGTTGTGTCGACTAATAATACTGATTCTTTTGTGTTGGAATCTGTGAGTGAAGTAAATACTTCAAAGATTGAATGGAGAGAAAATATTGCTATAAATAATTGTGAAATACCATTCAAAATTGATACCGGAGCTGAAGTTAATATAATTCCTGTTAATTTGTTAAAGAAAATAGATGAAAGATCAAAAGTAAACAAAACAAACAAAAGTTTGAAATCATATACAGGGCACAATCTGAAAGTGTTAGGAACTTGTAATTTGTGCTGTGAATTCAAAAATAAATTACATGTATTTGATTTTTATGTTGTAAATCAAGAATCAAATGCTATTTTAGGGCTGAAAGCATGTGAACAGTTAGGTTTAATTGATAGAAATATTGCTAAAAATGTAGATACAATTAATAATCTCGTTATTGTTCAAGAGTATGAAAATGTTTTCTCTGGTAAACTTGGCAAACTGTCATATGTATATGATATTAAATTAAAAGAAAATGCTCAGCCTAAGATTGCTTCTCCTAGAGTTATACCGGCATCTTTAAGGGATAAGGTCAAAACTGAACTTGACAGAATGGTTAAAGCAGGAGTTCTTGAAGAAGTAACTGAACCTACAGATTGGGTACATCCGATTGTCATTGTTCAAAAACCCAATAAAGAAGTTAGAATATGTATGGATCCAAGGCCTTTAAATAAGTACATAAAAAGAGAACATTATCCAATTCCAACCCAACAAGCTATATTTTCAAAAATAGATCAAGCAAAATATTTTTCAGTTTTAGATGCTTCTTCTGCATTTTTGCAAACTCCACTTTCTCCTGAAAGTTCTAAATTATGTACCATTGCTACACCTTTTGGCAGATATAAATTTTGTCGCCTACCATATGGATTATGCAGCTCACCGGAAGTGTACCAAAAGACTATTGACAACATTTTCTCCAACTTAGATGGCATAGTTGTTTACATTGATGATGTATTAATTTTTGGAAAGACTGAAGCCGAACATGATAGACGACTTCTATCTGTCTTGAAGAGAGCTCAAGAATGTGGTTTAAAACTCTCACTAGGAAAAAGCCAAATTAAGAAGAAATCTGTGAGATATCTTGGTTATAAATTAACAGATGAAGGAATCTCGGTAAATAATGAAAAAATTGAAGCAATTCTAGATTTTAAGGCTCCAACCAGCAAAGCCGAATTACAAAGATTTATAGGAATGATAACCTACTTGGGAAAGTTTATTGCCAACCTCTCAAACAAAACTGGATGTCTTCGTAGATTATTAAGTAAAGATGCTGAATTTCTTTGGACCAGCAATGAACAGAAGGCGTTTGAAGAGCTCAAATTGTGCGTTACTAATGCTCCAGTCTTGGCTTACTTTGATATAAGAAAACCTTCAATTGTGTCAGTTGATGCCAGCCAATGTGGTTTAGGAGGTGTTTTGATACAAGATGATCACCCCATAGCGTATGCTTCCAGTTCTCTCACAGAAACACAGCAACGGTACAGCCAAATTGAAAAGGAACTGTTAGCTGTTTTAAATGGCTGTAAAAAATTCCATTACTTTATTTATGGAACTGAGTTTACAATTGAAACTGACCACAAGCCGCTAATTGGACTATTACAAAAACCTATAGAGAAACTTTCTCCGAGATTACAACGAATGGCTTTGGAACTATTCAAATACAATTTTAAAATTGTGCATGTTCCAGGAAAATATTTGTACATAGCGGATACACTATCACGGTCTCCAACTGATGCCAATGTGGATACAAGTTTCTTAGAAGCAGGAGCCGCAACTGTTCACACTATTTTAAGCGCTAGTGATGAGAAAACTGAAGAACTTCAAGAAGCTACCAAGCTAGATGAAGAATTGCAACAGCTGAAATTTTACATACAAGACGGATGGCCTAATGAATACAAGAAACTTTCCGAAAATCTAAAGCCGTATTGGGATAAGAAGTCGGAATTGCATTACCATGATGATTTGGTATTTATTGGAAATAAATTGGTCATCCCTAAGAAGATGCGTGGTGAAATTCTACAGAAATTACATGTTGCACATCAGGGCATAACATCTTGTCAAAATAAAGCAAGAAACACTATTTATTGGCCAAATATGACAACAGAAATCAAGAGCTTTATAAACAGTTGCAGAATTTGTCAGAAATTTCAAAAATCAAATCCAAAACAAGTGATGATACCATACAACATACCCAAGCATCCTTGGATTGATGTGGGAATAGATTTTATGTATTTAAAAGGAAAGGATTACTTAGTGGTCATAGACTATCATTCAAAATTTATTGAAGTGAGAAAAGTCGAACAGAAAACTGCAGAAGCTGTCATAAGTGCATTGAAACAAATTTTTAGAACACATGGAATAGCGAAATGCCTGCATTCAGATAATGGACCGCCATTTGACAGTTATAAATTTCAAGCTTTTCTTAAGGAATATGATGTGAAACTTGTCACCTCTTCACCAAGATACCCTAAATCCAACGGGATGGTAGAACGTGCAATAGGCACAATCAAGAATCTGATGCTGAAGGTATTGGAAGACAATGGAGATCCAAATTTGGCACTGATTGAATACAATAATACCCCAAAATATCATTTACCATCGCCGGCACAAATGCTTATGGGAAGATCATTGAGGTCTCTACTGCCTACTAAAAAGAATATATTAAAACCGAAATTTACAACAGCAGAGACTTATAAGAACTTACTGAGTAATCAGGAGATGCAAAAGAAATACCACGACCGATCACATGTAAATCTAGAAAATTTAAAATCTAATCAACCAGTGTACGTTCAACTAAATCGCAGAGACTGGACACCAGGAACTATTCTGGAAAAGCTAGATGCTCCACGTTCATACTTAGTGAAAACTGCTGCTGGAAGTGAACTTAGGAGGAATAGAATTCACTTAAGGCCAGATCAAGGTAATCCTTCAAATAACCAGTCAACAACTGAAGTTCCTATTCAGCCTTCTAGTGTCAAGTCGCCGAATCCTGATCCTGTTCCTGTACCAGTCCCGCCTGATCCTGATCCGGATGCTGTCAACAAGCCCATTATGACCACACGATCCGGGAGAGTTGTTAAACCCATAAAAAGACTTGACTTGTAAATAGTGTATATATGAAACTTGTTAAAAGAGGGGAGATGTGACATAAATTGTTTTAAGTGCGTAAGTCTAACTGTAACCGATTGTAACTGTAACTGTGTTCCGATATCTTGTGTTTCCGTTCTAAGCTGTATGTTGTTGTGCTCAGTGTTTTCGTAACTTGTACGATGTTCTTAACGTAATAAAAGTTATTTAAAATGCTCAATTTGAAGCATTCACTTGAAATGTGACAGTCTGCAGTTCCACAAAATATGTATAAAAATGAAATGAATTTTTAGAATTTATTTCGCTCATAAAAGGACATGAATAAAGATAAAATAGCATTTTTTTTCAATTTTACGTTAACAGAAATCATCTAGTTGGCGACAAAAGTAATATTTATTTTGGCGAAACCACGCAAATTGAGCAGATAAATTCAGAGGTAAGCCTTGCTTTAAAGTTCGAAAACTACTTTAAATGAATATTGCGTGTGTTCTATTTGTTCTACGAATTTCAGAAAGAGATCATCTTGTGCAGTTTTTTACGGGCATTCAAATGCTGAAAAAAACTAATACGTGGGACGTTTCTTCGATGAGATAAACCCAAATCAACAGTTTTGCTTAAAATTGGAATAAAGGAAGAACAAATTCGAATTTCAGGAAAAACGCTTCGAGGTGCACGAGGACCTGAGCCAAGGTACCTGTAACCAAAATTTCGTACTCCTAGACCGTTCCATCTCGCCAGGAGGCGATCGACAGACAGACACACACACACACACACACACACACAAACTTTTGGTTTTATTTATATAGATAATAGGTTAGCATAAAAATTTTTACTGCTATTTTTTTACCGGAGAAGGAATATGGGAAAATAAGATTTATGTATGATATGTGTTAAAAATGTATCAAATAACTTATTCAAAGGTCAAGCAGTTGCACTGAGGTGTAATATTTAAACAAAACAAACTGTTGTCAAACAGAAAAACTAAAATTTATAAGCGTTGTTAAAACGTTTGCGGCCAAACTTGAGAAATTTAATGAATTCCGGTGGAATTTGGACCGCTAGGTAATATCTCTTATTGCTCTGCTTTATACTTAAAGTTAATCGGTTTCAAAATCTACAGCTTGGAAATCTATATCTGGTCTGGTATGTTGCTAAACTTGTTTTGTATTGTAAATCAACTTATATGTAAAAAAAGAATTTTTGAAAATTTGGTTTAAATAATGGTTTGTACAGCTTCTGTCTCGTGGAAATTTTTTCCGTAGTGGTTTGTTCCCATTAAATTTGTTTTAACCTGCTAGAAGATGAAAATTTTATGCTGTAAAAGTTAGCTATGTCTGTTGCGAAAGATTTTCACTGCTACAAAAGTGTTTTTTACCGCTCCAAAAGTGTCCGACTAATTGTGACGTCTATATTTTAACCCTTTATCTACCGACGGTACTTATAAGTACCCTTCTCTATGAATTCCATCCCAGCAACAATTTTGACCAATATTCTGATGGTACTTTGCCGGGACCGTCTTTACATTCCCCCTTTTCAGGATATATAAAGATTATTTTAGCGAGGAAAGGAGCATAGATAGCTTTGAAACCGTGTTTTGAACTTCCATCTTGTTCAGCTTGCTCCCTTATTCGAGTTTCGCTCCAGAAAAGCAGTAAAATTCAAGAATCATGTCGCTGATGTTTTTAATGTGTTAGTTAAGAACATAGAAAACTATTTGACGAAATATTTTGATTAGAAATTGTATATCATTCATTTCACAGGGTAAATACTCTGCGGCATTTATTAGCTGTAAAGAAATAAATTCTTATAGACTGAGCATTTTATTTATGTAAATCCCTTAATTTTCAGTGTAAATACCCAGACAAACTATTTCAGTAAAAAAAATGACTGCAGATCAAAATGCGGTAGATAAAGGGTCAACAGTGAGAAACTAAAGAAATGGGATGATGTGATTATTGTTTAATTTCAGTTTCCTCTTGCATTCTACTCAACTCACATTAGTGAGCAGTTAATGACTATAAGAAATGGGACTTGTCTGTTATCCCCCCCCCCCTTTTAAAAAAAACCAAGTCCTTTTTTAGTCACCTTTTTTGAAGTTTTCATGTGCTCCCCCACTCTGTGCCTAGTGCAATATATGCATTTATATAATTTCATACGGTATAAGCCTTATAATATGTAGTATGGCATGTCCTTTTTAGGATATCCATTGGCATTTCAATGCATCTTATATTATAGTGCATATAAGTTTTTATATAATAAATTGTAAAATAAAAATAATTTTAGCAATTGTTTTTTTTTTTTCATTTACTGTATTCATTAGCTTATTTGCAATATTGGAGCATTAGCTTGAACGGATTTCTTGATTTTATTCAGAAGTATTTCTGCCAGCCTGCAGTGGAACAGTCGGTAGAAGCTTGGCTCTCCCTCTCCCAGAACACTGAAGGTGAAGTAACATTGACTTAGGTCAGTGTTTAGGGGACCTCTCGGGGCATTGGGCTGGTGCACGTTAAATAGGTCGTGGCTCCAAAGTCCTCTAAGTGAAACGATACCTCTGGGGGTGCCAATCCCGTTTGATGGTCTCTCATCTGGGATCTGGTTCAAAAGTAAGAGACCACAAAATTTGAGATCAAGTCAGTCTTCAGCCCTCGTGGTTCCTCGCTCTAATATGAAGCTGCATGACACCCTAAGCCAGTGGATTATTGATCTTGATTGATCAGTGGGGGTAACAACGACAGTATTTCTGCCACACCATAACTGTAGAAAAAGCACCCCCCCTTGACCTTCTGACCTATTGGCTGTTTGAGATATTTGAAAACGATCGGTATATCAGATCCATTTAGTATGTGCAGTGTAGACTAAACTTGTAGTGCTTGGCTGTACCACAAACATAAATGCAGCTGACATACACATTATAGATGGCAAAATTGCAAAGCTTAACTATAACCACAACCTTAAATTTAGCATAGCTGTAATGCTTAACGGTTACCCAGTGGTGTAGTCGAGGGGGGACGGCGTCCTCCTACCTTTTTATTTTAATACAAGCGTCCCCCCAAATTTTTTACATTTTAACATAAGCTTCCCCCCCCCCCCCTTATGATTTCAATAGCTTATATTTCCATGCGTAAGCATCCCCCCAACTTTTTTTTCAGGACTACTCCACTGTGGTTACCTCGACTGAGTCAATAGATGCAGGGCCCGACTTAGCATAATTTTGGCAAGGGGCAAAAACTTACTTGGTACTTCATATTTACTTCAGTAATGAAGAATTGAACTTTATGGAAAGTATATTTAAAATTTTCACCTCATCATAAATAATATAACAAGAAAATGGACTAGAAGCTAAAATATCAATAAAATATCCCAATGGTCAAACAAAATATCGTTCCGTCCACATCGTTGACTTTCTGACATTTCTATGTCTACCATTAAAAGATATAGCACATCTGAGGAGTAAAAGTTGGTCCAAAGTGCTATTTAAATTTAAAATTTGAAAATGTAAAGGCTTTTTTAGCAATTTAAGTTAATTAACGAAAAATACCATGGACAAGTCCTATGCATTTAGATACAGATTACACAAAATTTTTTTTAAAAAAACTTTCTATTCGATTTGGGGCCCTCTCAGATGTGGGGGGCCCGGGGCAGCTGCCCCTGCCTTAATTGGGCCCTGGATAGGTGCACATTTTAGATGCTAAAAACACGACCTTAGCTGTGTATATAACTGAAGGCTGAGCTGTAACTGCAATCTTAACTGTGTTGTTAGCGGGGGTTAGTAAATGATGTAATGCATTTTCCCCATATATTTGACCCCCCTCCCTCCCTTTGTCACAATATGTCACACTTCAACAGACTCCCTCCCCCCATTTGTCACATGTCACGCTATGTTGCATAATGCACAATGTCACACATCTTGTTACGCCCTCCCCTTGTCACAATTTCACGAACTTCCCTCCCCCTCGAAGCGTGACATCATTTATAAATGATCCCTTATGCAATCTTAAGGAAGTTATACACAAGTCAACATTTTTGTAAATGCCTTCCTCTGTCACATATTTTGATTTCAGAGCATTTCTGGGAGCTGGAGACACCACGTATTCATAGATGTAACGATTCAATTTGAATTTATGCATTTCACTTGATTGTTCAGCTGTCTTAGAACTTGTCATTAGAGGAAAAGAGAGACCTTTTTTTTTTTAAATTGTATCTATAAAGTGAAATGCATATTGTTTTAGCAGTTAATTAGAATTTTTTATTTGAACTACTTAACATTCATACCTAAAGTGTGGATTAACTTTTGGTGGGCACTGGAGCAAGGAAAGCACACAATGAGATATTCGAAAGCAATGTGGATTAATGAAGCTATTATGTACACACACAAATAAATCATCCATAATACCAAGTATCAATGAACTGTTTAATCATTTGAGTAGATGATTGAAGGCCAAATTGAAAGCCAAAAAGAACAAGTGTTTGTTACGCTTTCCAATTGAGGGGCAATGTTACAGAATTACCAAGAGTCCCCACTTCTTATGAGAACAACAATACCTTGTGGTTTTCCTAAACTAAACTTCTGTGTAGTTCCCTCTACCTAACCTACCCACAAGCTTTCCGAAAGGAGTAATAAATATTTATTACCCCTTTCGGAAAGCTTGTGTAATTGTAGAAGAGAAATAAACAATATGCACAACAATGCATTTACTTAACAATAAATGACAGAAAATCCTCTTGGACAATATTCACAAATATAGTTTTTCATCAATACAGACAATTTACCATGAGTCTTAAAGTAAGAATTTCAAAAAGCGAAACGAAGCATCACCATGGAAAGAAAGTACACAGCAATATTGATTTTTGCACCGGTATGGTAACCACCAGCTTTTCGGAGTGCAGCTTTTTAAAACATAACATAAAATGCTTTAGATTAATGGACTCTCATATTTATCTTAGAGTTAGAATTTCAAGGAGATACATGAAGCACCAGAAAATACCATAGGAAGAAATACCCAGCAAGAGTTTTCGGCTTCCAATAGGAATTCTTTTATAACTTTCTGCATGAGGCATTAGAAAATGCTACGGAGCAACAAACACACACAAAAGGTCTTCCTTTTTCATACGTTTTAAAGAGAATATACTTGCATGGGAACTTCTCTAGCAACATTATGTGTCTTTAACCGGAAATGGTTAGATTAGACAATGCATCTGAACAGTAGTTACACATGACTTTCTTTTCATCAGAATGGCCACTCATATACATTTTCAACTACCTATAACTAGAAACTACTTTGGTTTCATGCAAAATTCACAAGGATTTCAATTTTGTATGGGTTACTCCCATGCATGCTTTTAGGTCGGAAGCTGCAGAAAATGCCTTTGCAGAGTACGGAATCCCATATGTTTGCTAGTGTGAAAGTTGAGAAAATGATTTTACAAAACACTAAGGTGTTTCATCAGTATGCAATTTCATGTGCGTCTTTAAACTTTGAACACTTATCACACACAGAGGGTTTTTCTCCAGCATACAATTTCAAGTGCATCTTTAAAGCTGAAGCATGCCTTTGAACAACATTCATGCAAAATATGGTACTTCTCCATTCTGCACTTCAACCCTTTATAAAGTGGTGGGAAGTATGCTGCTGACCTAATTCATCAAGTTATAGATGTTTATAGTAAGCTATTTTACCCTTTTTGATCGGTAGAATCTTGCAAAGATGCTGGGAAGCATATTTACCACCTCATGCATCAATATTCCAATATTAGAACATTCCCCCCCCCCCCCGGGGGGGGTACAAAAAATAAATCATGTTAATCTTATTTAATGTCCTATATGAATTTCTTCTTTGAAACGAACCAAAATCCGAAACATATTTTAATAAATCGAAACTACAAAAAAATGGCCCTATAAAGGGTTAATTAAGTTTCTTTAAGTGGTCATGCTTGGTTAGGCAATATTCACACAAATACGGTTCTTCATAGGTGCTGTCAAGTTTCCTACCAGAGAAAAACGTCTTTGGGCGAAATTCACATGAATACTGTTTCCCAAAAGCGTGGAATCTCACGAGTGTCTTTAGATTCGCAGCTCGAAGAAATATGTGATCAGACTCCCACCTGACTTTTTAACTGCATTGGTACATAAGGTGTCTTTGAACAACGTTCACGGAAATGCTTTTCCCCACTCAGTGAAATGTACAAAATTCACAAGCTCACGGATTTTTGTAATGATGGATTTTCAGACGTATTCTACTGTCATGTTGAGTTTGCGGGCGTTGTTTGTACAAAAGCACAAGACTGTGTTATTTTTGCAGAGACGCACTTTCAAACATTTTCTCCAAGTGTGTTGTGCAAAATTCACAAGGCTGGATTTTCGTAGAGAAACCGCTCAAACCTTGTACATCAAGAAGTTGAAAATATTACGGCATTATGATAAATGCTCCAACCTAAATGATGACTGCACAAAAAAACATGTAAGGTATTGAAATATGTTGCAAACAAGGCCATGCCCAGGGGGAGGCTCTTAGGAGTTAAACCCCTCCCATTGATAAAATGCACATTTAAATTAACTTTAGTCTAGTCTTTACTTGCATGTGAAGCACTGATTTTTTTAAACATTTTTTTTTCTGAACTTATGCAACAACGAACAGCTTTGAAAACTGAAGTCTTGTTCAGAATTCCAGTGGTGGAAGAACGGCTGTTCAGAAATAGTGCTCCTTATAAGGAGGTAATGAGCAACCTGCCATTTCTTAAACCAGAATTATGTTCATGTTGTTTCTAGGAAGTAGCATAATATTTCTTTGGCGATATATGTTGCATGTTCAATAAGCTTATGTGAAGTTTATCGAGTTTTTCTGTACTGTATTAAAGCTGAACCCTACATTTCAAATCAGGGAGAACATGTCACATGACCCTTACACATTTTTTAAAAAGCATTGTAGTAGTTACGACTGAGGGACGTATAAAGTAAACCAAAAAGATTAGGCAAGCACATTTTTTTTCCCCCAGTTACAAATGTTTAAAATTCAGCATGAAATTTGGCGATTTCAATAAATCAGCAAAAAGCTCCCTTTAAAATGGCCTCTTTTTAAAAAAGTGGTTGACTGAATCGAATATTTTTTTTCTATAAATAAACTAAGGAATGGCAATTTATTTAAACATCATTTTTGAAAATCTAGTTGGCTTTTTCTTGGTAAGGAAAAAAATGGTTTTGAGAGGCAAAAATTGGATGTTTACCGATTTTATGATTATTTTTTCCTTATAAAGGAAAATTTGTTTAGCAAAATTGAGATAGCAACAAAAAGGGCTCTTGTGGCAGTGTTTATACAAAATTTTATTATAAGCCTGAAAAAAAATAAAGTTTGAAATTCAAAAATTTCCATAAACCACAATTTATGAAGTGTTATTGCTCAACAAAGCCATTGTTTTTAAATCTGAAAATTTTTGCTTATTTGATGTCCTCAAATGCTTAAAGACTGATAACAAGTTGCTATCAATCATATGTGCATTTTTGCCCCAGAGGTTTTGTATGAATTTTCAAAAATGGCGTTTTGTCCGTTTTTCATAAAACCATAAGTTAAAGCGTGTTCTTATTTAATCATTTTAATTTAAGATTTAATCAATTTTTATTAAAACTTATGCTATATTGTTTCATCAAAAAGTGCCTTCTACAAAACGTTTTTGACGCAGCCTTAAAAAAATATTGAAGTATTCTTAAAAGTAAGCCCCTAAAAATTCCCTTAAAATTGTCTTGAAAGTTTTGAACAAGAACCCTGCCTTTTTTTTTCAAAGTCAATGAATTAACTGTCAAGAAATGTTCCCCAACCCTCCTCTTTAAGTTGGTTTTCGCTTTCCTTTTCCCTAAGTGTGTTTTTCTTTGCTGCAAATAAAAATGCTCATAATGCTTTGGAACTAGCATTATATATGTTTGCAATGCTTTTGACAGTGCTGCAGACTCAACAGGATCAAAAGCAGGGCTGTTTTTCCATGGAGCTAACCAGTTAAGTTGTTGCAGATTCGGAAATGTCTGAAGAACGGTTTCCGCTCTGTCGGCAACCTTACTGGCAACCCATTACGCAATTTGTGGTGTAATCGGCGCCGCCTATTGGAACACTGTGGAAACTGCGCAGAAGGCGTGTGGACTTGATGGAAGTAAGATGGAAAATTAATATGATATTCTTTTCATCTATTTTGTATGTGTGCGTTTCGTCTTGTTAATCATTTTAATAAAATCTTGATGCTAAAACTGCAGCATGCTCTACTCTGCTAAAAAATGTTACGCTGGAATCAACAAGCCATTTTCGAAATCATGTGCAGGTGCTACAGTCAAAACCAAAAGCAACGTGTAAAAAAAAATAGTTTATTTCCAATATGTTTCTATTAACGAAAATTAACACACTTTTGCTGTTTCCATAACACATGCTATAAAATGGTTAAGATCAACATGTTTATTGATTTCTCTGCATGTTTATTGGGTCGAACAGTTTCTTATTTCGATTAACCAGGCATTTCAGTGACGGCCTATCAACAAAAAATAATCTGTGTACAGAGTGAGGTTGGCATCTTCTCCTAAAATTCCCAGCAATCTGTAAAATTATAAAAACATTTTAGAAGCATTCATAACTCAAAGGCCCGACTTGCACCACTCGGCAAAACACACCTGTTCTTTAACCTTTTAACTGTCAAATTATTTTAATGATTTGGGTACACAGATTGTCTGTTTTTTGTTGCAAAAAATCAAATGTTTATTACAAAATAAAATATACTTTCTTCTTAAAAATTGATATTTTGAATTGCATGCATAAAAATTTTAAGGTTTTGTAACCACTGCATATTCGCTCGAGGCGGCTGCCACCCAGCGAGGCAGTGGTAGATTTCGCTTCGAGTGGAGTATTATTTTCTAAAAATTAAAAAAATAATTAATTTAATTATTTTTTTAAAATAAATAAATAAGAAGAAGTCCGCCTAGAAGTATACGAGCCTACTTTCCCGTACACACTAATTTCAAATTTATAATCTAGTTATCTCTTTCTCATTTAGTTTTAGTTCTTAATTACTTCAAATATACATTTTTCAACGGATAACACAGATTCATTCACTCACTCATTCATTCTTTATTTATTCAGTCATTCGTTTATTCATTCATTCATTAACTGACTCATGTATTTATTCATTCATTCACTCTTTCGCTCATTCATTTATTCCTTCATTCATTCTTTTACTCTTTCATCTATTCATTCGTTCATTTTTTCACTCATTCATTTATTCACTCATTCATTCATTCAGTTTGAAATATCCTTAAAATTCCCGATCAAAAAAACTCATAGGAAAATAAACTCGTTCAGTTCTTGTTGAACTTCGTACATGTTCTACAGCGTAATATCTTTCCGATAAAGTTTGTTGCAAGCAAATCCGTCGGCTAGATCAGGATTTATATGATCAAGAATGATCAATTACATTCGGGTAGTGGTGTTTTCATTAGGACACCCACCTGTACTTTTAGTTTTAAATACAGAAATTCTAAAACTTGTTCCGTATTCAGATCGGAGTTGATCGCTATTGAAAAAGGCCTTGGTCACGTTGAGGGTATTGCTGAGCCTGAGTGTACAGGTGTATGAATTTTATCTGACAGTCGCTTCTCAATTCAACACCTGTGCAACTGGAGCGAGGTTGGTGACAGGGCAGGAATGTCCACTTTAATGTTGGCTGATAGACTTTCTGCTAATTTTCAAGTGCATTTTCAGTGGATTCCTTCCCACTTTGAAATTGACGGAAACGAGAAGGCGGAAGCTTTGGCAAACGCTGCCTCTATCAAGCCTCTCCAGCCTGCTTTGCAATCCACTTTAAGGTTTTCTCTGAGAGCAAGAAATTGGAAAGGGATCTCTGGATGAACCCTCCTATAGGTACATCATTATATTTTACTCAAGAAAGCGCCCCTTACTCTTTGAGGGTCTTTGGTACCAGCAGACCTGTCTTTCTTGTTTTGTTAGTGGACACTTGAAGAGTCTCTCTTTTGAACATGGACAGAGGGTTTTTAGGATTTGCAATAAGTGTAAGTCTTCTCAGGCGTCGCCTGAGCATATTTTATCTTGCTTGGATTTTAATTTGGACGATGTGTTTTCGAAACCTCTACTGTTTTTTTGACTTTTTAGAAGATTTGGACTTATGGAGTTGGTCTGACTTTTTGTTGGATCAACCGAGGATCAGAAACAACAACAGTTTTCGATTCATATTAGCAATTTTAAGCAGTGGCCGATAACAAAACTCGGTCTATTGGCCACTGGCTGCAAACCAAATTTCCCCGTTTTCACCTATAACGTTTAGGATTCGACTCGGATACGAATTTGCACGAGGTACTCACTCAGACTTAACATCTTGGATCACACGCTCTGCCTTGGGGGCGTCTTCCACCATCAACTTCTGGTAGGCACTCCACGAACTGAGGTAGCCTATATAGTCTGTCAAGGAGCTCCCTGATGAGTGGACAAAGGACTGCCTGCATGAAAAAACAACGATATTCCAATTCACCATAAATAATATTTAAACTAAGTCAACATACAGTGAAACCCAGATTTTACGTTTCCCAAGAGACAGGATAAAAAACTTAAAATACGGAAAAACGTAAAGTACGGGAAATACAGAGAAAGCAAAAATTAAATATGGGATCATTCATAAATGATGTCAAGTTTCTAGGGGGGAGGGGGTTTGTGAAATTGTGACAAGGGGAGGGGAGGGGGTCAAATATATGGGAAAAAAGCGTGACGTCATTTATGAATGGCCCCTAAAAGAAAACTAACGGTAAAACGTAAACTACGGGATAACGTAAAGTACGGGAAAAATATAGAAAGCAAAAATCAAATAGAAGAAAACGAAAAGGAAAAACATAAAATAGGAGAAAAACGTAAAGTACAGGAAATACATAGAAAGCAAAAATTAAATAGAAAGAAACTAAAGGTAAAATGTAAAATACGAAAAACGTAAAGTACGGGAAATACATAAAAAGCAAAAATTAAATAGAAAAAAACTAAAGGTAATACGGGAAATATGTAGAAAGCAAAAATTAAATAGAAGAAAATTAAAAGGAAAAACGTAAAATAGCGGGAAAACGTAAAGTACGGGAAATACATAAAAAGCAAAAATTAAATAGAAAAAAAACTAAAAGTAAAACGTGAAATACGTAAAATATGTAGAAAGCAAAAATTAAATAGAGGAAAACTAAAAGGAAAAACATAAAATAGGGGGAAACGGTAAAGTACGAGAAATACATAGAAAGCAAAAAATTCTTCGGCGGTTTTTGGGTATGGTCAGTGATTGGACACTGTCCATAAACATGCAAGATTTTAGTTCTGACCCTTCTTAGTGTATGATAGTGTATAAGGTAAAGACTCTCGCCCATGCGTCTAGAAAAAACATGTTTTGAAACCTCATTTTTTGAAAAATTGATATGTTTATTCATTGGTTGGTTTTCTCTACACTGCAAAAATTTTGCGTTTAGTTACCCCCCCTCTTTGGTGTTACTAACCACCATTTTTGGCATTCATTTGGCGTAAAGTTGGAAATTATTCAGTTTTTGATGTACTTTAAAATTCTTTTAAGTATCTGTCTCAAAAAAGACGGTATAACGTTCTTAGCACATGAAATGTGTTAACTCCATTGGGTCATTCCACAGTAATGGACATTACATTTACACAGCATTTTTCAATTTCAACGAGCTTTCTAACAAACTTCTTGGGTATTTTTCAGGGTTTTTTTTTTATTTTGGCTCGTAAAAGTGCATATGTTCTAAGTATGCAAAAAATTTTCTGAAGATATATATGTATTTGCTGTCTGTTAAAATTTTTTTTGAAATTTCGTTACATGTGTTACCCGAACAGAATTTATTCTAACAGACAGCAAATACATATATACAGGGTTCCCACCAAGTCACTTTTTTCACCTAAAATCACTTTTTTTTTTCATTGGTCACTTAAAGTCACTTTTTGTAGCAAATTGTCACCTAAAATCACCTTTTTTTGGGGGGGTATCTCATAAAGTCATAAATAACCACCAAACTTTTCCTGTGAATACCAGAAAAAGTACAAATGCCAGGAAAAATGCAAATAAAAGTTTCCACAAAGCTACTTGCCGAAACAAATGAAAAGTTAAAGGAGGGCATTAGAAATCAAGATTTTACAGAAATACAGATTGCTCAGGCAATGATGGAGGGTGCTAAATCTGTAAAAGCTGATGAAGATGAGCACAGAGCAAACACACATGAAATTGAAAAAAATTACAGAAGAGAAAATCTTCCGTAGTCACAACATTTTTTCAAAAGAAATCTTAGACTGATTAAATTGGAACTTTTACAGAATGCTGCCATTTATATACCAGGGGCGACAGTGCTCTAAATTTTTGAAGCATTCTTTTCTGAAATTTTTATATTAACATTTAAAATTTTTGAGCATTCCTACTGTATGATTTTTTTCAGATTTTTTTTTTTTTTTGCTTTTCAAGGTCTATTCTATCAT
This sequence comes from Octonoba sinensis, assembly GCA_038502835.1. Taxonomy (NCBI): domain Eukaryota; kingdom Metazoa; phylum Arthropoda; class Arachnida; order Araneae; family Uloboridae; genus Octonoba; species Octonoba sinensis. The sequence continues at coordinate 180,019,107 of CM076599.1, forward strand.
ATCATTTTCAGTTTCACCTTTGAACGATTTGCAAGTTAAAAACTTTTTGCTACAGGATAAGTAAGCACTTAAAGTATACTTTTCAAGTATTTTACTTTTGGTATCTGAGCTTTCTAAATTAGCTTTGGATAAAGGATTATAATCAAAATCATTTCTTGTATAGTATGCGTTTAATTTAGCGATTTCCTTGCTTGATTTAACTGGGCATTGACCCTTTTCCTGTTTTTCATGATTATAATTGATTTTATTTGCTTCTTTAGTCGTCTATCAAAGGATTTTTATTTTTGACTCACTCTAAAATATATAATTTGACATAAATATAAATATTATTCAAATTAACTTTATTTCTGTAGTAATCCCAACAAAAAGCAAATTTTGAAATGTTAAACTTTTTTTCTCTTTTGAGCCTTGCACAAACATGCATTTGAAGTATTTATTTCTGGTGTTTTAATTTTGGCATCAAAGAAGGTTTTTTAATAAAGGATTATAATATTCCTTGTATATACATAATTTTAATTTATCTAACTGTTTCAAATATTTAGCACATGCTCCTCTGATATTCTAAATGTTTTTATTACCTACATTTCTTTCTTTTTTTCTATGATCAAACATTTTAAATATTTTTTCTTGGTGTTAACATGTGTTATGTTTCACACATTAAAAAATAAAGTTGCTTCTTTAAATTGTTAGCATAATCGGTCACCCCCCCCCCCCCCGGCATATATATGTATGGGTGCCTTCTTTCTGTGTCTGATGAAAAGCTATTGTTTTTTAAAAAATGATTTTTTATTTGTGATAATAGTGATGTTTATTTACAGAGGATTGAACTTTCTGCTATATAAATAAATAAATAAAGTGTGAAAGAAGGCATAATGCATCTTAAAAAGATCATTAAAAATAAAGAAAAGTGAAACAAGTAATTAAATAAGGATTGAAAAATGAGAAATTTGAAAGTAGGGTTTTGAGATGGGGAAAATGTGTCTGTTGGCCCCCTCCCCCTCCCTTTTGCGGAAATTGGCCGATTCAAAAGATCTCGGTGAGGACATCTCATTTCCATATTTTACTTTTTCATTTGAACAATTTTTTGTTAAATTTTGAACATTTCAAAAAATCTTAATATTAGCTCCTATGGGCAAAAAGAAAGCACATTACGTAAACTCTGGGCATAAGATCCAAGTTCGTATGGACAAGCTTATTGGAAAAAGCTCTTGGTGTGAAATATTTTTTTTTTTTTTTTGATTTGAACAATTTTTGTTCATTTTTGAACAGTTCAAAAAAAAAAAAAAAACATTAGCTCCTATGGGGAAATTTTGATCCTATATAAATCCTGATCCAGCTGACGGATTCGCTTGGAACAAACTTCATCGGAAAGATGTTAGGCCGAAGATCATGTACAGATACGAAGTTCAACCTGAACTAAATGAGCCTATTTTTTTTATGTAATTTTTTGATCAGGATTTTTAAGGATATTTCTGAAGGAAATGAATGAATAAGTGAAAGAACGAAACAAAGAATAACTGAATAAGTGAAAAAATGAATCAATGAATAACTGAATGAGTGAAAGAATGAACGAATGAATAATTAAATGAGTGAAAAAATAAATAAGTGTATAAATTCATGAACAAGTAAATTAATTAATGAGTGAATGAATATGTATTACCGATAATTTAGAGCGAGAAATAGCAAGAGTATAAATCTGAAGTTGGAATGTACGAGAAAGTAGGCTCGTATAGTTCTAGACGAAACTTTTGCATGAGAAGAAAACAAATGTTATGTAATATTTTTCTATGCTTAAAAACCTATAAACTTTTTTTCTACATGTGTTTTAGTGGTAGTGCAAAGGTTATTCTCATTTGGTCACTTTTTTTTATTAAATGGTCACTTTTTTCACTTTTTTTGTATCATATTCTTGGTGGGAACTCTGTATATATATATCTTCAAAAAAATTTTTGCATACTTAGAACACATGTACTTTTATTAGCCAAAATTAAAAAACGTAAAAAACACCCAAGAAGTTTGTTAGAAAGCTCGTTGAAGTTGAAAAATGCTGTGTAAATGTAACGTCCGTCACTGTGGAATGACCCCATTACGTATAAAAATTAATATCATTACAGTCGCTCATTTCTATGAAAATAGCAAAAATGAGCGTTTGACGCCTACAGGGCTCCCACGCCTGCGCCAATTGCGCCAAACTGCGCCTAAACGATTTTTCTGCTACATGCTGCTACAAAATGCGTTTTTTTTTTGGAAAAATTGCGCCAAATCGCGATTTTTGGGGGGAAAAAAAATCGAAAAAATTTTAGATATTATATTTTTTTTCACCTTAAAATCGGCATTATTCGTTACATTTTTCCTTTAGTCAACTAATTTTTTACCTTTGAAGCAGTTTATTAATGAATATTAGCTCTACCCTCTCTTAAGAACATAAAGTGTGGATGAGAATATTGAGCAGAATGAGTGATGTATCCCACGCTTGTATAAGAAACAGTGAGACGATTTCTCATATTTTGTAGTATTATAGAGAGAAAAATAATTCCTCTTATCACTATTTATGTTCAATATTTTATTTAGTAAATTTTTATTGAAATAGATAAAAAAAGTTTAAAATTTCATAGGACGTGGAAAAAATAAACTTAGCGTTTTTCCTCAGTGCACTTTGTTTTCTATTCTAATGTTTAGGAAATACTAATCAATGTGAAAAATCAATAACAGAACAGATGTTAAAAAGATTATTGCTCCATTATAACAATTCGCAAAAATTCCTTAAGCCTACTTTCCACGTGCAAGCAAAGGAGTGCATACATTCTACAATCTTTTTGCATCCGCTACACAAATCGGATTTTTTTTTTTCATTTCAACTATTTATAATGTTCCTTTTCAAAGTAAATAAAGGAAATGTATTTTTATTTTAAATAAAAACATTGTTTGAAAATATATATTTGTTCCCGAAAGTGTTTAGAGATAGACTTTCAGACGCTGTAAAATTAAACATTGAATTGCAGCTTGTTTTCTTTTCTCATTACTCTTTAAGCTCTATAATCTATATCATATAACCACAATTAAAAAATATAAGTATAAAGAACAAAATAAGTAAAAAAAATAGTTAAGTTAGAAAATCATTAAAAAAAGCATGTATATCTTAATGAATTGATGATCTTTAGCAAATATGTTAAGCAATATTATTTGAAAAAATATAAATTTTGTTGTTTGTGAACGACCTCATAAAAGTACTCTTGCTTAAAGTTTCAATTTTTTAACTAGATTTGAAAGCTATGAAGTTATCATGCATTTTCTCTTTCTTTTAATTCAATTTAGTTTCTTTCAGCATCCAATTGCTGTAACCCTAGGACTCTTAAAATTTAATTGTAGCTATTACACAATTTTTGAAAGATGTAAAGATAAATTGTTAGAAAAAAAAATCATTAGACAATAAATTATCAACCTATAATAAGAAATACATTTTGCCTTTCTGTTATAGAACTGAAAAATATAATTTGGTTCTTGAATTTTCTTGCTGCAAAATTATGAAACCCAGCAATTTACTTTTAGTGTCATTAATTACTTCCAAGGCATCTAAGTGAGCATTTAGGATTGAAATTTAAAGGAATATTTCTTAATCAGAAAAATAATAAATATTACTGCAGGTAGAAAATAGGATAGAGTTCAAATATCTTTTTTGATAAAATATGAAATTATATTTAATTGATTCAAAATTTTACTGTTACTATAATCACAATGGTTATACCTAAATAAGTACCATTTAAAAAACAAATTTTAATCAATGATAAATAGTTTAACCTTTCATATTAGTTAGTTTTTGCTTATTTTCTGGTAAGAATAGTGTTTTAGCTCTTAAACAAAAAAGAGAGAATGTAATGATTTTTGAAAAGAAGAAAATTTTAAGCTTTCTTCTAGCTATTCTTAATCATTAGAAGAAGAAGAAAAAGAAAAAAAACTACAGAACATTTATTTAAATAATCTGTTTCTTGAGAAAAGTATTGAAAAACACCTTTATAAGGGTAATAGGAATAGGTTTATTTAGTCTTACTTTTTGAATAGGTTATGAATAATTTCTTATAAGAAATATAAAAATAATCCAGTTTTTGAAATAATCTAATTCAGTTTTTGAAGGATGACTGACATTTACATTTCCTATCATTTTGAAGACTTGAAACTGCTCTTACCCTTGATGTATGAAAATGACATTGCTTTAAAACAGCCATTTAATATTTAAAAAATAAAGAAAAAAACCCTCCAAAAATGATATAAATTTGATATTTTCGGTTCCTAAGCTGATACAAAAGTCGATTTCTTTTGCTCCAAACTGATACAAAAGTTAAATTCTTCTGCTCCAAACTGATACAAAAAGGACATTTTACCTGCTCCGAAAGCTGCTACAAATTGTGTTAAGGCGGTGGGAGCACCTAGATAAGGTTGACGAACAGCATGTGCTAAAAAAACAGATGTCTTTTTTTTTTAGGCAGACACTTAAAAAAATGCAACATACATCAAAAAATGAATAATATTCAACTAAACACCAGAAATGGTGTTCTGTAACACCAAAAATGTTTAGTGTATTTTATATAAATTTGCGACGTCATCTTCGTTTGTAATGTGTTGCACAGCTTGTTTTACGTCATCGCACCGACAGAAGCATCATTTCAAGGACCAGTAAATCACTTGATAGGTGATAAATAATTTATTTGAAAAACAAAGAAATTAAAAAAGAAAATAAAAACACTGAAATGCACGTAGAAAAGGAGAAAGAAGAAAAAAAAAGTGCACCTGAGAACGTCGTTGAATGGAAGATGGATATCCGCATAATGGTTCTGCACAATATACCTCTCTTTGTCCCAAAAGTGTCCCAATTTTTCGTCATGGAGGGACTGGAAAGGGAAAAAGATTCAGTTCATTACAACAACACTTTCGATACCCGACCTGATGAAGACCCCCCCCCCCCCATGTACATGTTAGTTACGTACATGTAACTAAAGCCTGATAACTAAAAAACTAAACAAGATAATAATCTAAAAATTTGGATTTTTAATTATATTGAGGGGTACAGTTGATGAGCCAAATCTGAAAGAAATAAAAAAAGGCGAGTTCCTAAGCATGCTTGGTCCTCATTTTATCGACCACACTGAAGGAATGAAAGGCTGAGTCAACCCTGCCCAGCCCGGGAATCAACCTGTGGCATAGAAGGCTACCAGCACTCAGCCACTGGGCTTCAATGGAGGCAATTCACCGTTAGAGGGACTCATGAGCGAAAATCGTCACGTTGTATCCGCTCTTTGTTTACTAAGATTTTCAATGGAGTTCTACGTGAAGTTCGCTACGCAAAATGCGTGATCTTAAAATGAATTAGACTATTTTCACAGCTTTTTCTGATTATAACCCAGTATTGACAATTTAATCATTATAAAAGAAATGTATTAAAAATTACAATAGTTATAGTGTTTTATTTAATGTTACTTTTATGTAATGTAGCAGAATTTAGGCCTAGTTTTTAATTAGATTCGTCAAACTCGAAGTAAAGCGATGCTACGGCTTCCTTTGTTTACATAGCTTTCATCGCTGCCACATGACCAATGACATTGCTTGAATTGCCCCCACTGTCTACCTAGCAACTTTATTTAAATCCTCTTGAAGCTGATCGACCAGTGTGCTACTTGATTGCAATACTGTGCAAACTAACTATCTGAGCACGGTCCCGATCTACCGATAATTATCATACGAGCGGCTAGTAGCTCACGTTCGACGGTTTGTGTGACTACTGGTCCCGACAAATGAGACTGGTATGGAATAACAGCGCCATTTTTTTTTTGGAGCGAGATTTATTCTATTAATTCAAGTGAGAATTGTCCCGCAGTGGTCCAGTCGGTAGAAACTCGGTTCGCCCCGAACACCGAAAGTCAAGGAATATTGGCAGAGGTCAGTGGTATGGGAGGGTGACAACCTCTCGCGGCCGGTCGCCTTGGGACAGTGTACGCTTAAAAGAGCTAGTGCACGTTGAATCCGTCGTGGCTTCCATGTCCTCCAAGTGAAACGATACCTCTGGGGGTACCAACGCCATGTGACAGTGTCTCATCTGGCTGGCCTTAAAAAATGAAGAACCCTCTCAAAGGGGCGGATGTCAGACTTACCTATAAGGGCGCCGTTAGACTCGCCACGCTTCGCGCGAGGACCCAACAACAACAAATGAGAGCTGTTACTTTGCTTTTTGGACTCCTAGGGTACTTTCACACCAATAGCGACATGTTGCCTGTTGCTATGGTTACCAAATTAACAACGACGTATGCCTTCGATGGCGCAATGAACCAATCGCTGTCGGTTCCCCTCTTAGTGACGCAATAAAAAACGCCGACCGGGCAACGCGAGGGCGTGCTTATGAAATTAGGTTGAGCTCGGAAAACTTTTGTCTTTGTGTTATGGTCGCCGTTGTGTTCAGTTCAGTGTCAAAGCACCCCAACTCACCTGCATGACCAGACGGCTGATTCGCTGGTCCTTCCCCTCGTCCCCCGTCTTTGGGACGGGGATCCAGTAACCGTAGGCGGCGACGACTCCTCGGGACGAGAGGACCCGTCCCACCTCTCGCAAGATGGCGCACGGCTCGAACCAGTGTAGAGACTGGCAGAAGGTCACGAGGTCCACTGAGGCGTCTTCGAAGGGCAGCGTCTCGCACGACGAGCGCCTGTTCCGGAAAACAGACTTCAATTCATAGTTTCTGTCAATTTGTTTGTGCAAAAAAAAAAAGATGTCAACCATAGTTTTTCTGGGTTAAAAGTGGTCCATATAGGTGAAAACTGGGAAATTTGGTTAGTACCATGCGGCCGGTAGACTCGGTTTCGTTAGCGGCAGTTTTTTAAAATTGCCAATAAGGATTGAAAACTAGCTTCAAAATTGTTTAGAAAACCAATGGAAGCAATTCACCGCTACTCATGAGCGATCATCTTTGTCACGTGATATCCGCTCCTTGCTTACTGAGATTTTCAATGGCGTTCTACATGGAGTTCACTAGGCAAAATGAGTTATCTTAAAATTAATTCGACTGTTTTGACAGCTTTTTTCTGATCATAACACGGTATTTACATTTAATGTAATCATTATAAAAAGGAATGTATTAATTATTGCAATAGTCATAGTGTTGTATTTCGTGTTATTTTTATGTAATGTGGAAGAACTTTATTTAGGCCTAGTTTTTAATTAGAATTGTAGAACTCGAACTAAAGCGATGGCTTCCTTTGTTTACTTTGCTTTCATCGCTGCCACGTGACCAATGACGTTGCTTGAATTGCCTCCATTACGTACTGAAATATGCAAATTTCAATTAGCACACGCTAAAATTATTTCGACCTTTTAAAATGATTTAAATATAAACAGAATGCTGAAAAATTGAAAGTTGAAATTCAACAGGAAATGTTCGGCAAAGCACGTGTATTGGCATGTTTCGATGAAAAAAAAAGCATGGCAAAAAACACTGAGAAAAATTCATTCCGAACGGCAGGAGAAGAAAAAAAAAATATTACAGTAGAATATGCTGAAAAGCGACCGTGCAGGAGTATGGCGATCAATGATGCCTTTATAATCTCCACTTTTACTACTTTAATCGCCACGTGGCGAGCGGAGACCACTAATTTTCACCTATAGTGGTCCAACCGAGTTTCACCTGACATGTTTCAGCCTTCTTCATTGTGAGAATGAAGGTCTGGTCCTTATATATCAAGCATCACTTGTGCTTGAAACTCATTGCATAAGCCAACAATCTCTGGTTTTCTGGAGCTGCTTCTGATTGGTTCCTCCTCTTTGTCCTTGGCTTGATCAGTGCTTTTTGAAGCCCCCCAAATGATATCCCTCAAGTATAGGGTATCAAGGGGGTCAGGTTCACACATTCAGAGGTAGGGGAACTGGACTGGCGGGGTGGTTGAGCGCATATCAGTCCAGCGGAACTACCTCGGGGCATTAATGGGCCCACCGTAGCCGACCGACGGCCACCAGCTCCCAGCTTCGGTGCCCCTAAGGCCTCGGCTAAGAAGTTTACCGGTGTCTGGTGGAGAAAAGCGCTTTTTGAAGCAGTGGAGCATGATGGGATGCTTGATATATAAGAACCAGACCTCATTCTCACTCCAGACAAGACTTTTCTCCACCAGACCCCTACCCGTTAGCCGAGGCCTTAGGATTGCTTACGCACGGGGAGAGGTGGTGGGGTCTACGGATTTTACATGCACATATCCCCAAGTATACATGGTGGTCTTCAGTGGGTATCGAACACGCGACCTTCCAGGTGGAAGTCCGACGTGCTAACCACGAGGCTACCACGGCCCACTCTAGACAAGAGTGAAACATGTCACGCGAAACGTCACCCGGAAATATCTCGGTTGACCACAGCCAATTAGCCCGGAAATGATTATGTTTGGCATGGACGCCGGCCGTGGAAGAAGATTCACAAAAAGATAGATTCTCAAACATAGGATCGCAATATGGACGCTGTTTCTGCCACTCACGATCACGGTAGATATGGGGCCATTCATAAATGATGTCGCGATTTGTTCACATATATTTGACCCCCTCCCCCTTTGACACATGTCACGCTATGTTGCATAATGCATGGTGTCACCTTCTTGTTACCCCCTCCCCTATCCTTCCCAATTTCGCGAGCCCCTCTCCCCCCTCGTAGCGCGACATCATTTATGAACGATCCCTATGTGTGGTTTGCAGCTCCCGACATCATCCTGTAGAAGTACGATTTGGCTCGGTATGTATTTGGATGTCACCAGATGCTTGTTGTCGTGTCCTCGTGAGTGGCGAGGAACAATGGGTACGCTGCTCCCGAGTCTAACGGGGCCCTTATAGGCAGGAGTCCGACTTCTGCCCCTTTGAAAGGTCTCTTAATTTTTGAACCAGCTCCCAGATGAGAGACCGCAACCTGGGATTGGCACCCCCAGAGGTATCTTTTCACTTGGAGGACATTGGAGACACGACCTATTTAATTGCACCAGCTCCCTTTAGCGTACACGGACACCACAGCAATCAGCCACGAGAGGTTGTCACCCTCCCAAACACTGACCTAAGTTGATGTTGCTTCACTTCCGGTGTTCTGTGGGAACCGAGCTTCTACCGACTGGTCCACTGCGGGACGTCACCAGATGGTGCCACCACAAATACGCCACCTTCCTTTTCCAAGGGATCATTCATAAATGATGTCTCGCTTTCAAGGGGGGAGGGCGCTCATGAAATTGGGACAAGAGGTGTGACATCATGCATTGTGCAACATAGCATGGCATGTGACAAGGGGGGAGGGGGTCCACTGATGTGTGACATATTGTGACAAACGGGGGAGGGGGGTCAAATATATGGGAACAAAGCGTGACATCATTTATCAACGGTTCCCAACCTGATAGTGGGACATTCTCCACCTTCCAGTACCCTCGGGAGTTAGGGGTCCACGGACTTTACTCACGTATCCCCAAGTGTACGTGGTGGGTCTTCAGCGGCTGTCGAACCAGCGACCTTCCAGGTGGAAGTCCGATATCCTAACCCTTTCTAATGCCACTTGGGAATCCCCTTCGCAGAGCACCCAGGAATGAAGGCAGTAAGGGAGCGCCTTCTGTTTACAGATGAGCACCACAAGGGTGGAAGTACGACTTGACTCATGATGTACTTGGATGACACCAGATGGCGCCACCACAAATACGCAATCTTCCTTTTTGGAAGGTGGCTAATGCCGAGTGGAATTAGAAGGGGTTAGCTGGTGGCTTAGGTAGGGGACCGTTGATAAATGATATCACATTTTTCCAATATATATGCCACCTACCTTTGTCACAAAGTGTCAAACTTCAACATACCCCCCCCCCCCTTTGTCACGCTATATTACATTAGCATAAAATACGTTCAATTCGCTGATTTTAAATGTTTTCATAGAAATCCAAATGTACAATGTCTCACTTCTTGTTGCCCCCTCCCCCTCGAAGCGTGACATCAATTATGAACGACCCCTAGGCTACCACGGGCCTATACTGGCATTTGAAATAAGTGATAAGTACTTGTATTGAACGTTTGGCAGCGATCGCTGTTTCTCGGCACACGCCAACTGCGCATCACTGATGTCGAGGCCGTATACCTGCTGGAAATGGGGTGCAAGGACAACTGTACTCTGACCGCTTCCACAGCCGATGTCCACGGCCCGTGTCCTGGGACAATTCACCTGTGGTAACACAACGAAAGTTAATCATTGGTTAATTCAAAAAAGACAGACATCACAAAACACACCTTTTTTTGTTTCACTTTACGTACAAAATATCAAAATGTCCAATATGATGTCTCACTATTTTCCCATTTATTTCACCCCCTCCCCTTTGTCACAAAATGTCACACTACAACATACCCTCCTTCCCCCTTTGTCACATGTCACGCTATATTGCATAATACAGGATGTCACACTTCTTGTTAAACAAGTGTCGACTGAGAAACAAGTCTCCGACATCTTAACGAAACCCCTGATGAAGACAAGACAATTGACATTGTGTGGTCAAATGGGTTTATTTTAAAAATACAAAATCCAGTTAACAAGGGAAAGTGTTAAAGTAAATTAATTGTTCATGTTAACTAGTTTTGTAATGGCAACAGTATTGCTGTCTCGTTCTTTTTCTTTTGTAAAGTTTAAATTCAGTTAGTTAATAAATGTCTCTTTAGCTTTTGGTATAAGAAATTCTTCTGTCTTCAATCAACTCTGCTAAGTGTACTAGTAGTAGCACAATGAAGTAAGAATAGCATATATCTATATAGTTTAATAGGTTATGTCTCAATACTTCAATATTATTAACGTTAAATTTTTATTAACGTTTAGCTTGTTAAGTATTGCAAAATAAATACAATATTCTTCCATTAAGTTACTTTTATTTTTCATTATATAGTAGAGCTCAAAACTCGTTGTCCTCCCCTTGTCACAATTTCATGAACCCCCCTCCCCCCTCGAAGCGTTAGATCATTTATAAATGATCCCAAAGTACTATAATCAGATGTGTGTCTGTTTGCGGTCAGACTATAGAAGTTAAAGCCACCAAATTCGGTGCAGATATTCTTTGGACACTGAAAATGTGCACCTCGAAGCCATTTATTTCAAATTAAATTTTTTTTAACCCGATTACGGCCAAGCCATAAAGAAGGACTATATTTGTACCAGCCTAAGTATGTATATACAGGATGGGGCGTAAGTAATGACCCGGTTTTGAGAGGGAGGATATTAAAAAAAACTAATACAGCTTGAGACTTGAAACTTTTTATATTTTGATCTGTACATAATCCCATTTTTTTTATATTAAGTTGCATTACCATTTCAGCTAGCCAGGTGGTGGCCTTTAGCAGCAATACACAGATTCAGTCTATTTTTGAGGTTTTGAGAAACTTTTCTGCACATTTCAAGGGGTATGGCGGATATTTCCTCAGTCTCTCAGCTCTTCTAAAGTATGAGGGCAATGTTTCCAAACTTTCGCCTTCAAATAAAGGAAAAGGCTTCTGCTAGGGACCTTAACATAACGTGGAATGTTGAAACGCACACAAAGAGTTTGCTACGTGGAGGAAGTAGACTGCACCAGCGTATTGCTGCTGAAGGAAGCCACCTTGCTGAAGTGGGAATCAAAACTTAATTCAAATAATTCCATTTTTTTAGGTAGAGGGTGTGAAGAACTATGATATTTTGTGACAAAGGGGAGAGGGGGTTACATGTATTAAAAAAAGAGTGTGCCATCATTTATGAACAGTCCCTTTTCCAATAAGTAGAAATTGAATTATCGCAAAAATTCTTCACCTCATTTTGTGTGTCCCCCGTCGACACCCCTCAAAAGGGGGTCACCTGTGGTGGACATCACACTTTTTTCAATCATTAACGTTGACTCATGCAGTGGCATAACTAGACTCAGATTTCAGGGGGGCTCCTTCGGGAGAAGTGAGCAAATTTCAATGCTTTACAAGAAAAATTGATTAAATTCTAGACAATTTTCACCATTTCAGGTGGGGTTTATCCCCAAAACGCCCCCTTATCTATGCCAATGTCTCATATGAGTGTTTGAAATTTAATACAAACCAGGCTGCTCATCAAGCAAATAAAAATGCAAGGCTAAAATCTAATAGCATTACAAAATTTAAAAACACGAAGAATTAAAATTCAAAGGAAACCTTTAAAATGTGTTTCTGTTTAACTTATAGCTGTGGGAAAACTTTTCACTTCTCTAATTTCATTTTTCTAGGATTGTAGGAATGTCCATATTGTGGGGGAGAACATCAGAATATATCTCTCCCCCCCTTGAAAAAAAATTCTAGAAGCCATATAGGAAAAATGACCTTAATAAATGGTTAAGAAACATACCACCCCTCCCGCCCTCCAAAAAAATTGAATACAAAAATACAAATTACTGTTTCGATGAAATATTTCAGTCTCAAACATACATTGGGGGGTTTGGGAGCTATTTATTGAGGTCTCTTTTCTTATACGGCTTCTAGTAATCTTTTTTTTTGGAGGGGTGGGAGATATATATTCTCATGTTCTGCCCCCACGATATGGACATTCCTAGAAAAATGAAATAAGAGAAATATTTTCCCACAGCTATAATATATAAAGGATATTACCTTATTGGAAAGGGTTCAAAGGAGGGTTACTAGATTGGTAAGTGGTCTTTCAAACTTAGATTATGAGGTTAGGCTTCAAAGGCTCAATATGTATAGTCTTGAGCAAAGGAGAGTCAGAGGGGACATGATTCAGTTGTTTAAATTCAATAAAATGGAAAATGTTGATGGGCTATAGCTATGTGCTGAAAGTAGAACCAGAGGTTATGCATTTTAAATCTCAGGCTCATCCTTAAATTATGAAAAATGACTACTTTAATGGAGTTGTAGGCAGTTGGAATAGTTTACTGGATTCGATTGTTAATTGCATTGGGGTAAAAACTTTTAGGAAAGCTCTTGATGTTCATTGGGGACTGCTAATTGACTAAAGCCTGCCTAGCTGGGCCCTGAGCCTGTTGCTGGTCGTCACTTTTGTATTTGTATAAGTTAAACAGAAACACATTTTAAAGATTTCCCTTGAATTTTTATTGAAGAGGCACATGTGGCTTAAAGATATGATAGACACCATTACTATTACCCCCCATTTATATGGTAAAACATTATAATGAATCAACTAGAATAGCAGGAAACTTCAAATCCTACTCCAGAAATTCACTACATTTAAACATTTGCCGTTATTTAAAATTTCTCGTTAGGATTTTAATTCAAAAAATAATGAGGAATGTTCATTAGGGCAATTAAAATTGGTTATATATATGTACAGTGAACCCTGTGTAAGTTGACCACTTGCAGTGCAGTACTTTAGTGGTCGACTTAGACAGGTGGTCAACTTAGAGAGGGTGGAGATTTTTTCCTCATTTCTTACACTATGAATTTATTCATTTACAATTAAGTAAAATATAGTTTCACGAAATGACGTTACTTTAAAATAGTGATTATCTTTTTTTTCACAAATACCTAAAATATCATTAAGGAAAGTTACCCGAATGACTTACAATGTATTGTATACAACTTCAAAAGTAAAAAGTACGTAGTTAAGATTAAGATAACTATCACATTAAGTATGTCAAATACTTATATGATGGTAAAGATTTCCTAAAATTATATAATTTTCAAAATGGCTATATCAGATCAAAAAAAAAAAAAAAGAAGCTTATTTAAAGAATAAAAGAGTTCTTATAGTCAATTCTCCATATGGTTAATCTACAAAGAGGTTTAGGCAAACTTTATATGGATGTTTCATCCATCCAGACAAATACTGGTCTAACATTATGGCATAAAAATATCCTGGAGGAGCTATCTTAGTTAGTTTTTTTTTTCTACCTTAGCAAAAATAGCTACATTAGGGCTAATTCCGTTCCTGACCAAAGTGGTCAACTTAGACAGGTGGTCAACTGTTTTACTGTATTTTTTTTCAAAACAAAAATTAACAGGTATGATGATACAATCGATTGATATTTTGCATATTTCATGATTTTAGCTTTTTTATCCAATTACTTTCGCAGGGTTCTTAGTTATAGTAAAAGCCTGCAGCGTTATGCAGTATCGATAATATCACATATGTTTATAACCTACAACTTTAAAGCAAATTTTTTTCATAATTAGGTTTATGTTACAGAATAAAAGTCGAGCTCAAAGTATTCTTGATTGTTAGGCTGAAGCGCTGAAATTGGTCCTAAGTTTTAAAAACTTAGTCGGTGTTTTTTTTTTAATTTTTGTCATTCAAGTCAGTACTTTAAAACTTTCGAATTTAACTCGTTTTACTGAAATTTACTCGGTTTACCCAAGACCTGCCGGAAAAGTAGCGACTAACTTTTTGGTTACTGTCACAATAAATAAAATAAAATAAACAAGGTTTTTTTTTGTTTACAAACTGCGTACCTTATCAGTCATGTCGTGTGTGATGCAAGTGTAGATAATGAATTTACAGTGAAAATTCCAGCAGTCATACAAAAAAAAAAAAATTGAATGGTTCGAATAATAAATCCTCATCACCTTTTTCACGTAATCGATGATATATTTGACCAGCTGAGATGGAGGTGACGGACGATATTTTGAATATAAGAATGCATGATTCTTTCCTTGGAAAAGAGCAGACGCCATTTAGTCGTAGTTGAAGTTGATTCTAGAGAGAGAAAAAGTTAAAAAGAAAAATGCTGAAAAGTTAAAACATAAAAATTAACTTTGTAAATACAAGCTGAAATAACTTTTACTGATATTTTGTGCCTCAAGCATATTTTTAAACAGTTAGTACATCTTATTCAAAACATAGAAAAACAAACTTCCATCAAAACACTTTTTAAAAATTACGCTCTTCAAAAAATCACAAAACTCTAAGTAATATCAGACGGAAATTATGACTCCGAACGAAAATTATTGCACAATTTTTATAAAAATTATGTTTAAAGGAAGAAGAGATCCGGCCATCTATTTTGATGACGTCATCCCGTTCTGTTTCTCATGTCTTCTGTCTTGCTGCAGGAATGAAGAATAATGAAGACATCTGGAAAGGTTTCATGTTCAACATGAGTTGTGAGTATTATCACCAATTTCTCGATTTCCTGCTTTATGGATAACGTTCCATTTTACTTTCTCACCCACTTGTCAACTGAAATTCAATTTAGAACTTTTGAAGCTAATTCCCGTTTGACAGTTCGCTCGCTCGATATGTCGTATTGTTCTTTCTATGTCAATCCTTCTCTTTTGTAATTATTAGCATATTATTCCCTTGGAAGCTGTAAATTGGAGGAGTATTATGATAAAAACAATAACACCGGAACGTATAGCGAGAAAGTGAATTAATTTTCTCCTCTTGTTTACATTGATTAAAGAAAAAAAATAGAATAGAAACTACTTTAAATTAAAAATTGAAAACTAAATTAATTCTTTAAACTACATTGATGGGACTTTAAAACATAGTTTTAGAAGTCGGTGCAAAATTAGGATAGATAAAATCTTTTGTAATCATGAATAAATTACAATTATAAATGATCCGGAATTAGCAACAGTTTCAAGATGAAGTAACACATGGTGTAATGGTAATTAGACTCATAATTTTGCATGGACTTCTAAAACTATGTTTAAAAGTCACATCGATGTTGTTGAAAGAATTAATTTATAATTTTTCACTTTTTAGTGCAATTCATAGCTTAAGCCTGTTCTATTTTTTTTCCAAAAATTATTTTACTTTATTCTTTTCAGTGTAATACATTTTTATATAAATACTATATTTTGATAAAATTCATATCAAAGGAAAACCTTCTTTGAATGAATGGCACTAAAAACTAATTATTTGTATGATAAATTTTGTTTTGAAGTTGAAACAATAGCGCTAGAATGTGTAGTGAGAAAATGAAATAATTTTCTCCTCGCCAGAGTCCATATTCGTAGAAGGAAGTTAACATTAAATTATAAATTGCGTGAATAAGTAGAAAATAAATTCATTCTTTTAACAACATCAATACTGCTTTTAAATATTTTTGAAGTTGGTGCAAAATTATAACAGGTGTTACTTTAGATTGCAACTGTTGCCAACTTTGGGCCATTTATGTTTGTAATTGATTCAGGATTACCAAAGATATTATTTATCATAACTTTGCACAAACATCAAAAATTAGGTTTAATCAATGTTATTTAAAGAATGAATTTATTTTCTACTTTTTAGTTTAAAGTCCATTCAATTTTTTTTCCAAGATAAATAGTAAAACCTATAAATTGATCGCCTGTCTAACTGGGTTCCCATGGGCCATAAAATGGTCCTATTTTTGAGATTGGTTTATAGGGGTCCCATAATAGCCATATTTGGTAAATAAAAGCCCTAAAAAGTGATCAACGGCCCTATTTTTTAGCATTTGCTTGAATCATCTGCATAAAAAGGAACTCATGTGATATAATCCCCCCTTGGCGACTTTTTCGTTGCCGCCAAGAAACCGTCGCCAACAACAAGATTTTTGTGTCGCCAAATTCAAATAGAATGCAACACTCTTGACGATGATTTTATCGCCAACAATATCACATCATACACATAACAAACATGTCAAGAAAAATCTCTAAAAAAACAAATACCAAAAAAAAAAAATTATATCTTGCACGCAATATCGACACTACTATGTAAATATACTATGTTGTACTATGTTTGAATCCTCGTATGTAAATCACAGCAACTGCCAAAATTGATGGGAAAAAAAATCAACCAATTTGATTCCCGATTAACCTAGGTAATCTTACCCAATAATTCTACTTTTTCCCAAAATTTCTCGGTTATACTCGTTTTACATTTTGCAAGGACTTGTTTACCCATGGATTTTTTGAAGTTTTATGTTTGTCAATGAATTGTATATTTAGTAACAAATGTTCACAAAAGCTCTGTTTGTTTTTATTTCGTGATAAAGCTTTTCCACAATAAGTGAAGTTTAACGAAAACATATAAAATAAAATATTTTTTTAACACTTATTATTAATTTAATCAAAATAATTTAGTTGAAAGTGCAACCAGAAACCTGGCAAAAAGTAAACCACTGTTAATTTTTCCTTCCTGTGTAATTTACAATTGATGCAAAAATAAAAGTATCGGGAAATTTTGATAATTTACATAAAATCTTTTCTGTGGTCAAATATGTGTGAAAGGGAGCGTATGAATTATATTTGAAATAGGATGGATCGAAAAACGCGTTTTTTCTGCAATACAATTCTAATAGCACGGAAAACTTGCCCATAGGCATCATTATAAATGAAAAAATGTTTAAAAATTTTTTTTTCCAAATTTGAAATCACGCAGAAGGCCTGAAGTTACCAACAAAGTCAAAATTCCGGTAATTTTTTTAAAATGCAAAAATTACAAAAAAAATACATTTTTTGTTCTAATAGTGAAAAAAGTTTTTAAGAGTGTCCTTAATGTATACAAAATATAATTAGACCCATTCTTGTTTTACTGAATTTTTGCAAAAGGCCTAAAGTTGCGGGTTGTATCGTAAAAAAACGAAATTTCATGATTTTCGACGATTTTTAAACATGTGCCAAAACCCATAAAAGTTTTATTTTTAATTTGTAATAGTGTAAAAACCATTCAAAATAGTTTTTTCAATCCAGAAATAATACTTTCAGACCTGTTATTCCTTAACTGTATTCGCGCAAAAGGTCTAAATTGTACTATAAGTTAAGTTATAGTCCCAGGAGCAGAATTATATTCAGTGTTCTGCAACATGACCTTAAACTTCCAAATGTTCTGCAAGCATGTCGTCGAAATTTGATGGACCACAGTACAACACAAAATAATTAACTACAGTAAACTCTCGATTATCCGCAGAATAGGGTGGCAGTGTAACCGCGGATAAGCGAATTTCGCGGATAAGAGAATTTCGCGGATAATCCACAAAGAGGGTAAAAAACGATACTACTGTATACAATAGCTAAAATAATCCGTAACACCCTTAAATTCATTTAAGCTATATCTAAAAACGATAGCAGTGTATGTAAAAATGTATTTAAAAGCTAAAAAATAATACACACTCTCTCCCTCATATATTTAAACTTTTTAAATAACCACAATATAGTACTAGTACATGCATTAAATTCCTTCAAAAAAAGTCTGTCAGTTGTTTTTGCTTTTTCATTTTAAAACTCTTTATCTTAATTTATGACTGAAGTTTTTCCAATAACATTTTGTCTCGAAGGGATGCATCATCCTTTTCCTCTAAGTATTTTATTAGTAGTTATTATTAACTTCAACTAGTTAGGTTTCGGTGACCTTGGAAGGCTTGATGTCACTGGAAGGGAGGGGGAAGAAAGAAATAAGAATTTCTAAAAGTAGAATTTTACACCTGTTAATTTAAAATGGATATATTTTTGTACATTCAGAAAATCATCGCTGAAAAAAATATAAAAAGGTTTGCGCGGATAATCCGCAAAGTGGATTTTCAGCCCGCAGATAATTGAGAGTTTACTGTAGTAGAATATTTATTACTCATTTTTGACAAAACATATTAAATTATTTATTTAAAACCAAGGCATACATTCAGAATTTGCAATTCTGTCAATGACTTTTGAAGTTGGATACTGCGACATTAATGCAGATGTACTGTTTACAAAATGTTTATAAAAATTTGGCCCATACATTGTGACAATGGCTGCTTTTAACAACTTTCTAATGGATTTATGGCCAGGTGGTGCACCATTGGAATATATAAACATTCTTTTGTCAGTTGTTCTGCAGTAAAGGTCAAGACTCGGAAATTTTGCAAGTGGCCAGTGGCCACTAAACTTGATTTAACTTGGTGGCCAACTATGCATCATAAAGCAAAAGTGCAAAGCGGGGGGGGGGGGGGGGGATGAATGGTGCAACAGTGCACTACAATTCCTTATGTGTCTTATTTTCAGTGAAGAAAACATAATATTTTGTTAAAACTATCAAGTCTTCAAAAAAAAAAAAATGTATATGGCTTTCAAATTGGAAAAAGAAAAAACTTGCTTCCTTGGCGATGGTAAATTAAGGGAATATGAATTTTTTCAATACAGTTTTTCATGTTTAATGTAAAAAAGCACAAAAGATGTAAATGCAAAATTTTACTTGTTTCATCAGAGAAGCAACAGATAACAAAAATCCCCCTCACAGAAACGAACCTTTTACAAAAACCGCGATGACCAATACGAACCATTTTCGAACAAAAGTATAAAAAAAATGTATATTTCCAGTTCTAGTTTTGTTCAGAACATTTAATTTTCAAAACTCTTTTTAAAGCTTTCACACCATTTTCAAAATGGCGCGAAACTCAAGTCCGATTTTATAAAGCGAAAATGGCCGATCTGAAATGTAAGTTTGAAATGAAAGTTATGAAAAAAAAAAAATCAAGATTAATATTGTTTCCTACTATATTTAAAAGATTTATATGGCAGAGAGAAGGAATTCAAAGAAAAAAAAAAACGCAATCGGGAAAAATTTTCGCCATTTTTTTCTTGTGAAAGGGGAAATGAAGACTATCGGCCGAAGTTCGGTAACTTGAATGCCGAATTGATGCGTTTTTATTGTGCTTGCATACATGAAAGAAGCAATGAAAATTCCATAGAAGGTATTTGAAAAGGAGGGATTTACTTTAGAAAATTAAAAAAAAAAAAAAGGAAAGGTGGCGATCGCTCCTAATTTTTTGAATCGCCACTTTTTCAAACAAGGTCTCCACGTGGCGAGGGCCACCGCGAATCTTGACCTTTATCTGCAGAACATATCGTTTTTTTTTTTTTTTTTTTTTTATTCTTTTGCATTTGTGCTCGCGTTTTTTTCCCCTCTTCTTTTTAAAGATGAAATGTTCTGCAGAGATCGCGTTTGTTCTGCGACGTACGTCGCACTTTTAAGCACTTTCTGCTCCCGGGGTTATAGTTTCCATATGTAGTGAGTGTTTATTTAACACATTAAGGTTTGTAATAAGACTCTAGCAAGTGATTTACAAAAAATGTGTTAGCCAAACATATCATATTGCAGCTCTCAGCTCATTTCAACATTTAATCTGGGCTGAAATGACCCAGGACTCACGACGAGTCCCACCTCCACCCTACCCAACCAACCAACCAGGGTGAATTTTATTTGCAATATTTACAGTAACTATTTACTTTGTACTATGCATATATGTTCATTGTAGGCTAAAGGTTATTTACATAGAAGCCCCTTTGAATTAAATGTGGGCATCAACTGTCTCGATTTTAAAGTAGCTCTAATATAACCAGAATTCGTTTTTTTTTTTTTTTTTTTTTTTGATTTTTTTTAAAAAATACTCTAAATATTTAGGATATTTATTATGTTACATTCATAGAAACAATATGGCATCTTAATCTACATGCAAAAACACACTTTAAGTTATTTTGACACCAATAAATATTAATAATGATAGACAAATTTTAATCCAAATGCACGACTCGAATGAAACTTAACCCTACCCGGAATAATAGTACACTCATAAGTACAGAGAAAATGAACACATTTAATCTGAATTATTTTGCTGTTGAAAGCTGAAAAAAAGTACCAATTGTGTGTACTTAATTTTTACCTTGAATGTACTTTAATCATTTTTCAATTTTATAAATAAAAAAGCCTGAAATATTTTTACCCATTTAGTAAAATCATATGCTCACACCATTATTAAAAACTGAATCTTTTTGTTCTAATCAAGTATATTTACTGAAAACTTCTATGATAAAAAATATTTTAGAAGGAAAAAAACCTTAGCTATTAGGGGACGTAGATGAAACTTTAAGGATATATATTCTAAATTCTAACAATTGTTTTAAACACTATCATTCTGAATTCTTTATTGTGTGGCATTTATTAAATTGATCTGAAAGACTATTTTTAAGATAAAAAACACAGAATGGTTCATGATTATGTATTATGAATTGTAATGAATT
Source organism: Octonoba sinensis (assembly GCA_038502835.1). Lineage (NCBI taxonomy): Eukaryota > Metazoa > Arthropoda > Arachnida > Araneae > Uloboridae > Octonoba > Octonoba sinensis. The sequence goes on from CM076599.1 coordinate 180,040,056, forward strand.
ATGTTTTGCTGTGAAGATGCTTGAAGAATGTTGTAATATTAAAAAAATATTGTAAAATTAAAAAAATAGTAACTAATTCTAACCTTATGAAATATGTTATGCACACAGACAGATGGACCTAGGAAGTTTTGTTCGAAACAGTGGTTGCAATTGCAACATATTTCATTTTTAAAATACTTCCTAACATAGTAAAATCAATTTTTTTTTTTGAAAAAAAATCACTTGATTTAAATCATGATTTAAATAAAGCTGATTTAAATCAACGAACCCTGAATATAACCATCTCGATTTTCATGCCCGCACACTTTTTCTGCTGCTTCTGTAACCAGTTTTATACACCTCTCAACTGACTGTGTGTGGCATGGGAATTTGAGGTAGTTAAACTCTGGTAGCTCTTTGCCTTTCAATAAAGAAGCAATGTGTTCAGTTGGCATCTCTGACAGTAGTGGCGGCGGTGTTAACTTGCAGATTGACCAATCAATTAGTTCGGTATAGTCGATTGCACTGAAATTTATTGAAGGTATTTTGAAGTATCTTACATAACCTTCAGCTGGTGGCTCATTTCCTGGATTTAAGGATCCTCCTGGTGCCAAGTTCTCTAATGTGTGGTCTCACATCCATTATCATAGCCAACATCGTATTTTCAGGGTGCCGGAAGAATGCGTTGCTTTGAATGACTGGATCAATGATTTGTTTGATATTGTCCGGTAGATGCCTTGTTGTTTTAACTACCTTCAAAATATGCTTCGGTCCATCTTTCACAGTGCAGTTTTTCTTTATATCAAACCAAACAGGTGCATATGACTTCACTATGTAATTTGCAAGAGTCTGTAACTCAATTGTTTTACTAGTTTGGGATACATACAATCTTAAAACCGATCAGCCAACGAGTGACTGATGCGTCCAGGATCCCTAGCAGCCAATTCTGGATTACAGATTCCTGTGTTGACCGCTTTTACAATGTCTAGGATATACTTCTGATCTTTACTCCGATCGTTTTTATGAGTAGACCAATGACTTCTTCTGATTGTATCGGCTCAAAATCTGCAACAGGGAGTTTCTCACATCCAGGGAGTTGTTTTCCAACTGGACCGCTAAATGATGCTGGGCTTGTTGTCGTTCCATCCAAGTGATCAAACGAATGCCCATAAGGTAGCTCGTTAAAACGTAGCAAGCAGATAAACCATTGCAAAGGACGGCGACCTCGACTTCAATGTTGTGTACAACACCGCTTTTCCAGCCAGTGTTTGTGACTGTTCCATCACATCCGATGGCCTCCATTGCACTCATATCAAATTCCTTCTTTTCCAAGTGTTCATAAATACTGTCCTCGATTTCATTTGCGGTTTCTTTCTTTGGTGTGACATGGCCAATGTATTTACCACCACCGGAGGGGAGTAAGTGTGGTCTAGAGAACAGCCACGTGTGGGTAAGTCCACTTGGTGCGGGCGGAGGGGAGTAAGCATTCTTCTTTTGGGAAGGAATAAGGGGTATAAAAGTATTTTTTGTTGATTAGTAAAACTATATTACATTGTTTTCACACTATTAGAATGAAAAAATACAACTTATATGGTTTTAGCACATGTTTAAAAATAGTCGAAAATCATGAAATATCGCTTTTTGACAATGCAACCCGCAACTTTAGGCCTTTTGCGCGAATTCAGTTAAGCAAAAATGGGTCTAATTATTTTTTGTATGCATTAAGGACACTCTTAAAAACACTTTTTTCACTATTAGAACAAAAAATGATTTTTTTTTTTTGTAATTTTTGCATTTTTAAAAAATTTACAGGTATTTTGACTTTTTCGGCAACTTTAGGCCCTCAAATTTTGAAAAAAAAAAAAAAAAATTTAATATTTTTTAATTTAAGTTTTCCGCGCTATTAGAATTGTATTGCAGAAAAAACGCGTTTTTCGATCCACCCTATGTGTAACTTTTATCTAAGTATATACCTAATCTTAATTTTTTGTATTACTATGTATTAGTACGCAAAGTGGCCGTACTAATACATCGTAATACATAGTATAGTTATAAATTTTCCTGAAAAGGGCCCTATTTTTTAATCTGCTGGGCTAGTTGGCCACTTTTGTCAGGAAAGGAATTACTTGCTCTATAATAATATAATGTAGGGAAACCTTTTTAATTTGACCACTTGGGTGGGAGTGTTGTAAAAAAAAAAACCTCTTTGTAAGTGGATCACCTAATTATTACTATATTTATTTGTTTATCTATTTTTGCAAATATAAAAATCTTAAATAACTTCTCCAGGAGATTTTTTATGGTAAGTAGAGGAGTATTTGTCTGGATGGATGAAACATCCACATCAAGTTTGCCTCAACCCTTTTGTAAGGGAACCATATGGGAAAATGAAAGTTTTTTCTGATGTATCTAGCCATTTTAAAAACTGATGTATTTTTAGGAAATTTGTACCATAAAATAAGTAACTTACATAATGAGATACAGTGGTACCTCCTTTAAGGGACACCTCTAATTAAGGGACACTTTTCCTGGTCCCAGTCCCTTTGAATAGGGACTCTATTTAAGGGACATTCCACAGAGAAAATTTATAAAATTCTAGATAAGAAATATTTACTGGAAGCTGAAGTTTTTTTTCTAAAAATTAATTTCTGAAAGTTTGTATGTATCCTAGAAGCATGAACAAAGAAAATGTATTTTAAAGTGCCTATTTGTAAAAGCTTTTTTTCCTTCTTTTGTACTATGGAGAACATGTGTGCTCAGCATTGACAGACAGTACCCGGCAACCAACAAGTTTTTTATGCAAGAGTGGAAAAAGTACACTAAGTATACACTGAGTGTACTTTTAATTTTTAATTTCAATAATTTCGACCTATATTTTCTATGCATGAAAAATTTTTAGTATTTAAGCTTAAATGGTAACACTTATTTATTATTAAAAAGTTAAACTAAATACAGTACATGTGTATGTGTAAGTATACTGTGTCCCAAATTACGTACTTTAAAACAAAACCCATTGAAAAGATTACTTCAGATAAATTTCTGCAAGTTACAAAATTTTGCCAATACGACATTTATGATAAAATTTAGTTTTTCAATGAAAAATTTTTTTATTTCAATAATTTCAACCTATATTTTCTATGCATGAAACATTTTTAGTATTTAAGCTTAAATGGTAACACTTGTTTATTATTAAAAAGTTAAACTAAATACAGTACATGTGTATGCATCAATTTATGAACCTTCGAGCAAGGGACACCTGTATTTAAGGGACAAAATTTCCAGTCCTCTTAGTGCCCCTTATTGAGAGGTTTCACTGTATTTATCTTTATTTTAACTAAGTGGTTTAATTTTTAAATTGTATAGTAGAGGTCTTTAACTCGTGGACCTCCGAAGATATTTTAGTTTCTCGCCTTTTGGGTAAAATGAAACTCAAAAAAGGGGGGTTGGGGTGGGGGAAGAAAATGTAATTGATTTAGAAATTCACTTATGAAGAAAATAAGATGCTGTAAAAGTGCCTGAACTTGTGGTGTAGATTTTCAGACTACCACGAGAATGAAATTTTTAAGGAAATGTTCTGCTAACCATTCTCGGTGCAACAGTATTCGATCTGAACTTCAAGTAGAAATTGTAGAATTTCAGTGTGACTCTGGCAGCAAATTATTTTTTCAAATGCCTTCATTAATTGACTTTTATTCAAAGTATGTGTCTAAAGACAAGTATCCAGGAATACCTAGATATGCATTGTTAATGTCTCCCATCTTTGTTAGTACCTGTGTATGTGAACAATTATTTTGTGAAATGAAAACACAAAATCAAAAACAGGAACATGTGTAACGGATTAACATTAAAAAAAGTACAAAGTATTATTGATTTGACTTCCATTGAACCCCCTTTTTTTTTTTTTGAAAAAAAAAAAAAAAAAAAACAGAAAATATTCAAACATGTAAAAATCTCCTTCCCCAATCATCCCCTTAAAAATAATGGTAATGTGTTACCAATATTTTCTGGTTTTCCCTTTCCACTCTTAAATTTTCTGCCTACTGTGGCCTGCCGATTTTTTTTTTAACTTATTGGACATAAAAGATTGAAGACCCCTATTGTATAGGATTCATTGTAAGTCATTCAGCTTGAATATATCTAATGATATTTTAAATACTTGCAAAAAAAAATAGCTAATTAATAATTTTAAAGTATTGTTAATACATGAAGTTATATTTTAATGAGTTACAAATGAATAAATGTATAGAGTAGCGAATGACAAAAAGAAAATCTCCATCCTCTGATAAGTTGACTACTAAGTGCTGCACCGCAAGTGGTCCACTTACGGAGGTTTCATTGTGTATCTGATATTAGGGGTAAACATCCAGTATTATGATATTTCTCGATGCTGATCGTTTTTTGTTCTTCAGTATATCCGATACTCGGGTAAAAATCCAATATTTTGATATTTGTCACAATATTTCCCGATGTTGATCTGTGGTTGTTCTTCAGCGGACAATGTGACCGTGACCTACGACCTGAGCTCGACGTCCGTGGGAAATGGGACGGACGATGAAGTGGACCCCTCGATATTCAACGGCACCGGCCCGGACGTCCCCCCCACGTTCCTGCAGAGCACCGGAGCGCAGGCCATAGCCGGAGTCTTCGTCTGGTTCGCCCTCATCCTCACATGCCAACAGGTACCTCCTCTCTTTTTCTTCTCCCCTCTGTTCAGTTCGGAGCTCCCGGTTCCGATTTTGTCGATACGAGAAGCTCTGTCGATTCTGCAATCCTTCTGCATCCTTCACATGAATCCAACTTTTTTTTATTCTACAAAGTATTTGTTATGAACAAATTCCCTGGAATTTTTTTTATGGCATAGTTCAAGTTTCAATCCTTTAACATCCTGTATATACTTGCATCCTTTTCAAAGTTCAAAAACATTTTAGCATGTGCTAAATCACATCTGCATATTTCTTGTTTTATTTCAATAATTCATTTATTTTCTAAACAATTTTAAGAGTTAATTTTCAATTCTTATGATGCGAATAAGGGGAATTTCTTTTTATTTTCATGAAAATAATATTTTTAAAAATATTAACTCAAAATATCAACTGCTTTTAAAAATCTGGAGGCAACCGTAAAGTTACGAAAACCGTATCGTAAGGCAGATGACGCAACTGTTGACGAGTAGTCGGTAGAAATAAGTTCTTTGAATTAAATTTTCTTAAGTTCTGAAATTTAAAACACTATTCTGCGGGCCTAATTGCCAAGATATTTTGTACTAATGTTTCTCTTGGTGTAAAGAAAAGCACAACATAGTGCACACAAAAATGGCTAATTGGTGTGCTCTTCAAAGAAGCAGTGCTGCCCAACAGAGATATAAGTAATTAGTTGGTAATTTGGGTTCGTTTTCAGACCTTAACAAAATTCAAATCAATCAAAATTCCAAGCTTCCAATTCGATCTCTTTAAAATTCAGAAAAAGTGAACCCCGTTAAAAGATGCTGGATCGGCCCCCGATGACACGAAGGTTCAAATGTGTTCTTATGAGTCTCTTTTTATCCCAGGGATCATTCATAAATGATGTCGATCTTCGTGAAAGAGGGGGGTGGGGTGGTTTGTGAAATTATGACAAGGGTAGGGGATAGCAAGTTGTGACATGCTTATGCAACGTAGTGTGGCATGTTACAAAGAGGGCGGGGGTCAAATATATGCGTAAAAAGCTTGACATGATTTATGAATGGTCCCCTATCTGTTTATTAGACGTACTTGAATTTTTCTGGATTGACCCCTGATGACACAAAAGTTTAAATGCATTCTTACGTGCCTCTCTTTATCATATCTGTTCATATGGCGCAGGGGGGGGAAGTATTCCGTCCATGGACGTAATTTTTTTTTTGTAAATCGTTAGAGGGAAATAGATAAAAAAATTAAAGTATTTAAAAGTAGGTTTAAATGTATTATAAATGTTTTTTTGATACAGCTTCACTGATGTCACTAATTAAAATAAATTTAGTAATTTTGTTAAAATACTTAAGTGATTTTTAAAATGTTCCACTTGAGTTCCAGCCTTAATTATTAACTATTGTTATTGCTTATTCTGATATTAATCTAGTTATTATCGGGGGGGGGGGGGTAAATAATTAAGACGTGCAATTTATTAACAAAATTTCTAGAAAATGCATTGGAGTTACAGAAATTCGTTTTAACTTCCGTCCTTTGAAATCTTTTTGCTTTCGCCCATGACATGACGTGCTTGAACTTTTCTGGAACAACTGCTCTCACGAGCGTGATTTTGTGGGGAGGGGGAAAAAACTGATACTTATACTGATAAAACTGATAACTGATACCCCCCCCCCCCCAGATTTACGGCCACCTGCGCTTCTACACCAGCCCCAGCGAGCAGCGATGGATCATCCGCATCCTCTTCATCGTGCCCATCTATGCTTTCGACTCCTGGCTCAGCTTGCTCTTCTTCAGAGACAACTTCTACATCTATTTCGACAGCATCCGGGACTGGTACGAAGGTAGGTCTTCTTCCATTTCTTTTTAACCGACTTCACAAAGGAAGAAGGTTATACATTCATATTGTATGTATGTCGTTTTTTGTTTCTTGTTTGTTGTTTGTCCACTCATAACTTCTCACTGGGTGAACTGTTTTCCATGTTTTTTTTTATTTGATCGAGGGTGGTCTCCCATAGGTCCTGTACCTTTGTTTGACCCCATTCGATAATTAAAAAAAAAGTTATGGGCAGAAATAGGGTCATTTTTTTGGTTTTTCATCCATAACTTTTGACTAAATAAACCGATTTTGACGATTTTTCCGCTAACAGATAGAGGGCTGTCTAACTCAAATATTGCACATCCATTTGAATACATTTGTTTTTTAGAAAAAACGTTATGGGTGAAAAACAAATTTTTAATTTTAATTGGAAAGGCTTGGCTTGATTTTTCTTTGTTGTGAAAACTATTAGTAAATATAATAGTCATTGTTTAAAAAGCATTTGTTGCCACTGTGTTATAATATGAAAAGCAATTAAAGCAAAGAGTTTGACTGAAGACTTTGCTGAGGCAAAAAATTAAATTTAATCAGTTTGTTTACTAAAATCGACTTCAAAATGGAATTTATCATAAGAATGATTAGCGTTTAGTAGCATTCGTTCAAGGAAGGCTTGCCCTTTGATATGGATTTTTTAAAAATAGAGTATTTATATTTAAAAAATTATTTCACTAAAAAGAATAAAATAATAAAATAAAATAATTTTTATTTAAAAAAAATAGAACAGACTTCAAATTATAAATTGCGCTAAAAGGTGAAAAATAAATTAATTCGTGAAACAACATCGATGTGACTTTTAAACATAGTTTTAGAAGTCGGTTCAAAATGATGAGTCTAATTACCATTGCACCATTTGCTACTTCATATTGGAACTGTTGCTAATCCTGGGAAAATATATATATTCGTAATTGATTCATGATTACAAAAGATTTTGTCTATCCTCATTTTGCACCAATTTCTAAAACTATGTTTAAAAGTCACATCGATGTTGTTTAAAGAATGTATTTATTCTTCACTTTTTAGCGCAATTTATAATTTGAAATCGGTTCTATTTTTTCATAAAAATTATTTTATTATTGTATGTGTTTTGCTTTTGTCAACAAAAAACCTCTTCCCACATTTTAAAAATGTCACATTTAGTCGACACCATTTTTGGTTTATTAATGGTTTATTTTTTGATGCCTGGTAAAACCTATGTGAGTTGACCACTTGTGGTGCAGAACTTTCGTGGGATTTCTAACTTAACTTATAAAGTGTGAAAATATATATATATTTTTTTGTCATTTTAGTCTGTGCATTATTTTTTTTAACAGATTAAAATACTTTAAACTGATTAAAATACTTAACTTCATGTCTTATCCTTACTTTAAAATAGTAATTAGCCATTTATTTCTCAAAAATAGCATTAGAGAAATGAAGCCTAAATGGCTTACAATGTATCCTACAGCTTTAAAATAAAAGTACTTGGGCCAAATAAAGATAAATATCTTATTTGATGGTAAAGATTTCCTTAAAATGCATCATTGTCCATCTCAGATAGAGCAGAAAAGAAGAAATTTATTTAAAGTATAAAAGAATGTTCATAGTTGTTTTCCCATTGGCTAAGTCAGAGGCAAGCTTTATAACACATACTGATGTTACATTATAGCATAAAAAATATTCTGGAAAAGTTCTGTTATTAAATAAATAAATTTCATGGTGATAATTAGGCGGTCAACTTACAAAGTTTTTTTTTTATTATGCTCTCAACCCAAATTTGGTCCACGTAAGTGGTCAGCATAGACAGGTGGCGAAGTTACGAAGGTTTCCTCACATTGCATAATATAGGGTTCATTCTGCTCCTGACAGAAGTGCTCAACTTGGACAGGTGGTCAACTTTACAGGTTTTACTGTGTTTTAAATTCTTTTAAGTGTCTGTCTTTCTTAGCACGTTTCAAACTGAGAATCTATTTTCTGAAACCTCCTAGGATAAATGCAACAAAGAAATATACAATATTCATGCAAAAAAAAAAAAAATCAAAATGTGAATGTAAAATATTATCATTCGTTTAAAACATAAAAGCCTGTTTTCAAAAGATTTAGCTATGTAACATAAAATTTACATCAGTGTGTGAATCGTTACACTGTCAAAAAATTTTTTTGCTGTTCAGTTGGTGTAAAGTTAAAAATTATTTATAACAGCCAATGCCCGATTTCCACACAGGTTGAGAAAGCTCAGGCTTGAGGCCCGTAAAATTTCCAATTTTGTCGGTTTATTCAAGAATTATTCTAACAAATACCATTTCATTCACAAAAACTCTAAACTAAATGGCTCCAAAATCTCTTTTTCTTCAGGTTTTTAAAAGCATGTATGTTCAACATTTGTTCAACTATACTGTAAAAATTTTTAGTGTTATTCTAAAATTATATATTTCTTGATACATTTTGAATTCTCTTAAGCGTCTGTTTGAAAAAAATACCGTATATGTACCGTAAGTGTGCCGTTCATCACACAGTGTGCTTGCCAACTTTTGCAGTCTGACGGCAAATTCTGTGCTCTTTCTTTCCTCGGTTTGACTGTTGCAGAGGACTCACAGGAGTTCTGTTTACTGTGTAATTTTGCTCCTTGAGTGCCGATCATTTCATGTTTGATATCGTTCTCGGCGCTTCTTGTCACACCCACTCAAAGACTTAATTTCAGTTGCAAAAAGAACAGCTGTTGAGCAGTTTCAGTTCAAAAAGGAAAACTAAATAAGAAATTAATTTCAAAAAGTATTTGCGTTCTTGTAGTTGTATTCTAAGTTATTTTTCCGTCTGATTAATGCTGTAAGACACTTGAGTGTTTTTATTAATCTATATGTATGAAATGAAAGTTTGATGAACTTTCGAGTTGGCAACGCCCTTGTGGCTATACGCTCTACAGCAAAATCTACGCAACGTACGATTACGGAAACTGGCACAAAATTCTATTATATCTTGGTGATTTGCATCTCGAAGCTATTTTTTTAACTTCCTTCTATATTCTTTAAATTTAACAATTGAAACTTAAACCTTCAGCATCCCCCAGCCATTTTCTTAACTTCACGCGAGTTCTTCATAGCGAATTGAAGTGAAGGGAGCTGTAGCAATCGTTGTTGCTTTCGTCGGATACCGGCATATTCGATGAGATTGATTTCAGTATATCCTTGCTTGAAATTTATTTCTATATATTTCCATTAATTTGATTTATTTTGTTTCTACGTATTTTCATTAATTTGATATTGGGGTCTCTGGTTGTTTCGTAACGATTCAGTGTCTGCCGATTTAATTTTTTCATTCTAGATGTTTGCCTTATTACGAATAATCCTGTTAAAATTTGATGTTCCATGTATTTTTGTTTCAGCTGTTCTTTCAATTTATGATTGTTCTTTATCGCTAATCGTGTAGTTTATGATGATGATGTTTACTTAAGTTTAATTTTATTACTCTTCGTTGATCGCTAATCGTGTAGTTTTTTTCATTTCAGCTCAGCTTTACGGTGTTGTTTTTCTTTTGCATTAATTGTATACATTTGTTTTGTATTTATATATAAAAAAAAAGAACTTCTGAAATTAATATAAATAGACCTTTCATTCAATTACTTGAAAGATTATATTTTGAGCTTTATATATATGCTTATGTACTGTTGTGTTGAGGGGGAAGGGGGAATTGTTAACCTAAGTATATAGTTTTATATTTTAAATTTTTGGCGCATACTTTTTCCGAAAATTTTGTGTGAAGCTCCGATTTTTCTTTTTTCCCGCTAAAAATCAACCATGGTTCATGGTTTACTGGAAAGGTGAAAAATTTGATTTCCTTTTTTAGAATGTTGCTGTTGATCATTTATTGAAATGTTCGATATTTTTTTCGTTCAGCATTATTTTTTTAATTTGCAACCTCCCATGGCTACACACATTCAAAATAAAATTAGTACGTTGTTTTTAAATAAAGAAATTAAAATATAGTTTGTATTTATGCATTTTAATGAATTTTGGTCATTGATTGATATGTTCGATATTCTTTTCTTTCAGTATTATTTTTTAAATTTGCCTTTTATTACACAGAAGTGTCGATCGCTTCCGCTCTTTATTGTGTTGAACCTAGAATGTTCTTGGGCCTGCTTAAGCAATTTATATCGAATTCAACCATTATTACTCAATTAAGTGACTCGACCAACCAGTTTAATTCATCTGAGCTGTTCATAAAAATAATAATCATTCATTACAAAAAAAAAGTGGCAAACAACTTTCACTCGAGGGGTGAAGAATTTATTTTTTCTTTTGACATGGCACTGCTTCAGTGACATTATGGGGGGGGGGTCCCTCATATGATGGACACATTCCAAATAATATAAGTACGTTGTTTTTAAATAAATGATTTACAAAATAATTAAGATAATTTGAGAAATCCCACAGATGAATGTAAACAGCATTGGGGTCTCTGGTTGTTTCGTAACGATACAATGTCTGCCGATTTAATTTTTTCATTCTAGATGTTTGCCTTATTACAAATAATCCTATTAAAATTTGATGCTCCATGTATTGGAGTAATTGTTTTTTTTTTTTTTTTTTTTTTTCAAATGCTGCTGGATTTGGATCATTTATTGAAATGTTCGATATTTTTTTCTATCAGAATTTTTTTTTTTTAATTTACCTTTTTTATACAGAAAAATAATTTAAGTTTCATATTCATTTTGTGTTGTTTTTGTCGTACCCTTTTGTTTTTCTAGAAGGACTTCTAGGAATCAATGCTTTATTCCTTGCAATAATAATATTCTTTTTTCCCTTTTGGCGTTTTTTTTTTTTTTCTTTTAATTTGCTTTCTATTGGGAAAGTGCATAAAATCAGCTTACAACTTATTTGAAAGGAAAGATCCTCAATTTTCAAAACAATGAAAAGCTGTATATTTGTAGTGTAACAACATTTTGTGTTTACACAGATGATGCAGTGTTAAAATTTGCAGTTTAATCCTTATTTTTAGCAATTATTTATCAATTTTGCTTTGATTCCTAAAAAGTGCATTATTATCACAATTTCATGTTAACTGCATTGGTCAAGCATTTATTTATCTTTTTGAAGTACTGTCGGTCACATGGTAAATGGGTCCGGAGCAAGCATAAAATATTCTGTGCCCCTATTTCATGCATTTCTGTATTTAAATATTAAATATTCACAAGAAAGACTTTTATTCAAATATAATAGAAGTATGTTGTTTTTAAATAAATCATTTTAAAAATAGTTGAGGTATTTAGGCATTTCAATTATGTTAACTTCAAACGTTTGCTTAGTATTTTATGATTACTTACATATTCATTATTAGTTCTAAATATTTCCACTTGATCAGAAACTGGAGAATTTGAAGAAACCGGGAAGCCTCCTTCGATTCATTGAACAATGCCAAATATAGAGGGACAAGCTCAAGTGTGAAGCCTAAGCATGAATCAAAACGGGGACCATGAGGCAGCCTGAAATTAAATTTCTGGAACTTTCACAACTCCTCCCTCTTCTCTTAAAGCCCCCAAACATTGCTCAAAAGTGTGTTTTAGGACTTGAATAAAAGCTTCCAGCTCGCTTTTCCTTCCCTTAATGTCACCAAAGGCAGTGTAAATCCAACTTTAGTTAGGAAAACGATTTTGGAATAGAACCCGAACACCTCTTTTTTTTGCAAATTTCATAAAATGTTGCGCAGAGAGCCGCTGAATCTCCTAATGTTCTTAAGATGGCCTAAAGTTGTGTGTTGGAGATTTCAAATTTAAAAATTTCTTTTGGAAATGACCAAACCGTCCTCTCTTCCGTCACCAAAGTTAGAGTGAAATTTTTTTCTTAAGAGCCTCAATTTCAAAAAATTTTGGGTGGAGAGGCTTTTTGGTCATTCTCCTGTCTCCTAGAAAGGGAGGACACCCAGCCAGGACGAAGAAAAAAAATAGAACCTTTAAAAGCTTAAAACAATTTTTTTCAGCTTTCTTAAAACAATATATTTGCAATGTTTTTTAACCGCTATTCCTAACAGCTGCCACCAACATGTACTTCAAATATTATGAGGCTCATGATACAAATGGTGTTTTTATTTTTCAATCTGGCAATTTTTAAAAGAAAATTATTATATTTCCTTAAAACTCATACTTTATGCTTACATGATTTTTTTTCTTGGAGGCGGTAATCTTTTCCACGGGGTGACACCTATCACTACCTGCCCCGGGTATCACTCATGCTAGCTACAACACTGAATTCCATACAATTTTCACTATCAACATACTTCACATCAAGCCTTCACTGTTTTTTTTTTTTTTTTATTTCATCAAACTGTCTACATATACAGTCCAGCATTTCTTCAGCGGAGCTTTTGTTTTTCTTTAATAGGCTAAGGGTGATCAGAAACTGTTAGATTTTTCAGATGACCTTTACTAAATGGCATTGTCTGATCATTGTATCAATTCTCCATTTAGCCTACTTTAATTTGTAGCAGTTAAAATTTCATATTTAAAATTATATCAATTCATTTTTCTGATTTGATTTCAAAATGTATGTTTATGTATAAAACTACTAATATATACTTATTTTTTACTTTTTGTATCACAATTTATTCTTTTTATTGGTTGAAATAAATATTTATGAAATAACATTTATATTTTTGAATTCAGACTCAGAAAGAATGTACTGCTTGCTATCTATCAGACTGAGAGTAAAAACAAAACCTATGTAAAAGTTTTGATGATGTAATAAAGATAAATATGTCACATGATACAAATATAAATCAATAAATATAGGTTATTAGTGAGTGATAGATTGAAATAATTTTATACCTAAGTTAAAGTAGATATACATTTGTGGAAAAAGACTGGCTGAAATAAGTTTTTTATCGGCTCAGAAGAGACTTCAGAGGTCGCCTTCGGTGTCTTGCTTGGGGGGGAAAAGCAAGTTGCGGCGCAGGCGCCGCTATTTTAACTTTGCACGGGCAACGCCATTGCGGGTACCGCTAGTATGCTATAAAACAGCCTCTGGGCATGTATTTGGTTCGGGAATGTAATATTTTAGACAAACATGCATATGAGGGCATATAAAACTTTTAAAATTTTTCGAGTCCTGATTCCTGGTACGTCATTAAAAAAAATTTTTTTTCCTTTTAGCTTTCGTCATTTATAACTTCCTGAGCCTCTGCTACGAGTATCTGGGAGGAGAAGGGAACATCATGTCAGAGATCAGGGGAAAGCCCATCAGGTAACGATCAATGAACATTTTCCCGTCATAACCGTTCAGTGTATAGGTGAAAATTAGCGGTTGCCACTCACTTTTTTTAGCACATTCTACTGTAATGGCTTTTTTTTTTTGAGCAAATTAACCCTTCTTCCCTCCTTGGAAACGTGCCAATATTGAACACGTGCTTTGCCGGAAACGTCATGCCATATTTCAAGTTTCATTCCTTCAGCATCCTGTAAAAATTTAAATCATTTTTTAAGATCTAAAATATTTTAGCATGTGCTAAATCAAATCTGCACATTTCTTGTTTTATTTTAACAATTTGTTTATTTTCTAAGCAATTTAAGGGTTGGTTTTTAATTCTTATTTGCAATTTTAAAAAGTGGCTACTAACTTCAAAAAGTGCCCACTAACAAAACTGAGCCTATCTATGGGCCACTGGCTACTAACCAAATTTTACAGTTTTCACCTATACCTAATTACAACGCTGCAGTAAAACGTGTTGTATGTGGTTATTCTTTTCCTTGGTTAATGTGCAATTTAGTGTACTCTAATTAAGTATAGTCCGCACCCCATTCTCAAAACCAAAATTAAGAGTACAACTATTGCCATTTGCACGGTATCCGATTCGTTCGGGGGAACTGGGAAATTTCCTAAAAAAGAATTTCTGAATAAAGGGTCAATCATAAATGATGTCATGCTTTGAGGGGGGAGGGGGTTCGTGAAATTGTGACAGTTTGTGACAAGGAAAGGAGGGTAACAAGAAGTGTGGCATTAAACATTTTGGTTTCTATAAATAAGTTTTAAATCAACAAATTAAATTTATTTTTGAAGTTTCTTTTTATTTTTCTAATTTGATTTTAAAGTTTCATTGATCATTTTGTATCGTAATCACTGATGCTGATTAAGGTTTGAATTTACTTGTTAAAAGTTCAAAAGGAAATCTCCTTAAGCATTGACACTTTGAGATCAAATGTTGTGGGTTATTTTTTCAGAATTCGAACAATTAAGTATTTACTGTTCTATATTAATTATCATTTGTGTCGTAAACCTTAACTTCACTTTAAACAAATTAAGTAAACATGTAATTATTGTTATTATTATGCTCACAAATGTCTTCAAAATCGAACTTTTTACAGAATTATCTTGTACATGAGCAGTAAAAAAGTAATATTTTTATCACTGTATGTTTAAATTTTGAATTTTCTTTAAAACATTTTCAAAATTAAAAAGAAAACGGACCCTGTTGAAAAGTGCTGCATCGACCCCTGCAAGCATGGAAGAAAGTGCAAATATTATTTTTGAAGCACTCGAGAATTTATCGGAAATGTACCGACCAAGTGCTATTTCATTTCATTATTGTAACACTTATCTGCTGTGTCCCAAGAAGTAGCATTCAGCTCAACTCCTCCAAGCGTACTTTCATTTGCTTTCTATTTCTAGGGAGATCCCGATCCGGAGTTCCGATCACACTTTATTTCGAATCTGGTTTTCGAAGGTGCTCTCACAATTTTTTTAAATTTTAAAATTGCTAAATGAATTTACTTTGAAACAGGGCTCGTCGATTTGTATCAGCTTGATTTAAATCATGATTTAAAATGTGATTTAAATCAAGTTATTTTTTTCGCAAAAAAAGATCATCGATTTTACAATGTTAGAAAGTGTTGTAAAAATGAAATATGTTGCAAGTACAACCACTGTGTGCATAACATATTTCATTAGTTTAGAACTAATTACTCTTTTTGTTAATTTTACAATATTACTCTTATTCTTCAAGCATCTTAACAGCAAAGCATCATTCATTTAATCATTCAAATTAGGATTCATAATAATCATGGACCATTCTGCGTTTATCTTAAAAATAAAATTTTGGGTCGATTTAATGAATGCCACACAATAAATTCAGAATGATAGTATTTAAAACAACAATTGATAGTATTTAAAACAACAATTTTAGAATATGTATCCTTAAAGTTTCATTCATGTTCCCTAATAGCTTAAGGTTTTTTTTCTTACTAAAATATTTTTTAACCATAGAAGTTTTCAATAAAGATGTTTGATTGAAATAAAAAGTTTCGGTTTTTAGTAATGGTGTGAGCCTATGATTTTACTAAATGTTTAAAAATATTTCAGGTTATTTCATTTATAAAATTTAAAAAAAAAAACATGATTAATGTACATACACTCAATGTAAAAATTAAGTACACATAATTGTTACTTTCTTTCAGCTTTCAACAGCAAAATAATTCAGATTAAATGTGTTCATTTTATCTGTACTTATGAGTGGTAGGGTTAAGTTTCATTTGAGCCATGCACTTGTATTAAAATTTGTTTATCATTATTATTATTTAAAAATATTTACTGGTGAAAATAGCTTAAAGTGCATTTTTGCATATTGATTAACATTCCGTATTGTTTTTATGAATGTAACATAATCAATATCCAAAATATTTAAGGACTTTAAAAAAAAAAAAAATTAAATTTTAGAAAATCGTTTTTTTTTTTTTTTTTTTTAAGTCAAGAAAATCACAAACCCTGCTTTAAAAATAGTCCTCCTCTTTTAAAAGTAGGCATGTTTTACCAGTTGTGTATAATTGTTATTTTTGCAGACACAAGAAAAAAAAAAACCCAATGGATTCTTCATCACCCACCGTGGAACTATTATCGTTTTTTTTCTTCGATGTAATGTTATTTAACCGTTCTGTGGCTTTCCAGGTCGAGCTGGCTGTATGGGACCTGCTGCTTGGGAGGAAAGACCTACACTATTGGGTTCCTGAGGTTCTGCAAGCAGGTAACTCTCTAAAATTTATTAAAATAAAATTTATGAATTCTTTTTTAAACTTTAGACGTATGTAACAGCAGAAAATCAACATGTCGTATGATTATGTGGCATGTCAAGGATCCGTCGAATATATGTTTGGCGTGGATACATACTCTCGGCTAAGTTAAAAACTCCTAGTGTAGTTTGCATCAATTAAGAGATCACCATCTAGGTCATGCTTGTCTAAAGTGTGGCCCACAGGCCTCATGTGGTCCAAAAGCTCTTAAAATGTGGCCCCAACGCAAATTATGAAAAACTTAATTTCATAATTTGCGAAATTAAGTTTCATAATTTACACTAAGAAAAATTAATGCCTTCAATATTTTTCATATATAATCGATTTGTTAGCATTTATTTTGAAATAAAAAGTTAAATAAAAACATCTTAGGTACACCATGAGAATTTACGATTGGAATTTTCGAATGACGTGTGTATCCACTGGACGGCTCATTTTTTAAAGAAGTACAATATTTGTATGCAGTATATTGCATTGTACTTTGATTTCCTAACTCTTTTGAAAGAAGCAATCCTTTGAATTAATCATTTTGAACCCTTTTTAATTTCCTGAAACTACTTGAATTTTTATTTCAATTGGTTGAAAAAAATATTGCATGTGCGGCCAGGCAATTATTTTTCCTTGCAATGTGGCCCTCAAACGGTTATAGTTTAGACACCGATGCTCTAGGGGGAAACGGAGTGTCAAAAATTGCAGCATGTGGTGCCACTGAAAGTTGGTACCAATCTCTGGAAATGCACCAAGTTTGCAATGATTAAGAACCGATACTGCACGGCCCATTAGAAATGAAGAGGGGGGGAAAAGATTGTTGTAACACAATATGGTTTAATTTTATGTAAAAATGATATTTTATAGTTCTCCATTAAGGCTTTCCGCCTTAAGCGCTGGTGGCCGAGAGTCAAAGGGTTAATGAAGCAATAATAAGCAAATTGTAAGAAAGGACAAAAAAAAAAGTTAGTTTTGATGAGCTGGGTAAAAAACCACATTAAGATGATGATTCTTATTTCAAGTTGATTTTGATTCAATAATACATTAAACTGATGGTATAATGTTATTTTCTCCAAATACTTTTTTATATTATGCAAGACACCAATCGACCGCAATCCTTAAGAAGTCCTTAATTTTCCTTTTTAAAATGAAAGGCCATTTAAAGTGCTTAACTTTTGTTTTGAAAAGGGGGTGAAAACCCCGGGGATGGAAAAGTTTCCCGTTATGTTTATTTCTTTAATTTACTATTATGTATCAAAATCCTACACTATTGCATAGTTTATATTTTCCCATAGTCATAAATCGATATTTGTTCATGACAAAATTTACATTCAGGCCATTGTCAAAGGAAATATTTCAATCTTAATATATTTATGTACTACTCCATAATTGCAGACGCCATGGTTTCTGTGCTAGAAACATTTTCCCCACGTTAGTTTGGGGTGCTAAGTCGGTTTTTTGTTTTAATTATGAGAATAATAGACGGATTCAAATCGGCTTTGTTTCTCGAATGTAAAAATAGATTGCGTAAGATAAAGTATCCTAGTGTCTTGATGTGTTTCAGAAAGCTATTGCATACCTAATTTATTGTATTTTATATTTTGTAAATGTTGAAATCTTATCTAAACCTTCCAGATTTCATTTGTGAGGCATTGAATTGCATTTACTTAGTCTCAAAAACAGATAAATGGAAAATAAGTTCTTTCTTATTACTTTTTACACACTATTCTAAGATTTTGAATCAGAGGTGTGGTCATGCCATTGCCTTCACTGCAGTGTAAAAAAAAAGGCTGTCGGTGTTATTTGTCTCTCAGTTGCCATGGTGACGAAGCAGGAAATGCGACCTCGGTGCGCCTATTTTAATTACACAGACTCTATATGAGGTTTAATTAAATTAGTATTTAACTCAATAATGCTGTGGTTTATATAGTGGCATCGTATGAAGATGGATGCTTTACCGATTTCGGGCGAGAACGCTAGAGTGATATATGTCGTGTTGAACATCCCATAATCGTAAATATTCGATTTCTCAACTATTGAAACAGATTTTGACACTAAAAATTTTGTGTTTTGTTGCCACCAGGGTTCGTTGATTGAAATCGTTGATTTTACAATGTTAGAAAGTGTTGTAAAAATGAAATATGTTGCAATTACAACTACAGTTTCAAGCAGAACTTCTTGGGTCCATCTGTCTGTGTGCATAACATATTTCATAAGGTTAGAATTAATTACTATTCTTTGGATTTGACAATATTTTTTTTTTAAATTTTACAATATTCGTCAAGCATCTTAACAGCAAAGCATCATTCATTCAATCATTCAAATTGCAATTCATAATCATGGACCATTCTGTGTTTTTTATCTAAAAAAAATATTTTAGATCCATTTAATCAATGCCACACAATAAATAATTCAGAACGATAGTGTTTAAAACAACAATTTTTAGAATTTAGAATATATATCTTAAAGTTTCATCCACATCCCCTAATAGCTAAAGGTTTTTTTCCTTCTAAAATATTTTTTAACCATAGAAGTTTTCAATAAAGATGCTTGATTGAAACGAAAAGTTCCATGGTGTGCGCCCATGATTTTACTAAATGGGTAAAAATATTTCGGGTTATTTCATTTATAAAATAGAAAAATCATTAAAGTACATTCAATGTAAAAATGAAGTACACATAATTGTTACTTTCTTTCAGCTTTCAACAGCAAAATAATTCAGGTTAAATGTGTTCATTTTATCTGTACTTATGAGTGGTAGGGTTAAGTTTCATTTGAGCCATGCACTTGCTCGTATTAAAATTTGTTTATCATTATTATTATTTAAAAATATTTACTGCTGTAAAAATAGCTTAAAGTGTATTTTTGCATATTGATTAACATTCCATATTGTTTCTATGAATGTAACATAAAAAATATACAAAATATTTAAGGTCTTTTTTAAAAAAAAATCAAAAAAAAAAAATCCGATTTAAACAGCAAAAAGCACGAACCCTGGTTGCCACCATTTCTGGTGCTACTGAGCACGAACTCTGCTCAGTGGGTGTGATGTGTTCTTGAAAATGAATTGTTTTGCTGAATCCCTTTTGATTGAGTGATGTTGTCCTTGTAGGCCACCCTCCAGTTTTGCGCAGTGAAGCCCCTGATGTCTGTCATCATCCTCATCCTTCAGCCCCTGGGGAAGTATTCTGACGGAGACTGGAGGTGAGGTTCTATTCTGTTCTGTTCTATTTACGGATCTTATCGTCCTCCCGCATTTTCTGTCCGAAATGAATACGAGTTGACTTGTTTCAAAATAAAAAAAAACCTTACCTTACAGAATACCCCGTCTCTAGCAGGGTTCGCTGATATATATATCGATGGGTATGGAGTAAAACCTGTAAAGTTGACCACCTGTCTAAGTTGACCACTTTTGTCAGGAATGGAATTAGTCTTATACTCTTATATTATATAATGCAGAGAAACCTTTGTCACTTGACCACCTAAGTTGACCACCTGTCTATGTTGACCACTTATGTACGCCACATTTGGGTGGGAGTCTTGTAAGAAACGCTTTGTAAGTGGACCGCCTCATTATTACTATATTTATTTGTTTGTCTATTCTTGCAAAGAAAGAAAACTAAAATGGCTTCTCCGGGATATTTTTTATGCTACAATGTTTAAACCAGTATTTATCTGGATATGAAACATCTCTTTGTAAGTTAACCAAGTAGGAAAACCACTGTCAGCCTCTTTTATTCTTTAAATAGGTTTCTTCTTTTTTTCTTCTAACTGATATTGACATCTTGAAAAATTATGTATTTTCGCAAAATCTTTACCATCAAATAAGTAACTGACATCATTAATCTGATCATTATCTTGATTTTGACTACGTACTTGACTTTTTTTTTTGAAGCACTGGGGCCACTTTGATTATGGGTTTCCTCGATGATCTTGCGCTCATAAATTATGGTGCTTACAGTTGAAACTGGTAAACCTAATTTTTTGGCTAGGTCAACTTTTTTTTAATGTTGGTTTCCATCCGCTTGTTTTGAAAAAGACATTTTTTCTTTCAGAGACGGAGATTTTCTACTACGCGATCTCGAAGCCATCGTGAATGCTAGTGAACGATAGATCCCATAATTTTATAAAGTTGTTGGGAGCAGGGTTGTTCCCAACTGCTGCATATGGGGACAATTTGCCTTTTACTATAACTCTAAAAATATGTAGAAAGTTGACATTCAAAATCCTAACCTTTCATTAAGTTTCTTCAATAATAGTATTGTAGTAAGAAAATTTAAAAAAAGTAATTAATTTTTTGTGTGCTGCACGTAACGTTTTAGGATATGTTTTTAGATTTTATGCAAGTAATAATACTTGAAACTGAGCAATTTTTAGTTTTCTCTTTATCCAGTATACGAGCTTCCCAAAAGAGTAAATTATTACTTATTATCAATTTATTACGTACGGTTCCCCACGAAATATATTTGTTTTGTTGCTCATTCAAAATATATTGGGCCATTCCATCGTCACATGCTGGACAAATGGACTGGATAGTTTCACCGAAATTTTGCCATAGAGCAGAAGATTTTAAATAAGTGGAAGCAATTGCATTTTTTAATTTTAATAGTCGAGAAAATTATATCGTATCGTATCACGTGCGGGACATTTTGCAAATGCTCATGTAATACATGTTTTCAGAATGTTGGAAATTAAATGAAAACACCAAACTATGTATCTGTTATGCACTTTATAAAACACAAATCATTTATTTTTTTGAGTGTATGCACAAATTGAATGTTTAAATTTTTAATTTGAATTAGAGTAAATGCAAAAAAAAGAGAATGTTTTGACATTTTCCCGAAATTTTAAACAATTTCTGTTAGTTAAAGTGGGAGCTAATATCTTTTTCTTAAAGCATCTTTAAGCAGATTGTGAATTCCGTCCGGGTGCTCTGGTCACTTGTTGTATTAGAGTTTTTGTTTCTCTTTTTCGGCTTCAGTCATTTAGCCTTTCCTCCTTTTTTTCAGTCCATTTATCTTTTATTTCTTTCCTTCTGGAAATTTGGACCTTTTCTTTCCTCTCCTCTTCATTTAGATCTTTCCATTTCTGTTCAATAAAATACAAATTTTATTAATGTTAAAATATTATGGAAAGTTATTGTGCAAAAAGTCATAAAAATGAAATATGATTCAGCTCTAATTCTGAATAGACTTTGCAAAATAAACCTCATAATGTTTAAGCTATATTGTTACAATGTTATATCAAGTATTGAAAAAATAAAAAATAATGCTCTTCTAAACAACTCATCAGTGAAAAATGTAGTTGCTTTATTATTAATACTTTGAACTAGCTAAGTCATATTTGTCTTTGAATATGATTTGAGTAATCTGTTTTGAAACATAAATGATCACTAAGTGATAGGGCATTCTGTAATGAAAATGTAAAATTCTAGAAATGTATGCTCTATTAAATAAATAATTTAGCAAAAGCCTTCATAAATATGAAAAAATTTATACTTTATTTCTTTAAAGTAAGACAATTTTAAAACATTACAAGACAACATTGAAGAATTCAAGTTATGTTGGAATAAATTTCTTATCAACCTTTAGAAATTGGAATTGTGTTTCCTGCATGTGATGTGTCACATGCAGGACAGTTTGGTTTTTGGATTTTTTTACAAATAAAGGTAACTTTAAAAGCTATAACTAGCATAGGATATGTGCTATAGGATAAGCTGCTTTAGAAATGTCATTTACACAAAATAGATGTTTCATTTTTAACAGAGCTGGAAATATAAATCTTATTCGTCATGTGCGGAACACAAGAAATAAGCCTTTTGTTTGTGCTAGTATAGCTATTGAGGTGTCTCCTAGAGCCTAAAGTTTAATAAAATAAAATAATTAAATTTTTCATTTACCTGTAAAGTCGACTTCCGGAGTTTCGATTGATTTCTTTCATCCAAA
This sequence comes from Octonoba sinensis, assembly GCA_038502835.1. Taxonomy (NCBI): domain Eukaryota; kingdom Metazoa; phylum Arthropoda; class Arachnida; order Araneae; family Uloboridae; genus Octonoba; species Octonoba sinensis. The sequence goes on from CM076599.1 coordinate 180,062,538, forward strand.
GCAATCATGCAAAGCTCCTTCGAAATCTCGATGAACTCAAGGCAACCATCTTCAGGATACTGCGTTGCCAATCCAGAAATGATAAACTTTGATTTCTTTCTCAAAACATAAAATTTGACATTTTATCTTTTCATACATAACAAATTTAACCACATGAAAATGATTTTGAAATGGATCGCCCATTTACCCATTTTCGTGGAATGGCCCGAAACTGATTGCCACCGAAAGCAGTGAAGACAATTGAATTTTGTTTTTTATTTATTTAATGTGCTGGGTTAGATAAATATTGGTTCAAAACATATTTCTGTACCACAGTGGTAAACTATCGTAACTAACATTTTACTAATTTTCCAGAAAAGGCAAAATAAATGTTGAGACTGGTGTTTTTACTTAAATACATTTTACAATTCAGATAGTTTACCTTCAGTTATTTCGCCTTTCTAACTGTGCTTCACATACGGTACTTTACCACTAAAAAGAATGAATTTCCTTAACACACTTAGCATCATAAACCTAAAAACAGAAAAATTGTGGATATGATGGTTTACCTCTGAGGTATAGATTTATTGATTAATTATACACTTATTAACTTTAAAAGATAACTCATTTTCAAAATGCTTTTATTAACTTTTATTATTTGATTCTTTGTTTCGAGTTGAATTTTTATTCAACCTGGGGAGGGGGGGGGGTGTATTAAGGATTATGAAATGATTTCACTTTCGGCGAGAAAGGAGAGGTTTTATGGTATATATATGTGTATATATATATGAGGAGCAAACGGTGTTTTCCCCAAAAAAAATAAATAAAATTAAAGTTACTGGTTTCTCCTCGTTAACTGGTACAAAAGCATGTTGTTATTTGTAGTAGTTAATGAGGTGTTCAAAGAAAAACCAGTAACTTTAAATTTTTTTTTTTTTTTGGAGAAAACACGGTTCGACTGTTTGCTCCTCATATATGTCTTTGAATCCATAGTAGTGAAATGTTTGTATTCCAGGCCTGACAGCGGGTACCTGTACATCACGATGGTGTACAACGTGAGCGTGACCCTGGCCCTGTACGGACTTGTACTCTTCTACTTTGCCACCCACGAGCTCCTCTCCCCCTACGACCCCGTCTGGAAGTTCTGCACCTCACCGTCAAGTTCCGTCTCCTTCTGGCGTGGGTGCCGCCCCCCCCTCCTCTCTTGGACCGTCGGCGTGCGGGGCCGTCCTCTTTGGACCGCTCGGCGTGCGGGGCCGTCCTCTTTGGACCGCTCGGCGTGCGGGGCCGCCCCCCCCTCCTCTCTTGGACCGCTCGGCGTGCGGGGCCGTCCTCTTTGGACCGCTCGGCGTGCGGGGCCGTCCTCTTTGGACCGCTCGCCGTGCGGGGCCGTCCTCTTTGGAGAACATCGAGACGTGGCATGGTCTGGCGCGAGTTCAGCGAGGAAACTCGTAGACAGAGATTCCTGAACAGGGCCTGCTTTACCATTAGGCCAGGGCCTAGGGCCCCCGTTTTGAGGGGCCCCCTAATTTCGGTTGTTATTATTTTTTTTTGTAATTTAAATTTTTTTTACAAAAATAGTTTAAAATAGCATCTTTCAAAAACAAACTGTTAGTGTTCTGTTGCTTCACAGAAAATTTGTATTATTAACTTATTTTAAAAGCACAAGGAATTTTCACTTTGGGGGGACCCCAAATTTTGGTCTGACCATTTGAAATTTGAAAAACAAAATCGATGTTGCACTTTCACCCCAGATTTTATTCAAACATTTTGTAATTTAAAAAAAAATTATTTTGAACGTTAGGGACTCCCAAATATTATTCTGACTCTTTGATATTTGAAAAACAGATTAGTTTTTGTGTTTTAGGGCCCCGAAAATTTCATGTTTAAACATTTTTGTTGCATGAGGGGCCCACTGAAATGACTTGTGCCTATAGTCATTCAAAATGTAAATCAGGGCCTGCATGTGATTGTTCCATTAACGAGCGAAATTCTTCAAATTCAGCTCCCAAAATTATTGGAATTCTACTTTTGTGATTATGTTTTGTTAAAGAACCCATTTGTTCTTTTCATGTTTCAGTCCCTCTACATCCTTTACAAAAATTGAACTTTCTCGACTCTTCTAATTATATTAATTTCGTTACAAATCGATTGAACAAGATTTCCTTTTGTTTTCATGAAGATATTAATTAAAAATATAAACTTAAAATTGAAAATGAGTTTGAACGTATGAAGGTAAGCATAGAATAGCTCAGAGTTCTTTACAAGTAGTAAATATTAAAAAAACTTATGTTTAAAAACAGGTATTGAAATAGAAATGGAAAAAATGACTTGATGAATTTTTATAGTTAAATAATCTCATGCTCAACTCTTCGTTGAATGTTTCAGAGGATATAAGAGATAAATAAGTTGCAAAAATGCTGAACTGTTATTATTTGTATAAGCTTGCAAATTCTTTGCTCTCACTTGAATTTTTATTCATCATTTCCAGTTTCTTACTTCAAGCGTTACAGACCGGGAAGGGGGTTATATTAAGGATTATGAAATGATTTCACTTTTGGAAATGTCAACATGCAAATCCATACCGTCTACCAATATTGTTCTGTATATCTTGTATCTATATTGTTTAATATTATTCCATCGACTTTCAAATTTGAATGCTTGTGTATTTGTTTACCATACTCTGTAATTAGAATCGGCGTGTCAAGGTCACACAACTCTACCTCTTCCCCTTCTGGTCGCCATGGTTTCCGTGCTTGAAACTTTTCCCCACTTGGTTTGGGGAACATGATAAACCAGTTTGTTGTTTTAGTTATAATAATAATAGACGGATTCAAATCAGATAAAGTATTCTGATCTTTTTAATCGATCTAAAGCTTATTCTCATATTTTGATGTGTTTCAGAAAGCAATTGTATACCTAATTTACCGTATTTTATATTTTGTGAATGTTAAAATCTTATCTAAACATTCCAGATTTAATTTGCGAGACATTTAAGTGCATTTACTAAGTATCAAAATTAAATAAATGGAAAATAAATTTTTATTTGTTACTTTTCCTCAATTATTCTAATGTTTTGAATCGGAGGTATAGTCATGCCATTGCCTTAACTGCAATGCCAAAAATAATCTGCCGCTGTTATCTTTCTCGCAGTTGCCTTGGTAACGCAGCAGGAAACGCGACCTCGACGCGCCTATTCTAATTACACCGACTGTAGTCGGCGACGGAAGGCACCCCGGGGCGGGTGCCGGGGTCCGGCCCCCCCACCCCCAAATACCCGAAATCTGAATGCACACGTTCTCCCCCGACCCCCGCTGACGACTCCGTGTCTTGCAGGTTTCGTGCTGGCCATCCTGGAGAAAGTGGGCGTCATCGCCCCCATCTTCTCGAGCCGCGTGCACTCGGCCAACGCCGGCACGGTGTCGGCCGCCATCCAGAACTTCCTGATCTGCGTGGAGATGTTCTTCGCTGCCCTGGCCCTGCGCTACGCCTTCCCCTACAGGGTGTACATGCGGGACGGCGCCACCGACGCCCTCGGACGCTCCGTCACCATGCAGAGCATCTCTAGCAGCCTCAAGGTGAGCCCCCTCCTTTACGCGCCGCGTCGTGCCGTACCTCGCCTCCGGTGGCGGGAGGCGCCGCGGAGTGTCGCCCGAGGACACTCGGCCGTGAGGAAATGTGCCACGGCACTTTTTTTTTTAGCTGCCTCTTAAAAATGGGTCCCACTCTTACCCATTTTATATTCAGTGAAATGTGACAATTTTAAAAATGTGCCATTTTAGCTTCTGGCATTCTTTTCTGGGGGGCGAACGCCAATCCAAATTTTTTCCCGTACGGTTTTGTTGTAAGCGAAAGGTGTTCATCTTGCACATATTCACAAAAAATGTACAAAATGATTTTAATTCCTTTCAAAAAACTTATTAATATGTTGCAGAATAAGTATAAAAGTGTATTTATTATAATATTTAGATATCTCAATAAACTCATTTAATTTCTTTCTTTATGCATTCTACGGGCGATCGGGGTAAAAAGAAATAGCCAATCAAAAAATCATTGAAGTAAGATCAATATGTTATTTAATTTGAACATTTCGAATAATTAATTTGCAAAAAAGGTTTTAAATCTCCTTAATCCCTGTCGTGGCCCTTGCGGGGATTGATCCAGTATTTTTAGCAAGGTCTGTTTTTTGTGAAAAATCAAATATTTTTGTAAAATGCAAAATTTAAACATAGTGATGAAATATTTTTATTATTTTTTGCTTGGAATTTTGGGAAGGGTCCATAAACGGACCTAAATGTCCTCTGGTGCTACCCCTGTCTAATAGGAAGCTCATATATCAAAGAGCGTTACTTTGACTTGAAAACTGCGGAATTTTGTTTTTTACTTAGTGACTCCTTTCATTTATGTATAACATAAAAGACTATAAAATGACCGCAAGAATAATTTATTTGTTTAATCGTTTTACATGTCATTCATCAATCCAATGTACATTTATTTTGAATTTTAGCATTCACTGATTTTACCCTGTACCCTTTTAGTAATTATCGTTAGTAAAAAATGAAATCGAATTTACTTGAATGATGCCAAGTGTGTAAATTGAAAATACTCTTTTTATGAATGTCATGACACAGACGCTGCACCACTGTTGCGTGACGCTCTTTAAAAATCCTTTTGCTGGAAGAATTTTTTTGCATGCGCTGGTGGCATTTTGTGCCCATTAAGTAGAAAAAAATTGGTTTTCCATCATTTGTTGACAAGTGGGCTAATGGGGCTGGAGCATATTAAAAATACGACGTCGGGGCCACCCCTGGTGGTAAAACAAATATGGGGGCCCCTTTAAAGTATTAATGTATGGACCCAATATTTGAATTACCCTTTTTTTTCATTCAAATCCTATCCTGTAAATCATGAAACATCATTTATCGCGAGAAATCCACCGAGTTTACAATATGAGGGAAAAAGCAAAGTTGAGGTAACAAAAAAAATCATCTATTGGTTTTAAAAAAACAGGGATTAAATTAGCAGCGACAATCAAATTATGCAACATTAAGTAAGGACGTTAAATCTTTATTCGCACCGGAATAGCCAGCAACTGAATTTTTAAAGTAGGTATATTTAGCCGATATGGTTAAACCTTGTGGCGGGAAAAGTTGAATATTTGTGTTGGGCTAATTGTTCCCATGCAAATTGGAGCAATTGGTGCAATTGTTTTTGTGGTGGGAAATTCAGTCCCAGGCCCTGAACCGTTTTTTTCTTCTTCTCCCCCAGGAGACGATGAACCCCAAGGACATCATGAACGACGCCATTCACAACTTCCACCCCCAGTACCAGCAGTACACCCAGTACACGGCCCCCGCCGCCCCCACCTCCCACTGGGGGAGCATCCAGGAGGGGGGAGGCGGCGCCGCCGCGGCCCCCCGACGCACCAACGGCCACGGACGCCAGATCTCCACCATCAGCCACGGCTACACCGAGAAGTCCACCCTCCTCAGCTCGGACGACGAATTCCAGTAGGTGGCGCCTCCCGTATCTGTGCGTGCGTGTACTATCCTGTGGCGACGTCGACGGGAAGGAGTCCGTGCCGAGGTGGATCGAGAAGCCCCGTGACGGATGCACGAGACGCGAGTGGTGCCCCCCCCCCCCCCCCCCAGTATCGATATATCGTGTCGACATCGGACAATATCGAGAGAGAGAGATTCGCCAGTTGGGGATGGGGGAAATTTCGTTACACGGAGATTAAGGATTGTGGCTGTTAATTAAGTAAATATTACCAGCATTTTACTAGGTGCAGTCAATTGAAAAGTATTTGATTTTGACATTCCATCAAAAGTGAAGTAATAAATCAAAGTTATTTCCATGGGAAGGGAGGGTGGTTCGCTTCTCGGTTTATAGATCACGATATTGACCAATGTCGTCGTGACATGATGTGCTGCTGGGGTGAGGAGCAGTTAAATCAAGTCATGCAATGAGCTTTATTGTAATTGCTTTTATTGTAAAGGATGTGTTCTGTTCTCTGTTCATGATTTGTGGCATGTCTCCAATTTGGATATTGCGTTCTCGGCAAACCCGGATCGAAATATTTGCCTTCGAGTTTGAACGCTTTTCCCAGTTGTGATGACATTCATTTTTTTTTTGCTCTCCATGTTATGCTGACTGATAAAAATTGCTTATTTTAATCCTCAACATGTCATGCAGTAAAATGATCAAAATGTGTTTCGCTCGAAGCAATCTCACGTGGTAGCTGGGTGTCAGGATAGTTATTCGTTTTTGCCAAATATGTCATTCGAATTCCTCGAGCGAACATCTTGATTTTAATGCTTAAATAAACTCGTGTCGTGGGGTGGTCATAGCTCGAATCCTTTCGAACGGCCAAAGAATGAGATCAATGCTGTGAACGTGAAATAATTGGTTCTCTAACGTTCGAGTAAAGCATGGAACAAAATGCAACATGTGGTTTGGCCGTAGTCCGGTGCGGTGAACGAGCCATCGTCAAGGGCAGCTGAAATGCGTATCGGCCACCTGTCGTGTGGCCTGTATGCCGCTTCATCTAGTCACTCATTAGAATATACTAATGTGCAGCAAATGCTTTTTATTTTATTTACTTTTGACTTTATTTACTTTCTATTTTATTTACTTTCTGTTTTATTTAGTCCGTTTTTATACCTTTACCTCTGTGATACTTTTTGTTTGTTCGTGTTGTCTTTTCTTTTTTCTCAAATTCAATCCCTTCGTCGGAGAACTGGTGAAATTCAGGTTTAGAAAGAGACAGAGAAACATATTCGTTCACCGGGACCTTGCATTTTGGACGTTGTACCACGAACTGAATGTGGTTCGACATCTTTTGTGTGACGTTCGCCTTCTTTCGATTCATGCTGTGGTTGTTTTTGTTCATTGTGCATTTATCTCTGATTTATTTAAATGAACCATCATTTGTACGACTTGTTAATGTGTTATGCTGTGTTATCTGATTTGTGGCAAGTAATCCGTTGATTATTCATCGCTTACCAAAGCTTTCGAAGTGGCTGTCTACGTACTTTTTGTGATTTTCAGCTGAGCAATATTCAATAAAAAGGCCACACTCCTACTTCGATCCATCAATGTTGGAGTTTTATTCATGAGGATATTTTGTGTACTGACATTAACTGATGTGAAATCAACACTCAAATGCATCATCAGCCCTAAAATAGCTCCAATTGATGTCCAGTAGGCTGTGTAACTAACCCATTAGTGTCCAAGTTTTTCCCATGTGCAATATTTTGTTCGCTGATATTTAATGAGGCGAATGAAACACTAAAAGTCACACCTGATACATTTGGGTTTTATGTGGAAAAAAAAAAGTCCCTAAAAATGGCTACATTCATTTTTGAAGGAATGTAGCCATTAAAACATATTCTTTTCAACTGTGACGTAACATTTGCAGAAATTTTTTAGTTTGAATGATCAGAATGCATTTTCAACGGAGATTTACCTCTATGTTGACCGCCTCCATAAGGTGTATGTTGACCACCTTTTAGTAGGATATTTGAAATAATTTTTTATAATTTACTCTCTAACTTGACCACTGATGTTTTCGTGAAAAGTGCTTTTTTCAGTTGACTGATGCAGAAAAAGAGGACTCAAACAAAAATTGAATCAGTTTTCTTAAGTAAAAATATGCTGTACCTTGAGTAAAAATAAAAACGATTAAGTGCTAAATTTTTCCTTAAAAAATACCTGAAAAGTTTAATAAATAATCTCTAATGTTGTACTACATTTTTTCTAAAAATTCCCTAAGTTGACCATCTCCGTATGTTGACCTCTTAGCTATAGTTCCTTCGGTGGTGAACTTATGGAGGTTCTACTGTACTTTGAAAAAATAAGTTCTTGTGGATTCAGTTTTAAAACAGGATATGCCAGCTGTTGATGCATTGTCACTATAGTCGGTGTAATTAAAATCGGCGTGTCAAGGTCACCCAACCCTACCTTCCCCCCCGCCTTGGTTTCCGTGCTCGAAATTTTTCCCCCGCTTGGTTTGGGGAACATGATAAGTAAGTTTGTTGTTTTAGTTACAATAATAGTAGACTGATTAAAATCAGATTTATTTCTCAACGGTAAAAATGGATTGGTTCAAACCATTAGAATACTTTATCTGACGCAATCTAAATCTTATTCTCATATTTTGATGTGTTTCAGAAAGCGACTGTACAGCTCATTTATATCGTATTTTATATTTTGTGAATGTTAAAATCTTATCTAAACATTCCAGATTTAATTTACGAGGCATTTAATTGCATTTACTCGGTATGAAAAATAAATAAATGGGAAATAAAGTCTTCCTCATAACTTTTTCTCAATTGTTCTAATATTTTGAATCGGAGGTATAGTCATGCCATTGCCTTAACTGCAATGGCAAAAATAATCTGCCGCTGTTATCTTTCTCGCAGTTGCCTTGGTAACGCAGCAGGAAACGATGCGCCTATTTTAATTACTCAAACTATAGCAGCATAAGCGAAGCAGTCATTTCAGAAACGGCAGTTTTCGTCCTGGTGTAGCATTTCGAATTCCATTTACACTAGAGACACGTGAAACACGCCAGTTTGTCGGGAATAAAACGTGCAGTATGAAATTTTTGTTGAGGGATCGTCTTTATGGTAAAATGAGCATGAACTTTCCGAGTTTTCAAACAAAAAAAAATTATTAAAATTCAGCTGAAATGTGTGGAAAGTATACTATTCAGAAAAATCTTTTCTAAAAAGATATATTCAAGAGGGTTTTAAAAATTGGAAAATGACATTTTTTTTTATAAATTTTAAATGAATGGCTGATTACAATGAGGGTATACTTTAGCTTTTCATTTCTGATCATAATTGGAATTAAATGCATGCATTGTTTTTTACCTGATGTTTAAACAAAAAAAAATTGGGAAGGGAACTATGGTTTTTAAGTGACAAAAAAATTAAGTTAATTTTTCTTATGTTATGAAATTGATGTTTGAAAAGAAAAAAAAATTGAAGCTATTATTTAATTTTACTTATTTCGACAAAAACTGTATTAGCTTTAAAATATGGATATCAAAATTTGATAAAAATATTGAGTGGTTTTATCGTTTTCCTGAAAATGTATTTTGTGCCCAGTCCATTTGTAAAATGACCTCTTTGGTAAAAACCACAATATTTCATAGGGAGTTATTTGCAAGTTTTAAGTAATTCCTGGCGAGTGACATACTGTGGCTTTTAAAGAGTCTTACTTAATGTATGGTTCTTTGTAGCACCCTGATGTTTGTTTTTATTGTTTCATGAACTTGTAATAATAACAACGATGCTCCCACTGTGCAAATCTTTGGCCAGAATGCAATCAAATCTGGTATCTGCAAATTGAAGCGCTTCGGATTCGTTTTTGTTCTCCAGAGCAGGATGTTCCAAACGGAAGTTTGAAATGAGCGCTCATCTCGGTGTTCCTGTGGCTCATTACCGAGATATTATTTCGGTAATTTAAATAAGATTTTAATTGATGTCGCTTGATGCTGTACTTGTTTGTGTGTAGAGTGAGTAGGATTTTTTTTTTTTTTTATTTATTCATTAAATCTAAACATTTTGAATATCAATGACTGAGGCCGAAAACCTTCAGGACAGCCTGAATGGTGTATTTTTCTGACTGTGCTTGAATGTCAGTCGTGGTGTATGTGTAGTTTATGGAGGTGACATCTCATGTACATTATTATATGGAATGAACCCCTATTTGTACAGAAAATGACATCTCCCTTCCGACAATGTTAGAGAGCTTCTTCCCTCTGTATATCTGTAAATTGTTCGATAAAACGGTGTAATAAATGCAGCTATAGAAAGCCGGGCTCCCGCTTAAAGCCTTTTTAAGTTCCACGAAACGATGGATGAAATGGAAATGGAGATATCTGTCTTTCGTTCTATTTGCGATTTGCAGAAAATCCTTTCAGACATTACTTCTTTTAGCTTGACGGAGGTAAAATTTCAACAAAACGAAAATAAAGCAAAAAACAGAGACTATGGACCCTTGCTGAGGAAATCTTTCAAGACATTGTACTTTTTTTTTTTCCGCTTGGAGGTAAAATTTCAACGCAATGATACCATAAATTGGCAACGCATCGCCTAGTGGGCAACAAACACAGGCTGTGGACCCTAGCTGGTTGTCACTTTTGTATTTTTGTATTTAAAATAGGCTTCCCCCAAAAAAATAATGATTCAAGTTTGAATAAAAAGCAAAAGGTAGTCCCCATTTCCAAGCTTTGAAAAGGTGTTTCAGGTTTTGCCTTTTGTGAGGCTTCCAAACTGCAATTTCAGTTGGAAAACTGAAAGGATGATTTTATTTTAGCACATTATGTAATGGCTTGTATAATGCGTTCTGACCTGCATCTTTTGAAATTATTCCTGGCAGTTCTCGACGATTTCGTCCTCTGTTGGGTGTCCATTCCTTTCTTGATAAAGAATAAATGATTTTCTGCTGTACGACGCGCCCGCTTATAGCGAAAATTTTTACCTAAATATTTTGCATAATTTCAAAAAGAGTATTTATTCACAACATACATTGTTGTAGGCCGGATCATAACTTCGCTGAAGTGTCTTTCAACACTTTAAAAAAATTTTTGGGGTTACTGATTGTTGCCGATTTTAGTGTGAGATGTTCTTTACAAAGGTAACAATTAGCAGTCAGTTGCACTTTTCGACACACTAAAAATTTTGGGTTTAGTTGCCAATTCAGTTGGTATAAAGGTAAAAAGGATTCATTTTTTGCTGTATTTAAAAATTTTTGTGTCTGTCAAAAAAAAAATAAAGACATCAGAATGTTTTTTCAGCATATGATGATCGTTCACGCATCAAAAAATCATTTATCCTATTTTCATGGAAATGAGTCATCGCGATGACATTTGGATTCCTAATGGAGTTGACGCATTCTATGTGTTAAGAAAGGTTATACTGTCTGTATTTTTTTAGGCATACACATAAGAAAATTTAAAATATATCAAAAATGAATAAGTTTTCAACTTTAACCAAAAGTGGTGGCAACTAAACTCACAGTTATTACAGTGTATGTTAACTCTGCGGCAGGTGTCACTCCAGATTATATGGAACTCAATACAGTACCGAACCCCGAATTCGGAAACCTAAAGTTCGGAAAATCCTCAAATTCGGCACTTTTCCCGAAAATTTCCGATTTTTTTCTTTTTTTTTTTTTTTGTAAATTCAGAAAAATATTAATGTAAGAATCTGTTAAATTAATAAATTTCAGTAAATTTTGATTCAAATAGAAAGGGAGTTTTGTAGATATATTTATGCTTTATATGAACTAAACTCAGGAAACCAAGATAAAACCAGAAAATCCTATGTTGAAAAGTGAAAATTGATTTCTTGGGCTCAGTTAAGCATCTTTTTTCCCTATAAAAAAATTATTTTTTCCCTTAAATTCTTAAAAATTTGTTTTTCAAGTTTTATTCCCTGGAAAAAGAAAAAAGAAAGAATGATAAAAAAAACTTGCTCTATTTTTTTTTCTTTGTGATCATAAATGGCTCCCAGTAACCCTTGCAATTTGTACAAATGGCCTGGCATTTTAGTATGACTTCTCTGCTAATATTTTTTTTAGATGTAGCTATTTTCTTTTTCATGCAATTGCAGGGGATTCAGTGAAACTGAACTACCATGGTGGGTATGATTTATTTTTCCTGAATTGTGTGTTGTAATTTGGAGCGTTTTATTTAAATCCATGAATAAGTTATTTTTTTGTTTGGTAAAAATATTTTAACACATGGCTTTACTTACATTACCTTTTACAAAAAAAAGTTACTTATTTATGTACCAGTTAAGAAAACAGTGCGATCTGATGTAAAAATGATTAGCGTTGATGTTTTCGTAAATCCGCCATTTTTGGTCCGGCTCCGAAATTCGGCAAATTACGAAATCCGGCTTGGTGCCGGTCCCGAGCATGCCGAATTTGGGGTTCGGTACTGTACGTTAAACTAGTTGACTGTGGTCATGCAGTGACTGTTTTGGTCAAAGAAGATGGAGTGGCAGATGTAAGCAGAACTTACATTTTGCTTTCATCTTTGTGGATGTTTCCTCGGGAACTGCCGTCTCTCCACCAGGGGAGAGTGAAAGGAGATTTTTGAGGCCACATGGAATATTCTGTTAAATGTTATTTCAATATGAGCTGTGCTGTTTGTTGTACTGTACATGATCTCGATTTAAATATATTTATCGAAAAAAAAAGCCCCTGCCTTTTGTCTTATTTCTCTTTCACCAAAAAACACTTTTCTCGACTGAATTTCTTTCTTTGAAGTTATCCAGCATCCTATGGCCACAGTGAGAGCGAAGCTATGACCCGTCAGACACTGACGCACGCAACAAGAGTTTTAGCCCCTTGAAGCAGTTTTTTTTTTTACGGTAAATGAATATATAAGGTATAGTATAAATTGTTTTGGGGAATTTCAGTTGTGGGGCGATGCACTCTCAGAAAGGCATGCTCAAATCTCACGAAACTTTCGTCGTATTTGACGAAATGGCTTCGTGAAAAATGCTCCGACGAAACCTTTCGTCAAATTGGCGAAATGTGTGTGATAACTTTTTTTTTATAACTCGCGTGATTGCGCGAGGAAAGAATCGTTGTAAATGACGACATTTTCTTGACGATTGAAGGATCGTCGAAAATGAGGATTCTATTTTTGAGAGGGTGTAGAGAGCGGGGGGGGGGGGGGTTGAAGGTAAATAAAAAGTTATTATACAAGGCGCAAACATCTCAGAGGGGCATTAAAAATAAAATAATGTGAGATAAAAGATCTCCCGTGGGAGACACGGGCAAATGCTTTAAGTGGTTAATTGCCCAATGATTGCTAGGCAACAATTTTTTTGTTTACGCGGGTTTACTTAGATTTTCTAGTTTGTGTGGATAATTTATATTCTATTTGTTTGTTTGTTTTTTATCAAGCACTGCATTGACACAAAAGCAATTTAAATTCTGCCAAACCTTCAGTTTGATCACTACAGTTTTAAAGTTACGCCAATGCGTTTGTAGCAAAGCAAAAGTGTGTACAAAATATCGAATAATGTGCATAATTTTACTCGCATTGTGTTTGTTAAAAAAAAATCGACAAACGAAAACAAATAGCCATATTTAAAGCACTTTCTTCGAACAAAATGCATGTCATTTTCGTTGCTCCTTGTTCATTCAAACTCTTATTGCCGTTTGCACCAATCACTAAAGAAATTTTAACTTCACAAATTTTTTTACATCGTCAAACGATATTTAGTTTTAAAAATACTCGGTTAAAATTTTTTAAACTTTGGAGCAAATTTGGTATTAGTGACCCACGAGCGAGTAGCGTTTAAAAAAGGTTAAGTAACGCAGTGAAAAGATTAGAAAAAAGTCTAATCTTATATTAGAAGTTATATTTCACGAAATTTAAAGATTTATCATTAATTTCAAAATTTTTGCTTAGAATTTTACTTAAAAAAAGTAATAAATAATATTTATTAGGAGTATTTGTAATCGGGCGTTCTTCAAAAAAAATGAAACTTTTTATTGTTTTATTAAGGATTGGAATGTCAGTAACAGTTTTCGTTTGATGTACCGAAAGAAATTTGATTTTTGTTCTTGCATGAAAAGTTGTTGCACAAATATTTTTGTTGCAATTTCGATCTTGCATGACTTTGTCAAGAGTTATACAGATATAGTCATTTTTACAACCAGTTCTGAAAAAAAAAATAGTCTGATTTTTCTTAAAACCTATATGCATGTTGATTTATTTACACTAATAAATTAGTATAATTTCTCCCCTTGAATCCAAAATTAACAGGTGATCATAAAATTGATTGATGTTTCGTTTTTTGTATTTCCTGGTTTTAGATTTTTATTTAGTTATTATTATTTTTTAGTTATTTTTCCAGTGTTTTTAAAGAGTGTTGTATGATAAATATTGAAAAATAGCGCTAAATAGTTTAGTAGTATCTTGAACTTTCGAAAGATGTTTCCAAGTTATTGTAGTGTACATCATTTAGCAGTAATGATAATATTGTAATATTGTGCCTATTAGATCTTTTCTCCTCCAACCTTCTTCTTTTTTATTTATAAGTGTTTATATTGTATTATTGTATGAATTAAAGTGCACGAATTCCCTTTTTCCCATCGTGATGCATCGCGATGTAAATTTGGCGATACGCGATGAAGAAATTCCTACCTCCCCCGGGTCAGTAAGTCAGTATTTTAAACCAATTAACCAGTTTTACCCCTGACACAGTTTTCTCTTTTTTTTCTTATGTATAATAAATGATACAAGAGATTATCGTAATTCGGTATATTCCCTCAGCCGGATGGTTTTATATACGTACATTGCGGGTCGGCCGTGAACACGTGCTGATTGGTAGGTACTCTACATCAGTGGTATAGTCGAGGGGGGACGGCATCCCCCTACCTTTTTATTTTAATACAAGCGTCATCCCAATTTTTTTAAATTTTAACCTAGGTGTCCGCCGCTTTTTGATTCAAATTGCTTATCTTCGTATGTATAAGCGTCCCCACCAACTTTTTTTTCAGGTCTACACCACTGCTCTACATTGAGTAAAGGTCAAGAAATTTCGCCAATTTTCCCATTTTTAGAATCCACTCACTGTTGATAGAGCGAAGAAAGGTTTGGTTTTCCGAAGGCCGAGACATCCTAAACTAGACCCGGGGGCAGTCAACAATACTGGAAAACGCTAATCCTTTAGAATTCCTTGATGACAGTCTGTGCCGTAGCTAGACCCGGATTTTGTGGGGAATTCTCGGATTCGGGCGGGGGATCTTAAACTACTTGTCTGAAAGATTGCACCGTTCACATTTTACACTGAAAATTTACAGTAAAAAGTATTTTTACTTTCGGCTGGAAAAAAAAGTTCTGTAAAATTTAAGGTAAACTTTTTTCCTTCTTCTCTAAGTTTTAAACAAAGGTACTGACTGAGATGACAGCAACCCTAACATCTCGGCTTAAGGGTAGGAATCTGATGGAGAAAAGTACTTTTTACCCAAAAATGTTTTTTTTTACATTACAACAATGCTCAGTCTAGCTTATCTTTGCCCATGTGACATGAGTCTAGCCGTACATGAGAGCCATTGCGTGCTTTAGTGTTGTCAGGTGAGAAGCAATGACAAACTTCGTTACATTGAGCATTTTATTTTCGTTATCCAGTGAAACAGAATTTTTCCAGTGCAAGTGTAGAGGAAAACAGTCTGCTATGTACATATCTTACAAGCACAGTGGTTTACTTTTATTACATCAAGTCCATTGCTTAGACTTTGCTTTAGTTTTTTTTTTTTTTTTTTGGACACCTTATATGTTGAAAATCAGCTTTTTTCCTGGCTGGCATATTTGGGACATTCTCTGCGCGCTAACAAGTCGCCCTGTAATGAAGTCGAAGCACAGTTTTAGATCGCCAAGAACTGGGTTCGCCTCGAAATTGCCTTGTGGTCGATGCTGGAACTAACGTCTGTGTAGCGAGAAGTGATAGAGACAGCAGACACTTGGCGATACCTTGACCTGGTTGGCGCCGCGACGACTGAAAACTGCCTGTATGAATGATGTCTTTAGAAACCGCAAAAGCCTTTCCCACTTTCACAATTTCTTTTTGAATTCGTACTCAAAATCCATATTTTAAAAAGAGAGAGTGCAGTTGTTTTGTGTGTGTGCATAAATTTCACGTGTGTAACACAGGGTGTCTACAGGTCAAGAAAGGCCCAAAAAAAGTACGAATTTGGAAATCAGTCAATAATGTAACGAAAATTACAAATAGCTCACGAAAGTTCTTCGTCCACAAGAGCAATCCCCCCTTCCCCCAAGAAGCCAAAGGATATCTGATATCTGACATGTTTTTAAATACCCAGAATGCGATCCGGACACGGTACAAAATATCCGGGCAACCGGCCTGACAAGTTTGACTTTTAAAATTTTATTAAATTGTTTAAAAAATATATGAATTACAAACTCACTACGTGTTTGGAAGCTGGAAGTTGTTTAAAAATATGTATAGAATTTACAAATTTCAAACATTCTTACTAACACCGGATATCCGGCAGAATCAATGTTCGACGTATCACCGAACGGTCTTGGAACCATCACAAAATTTTACTTTTGAAAAGCTGTAACAGTTTTGAGTGAAGAGCACAATCAACTTTAACTCAGAATCCTATTGTAGCCGAAAAAAAGCAAAATTCTCTGCTTCCATCAATGACCGAAACCATCCAAAAATAGGTACTTTTCCGTTAGCCGGGCGCAGATGTGGCCAATTGTGAACTAAACGCGAGCCAAGTCGCAAAGCGAATAACAAAACTGAAATTTGGCGGAATCCTGCGTCATTTGGCGATGTTTCGCTTGCGCAGGGCTGAGGGAAAAGTGCTCAAAAATATTCTCTTCCCGTTCCAAATGGAAGAGAGTGAAATTGTTACAACGATTGGTTTTGACATTCACCGATAAAACGCTATTAAGCTGCTTCCCCCATCTTTTGGAAATTTATTTTTTGTGATACTTTTGCGTTAGCCGGGCGCAAGCATCGCCAAATAATGTAGAATTCCGCCAAATTTCAGCTTTGTCGTTCGTTTCGCTTGGCGACTTGGCTGGCAATTGTCGACATCCGTTAGCCGGGCGCAAGCGAAAAATCGCCAAATGTAGAACTCTGCCGAGTTTCCGTTTTGTCATTCGCTTCGCTTGGCGACTTGGCTCGCGTCTGGTTCACAATTTGCATCCGGCTAAAGGAAAAGTACCTTTTTTCTCAGTAGAGCGATTTTTAAGGATTGAGAGGCTGGCTGGCTGCCTGTCTGTTCTGAACGGACTTGGGTACATGTGAAGAGAGGAAAGCTTTCGTTCATAGATTTCGGCCATCTGCCCGGAAAGTAGGAAATATTTCGCTGCTGCGAAACGAAAGAGTTGAAACTGAAAAACGTTCAATACGATCAGGATCGCTCCTTCACTAATTAATCCGATAATGTGGCAATTGTTGGCGGTAAAACAACAAAAATTTACGTTAATTTCCGCTATCTTCCCTCGTAAAACAGGCATACTATTGCAAGTCTCATATCTTTTGTTTCGGCACTGCTGCGAAGTCACTGTAGTGCCCATTTCTCTATCTGCACTCGAACACAGCAACAGTAGTCACACCCGTAGAAGGATTAAGTTCGTTTCATCCCTTTTGGGAGGAGCTTCGGACAGTGAGAGCTCATGCCACTGTGAGAAGTCACACACTCAAAGGAGGACCCCTTTAGTTCGTTTTAGTTCTTGAAGAAAAGAGGACCAATAAACGGAGACACAGAAACATCATCCGAGTCTTGATTTCGTCCGACTTTATGGGCGGAGCTGTATTGTCTTCCTAAGCAAGAGAGGTATTTTTGGAATAGTTTATTTGGGACTTAGGATGGGGGGGGGGGGGCATTTACACTAAAGGCGACGAAAACATCGCAATTGAGTGTTGCTATAGTTATCGAATTAACATCGGCGACATATGTCTTCGATAACCCTGTCAACAAAGCAGGTCGTCTGAGCGAAAGTCGGTGTTGTTGGCGCAATACAGAACGGCAATCAGTCAATACAAGGGCGTGGTTATAAAATTACATATCGAACTAATAAAAAGCCCCTGAAAGGTTTGCTTCGCTATTTGCTCTTTTTTGATAATAGCAACTGAAATTTTCATTGCTAATTGAACTTAGGTAGTAAAATTTTTCAGAACAGTCAAGAAGGATATATTTCTTGCTTAGGACAGACATGAGCTAGAGCCGAAGTGTGTACTGTCGCTGCGATGGACAGAGGCATCAGAGGAGGAGCCTCTTGAGTTCGTCCCGCCTCTTTGGGGCGGAGCTATAGACCCTGTGCTCCTCGAAGTCCTCCTCCGAGTCGGACGGCTCCGCCTCCTCTTCCTGACAGCGCCTGACCCGCAGTTCGTAGTCCGACCAATGGTCGAGGCTCTCTTTGTGTAGTTCGAGGGCCATGAGGGCGGGGAAGATGGAGTCGCAGATGGAGCAACCGTAGTGGCGCTTGCGCTGTTGGTGCTGCTCCAGGCGGCGCACCGTGGTGAAGGAACGCTCGCACACGTTGCACGTCAGCTCCTCTTCTTCTGCAAAGAAAAAGATTACATTCACAAACGTGGTGCCATAATTATACTAAGCAATGATCCCTAAAATGCTAAGTTTTTTTATCGTCGTCCGCCTTGAGGCGGAGTTGGGAATCAAAGGGTTAATTCCCTATGCCCGCACTTTTCATTCATGGTGACAGGTATGGACGAGAAAACGGATTGGCGAGACCTGTGGTTAACCTAATTGGCTCTTAATAACTCAGCCACTCCGCCTTCGTATTGACGCATTAGAGATTTCTACTGCGTCAGTAAAATGACCAATCAGTCAACACGAGGATGGGTTAACCCTGTAATACCCACTTTTTTATCGTCGTCCGCCTTGAGGCGGAGTTGGGCATAAGATGGTTGAAAATGAGCTAGAAATGGATATGCATTCGAAATAAACTAAACTGAAAAAAACTTCGCACTAAAAGAATTTGGTGTTACTGAGCACCTTTTTTGGTTGTGCAGTTGAAAATTACAGTTGAACTCGCTCAATACGAAATACCAAGAATTCGCGAATTTGTTCGTATTAGTCGTTATTCGTAACAACCGTGAATAAGTTAAATTGTGAAAAAACAAGAATTAGAAATGCATGATTATATTTAAAATATATATATAATACAATGATAAAAAAACATTCTGCTGTCTGTAGTTTTTTTAGACAGACACGTAAAGAGAATTTAAAGTGTACGAAAAATAAATCATTTTCAACTCTACAACAACTGAACACCAAAGACCGTGTTCAGCAACAACAAAAAGGGTTGCACCTAGATGCAAAATTATTACAGTGTAGAACCTCGGTTCGCGCAGAACACCGAAAGTGCAGCAACATTGTCTGAGGTCAGTGGTTTGGGAGGCCGCGCTGGTTGCTTTGGGACCGTGTATGCTAAACGGAGCTGGTGCACGTTAAATCCGCTCAGTGTCCTCAAGTGAAATGATACCTCTGAGAGCGCCAACCCCACTGGGAGCTGGTTCAAAAATTAAGAGACCCCTCAAAGGAGCGGAAGTCGGACTCTCGTCTATACTGTGGTACCTCGAGATACGAGTGCCCTGACATACGAGTGATGAGGAAATACGAGGCCCCCATACGTGAGATGAATTGCTTAAGAGATACGCGCAAGGAGCGGAACGGGAAATTTACTCTATCTGAGGTATCAGATACGAGGGCCCTTTACATTTCGAGTGATTTGAATACGACTTGTGAGATACGAAACGCCAGCTTTTCGAGAGCCCGGCACAAACCAGTTTTAAAGACGCCTCGCTGTTCATTTTTAGAGCACCACAAGGTGGGGAAGTTTTTCCCGGTTCGGGGGGCCACCACACTTTTACCTTCCTTTTTCTAAGAGCCAATGGGGGACATTTTCCCCCCCTCCCGTTTCCCCCGAGAAGACCGGGAACTTAAGTTCGTAAAAACCCCAAGGGGGGTACATT
Source organism: Octonoba sinensis (assembly GCA_038502835.1). Classification (NCBI taxonomy): domain Eukaryota; kingdom Metazoa; phylum Arthropoda; class Arachnida; order Araneae; family Uloboridae; genus Octonoba; species Octonoba sinensis. Next base: position 180,082,025 of record CM076599.1, read on the forward strand.
GGGGGTCTTTTGCGAGTTGGATAGCGAACACCGCCACATTCCGGTTGAAAGGCCGAAGGGGAAACCCCTCGCTCCACCCTCAGGGCCCCGGCTTCAGGGGGCGAGCGGATTTAAGTGTGCACTATCCCCAAGGTGTACATTGGGCTTTTTTTAGCGAAACATAACACCAAAACATTTTTCCCGGGTCAAAGGGGATTTAAATAGGTCCCCGGGCCCCAGGGGGTTAGAGGGGTTCTGAAAGTGCGATTGGTGTAACAAGATTTGAGGACCATGCTTTTTTTTCAACATAAAACCCAAACATTTCCCCGGGCAAAGGGGGAGTTAGGGGGGGAGAGGGGTTCGGAATTGTGACAAGGGGAGGGGATACAAGGTGTGAACTTATGCAACATAGCGTGAATCTGACAAAGGGGGGGAGGGGGGGCCCGTTGAAGGGTGACATTTTGTGACAAAGGGGTAGGGGTCTGTTGAAGTGGAAATTTGGAGAAAGGGGGTAGGGGTCCCTTGAAGTGAGAAATTTTGTGAGAAAGGGGGTAGGGGGTCCCTTGAAGTGAGAAATTTTGTGAGAAAGGGGGGTAGGGGGTTTCCCCTTGGGAAGTGACATTTTGTGACAAAGAGGGGGGCAAATATATGGAAAAAAAGCGTGGGAATCATTAATGAACAGTACCCCAAAAAAAAATTCTTGCCTTCCGCCTCAACTTCTGTGTGTTTCTCCGATTGGGAGAAGCGAAGAAAGAATGGATTTCGAGCGAAAGTACCGCCCACAAGCAGATGGCTTGTTCTCTTCAAAGTTCATTTGCCGGATGCTACGTTTGTCTCTCGCTCTCTCTTCTCTCTATTAACTTATCTCGGAGCAACGATGGCCTTTTGAAAACTAATTAAAGAAGAAGAAAGTCTGGAAGCGGTGCAAAAAGTAATTAAGCATTTTCTTTTCCGCGCGATTAAAGCGGAAATGAGTTGGGGAAAATGGCAAAACACGGCTCTCAAGCTGATTTCGAGCGGTCCCTTTAGCATCTGCTCGTTTCGTTTAAAAGTTTTTAATTAGTTCGTGGCTATATATATATTAGTGTTCGGCAGTAGTTAACTAGAAGTAGTTAACTAGTAGTTAACTACTAGTTGTAAATACGTTTGTTTTGAACTAGTTAACTACTAGTTAAATTACTTTTTCCCCAACTACTAGTTACAACGACTTTCGAAAAAAAAATTTTAAATCTACTTTTTGAAAAAAAATAACAATTTCATAAACATTGCATTATTTAAATTTTTAGCTTATGAATATTATTCACACAAATGTATTTTTTATATTATGTTATATAATAAATAAGTACTCATAAAAAAAATCATAACATTTATTGCAGTATTTAGGCAAATTAGAAAAAGCTTCCTAATATAATCAATAAATACGGACCGCACCAGCACATGCACAATGAGGTTTCATTTAAAGACCAAATCTTCATTGTGGGGAAGCTTTACCTCTACTCCAGTATCATGAATGCGTTTGGGATACCATGAAACACACACACACAAAAAAAGAAGAAAGAATGCTGGTTTTTATGATTTTTTTTAGAAAAAACTGATGTTTATGATTCTTTGCTTAGACAAAATATTGATTTGTATGATTAAACAAAAAACTATTTATATCAGCTTCCTTCCAAATCATTAAAATATTTTTTATCATAAATTTTAATATATTCTGGGTTGAAGCCATTCTTTAGAATTTTAACTCACTATATGGTAGCCTTAATGCATCTAGTCCTCTAGGGAAAGTTGGAATAGCTTCGTTAAAGTGTCAAAGAATGACATGTTATCAGAGAACATTAAGTTTTTGGACATGCTGACTACAGCAAAAGCATCAACAGCACCTATAGAAAGGATTTTTTCTACATTTGGAATTGTGCACTCAAAATTAAGAAACAGATTGGGGGTTGATAAGGCATCAAAACTGGTCTTCTTGATGAAACATCTAAATAGTAAAAGTGATTAATCTATATTAAACATTTTATGTGATATTTGCACTCTCTGTTTATATATTCAGGAAGTTTGTATACACTCAAAAAATTATAATAGTCCAGTCAACTTATTTGTATATGTTCAAGAAATTATAATACATTTAGTCCAGAAATATAAGCTTTCTCTTCTGTTTCTTGTTGTTCTCTGTTTATTAAGCATACATTTTTTATATAATATAATTAATTAGTAATTAATTTTGAACTAGTAATAAATAATTATTTCAACTGAAATATCTTAAAATTCTTTGAAGACATAAATACTTAACTGAATTTATTGCTGTATTTGTGTGCACATACATATTTTTGCATTAAAAAATCCAAACAATCTGATTTAAATAAAAAAATACTATGTTTTAATTTTTTTAAAGAAAAAAAAATCACCTACCCTGCCTTCAGCACAATTTGAAAGAATATAATCTAAATTCTAAAGCATGCACGTTGCAAAGATATTTTGTTAATGAATGGGGGTTGGGCAGAGGGAGAATTTTAAATTGATAATAAGTGTAAACCCCTTCATTTTACAGCTGCTGAAAAACTTATTTCTTAAAAACATAAATTATTAACTTTATTAAACAAATACATATTGAAATAAAAGTTTAAATTTAGAGAATAAGGATTTGTCTTTAATCATAGAACTGTTCAGTGTTATTTGGAAATATTCAATCTTTGAATGTTTTACAGGAATTTCTTTTAAATTGTATTAATGATTAAAAATAATATTGAGTTAAATTATTAGGATTAAATATTTAAGAACAAGAATAACGGAGCACGGTACCTACTTCCAAATTTTTTTCGTTTGACATTCAAATAAAAAATATTACATGCATTTAATTTCAATTATGATTAGAAATGATATTTCAAAGTACAACCTCATAGTGATCAACCATTAATTTAAAATGTAAAAAAAAAATCAACTTTTTAAATTTTTTACAACGTTCTCAATCATGTTTTTTTTTCAAACGGATCTTCCTTTGTAATGCTTCCGAAACATTCTAGAATAAAAGTTAGCATGGAATTAACTATCTCACACTTAGTTGAATTTTAACAATTTTTTTTTTTTTTTTTTTGTTATGTCAGTAAAAACGACAAAAGATTCAAAATTGCAATTTCAACCAATTGAATAAAAACAATCTTCAAAATTCAGAGTCAAACCCATGCTAATTTTTGTTAAACATACTCCGAGGAATGCACATACAAAGTTTCAAAGTTGTATCTTTAAAGGAAAAAAAGCCTTAGGGATTTTACTACACGTCACTGGTCAAAAATACAAAGCAGAGAGAAATGCGTTCAAAGATTTTAAATGCAGAATGAAAACAGCAAAAATCATTTATAAAAACCGCAATATCATTTAAAATTTTGCTCACTTACGTTTGAAATTTTGTATGAGGCTTTAAACATGAGTTTTATCTGTTGATATGAGTAATTTAAAAAATATAGCTAATTCGAGCAGTTTTTAGGTACTGTGCCCTCTTAAAAATGGAAATTCAAATGAATTATACTGAAAAGTAGTTAACTAGTAGTTAAGTACTTTTGGAGAACAGCGGACTACTAGTTACAACTAGTCTCAGAAAAAAGTAGTTAACTACTAGTTGCAACTAGTTTTGTTTAGAGTAGTTATTAGTTGGTAGTTAACTACTTTTTGACGAGTATTTGCCGAACACTAATATATATATATATACAACAGTAGCGCCACTACGCGGTACTGCAAAAAATTTTTGGTGTTCACAGTTGGTGTCAACATGAAAATGATTAATTTTTTGATGTATTTTGCATTCTTTTCAGTGTCTGTCTAAAAAAACACGGACAGTAGAATATTTTTTTAAGCATATGTTGTGCGCTAACTCATCTGCGCATTAAAAATTCGATACTAGTGATCATTTATCCCATTTCCATAGGAATGAGCAGTCGCCGGGACATTTCGATGCGCAACGGAGTTCACAGGTGTCATGTGCTAAGAAGCGTTATACTGCCCGTATTTTTTTATACAGGGTGGGGCAAAAGTATTGACCCGGTTTTGAAGGGTTATAAAAAGAAAAGCTAATACAGTTTGAGACTTAAAACTTTTTTTATTTTAATCTGTATGTAATCCCATTTTTTTCCATTAAGTTTTGAATACCACTTCAGCAAGATAGCGGCCTTCAGCACCAACACACTGATGCAGTCCATTTCTTAAGTTTTGGGAAACTTTTCTGCATATTTCAAGGGGTGTGGCGGATATTTCCTCGATTATTCGGTGCTTCAGCTCTTCTAAAGTATGGGGAACTTTCTCCTTCAAATAACCCCACAAAAAAAAAAAAAAAGCTTAGGGGACCGTAACATTGCGCGGGGTATTGAAATGCACACGAAGAGGCAGTCTATTTTCTCTACGTGGAAAAATAGATTGCATCAGTGTATTGCTGCAGAAGGTCGCCATCCTGCTGAAGTGGTATTCAAAACTTAATTTAAAACAATGGTATTAAATACAGATCAAAATAAAAAAAAGTTTCAAGTCTCAAATTGTAATAGTTCTTTTTTACCCTTCAAAACCGGGTCATTACTTTTGCCCCACACTGTACAACCACATAAAAAAATTAGAGTACATCAAAAAGTCAACTTTACACCAACTGAAGTCGGGTAAACGTTTCGAAGTCGGGTAAAAATCATTTTCAGTAACACGGGTAAAAATGTTTACAGTACTTGAAAATTACATATACTTGAGTTATCGAGTTTTACTGATGCTATTTAAGCGCATCGCAACTGAAAATAAAATATTCAACTGAAATTGCCTTGAATGCTTGGACATGTAGCTATGAAAGTTAAAAATTGCTACCTTTCGCTCATGCGCAATAAAAAATCAATTTCTTTTAAAATCTGAAATCTATCAAGTATTCAATACTTTTTATTTCAAATTTCAGTATCATGCTTCTGTTGTGTGCTGTCAAGCTTTTGGAAAGCTTGGTACCGTTTTCTCTAAAAACTTAGCGTGTTATAAGCCAAAAACGTGTGCAGAAAATTTGAAAGAATTCCTTATATTTTCGTGAGTTAAGTAGAATTTTTACGAAACTTCACGGAATATTTGTGCATGGCAAATAAACAATTTTTTGAAATTTACAACCTATTTCCAGCTTTTTAAGGATAATACAAAGCATCTTTCTTCTTTTTCAACTTGTTGATGATCCCCTAAATGATAGCGCGAATGAATTTAGTGGAAAGTGTGTTGTTGTTGTTTTTTGTGCCACTTGGTGTCCAAACTCCCCTTCGCGGAGCGACCAGGAATTAACCCTCTAATTCCCATTTCCGCCTCAAGGCGGACGACGATAACAAAACTTGGGCGTTAGACGGTTAAGTCAAATTTAAATAATTTAAAGGAAATGATTGAACAAAAATAGCACTAAAAATTTCTACCAAACTTTTTAATCAGGATGTAAGGCACTGAAAGAAATGTATAATTAACCATCTAATTTCCAACTCCGCCTCAAGGCGGACGACGATAACAAAACTTGGGTATTAGAGGGTTAAGGCAGTAAGAAGCGCCTTCCGTTTTATAGATAAGCACCACAACGTTGGAAGTACGACTTGGCTCATTTTCATTTGGATGACAACAGAGGGGGATTCACCACAAATGCGTCACCTTCCTTTTTTGACCTAAGAGTGAAGGGAAGGAAAATTCTCCATCCTCGGGAACTACCTCGGGATTTCAGGGATTTTATATGCATGTATCCCCAGGCTTCAGCGGTTCGGGTATAGAGCACCAGGTTGGATGGTCGATATCCTAACCACTAAGCCACACAACATTCATCCCTCGTTGTCAAGTATCAACGACATCTGTTTTTTAGAATGAACTCTAGCCCTACGTATGTGGGTAACCGAGCGATTCTCAACCTGTGGGGCGCGAGAATATCCAAGCGAAAATATTACTTTAAAAAATTGATTAACTGGCGGAAAGGAAATCACGCATACCCATAGAAAACAAAATACATTTCGACACATTTTATAACTTATTAAAGTAAAACAAATTACTAAATTAAAACTTTCTCAATCAAAACATACTAAATTAAAAACCAATTAATGGTTATTAGTGACTTCCTTGGGCCTGTCTTGTAAAGCAAAGTTTTCCGAAAGAAGGCTTACTATAGAAATAGCCATTCTCAGTTCTGTTTCTGTATTTAGCCGAGATCTATAGTTTGTCTTCGAAAGAAACCACAGCATAAAATCTAGTTTTACGACAGTAGGATGTTGAAAATGATAATAGAATGCGAAATGCCCTTGTTTTTTTGGGCAAAAAAATCATCTTCTACTCCTGCCCAAAATTCAAATAGGGCAATATTACTAAACTAATTTTATTACTAAATGACTCGTTTTTACTCTTTAGCAGTTAGTTAAAGTAATTTAAAAAAAACAGAATCCAAAGTACTCAGTATACATTATTGTTGTATACATTTTAAGGTAAGTGGGGGGCGCGATGAAAATTATGATAGAAAATTGGGTCTCGAATACTGAAAGGTTGCGAAACGCTGGGGTAACCAGTGGCGGATCAAGCCATTTGGGGGCCCTAAGCGGTAGAGCATTTTGGGTCCTCACACACAAGTCAAAAAGTTTTTGTTATAAAATTTAAAAAAAAAAACAATTTATAAACAAATTTTTTAAAAAAATAGTAAAAATATTTACTTTATTTACACATTAATGTAAAATTTTATTTATAGTTACAAAAATTTCCTTCATACTTTCATTTTTGCAAAATCATCGATTGTTTTGCCAGAATCTGCATTGCTTAAAATGTCTTTCAGTTTCTCATGAACTTGGAAGTTGGTAGTGTATGGAGGATTCTGAGAGCCCATTTGGGGACCCCCCCTGAAGTTTCATGGAACCCACCATCGTCGTATAGCCGTCGTCGATGGGCTTTTTAAGTTGTTTCGTTGATGAGTTGAAATTTCTTTACTGTAAATGGATAAAAAATGTTTTAAATAAAAATAATAAAAATATTTATAAATATAAACATATCATGAAAAAAACTGAAAGGTGAAACTTTCGGGGCCCTTTAGTCGCCCGCTGCCGCTTAGTCCGCTTACCGTTAGATCCGCCACTTTTGGTTGTAACTTCAGTTACAACCACCTTGCATTATGTAACTTGCAGAAGATTTCGAACTCGACTGCGAAAGGTTCTACTGCAGAGGGTTGAGAGGATGTAGAGCATGCAGGAGGCGCGGGGGAGAGGAAAAACAAAAAGTCTTACGTATGGGAGGGCAAAGGAATAAGTGAAGGCAACTCCAGATTATGTTCAGGCAACCTGCGGAAAGAGAAACCACTTTGTAGTCACGCTCCTGAGTATTGTTCGGCCCCGGTAAGTCGAGCGAGGTGCCCTCTCAGAAATGCATGCTCAAAACTTTCGCCGTATTTGACGAAATGGCTTCGTGAAAAATGCTCCGAGCAAACCTTTCGTCAAAATGGCGAAATGTGTGTAGTAACTTTTTCAAGTCACGTGAACCCGCGAGGAAAGAATCGACGAAATTTTCTTGACGATCTGAAGAATCGTCGAAAATGAGGGTTCTATTTTTGAGAGTGTGCCCTTCTCCTTCGAAAGAGAGAAGTGCTGTTGAGTTGAATTACCTGAGAAGCGTTTACCCAACTGCATATTTTTTCTCTGCACAAGAACAAATAAATGCTCTCAAATCCAGGCTTCAAGTTACCGGAGCCGAACAATATTTGATTTGTGTGCTAAATACCAAAAATGTTTAGTATTAGGTCTACAATTTTTATTTCATCTCCTTACGGTCAACTTTCGAGGCCGTTTTGCAGGGAACCCTCCTTATTGAAAAAATATAAAAAATGCATTAGAAATAGTATTTATTGTTGCAAATGCTTTTGGGAAATCCGTACTCTCTCCGCAAAGTGACTCCAAATTAAGATAGACAGGGAGGAGCGCTTTTCGTTTATGACACCAGATGACGCCACCACAAATTTCACCACCTCTTTTATTTCTTTTCTTTAGGTCAATGGTTCCCAACCTTTTTCACGTCGCGACCCTGTTTTTAAAAAGTTACAAAGTCCGTGACTCCCGCCCCCGCCCTCTCTCTCTCTATATATATAAATAATATATTTAGCTTGAAAATCGGCATGTATATATATATATATAATATATATATATACTAGTAAGCCCGGTGATCATACGAAATGACAGCTGTTCTAGATATTACAAATATACAATTCTCCCAGTAACCGGAAATGCGCATCAAATTAAAGAGATATTTATCAAGTAGAACAGCAAAGTTTAATGAATAAATACTAAACATATAATAATTTCAGGAAAAAAAAATTCTTACCGAAAAGAAACATCTGAGTTATAATAATAATCTGTAAAATAAAAATATTATTTACTATATAATCAAATTATTTGTGAAAAATATTTATCTATTTTATATCCAACATAATCATCGTCGAAGCAATAGTTTTAACGAAACTGGAAAAAAGAGCGCTGCCACTTTAATATATATGAAAAGCGCAGACGATAAATAAATTAAAACAAAGATAGAAGGATTCGCGTTTACATTCAATGTTAACGGAGATTGCAAATCTAGCGATGCCTCACTCAAAATGCTAGATAAATGTTTTGGTTATTAGTATATTTGACATGTGTTACAACAATGGCAACAGCATTACAATGACGCAAGGAACCAATAAGCTATCGGCGACAGACACTTAAGCCGCTTATATATAAGATATATACTAGGGATGTAACGAATATTCGGCCACTATTCGGTATTGGGCCTATTCGGCCCTTTAGCCGAATACTGGGTATGGTCAAATTCGGCCTGGCCGAATATTGATGAAATATTCGGCCGAATAGTTCAGCTGCAGTAGAAATTAGTAGATTTTTAACATTTAAAATTGTATTATAATTATTGCAAAAGAATACATTAGTATATAGCTTTAATAAATAAAAATTAATTTAGAAAAAACTACTTTTTTTAAACCTTGACTGAGCAAAAACAGATTTTAATGTTCTAATATGGAATTTTATATTTAGCTTTTACTCTCAAAAACTGGCAATAGTTAATTATGATGGAAAATATAAGAAATTTATTTTTTTATTATTAACAAAGTGGAAGTCAGACTCTGTTTTGGAGACTGATTTATTGTGAATATTGGGTAAGTGAGAAATGTGAAAAGTCTAGAATATATCATGAATATTTAGATAGCATAAGTTATTGAGGTTCTTGAAAATAAAAATATATTCCAGTTAAGTGTATTAAATTTTAATAAATCTTTTAAAAATAGGTATGTAAAAAACCCCATAAAATAAAAATATTAACTTTTATAACTTTTAAAACATTTTCATAACAGCTTTGAGCGAGGTAAAAGTTCACTAAGCAATGTATTAGTTCTTTCGTTTGAATTATATAATTAGTAAAATAATGCTAATTAATGTTTACTACCATAAAACCTGTCATTTCTATTCCACTTGTGGGTGAAATTCTTAGTTTTATTGCATTCAAAACAATAGAGAAAATAGATTAATTTTAAATAGTTTCAAATTCTTAAACAGAATTAAGTCGTACATCATAGATTGTGTGTAATTATTGTTTGACTTTGTGAGTAATTTTAAATTTTACAAATACTTTCTATTGCAACGATTTTCTAGAAATTTTAATATTCGGCCGCCGAATATTCGGTATTCGGTCTAAGACATTGGCAAATTATTCGGCTTCGGCCTATTCGGCCTAGAAGAGATGGCCGAATATTCGGCTTCGGCCTGGAAGAAATGGCCGAATATTCGACTATTCGGCCAAATCACCATTCGTTACATCCCTAATATATTCATGCCCATTTCCGCGCAAGTGCGCTAACGCAAATACGATTCGTTAGATTCTAAGCTACCTCAGAACCCAACCCTGCAGTCAATATTTTTATTGCAGTGAACTTAGACACTTGAAAATAAAGAACTTTACAAGATTCATAAGGACAATGAGAGGCAAAGTAAAATAACAAACTTACAGTGAGTTGAAGAACTGCACTTTTACGAAATTTCTACGATAAATAAACAATTGCCACTTCATCTGTTGTCGTTGTTCTTGTTTCTAATGCCACTTGGATATCCAAGTTTCCAGGAATTAAGGCAGTGAGGAAAAGTCTTATGAGCAACACAACGGTGGAAGTACGACTTAGCTCATAATATATCTGGAAGGCACTGATGGCGTCCCCCCGAATACGTCACCTTCCGTTTTTGACCTAAGAATGAAGGGAAGCGAAATTCGACATCCTCCGGCTACCCGCGGGACATCAGGGTCTGTGGATTTCACATGCACTCAAGTGTTCATGGGAAGCCCGACATCCTAATCACTAGGCTACCTCGACCCCTACTTCTACCTCAGTTAATGCCAGATCCTAAATTACAAGACGATTTTTTTCGGTGTTTCTACTGATAAAGAAATTCTAAATCATGAAGGAACGAAACTTAAAATTACGTTTGTATAACCTGTTCAGACCCCAGAACTAAGCACAAACAATTTTGACACAATTTTTTGGTTCTTCTCTGATTTAAAAAATGATTACAAAACAAAAGAAGTAAAAAAAAAATTTTTTTTTAATTTTAATTAATAATTAGTTTAAACAATAATGAATGCCCCATTTCCATGTTTAAAACAAAGTAAACTATCTGTTGATTCATTTCAAAAACAATGGGGTGTTTTAGCTTTCAAATTGCACGAACAGTCGTTAATAAACAGTTTTTAAAATGTACCCTATTGGGTACACTTGGAATGAAAAGGTTAAAACACTTGCATCGATTATAAATGCAAAAACAGTTAAGGCAAGTGCGTGATCTTTTTAAACATTTTTTCTTGTAACCCCATACATTCTTCTCTGCGAGTTACAAATGTCAGCAAGCTAAACATTGCCTCCAAAAATTAGACACTGCAAACTTACAATAGTTATTCGATACTAGTGAATTTCATGTAAAAATTTTACGTTTTTATTTATCACAAGCTTTTGTTACACATTATTCTAACGTTCAGTTTCTTAACTATTGATGATTTATTCAAAATAAAAACGATTTGAAAGAAGAAAACTTGATTTTTTTTTTGTCTCACTTTTATAACATAGAAGAAAACCATTTTCAAACGAATAATTATGATTAAATAATGCAAATGAGAGTTTAAAAGCATTTTTATTCCAACGCACTGTTATAGTTCCAACCAGGGTTGCCAGATGTGGTGAAAATTAGCCATTATGGCTAATTTAAGCTGCTGCTGGATAAAAGTATTTTCAATGACTAGGCACAAACAAATCTGGCTAATTTTAAATTTAGTATTCTACATTAAAGTTAATAATTCGCTTTCTTTATTTCAACAAAGATTTGTTTGCTTTGAGATTCAGATACATTTAATGGTAATATCCAGTATCCCAACGTTTCTTAAAAATTCGGTTCCGATCCGTTCACTAAACGAAAGATCCAGTGAGTAAAATTTGATTTTGAAATTTAATTAATAATGTTTTGGAAATATATGTAAAGAGAAAAACTTGTACGTGTTTGGAAGCTATGTAATGTTTAAAAATAGGCGTAGAATTTATAATTTTGAAAATATCAGAGCCGGATATCCGGTACAAATTCGTCAGACAAGAGACACCGGATATCCGATAAACTGAATATCCGACTTGGAGCTTGGGTATCTAATTGCCTTTATAACAACAACCAGAGCAACAACAACAACAACCGAGTTTACAGAAAGTGGCTATTATTGTCTTCTAAATGGTTTCTCGCAACCAGGCTAAAAGTCGTGTGGAAAATCTAGCAGCCCTGGTTCCAGATTCCACGGGAAAGCCTCGAACATCTGTTTATTCATCTAACATCAATCATTTCTTCATGGTATATGAAATTGTGTCGAAACTATTTGAAACTTTTTAACATTCAATTAACCCTTTCAGTCCCAGGCCAATCTAAAATTCTATTAGGTTTAATGACGTTCATTTGGTATTAAATGCATCTTCGGAGGCCGATAATTAAAATAAGGGATATGATTTTTGTATTAAACTTTATGATGCTCATTTGGCATCATTTGGTTGGTCTGCTTTAGAGACTGAATAAGAGGAAGGGGGCCTCAGTGGCTGAGCGGTGAAATCGACTGGCTCCGGTGCCTCCCTGCGCGGAGAGAAAGAGGCGTGGGTTCGATTCCGACCTTTGCCCTGGGTGTATTTCCTTCTTTGTATATTAAAATCTGGTGTGCTGTCTTGTTCTATCTCTCATATTGGACGAGAGTTTGAGGCATATCCTTGAGAATAGCAAGTAAACTCGAATATTTATGTGACCTGAAATGGTCGTAAACAAACAAACAAACAAACAATAAGAGGAAGGAAAGTTAAGAATATGATGGTGGCTGAGCGGTTAAATCGACTGGCTCCGGTGCCTCCCTGCGCGGAGAGAAAGAGGCGTGGGTTCGATTCCGACCTTTGCCCTGGGTGTATTTCCTTCTTTGTATATTAAAATCTGTTGTGCTGTCTTGTTCTATCTGTCATATTAGACTAGAGTTTGAGGCATATCCTTGAGAATAGCAAATAAACTCGAATATTTATGTGGCCTGAAATGGTCGTAAACAAACAAACAAGAATATGATGATGTCAAATAGCACCTCTGGGATTGAAAGGGTTGTTGAGCACTAAGCAGACATGTTTTGTCTCATTCTTTGGAACGACGTAAGTACTTTTATTGCTTTCATTGAAATATTGTATTTAACTTGTGAGTGTTTTAATAAGGTGTATAGTGATATGCTCCTACCAATGTTTACAATGTTTTTCCGCTTTTGCAATCCATTTTAAGATTTTGCCCACAGTATTAGCGATTTTTAACAAAACTGTGGATCCATTTTTTCTAGATTTCAGCAATATTTTAACGACTAAAATATGTTGATCGACTTAGATTTAGACTTTAATGATTACGATTGTGTTATTTAAATTAGCAGCAGCAAGTACATGGTTTTGTTATGTTTATTTATGCAATAAATGATAAGGCCCCCCCCCCCACACAAAATATATTGAGATAATAGAAATCGATTGTCGCTACCGCATATGTTATGCGACACTCGACGGATTCTTCAAACTATGTGCATCAAACTTTTTCAAAGTTGCCGATTAATAAGTGTCTTTAAAAAATTAACTCAAGAATCAAATATGCTTAGATTGTATATTTTTTCTTTTCTTTTTAACCAGAATGAATATTGAATGGAGATATATCGAAGATTATGAAGTATGGAAATCAAGTACTACATAAAACGTGTAGTCTTTCGATTTACTCGCTTTATATGAAGAGTTGTTTTGCTAATTTTGTTCTTATTGGAACGCAAGTCCAGAAGAAGGTGGAAATGATGCTAGTTAACTTTTAGGATAGCATTCGCTTTAAATACGTTCAACAAAAAAAGCTCGAAATCCTAATCAGGATGCAAAAACTGACTACTGAAAAAGGAAAACAGTTATCAGAAATAAATAAATGGAAAATAAATTGTTTCTTAGGGGCCGTTCATAAATGATGTCACGCTTTTTTCCCATATATTTGACACCCTCCCCGTCACAATATGTCACACTTCAGCGGACCCCCCTCCCCCCTTTGTCACATGCCACGCTATGTTGCCTAATGCATGATGACTTCTTGTTACCCCCTCCCCTTGTCACACTTTGTCACAATTTCACGGACCCCCCCTCCCCCCTCGAAGCGTGACATCATTTGTGAATTGCCCCTAAGAGGTTTTGCTTTTGTTGTGGAGACTTCTAAGGCTCATTCATAAATGATGTCACGCTTCGAAGGGGGGAGGTGGTTCGAGAAGTGGGTATAGTTTGTGACAAGGGTGGTAACAAGAACTGGTGATATCACACATCTTGGTTACTATAAAAACGTTTAAAATCAGCAAATTAAATTTCTTTTAAAAGTTTTTTTGATTTTCATCATTTGTGTCATGGATCATTTTGTATCGTAAATACCGATGCTGATTAATGTTTAACTTTACTTGTTGAAAGTTTGAAATGAAGTTTTCTTAGGCATTTACACTTTTGTCACTTTTTTAGGATTCGAACAATTAGTATATTTTACTGTTCTATTCTAATTATATTTTGTGTTGTGAACTTTAACCTCATTTTTTAAACTGAGTACATACGTAATCTTTATTATTATTATTATGCTCACAAATGTCCCTAAAAGTTAAAAAATAAACTTAGAAACATGATCTATAACTCGGTTCTTCGTTTCTGAACTGCAAGTGCATATGCTTATGTCCTATGTGACAAAGGGGGGGGGGGGGGTAGGGGGTATGATGAAGTGTGACACTTTGTGACAAAGGGGGAGAGGGGATCAAATATATTGAAAAAAAAGTCTGACATCATTGATGAACAATCAATTACTACTTCGCGTTTCCGTGTACAGTTAGTTCCTTGTTAGTCAGTTATGATGAAGTGTGACACTTTGTGACAAAGGGGGAGAGGGGATCAAATATATTGAAAAAAAAGTGTGACATCATTGATGAACAATCCCTTACTACTTCGCGTTTCCGTGTACAGTTAGTTCCTTGTTAATCAGTTATGATGAAGTGTGACACTTTGTGACAAAGGGGGAGAGGGGATCAAATATATTGAAAAAAAGTGTGACATCATTGATGAACAATCCCTTACTACTTCGCGTTTCTGTGTGCAGTTTGTTCCGTGTTAATCAGTTTTGATCGGCACGCGTTATTTATTACATGCTGAGGAGAAATGGTTTGAAACTTCCATTTTAGGCAGGATCCAGGTTACAACAGAGTCAAGTGGCGTCTGTTTTGCAAAGAAATTAAGATTTTCAAACGAAGTAATCGTCACTCAAAATAAAGTTCCAGAATGACGTTTCCGTCTGAGAAAAATATCGGAACGTACACTGTTAAAAAAAACCTGAATTTTCAGAGTGTTTTTTGACTGATTTTGACTGAAGATTTCCGTCAAAATCAGTCATGGTTTTTCCTTCCAAAAACGGAAATATCACGTCCTGAAAGTACGAGAACGGAACTTTTCCGTTTTACGGTTGCTGTATTTTCACAACCTGATTTGGATTAACGGAGAAAAAAGAAAGGGAGCTTCTGTCACACAAGTCTCGGGAAAATATTATCAGAAACGGAATGTTTCCGGAAACTCTGCCGCCGTACTTTTTCCGTTATTTTCAGGAGATTTTTTTTACAGTGTAGTTCCGACCCCACTCCAGTTTTACGTTGATTTTTCCGACCAAAGGTGCATAAAAATGAATTTCTGCTCCACTGATTCAGACGATCTTTCAGCTACGCATCGGTGAAATGGTTTGCCCCTGTTCTGTGTAGATTCAGAACTTGTGTTTTTGAATAAAATCTGTTTTGACGCGTGAGATTGAAAAGGGCTGGTTCCAAGCTTCTTATGTCATGTATGTCTGTAACACTTTTTTTTTTTTTGGTTTAATTTCAGTACTGAATATTCAATCAACTCAAGGGCCGTATCCAAAGGGGGGGGGGCAGAGGCCTGTTTCCCCCTCCCCCCGAATTTTTTCATAATGTAGTACATATTCCTCCCCGAAACTTTCCTCAACATAAGTGTTTCAAAGTCAGGGCACCCCCAAAAAAAAAAATTTTCTGGCTACGGCCTTGAATCAACTCATAAATGATGGTTTGTTTTCAAATTTTGATGACTACTTTTACAAATAGCGGAAGATGTTAGTCTAAAAGTACAATAAAACCTCTCAAAAAGTTACACTGACTGGAAATGATGTCCTAAATCAGGGGTCTCCAAACTACGGCCCGAGGGCCACATCCGGCCCGCGGACAGATTTTGTCCGGCCCGCGGAGAGCTAGCTAATGGCATCTGGCAAAAAAGTAATCATATTTTACACCACTAGTGGACTGATTCAACTTTTTACCACCGGCAACAATTAATGATAATATGGTTTTGGCCCTTGGAATTTACTGGAGTAATCAATATGGCCCTAAGGCTGGAAAGTTTGGAGACCCCTGTCCTAAATAGAGGTTTCCCTTCCTCGGAGGTTTATAAAACAGTGTCTTAACTTAGTTAAAGGGCGCACCGTACCTTCTTCCAATTTTGATTTTCGTTTAACAGTCAGATATAATGCATTGTATTTAATTCCAATTATGATTAGAAATGAAAGTTGAAAGTAAAACCTCATTGTGATGACCCATTAATTTATAATTAAAAAATAATAGTAACTTTTCTTTCAGTTTTTAAATTGTCCTATAACTTTCCCAAGTATATCTTTTTTCAAAGGATTTTTCATGAATAATACTTACCAAACATTCTAGAATAAAAATTGTCATGGAATGAATTGTCTGAAACTTAGTTGAATTTTAATATATATTCTTTTTAGTTAAAAACTCAGAATAAAGGACCAAAAATTCAAATTCAACAATTAAATAAAAACAAACTACAAACTCCTGAGCGAAAACCATGCTAATTTTTGTAAACGTATTGCGATGAATGCACATACAAAGTTTCAAAGCTGTTTCTTCAGCTGTAAAAAAGCCTGAGGGGTTTTACTACACGTCATTGGTCAAACACACAAAGCAGAGAAAACTGCGTTTAAAGATTTTAAAGGCAGAATGAAAACAGGCTAAGGTCATTCATTCACAAAAACCGGAATATCTTTTGAAGTATTCCTCAAAAAAGTCTGTAATTTTGCATGAAGTTTTATCTGTCGCAATACGCAATAAGATTGTTTTCGAGATTTTGAACAATTACTGTGCTCCCTTAACGTTTCAATAATAAACATCGAGTTACCATTAAAGCTTAAGTACTGAAAATATTCTATGCATACAAAATATAAGTCGAAATGATTGAAATTTAAAATTTTTGAAGTGAAACTTCTTTATCGGGGTTGGAAAAAAATTTAGTGTAACATTTTTTCGTTACGCGTCACATTTTTCCGTTACGCGCCACATTTTTCCGTTACGCGCCATCTTTTTCTTATCCCTACCACGCATGATTCGAAGTATACTTTCTCCAGCGGAGTAGGGATTGGTAAATGTCTCCAATGTATTTTGCGGCCCGTTTTGAGTAGTTACATTTTTGAAATCCAGGTGGCGATTGCATCGACTTCCATAAAAGCCCATGACCCGTTGTTATCATACACAAGTGGCGGTGCCTCTTTACTCGGCAACAATAATGATAAAATACCGATGATATTAAGTGGAGATTTTAATATCAATTTTGCATCAGAAAAATCTTTGAAACTAATTGAATTTTTGAAAGATAAACTTAATTTATCCATGAAAAACAATCCTCAAACGTCGACAACGAGATCCGGCACTACAATTGATGGAGTTTACGCTCGGTTACTAAATTTTGTGGAATGTAAACAGTATATTTCGTATTTCAGTTACCATAAGCCATTAATAACACAAATATATAATAACGACATCAATGATAGTAATAATTCTATTACAATTAATGAAATTCAATAATAATCTTTGTAGTAATAAGCTAAAATGAAATAATTGTAGAATTTGTATTTATGTCTATGATAATAAAAGCCTTTTATTAAACTTTATCTAATTTAACTTTATTTAACCAATTTCTGTAAAGTTGCATATAGTAAACTATTTTTTGAAAAATAACGTCATAAAGAAGTTTCACTTCTTACGAGTGTACGCTAGTACACGCACACATTTTTTTTCATTGAAAAACTAAATGTTTAGCAAAAGTGTCGTATTGGCAAAGTTTTGTAACTTACAGAAATTTATTTCAAGTAATCTACTAGATGGGTTTGCTTTAAAGTATAATTTTCAGTACAGTATGGATTGCGTTGGGCCGTGGTAGCCTAGTGGTTAGCACGTCGGACTTCCACCTGGGAGGTCGCTCGTTCGATGCCCACTGAAGACCACCATGTATACTTGGGGATATGTGCATGTAAAATCCGTAGACCCCACTACCTCTCCCCGTGCGTAAGCAATCCTAAGGCCTCGGCTAACAGGTAGGGGTCTGGTGGAGAAAAGTATGGATTGCGTTTAGTGTACTTTTTCCAATCCCTGTGCAAAAAACTTATTGGTAGCCGCGTACTGTCTGGTGTGTCAATGCTGAGTCCACAAGTTAATCCATAGTACGAAAGAGGGAAAAGCCTTCACAAGTAGGTTTTGGTCTGCACTTTAAAACACACTTGTTTCTTTGTTCATGCTTCTAGGGCCCATACCAACTTTCAGAAGTTAATTTTTAGGGAAAAAAACCCAACTTCAGTTTACAGTAAATTTTTCTTCGCCCTATATAACTTGAATTTTGGAATTTTTTTCTCTGTTGAACGTCCCTTAAATAATGCGTCCCTTATTCAGAGGTAAAATACAAGTTGAACTCGCTTAATACGAAGTGCCAATAATTCGCTAATTTGTTTGCTCGATTCCGGTTGAAACCCGGTCCGGGAGACTACATAAGAGGAACGTTTTTAATTTTTTGGTTTTATTTTTATTTGATTGAATAACATCTATTCACATGTTCGCTAATTGTCTTGTTCGCTAAATCTTGTTCGCAGTTTACAGTAAATTTTTCTTAGCCCTATATAACTTGAATTTTGGAATTTTTTTTCTCTGTTGAACGTCCCTTAAATAATGCGTCCCTTATTCAGAGGTAAAATACAAGTTGAACTCGCTTAATACGAAATGCCAAAAATTCGCTAATTTGTTCGCTCGATTCCGGTTAAAACCCGGTCCGGTCCGGTCCGGGAGACTACATAAGAGGAACGTTTTCAATGTTTTGGTTTTATTTTCATTTGATTGTATAACATCTATTCACATGTTCGCTAAATCTTGTTCGCTAATTTGTCGTGCCGTTATTCGCAACAACCGTGAATACGTAAAATTGTGTTTAAAAAAAACTATTAGAAATGCATATTTATCTTTCAAAAATAATTACTACTATTTTATAATACAAAGTAAAGTAAATAGTGAAAACAAATGATTTATTTTTGCTAATATATACTTTTAAATCTCACTAGTACATTGAGAAAAAGTAAACTTGCCTTTTAAAATTTAACCATTTTAGAAAAAAATCCTTAACGGTTAGTTGTTTTTTTAGGTACATTAAATTTTATCATATGAATTACTTGGTGGTTTACAATGACTCAAAAGAACCAACAATTTCTTTAAAATAAAATGTAATTATATGCAATTGAGAAAACTTTTCGTGAATAATTCAGAAATTGTGTTCGTCTTAGCCGAAATCTGTATTTTAGCCTTCGTAATATGCGTCAGATATTTAGTGTCATTAAATAGTAAACTAAACTTGATGAGCAAAATGTTCGTTTTAGCCGTATTAACCGTGGTCTTATTAAGAGAGTTCAACTGTACATTGCCGTCTGTTGTAAATATTTTGAATTTTCAAATGAAACCATGCCCCGACAGACTGGACAAATATATACTTAAATGACGCAAAAATGCCTGTAATATAAAATGTCTGCCGCTCACAAAATAAAAAAAAAAAAACAATAGGTCACGAAATCCTATCCTGTCGAATACCTATCCTATGAAGATTCGACCTATTAAATGTTTCTACTCTGACAACTAAATTAATATGCTTGAGACAATAAAAAAATACTCTAAAATTGAACAACGCCAGACTCAGAAAACCAGTTATTAATGTTTAATTAATTTTAAGTATCTCTCGCGCAAAAAGCGGGGATTAACTTAAACCGTTAGCCCCCTGACGTCACACTTTGTTTCACTGTCGACTTTACGTTGCTCTTAAGGGACCAATCATAAATGTGTCACGCTTTTTCCGATATAATTGACCCCCTAAACCCTTTGTCGCAAAATGTCAAACTTCATCGGACCCCCTTCCCTCTTTGTCACATGTCATGCTATGTTGTATAAGTTTGATGTCACACTTCTTGCTACCCCCCTCCCCTTGTCACACTTTGTCACAAGTTCACGAATCTCCCTCCCCCTCGAAGTGTGACATCATTTATGAATAATCCCTAACTAGTTCGCTTTCTTCTCATCATCATTTTATTGTTACATTAAAATTATTACTTCATCATGGGAGTCTAGAAATTGTAAAAGGTCAATCAAGCAACGTGCCAAAAGTAACATCAATGATGTTATTTAATTTCATCCAATTTTATGCAGCGAAATTTCTTCCTTGGTGACTTTTATTGTTTACGAACATTATAAAGCAAACCTGATGCAGTTGAAACTTTCTCCGAATCCTCTTTGGCGGCCAACCCGGAACTCAAACCTCGGGGCTGTCCCCCCCCCCCCCGGTGGCCTAGTTTTTCCCCTTGTGTCCCCTCAGAGTGGTTTACATTTCTCCCTAAAGTGTGACGTACCTGCGCAGAAAATTTTTTTTTGCGTCGCTTGCTGCGTGCAATAATTCAACAATTATTTTTAAAATAAAAACATAACACAGAACAAAACTTTTTTCAGAAATGATGTCTATAGATGTTATTCAATCAAATAAAAATAAAACCAAAAACTTCCCTCTTCTGTAGCCGACCGGACCGGACCGGACCGAGTTTCATCCGGAATCGAGCGATTCGCTTCCACACTGTAAAAAAAATTTCGTTTAGTAGCTGGCATTTTTGGTGAAACTGAACACGATGTTTGGTGTTCGATGGGTGTAAAGTTGAAAAGGATTCATTGCTGGATGTACAGTGGAACCTGTGTAAGTTGACCACTTGCGGCGCAGCACTTTAGTGGTCAACTTAGACAGGTGGTCAACTTATAGAAGAACAGAGCTTTTTTTTTTTTTCTTTTCTTGCACTATGCATTTACTCATTTGTAAATAATTAAAATATAGATTCAGGCATTAACGTTACTTTAAAATAGCGATTAGCTCTTTTCTTTCACAATTATCTAAAATATCATTTAAAATTTTTTAACCCGAAGGACTTACTGTATCCTACACAACTTCAAAAGTAAAGTACTTAGTTAAAATTAAGATAAATATCATATCTATGATGTCAGTTACTTATAGTCTGTGTAATTAGAATAGGCGCATTAAGGTCGCGTTTCCTGCTTTGTCCCCATGGCAATTACAAGATAAAAAACAGAGCCAGACTTTTTTTTTTGCACTGGAGTGAAGGCAATGGCATGACTACACCTCCGATTCAAAATATTAGAATAATTGAGAAAAAGTAATAAGAAAGAAGTTATTTTCCATTTATTTATTTTTGAAATAAAGTAAATGCAATTAAATGTCTCATAAATTAAATCTGGATGTTTAGATAAGATTTTAACACTTATACAAAGTATAAAATACAATAAATGAGCTATACAATAGCTTTCTAAAACACATCAAAATATTCGAATATGATTTAGATCGGTTCAAAATATTAGAATACTTTATCTGACGCAATCTATTTTTGCCATTGAGAAATAAATCTGATTTTAATCCGACTATTATTATTATAACGAAAACAACAAACTGACTTATCATGTTCCGCAAACTAAGTGGGGAAAAAGTGTCTAGTACGGAAACTATGGCGACCAGAAGGGGAAAAGGTAGAGTTGTGTGCCCTTGACACGCCGATTGTAATTACACAGACTATATATGATGGTAAAGATTTCCTAAAAATATACATTTTTCAAAATGGCTATATCAGATCAAAGAAAAAAGAAGAAACTTATTTAAAGAATAGTTCACTTACATAGAGGTTTAGGCAAACTTTATATGGATGTTTCATCCATCCAGACAAATGCTAGCACTATATCATAAAATATATCTTGGAGAAGCTATTTTAGTTTTTTTAAGCTTTCCAAAAATTGATAAACAACTAAATTATAGTAATAATGAGGCGGTCCACTTACAAAATGTTTTTACAACGCTCCCACCCAAATTTGGCGTACATAAGTGGTCCACATAGACAGGTGGTCAACTTAGGTGGTCAAGTTACAAAGGTTTCTCTCCGTTATATAATATAGGACTCATCCCGTTCCCGTCAAAAGTGGTCGACTTAGACAGGTGGTCAACTTAGGTGGTCAAGTTACAAAGGTTTCTCTCCGTTATATAATATAGGACTCATCCCGTTCCCGTCAAAAGTGGTCGACTTAGACAGGTGGTCAAGTTACAAAGGTTTCTCTCCGTTATATAATATAGGACTCATTCCGCTCCAGTCAAAAGTGGTCGACTTAGACAGGTGGTCGGTCAGCTTACAAGGGTGATCAACTTTGCAGGTTTTACTGTACTTTAAATATTTTTTTTATGTGGTTCTCTCAAAAAATATAGTCAGTATAACGTTTCTCAGCGCATGACATTTGTTAACTCCTTTTACGTATTTTCTATGAAAATAGGATATATGAGCCATCGTAAGAAACGTTTGATGTTTCATGAGTGAACGAACATCCTATTCTAAAAAAACATTCTACCGTCTGTCATTTTTTTAGACTGACACTTAACCCCTTCCCTCTCGCTACCGTGAAAATGACGGGCTGAGGATTCGCCTTCTATTTCTCGCTCCCGTGAAAAGGACGGGCTGAGGTTTCACATTCTATTTCTCGCTCCCGTGAAAATGACGGGCTGAGGTTTCGCATTCTATTTCTCGCTCCCGTGAAAATGACGGGCTGAGGTTTCGCAGCCTATTACTCGTTCGCGTGAAAATGACGGGCTGAGGTTTCGCTGCCTATTTCTCGCTCCCGTGAAAATGACGGGCTGAGGTTCCCTCATTCCATTTCTCGCTCCCGTGAAAAGGACGGGCTGAGGTTCCGCATTCTATTTCTCGCTCCCGTGAAAATGACGGGCTGAGGTTTCGCCGCCTATTACTCGTTCGCGTGAAAATGACGGGCTGAGGTTTCGCTGCCTATTTCTCGCTCCCGTGAAAATGACGGGCTGAGGTTCCCTCATTCTATTTCTCGCTCCCGTGAAAATGACGGGCTGAGGTTCCGCATTCCATTTCTCGCTCCCGTGAAAATGACGGGCTGAGGTTCCCTCATTCTATTTCTCGCTCCCGTGAAAATGACGGGCTGAGGTTCCGCATTCTATTTCTCGCTCCCGTGAAAATGACGGGCTGAGGTTCCGCATTCTATTTCTCGCTCCCGTGATATTCCCGGGCTGAATCGTTTAAAATTTCAAAATAAAAACAAATCAAAAATTAAAAATGAATATATATATATTGTTCATGCACATATTTTTATGTTATTTTCAGGGATAAAAAAATAGGCACTTTTATGACCGTTAAGGGGTTAAAAATTTTTTTAATGTAATCAAAAAATGCATCATTTTCATCTTCACGCCAACAGAACACCATAAACTTTTACAATCGAAGGAGACCCTGAGAAGACTTGAGAAGAATTCTGTTAGTTTTTTGTGGGAAAGAAGAGCCACTGCCGGAATAAGCAAACAAGCTCCGAGACGGTCATTCCC
Source organism: Octonoba sinensis (assembly GCA_038502835.1). Lineage (NCBI taxonomy): Eukaryota > Metazoa > Arthropoda > Arachnida > Araneae > Uloboridae > Octonoba > Octonoba sinensis. The sequence goes on from CM076599.1 coordinate 180,105,333, forward strand.
AACTAACTCCACAATGGAACGAGGAAATCGTCCTGAAATGTCAAAGTTGAGGTTCGAATCTTTCCTCCTCGTTTCTCTCTTTGTTTTCCTCAACTCTTTCCGTCTCCGCACTCGCGTGAGAAACTCGTTTCGGGGATCACCTTCGCTTCCATTCCGAATTCAAAGGATGACCGGCACCGCTGACATTTCCGTTGATAGCGATATTTTTCTCAGACTTCTGAAGTATTAAAGATTTTTTTCAGTCAGGAAGAGTTTTTGAAATTCAGATGCCGTCAATCAAGAATTAAAAAATATGCAAATTGTTTCTAATTATGCTTCAAATTTTAATTTTTTTTGTAGATAACGCACCGACGAGGCATTTGGAAAGAAACATTACGTTATTATTGTGGAACTTCCAGAAGACCTCAATAGAACTTAATAAACATATAGTTATGAATGGAGGCAATTCACCGCTAGAGGGACTCATGAGCGATCATCGTTGTCACGTGATATCCGCTCTTTGTTTACTAAGATTTTCAATGGAGTTCTACGTGGAGTTCACTAGGCAAAATGAGTTATCTTAAAATTAATTTGACTGTTTTCACAGCTTTTTCTGGTTACAACGCAGTATTTACATTTAATTTAGTAATTATAAAAAATATTTATTAATTATTAGAATAGTGTGTTATTTAGTGTTCATTTTATGTAGTGTAGAGGAACTATATTTAGGCCTAGGTTTTAATTAGATTTTTGGAACTCGGAGTAAAGCGGTGCTACTGCTTCCTTTGTTTACATTGCTTTAATCGCTGCCACGTGACCAATGACGTTGCCTGAATTGCCTCCATTGCGCTACAAAGTGAAAATTATATTAATTTTTTAAACAACACCAATACGACTTTTAAACATAATTTTTGAAGACATAATTTTTGAAGCAAAATAATGACAGTCTAATTAACATTACACCATGAGTTACTATACATTAAAACTGCAGCAAACTCTGGGCCATTTATATTTGTAATTGATTCCTGATTACAAAAGTAATCATTAATCAAAACCTATCGTAATTTTGCACCAAAATCAAAAATTGTGTTAGTATCGCTGTTGTTTAAAGAATGAATTTATTTTTCGCTTTCTCGCGCAATTCATAATTTGAAGTCGGTTGTATTTTTCCTCAAGTTATTTTATTTTACTTTTTTTAGTGCAAATACATTTTTTATACATATTTTACCTCTTTATTACTATTTTTCTAATTATGGAATACGGTCAAACAAAGGTTACGGGACCAATGGGAAACCATCCTCGATCAATTAAAACAAAGAGTAATGAAAATCCAGTGAGAAGTTATGGGTGGACAATATAAAAGACTTACATACGGTATGAATGTATAACCGCCTCCTTTGTGAAGTCAGTTAAAATTACTTGTTTTACTCAATGAGATAATTATAGCAATCAGCACCTAACTTGTTGTTTTTTTCTTCTTTTAGATGTAGGGTTAAAATTTCGTACTTTTTTATTTATCGTTTGTCAAACTTTGCTATTAATCTCATGTCATTTTATGAACTATGTTTTGGCAACTGTAAGAATTCATTGTAAGAATGTATAAATGAGAGATTCAGTATTTGTTTTCTTTGAGTAATCAAAAACTGAAGCTATATGAGAGACACAGAGATAGAGATTTAAAAATTTGATGTTGATGTACGGAAAACTAGGCTCGCGTAGTTCTGGACTGACCTTTTTGTAATCTTGTGTTGGATTGTGTATTTGCAAGGGGGCGTGTTGCGAAAATAATGATTCGGCACACACGCTATTTAATGAAAGCTGCCGCAAATGACGGTTACAGGGGTATCTCCCGAGAAATCGATAACAGCATTTTCTAATGCTCCCGGAGTAAAATGGGAAGAAAAGAAGCGAGGATTTACAAATTCGACCAATGAAGCTCTAATCGCGGAGATTATTTGAAGAGAACTAATGGAAAGTTCTCTCTTAAAAGCAAAAGCATGTCGCGAACCACATCGATCCCAGCTTGCAACGGACGGTGGGGGGAGGGGGGGGGGAGAGTTCCATTTGTCAAAGCACAGAAACGAGCGAAATGACACTATTAGAATATTTTTATCCTCAGTAATGGATTGCGTTTTGTTCTAGTTTCGAATGACGCAGCGTATAAATACAGTCCGCGCTCGCTTTGTGTTTTTTAATGCGCCCCTTTTATTTGTACGTCGATTATCAAAAGCCCTCACCATAAGTATATCAGGGCCATCGATTTTTAAGTTTCATAGGCCGTGGTAGCCTTGCGGTTAGGATGTCGGATTTAGAATCGGAAGGTCGCGTGTTCGATGCCCGCTGAAGACCCACCATGTACACTCGGGGATACGTGCATGTCAATCCGTGGACCCTGATGGGAGCCTCAATCGTTAGTTACGTGGGCAATGGAAGCCCTTCCCCTTCTCCGGGGAAGTAAAACTCAATTAGGTGGGCAGACGCAGCTCACTCGTTCTACATAACGACTAACCACGTTGTCATGTTGCTAAACGCACACTGATTGGCGGTCATTTATTCCGTGATAGAAATGACTTTTCCCCAGGGAACCACGATTTTTCTACTGGGCCGTGACGTGGCTTTCGATTCACGACTCGTGTCTCGTTTTTGGCAACCTTTTTTCCTCGAACGTTTCCCGCACGTGAAATACACGGGATATCGTTTCTGTGTTCCTCCAAAATGTTTCGCATGTCCCGACAAAAATGGGACATGGTTTACATAAAAATTCAAAATACTTGTTTCATAGTCTTGCGCTATTGTTAACTACTTCCAACATTTCCTTAGAAGTATTTAGAACAAAAAAGTTTGTTATGTCATGTTTGTCACATATGAGATTGACCGGCAGAGTGGCGTAGTGGTAAGGCACTGGCCTCGTACTCCCAAGTTCGCAGGACTGAACCTGGCCCAAATTGGTTTATTTTCAAGATGCAAAAAATTGTCAGCGCCCCTGTTGCATAATGATGCGGCATCTTAAGGATCCTTTATTATACGTTTGGCTCGGATACTCTCGGGTAAATTAAATTCCTAGTGCAGCCTCGCATCAGTTAGAACTCAGGTGCCGCCCTCTAGGGTGGAAAGTGGGCGTCAAGATTCTCAAAGTGGTAATGGCATCTGCCGATAGTGGTGCTAGTTGAAAGAATGGATGCCGGTTTCCGGGCAATGCACTAGGTCTGCAAAGATCAGTGTCCACACACAGCCCCATTAGAAAGAAAGAAGATATTACAGATGGGGGTGTTCGCTCACCATCGTCCGTGTCCGTGAATCCGGCGAAGTAGTCCTTCTCGCAGTCGGAGCTGGACTCCGTGGACGAGCTGCAAGATTCTTCGGGTTGGGCGGGCGGGGCCGGAGCCGGGGTCGGATTGGGCGGGGGCTGCTCCTCGCCCTGCAGCCGGTGGTATCCCTTCTTCCCGCCCCCGCGGTTCTGCTCCAAGGTCAGTCGAGAGGAGCTGTCCGAAGAGCTGCCGAAGTCTTGCAGGCTGTAGGTGTCCGGGACCACTTCGTTGCCTGGAAAGAACAAATTCGATATCATTACCACTGGAAAGGGGCAGTAGCACCTGTTTGAAAGGCCGCGGTAGGCTAGTGGTTAGAATGTAGGACTTCCGATCGGAAGTTCAGGGGGCATCCCTAAGGCCTCGTGCTAACAGAGAAGGAGGTGGGAGGAGAAAAGCACCACCTGTTGAGGGGCAGCACAACGGGTGGTTCAATTCCACGTTTAACACCTTATTTTCATGCGTATTTTGTTGTTGTTCTTGGTGATTCTAATGTCACTTGGGTATCCTACCAGGAATTAAGGTAGTAAAGGGGCGCCTACCGTTTTATAGATGAGCACCACAAGGGTAGAAATACGACTTGGCTCACGTACATTTTATGTATTTGGATGACACCACCACACATACGTCACCTTCCGTTTTTGACCCGACAGGGAAGTGACAAAAATGGTGGCAACAAAACGAAAAATTTTTAGTGTACTTTCATTTTCCTGTAAAAGGCTAAACTCAACTTATACTCAATGAGTACAAGTACGTTAGGCAGCAAATACATTTTGAAGTACAGTTAAATATGTGTAAGTGGACCACTTGGGTGATCAACTTATGGAGGGTAGAGATTTTATTTATTTATTTTTCTTTTGTAATTTCTTACACTACACATTTATTCATTTGTAACTAATTAAAATATAGCTTCAAGTATTAACGGTTCTTTAAAATAGTAACTGGCTATTTTATTCCAATGGAGGCAATTCATTGCGTCACGTGATAACGATGATCGCTGATTTGTTTACCAAATTTTTAATTGAGTTCTATGTGGAGTTCACGAAGCAAAATTAGCTAGCTTAAAATTAGATTAGTTTCATATCTTTTTCTGATTATAACCCAAGTCATTTGCCTTTAATTTATTCATTCGAAAAAAAATTTATTAATTATTGTAATAGTTATAGTGTTTTATTTAGTGTTCATTTTATGTAATGTAGAGATTTATCTAGGCCTAGTTTTCAATTAGATTTGTCGAACTCGAAGTAAAGCGATACTACAGCTTCCTTTGTTTACATCGCTATCACGTGACCTATGACGCTGTATGAATTGCCTCTATTATCCAAAATATCATCAGACAAATTTAACCTGAATGACTCGCAATGTATCCTTTGCAATTAAACAACAACTTTACAATTAAAATACTCAGTTAAAAATCTTATTATCTATGTAAGTTACATATTTAATGGTAAAAATTTCCCAAAAATACATAATTTTTCAAAATGGCTACACCAGGTAGAAGAAAAAAGAATAAACTCATTTAAAGAATAGAGTGGTCACAGTAGTATTCCCGTTTGGTTCATTTACAAAGAGGTTTAGGCAAACTTTATATTGATGTTTCATCCATTCAAACAAATACTGGTCTATAGCATACAAAATGCCCGGAGAAGTTATTTTAGTTTTTCTTTTATCTTCGCAAAAATAGGTAAACAAATACAGTAATAATTAGGCGATCCACTTACAAAGGGTTTTTTATAATACTCCCACCCAAAGTTGGCGTATATAAGTGGTCAATATAGACAGGTGGTCAACTTAGGTGGTCAAGTTACAAAGGTTGTTCTGCCTTATACAGCATACAGCAAATTCCGTTCCGGTCAAAAGTGGTCGACTTAGACAGGTGGTCAGCTTACAAAGGTGGTCAGCCTACAAAGGTGGTCAACTTTACAGGTTTTACTGTATTTGTTTGAAATCAAAGATACATTTTTAGACTCGTTTTAAATCTACGAGTTTTAAAAATTCGATGTTCAAAATGGCGGTCTCTTTGAAGGAAAATGGTGGGGTCACCTACGGAGTTCCATTAGGCCCATTAAACACATTTGCGTAGCATAAATAAGTATCGCAGTCCAAGTAATCAATCGAATAAGTCTTCCTTCGATGGTTATCTTTTTTTCCCTCGTCAGCATGCAGCAGTCGAGGAAAAATAATTTAAGACACGATTACGGAAAATATGTATTGTACACTGTAAAAATTTTGCCTTTAGGTGCCGATGGTTTGGTGTCCAATCGTTATAAAGTTGAAAATATTTCATTTTTTGATATATTCTAAATTTATTAAAGGAGGGAAATACATGTAAAACGTCGTATTAAGAGCAATTTTCATGATTTTTTAAAACTTATAAAGAATAAATATATTTCATTGAGATATTGAGGTTATTTTGTATAGATATATTGAAGAACATTTACTGAAATTTTCAAACATTTTTCTTGAAAAATCCAGAGATATCGGCTGCTGCACACTGTAAGTCGTCACCCGGGTCGGCAGTTTGCGTACATCCTGGGGGTCGCAGTTTTTATCTGAAATCATTTTTTTAAAAAAGTGAACTTTTTTATAAGTGTCTCTTCCAGTTGAACTAAAATCATCACAAAAAATTAAAAATTTCTATTTTTTTTAGAATGCGAAAAATTAAGTACGATTTTTAGCCTTTTTTTTTTTTTTTGTTTTTTTACAGTAAAAAAAGTAAAAATAAAGATGTTTATGATTCTAGTTCAACTAAAGCGTGCATATATAAAGAAACTGTGTGCTAAATTTGATAAGGATTGATCAAAAACTCTTCGAGCTAGAATGTATTCAAATTCGAAAAAAGTAGTTTCGAAAAAACGCGTTTGAAAAAGAAGAGTCGTAGTGAAGGTAAATGTAAGGCAGTAAATGAATCAATTTTTTTAATAGTTATAGATACTGATACTTATAGAAATTTCTATCCGAGGTCTCAATTGTTAAAAGCTATAAAAGGACATCTGCTAACGTTCTCTAACACCCTTCAGGCCATTCATGAGGGACTACTGCTCAACAGCTCCAAAAGGGGCGCTTGCTCAAATGTTTATAACTTTTAAACGACTTGGAATTTTGCTTTGAAATTTGCAGGGTATATTATTGAATAGTTGTAGAATCGATTTATATGAAAAACAAAAAATCTAATTCTTTTTATACCTTTACACGTATTCGACCCTTTAATTGTCCGCCTAAAAAATACAGACATTACAATGTTTTTTTGAGCATAGGATGTGAGTTAACTCATCTACCCATCAAACATTCATGACGATGACTCGTTTATCCTATATTCATAGAAATAAGCTATCGCGATGACATTTCGATATGCTAAAGAAACAATACACTGTCTATTCATTTTTAGACGGACAAATAAAAAATTTTAAAATGCAGTTGAACTTTCTTAATACGAACACGGTTAATACGAAATCCCGGCTAAAACGAGCATTTTGTTCATTAAGGTTTGTTTACTAATTAATGACACTAAATATCTCTCGCATATTACGAAGGCTAAAATACACATTTCGGCTAAGACAAACTCAATTTCTGACCTATCCACGAAAATTTTTCTCGATTGCATATAATTATTATTTTTTTAATGTAGAAATAGTAGGTTATTTTGAGTTATTGTAAACCACCAAGTATTAATGGCACTAGGCTTTTTGCATCGAGACATGCTTATGATAAAATGTAATGTACCTAAAAAACAACTAACCATAAGGAACTTTCCAAAATTGTTAAATTTTAAAAGGTAAGTTCATTGTTTATCAATGTACTAGTCAGATTCAAAAGTGTATACAGTCAAACCTCGTTAACGCGAAGTCGAGGGGGACGCCAAAATTTTTCGCGTTAACCGAATTTCACGTTAACCGATGATTGCAGGATTTTGACTTTAGTAAAAATGTTTGTTTCTTATGACGCAGAAAATATAGGAACCGAAACTATATTTATATAAAAATGCACACACACACACATACGAATTTATATACTTCGATTAGGAAATTTATATGAAATTTACAAAATTAGTATTAAAAACAATTATCAGAACTGAAGAGTAAGTTTTATTTACCTGTGCAAGCATTACTTTTAAAAAAAATCTATTATAGATTTTTGCTTCAATTTTTTGAACTAACATACTTTTACAAAAGAATCGATGCCTTCTAAATTATTTAACGCATGTGAAGCATTCTCTTGCTGCATTAAAAATCGTTGCACAGTTTATAATGTTGCGGGCCGTGGGTAGCCTAGTGGTTAGCACGTCGGACTTCCACCTGGAAGGTCGCGCGTTCGATACCCACTGAAGATCACCATGTATACTTGGGGATATGTGCATGTAAAATCCGTAGACCCCACTACCTCTCCCCGTGCGTAAGCAATCCTAAGGCCTCGGCTAACAGGTAGGGGTCTGGTGGAGAAAAGTTTATAATGCTTCCGTAGCTTCGTTTACAGTGATTAGATTTTGGGATTCTGGATCAGCATCTTCTCCGTCTGTTTCAATTTCATTTACAGTTTCCTTTTGGGGTCCTCTAATTATATCTTCATCTGTCACTACGTCTGAAGTTAAGGCCTCGTCATCTATTTGCCCATATTCTTCAAACAAGGCTACTGAAACTATGTTTCTTTTAGCAGCTTCTCCGAGAAGAAGTTGTTTCTTCATCCTGCTCTTCTTCGACTGTTTCTTCCGAACCGCGGAAAAGGTGGGTTACAAGCAGCTGGGTTGGAAATCTTCCTGACCCACCCACTTTTGAAATTCTACCTCATTGTCCCCTAATGGAAGTGTCCATTGCTTATCTATACCCATTAATGGATGTGTCCCTTGTCAATTCATTCCTGTCATTGATCCGCATCAACACGCCTGTACAGCGTCTGTCAGAAATAGGATTAGCATGAACTGCAGGCATTTCAACTGTTCCGCTATTTTCATAGAATTCATAAAATTGAAGTGCAACAAAACGTCCAAGCTTCCAAAGCTCGATGAAAATTTCATGTTAACAGGATGTTTTTCACCTGTCTTTTAATTTCTTTTCAACTGAAAAAATTTGTTTTTCGTCTTAAGCGGGATCTCGTTCAAATCAATTTCGTCTTAAACGATTGATTTAGCATTAGTTCTTAGATTATCTGGCGGGGAATGGCATTCCTTTCGCGTTAAGCGAAATTTCGCGTTAAGGGAGTTCGCGTTAACGGGGTTCGACTGTATTAGCAAAAATAAATTAATTTGTTTTCACTATTTTACTTTTTATTATAAATAGTATTAATTATTTTAAAAATATAAACTTGCATTTCTAATACTTTTATTTTACAATTTTACATCTTGACGGTTGTTACGAATAACGGATAATACGAACAAATTCGCGAATTTTTGGCTTTTCGTATTGAGCGAGTTCATAATAAATCAAATCTATTTCTGTTATTTTGAAATTCCTCGTGAAGAAAACCTGATTCACTTTCTTGGAATTGCGTACCAAGTCTCGTTTTTCATTAATTCTCCGAAAACAAAATAAAAAACCGTGATTTCAATGATTCTTTTTGATCTCCAAACTAACATGCATTTATTCCTGTGTTTTTATGGTATACACCCTGATTCAAATACATCATTGATTCGCGACGGTGAAACTGGAAAAGGCACAGTTGGTGTTAATTTTAAAATTATTCATTTTGGATGTACTTAAATGTTTTTATGTGTCTGTCTAAAAAAATATAGACGGTAAAAGTATAACGGTTCTTAGCAGATGAAATGTGTGAATTCCGACGAAACGGATTTATTGTCTGTAGTTCTTTGGACAGACACTTAAAAACCTGTGTAAGTTGACCACTTGCAGTGCAGCACTTTAGTGGTCAACTTGGACAGGTGGTCAACTTACAAAAGTGGTTGCATTCCAAGCGAGATGTCAATGCTTGGACTTTCCAGATTTGGCAAGAGTTAGTGAGCAAAAAAAAAACCCCATAAGTTTCAGAATAATGACCTTCGTTTTGAAAGGATTGGGTTAGGTGATTTTAATCTGTGGGGAGGGAGATGATGAATGACCTATCAGCTGATTCTTCTTTCTCGAGCTGACATTTTAACGAATCTACACTGAATAGTTTTCGTGTTCAGTTGGTGAAAGTTCAAAATTATTCATCTTTTGCGTAAAATTGTTTTACAGGACACAAAAGTTTTCCATTGAACGAGGCCGATCCCGCGCAAAATTTGTCGTTTAGTTGTTACTCTTTTTGGTGTTACTGAACACGATTTTTGGAGTTCAGTTGGTGTAAAGTTAAAAATGATTCATTTTTGATGTACTTTAGATTTTTTTATGCTTCTGTCTAAAAAAAAAATACATACATTATAACGTTTCTTAGTGCATGTTAACTCCGACTAAACCAATTTATTGTCCGTACTTCTTTGGACGGACACTTAGAAAAATGTTTAAAATACAGTAAAGCCTGTAAAGTTGACCACCTCTGTAAGCTGAGCACCTGTCTAAGTGGAACCCTTTTGTCAGGAGCGGAATGAGCCTTATATTGTTTAATGTAGAGAAACCTGTGTGACTTGACCACCTGTCTTGACCACCTGTCCTACATAAGTGATCAATAGATCACTTATGTACGCCGAATTTGGATGGGAGTATTGTAAAAAAAAAAACTTTGTGAGTTGACCGCCTAATTGCAGTCGACGCTCGATATAACGACCATCTGCGTCCCACAGGAAAAGGCCTTTATAACGAGTGGTCGCTATAAGAGGTAGAATTTACTTAAAAAAATATACATCATGCATTCAGTAGTTCCATTAAAATTGGTAATTTAAAAAAAAAAATTCCAACTAAATGCTGAAATTATTTTTAATCACTGGAATTTAAAAAAAATTATCAGTGGAAAATATTATAACAAATATTAACAGATTTTAAAGTAGAAAATATAGGGAAAAAATTAATCACACATCTGGAAGCAGAGCTTCTGAGCTGACATGACACCTAGTACGGTCGCTGTATTGGATTAGACGATACAGAACGGTCGTTATGTCGAAAGCAAATTAACATACAGTTCATAGGGATAAAGTTGGGACTTTTACCACTGGTCGTTATAAATGGAATGGTCTTTATAATGTGTGGTCGTTATAAAGAGCGTTGACTGTATTACTATATTTATTTGTTGATCTATTTTTGCAAAGGAAAAAAAACTAAAATAACTTCTCCAGGCTGTTTTTTATGCTATAGTGTTAAACCAGTATTTGTCCGAATGGATGAAACATCCATATAAAGTTTGCTTAAATCTGTTTGTAAGTTAACCAAATAGGAAAACCACTGTCAGCCTCTTTTATTCTTTAAATAAGTTTCTTCTTTTTTCTTCTAACATCTTGAAAAATTATGTATTTTTCGCAAAATCCTTACCAACAAATGAGTAACTCACATAATTAATATGATCTTTATCTTAATTTTAACGAAGTACTTTATTTTTGAAGTTGTATAGGATACATTGCAAGACATTCAGGTTACATTTATTTCATGATATTTTAGATATTTGTGGGAAGAAAAACTAATCACTATTTTAAAGTAACGTCATTACATGAAGCTGTATTTCAATCAGTTATAAATGAATAAATGCATTGTGTAAGAAATGGCAGAAAGAGAGAAAATCTCCCGCCGCTATAAGCTGACCACCTGTCTAAAGTTGACCACTAAAGTGCTGCACCGCAAGTGGTCAACTGACACAGGTTCCACTGTACTTGGACTTTCCAGGGTTGGCAAGAGTTAGTGAGCGAAAAGAAAAAAAAAAGCAGAATAATGACTTTCATTTTGAAAGGATTAGATTGGGACGAAGATTTTAATCTGGGGGAGGAGGAGTGACGAATGACCTGTCGGCGATTCTTCTTTTTCGAGCGGACATTTTAATGAATCTGGGACACGTCCATTTTTTTCCCCCGATTCCGTGCCAGACTCGCATCGGGATAGAAATTATTTCATGATGTGGATCGCGCAGATTAGGAAAAAGTGCGTGCTGGTCCGAAGGAAGTAAAAAAGGAACACTTTTGAAAATGAGTTCCAAAATCTGTTGCAGACGATTCGATTGCGATGGAAGGTTGCCAATGAACTGAAAGGATGGAAATGAGCCCCTTTAGATGTCTGGGTCAGTGGTCGGCACTCTTGAGAAGCCATTCTCAAAAATAGAATCCTCATTTTCGGCGATTTTTCAAGCGTCAGGAAAACTTCGTCATTTACAACGATGCTTTCCTAGCGCGATCACGTGGCTCAAAAAGGTTACCACACATATTTCGCAATTTGGTGAAATGTTTACTCTGTGCATTTTTCACGAAGCCATTTCGTCAAATACGACGAAAGTTTCGTGAGATGTGAGAATGCCTTTCTGAGAGTGTCCAGACAATTTCATCGTTTCAGTCAGAAGCATATTTCTTAAGGGTACTCGGCACCTAAAAATCCACCTTCTCAAATTGAACATATTTCAAGGTGTATTGACTGGTTATATATGTTTATGAATGTAATTTGATGTGTAAAAGAAAAAAAAATATTTTAAAAAAGTCCAAAAAATTCAAAATTTAAAAAAATGTTAAAACGCTACTCCTCTTTTAAAATGCGAGATTTTTGCCTGGATTTTTTTTACAAGAAAGAACAAACTGTACTCCTCACTTTGTAGTATGTAATTTTTGATGTCTTTATTAGTTCTTGAAAAAAAAAAAAGAATTAAAACTGTAAAATCTAAGAAAAAGGTCGGTATTGCAAGATTTTTCCAGGTTAAACTACATTAAAATAATTTCTAATAAATTAATCAAAAATTCCATACAAGGTTACATTTAGTTCAGCATTTGGAACAAGTAATAAAAATTTCAAGTGAATTGAAATTGTCACATTTGAAAAAGCCTTAGCATTTTAACTATCACATAGTATATAAAATTGCGAAGCTGAGAAAAAGACGTTTAAAGTTGTTGGTTAGGTAAGAAAAGCGTTAAAATGCTCATATAAAAATCAAAAATAAAACATCTTCGACTGTACGTAGTACTTTGAAATTTTTCACAAACGTTCTCTAATATATAAAGTATAATTTGGCGCAAAAATCCCAAAATCGATATTTTGACCGATTTTTAGTGCCTTAAAGAGTCATAATTGAAATTTAATAAATACTAGAGTTCGCCCAAAAGTTGATATTCCCCATTTTCCTTCAAAGGGACCGACGTAATAAACATCGAATTTTTAAAACTCGCAGATTTAAAAAACGTAAATTTGAAAAAGTCTAAAAGATTATTTTTGAGTTCAAACAAACGCTTCAAAAAGTATTTTCTTCTACGAAATGTTCTTGTACTTATTGAGTAGCTTGAGTTTAGCCTTACAAGAAAATTAAAGTACACAAAATTTTTCGTTTAGTTGCCACCATTTTTTTTTGTAACTATACACCACTTTTGGTATTCATTTGGAGTAAATTTAAAAATGATTTTTTTATATACAGTTGAACTTTCTTAATACGAACACGGTTAATATGAAATCATGGCTAAAACGAACATTTTGTTGAAAATCAGTTTGGTTTACTATTTAATTCCACTAAATGTCTCACGCATATTACGAAGGCTAAAATACACATTTCCGCTAAGACGAACAACATTTCTGACCTATTCATGAAAAATTTTCTCGTTTGCATAGAATTATTGTTTTTTTTTTTTTTAGAAATTGTTGGTTATTTTCAGTCATTGTAAACCACCCGTTTAATGTACCTAAAAGCGACTAACCCCTAAGGATTTTTTCCAAAATTGAAAAAAATTTTAAAAGAGAAGTTCACATTTTCTCAACAGCAGTAAGATTTAAAATTATTTATTTTCACTATTTATTTGCTTTTTTAACCGACTTCACAAAGGAAGGAGGTTATATACATTCATATTGTATGTATGTCGGTTTTTTTTTTTGTTTGTCCACTCATAACTTCGCACTGGATGAACCGATTTTCATGATTTTTTTTTTCAATCGATCAAGGGTGGTTTCCCATAGGTCCCGTACCTTCGTTTGACCATATTCGATAAATAGAACAAAAGTAATGGGCAGAAATGTAGTATGTTTTTTGCTTTTTCATCCATAACTTTTGACTAACTAAACCGATTTTGACGATTTTTTCTTTAATCGATAGAGGGTCATCTAGCTCAAATATCGTACGTCAATCTGGCTACTTTTGTTTTTTAGAATAAACGTTGCAGGGGAAAAATCAGTGTTTTTTATTTTAATTGGAAAGGCTTTGCTTGATTTTTCTTTGTTGGGAAAACTATTAATAAATATAAAAGTCATTGTTTAACAAATGTTTGTTGCCATTGTGCTATAATATTAAAAGACATTACAGCAACAGTTTGACTGAAGGCTTCTCGGAGGCAAAAATTAAATCCAATCAGTTTGTTTGCTAAAATCGACTTCAAAACGGAGGTTTTTTCATACAAATGATTAGTTTTTAGTGCCATTCATTCAAAGGAGGTTTGCCCTTTGATCTGGATTTTTTAAAATAGAGTATTTACATCGAAAATGTATTTACACTAAAAAGAATAAAATAAAATAATTTTTATTAAAAAATAGAACCGACTTCAAATTATAGATTGCGCTAAAAAGTGAAAAATAAATTCATTCTTTAAGCAACATCGATGTGAGTTTTAAACATAGTTTTAGAAATCGGTGCAAAATTATGAGTCTAATTAATTACCATTACCATTTGCTACTTCATATTGGAACTGTTGCTAATTCTGGGAAAATATATATATTTGTAATTGATTCATGATTACAAAAGATTGCATCTATCCTAATTTTGCACCGACTTCTAAAACTATGCTTAAAAGTCACCTCGATGTTGTTTAAAAAAATAATTTATTTTTCACTTTTTAGCGCAATGTATAATTTGAAGTCGGTTCTATTTTTTTTATAAAACTTATTTTATATCGTAAGAAGTAGTAATTATTTTAAAAATGTAAACTAGCATTTTTAAAACTTTTTTTTACAATTTTACTTATTCACGGTTGTTACGAAAATCGGCTATTACGAAGAAATTCGCGAATTTTCGGTATTTCGTATTAAGCGAGTTCAACTGAATTTAAAAACATTTTTACGTGTCTGTTTAAAAAATACGCACAGCAGAATGTTTTTTTAGCATATGATGTTCGTTCACTCTTTAACAAGCTCATTATTATAGGTCATTCATTTTATTTTCATAGATGAGCCATCACAGTGACACTTTGTGCTAAGCAACGTTGTACTGTCTACATTTTTTTGAGACAGATACAAAAAAAAATCTATTAATGTACCAAAAATGAATATTTTATAATTTTACACAAACGGAACACTAAAAATATTGTTCAGCAACACCAAACGCAAAATTTCTGCAGTGTATGAAAATAGGATGAATGAGCAATCGTAGTTGAGTGAACGAACATCATATGCTAACAAAACATTCTGCTGTCTGTATTTTTTTACGCAGATACTCAAAACTTTTGTAAATAATATAGGGTTGCATTCAATCTGTTTCTTTTTTCTTTTTTTCTTGGCCAACCCATACAGGGCTGCCAGGTGACCACTATTTTCAAATCAAGTCAGGTATTTCTTTTTAAAAACATAGTTGACATTTATTACTATTTACCTCATTTTTAATTTTTAACAGACTTCACAAAGGCAGGAGGTTATACATTCATAATGTATGTATGTCGTTTTTTTTTTTTTTTTTTTTTGTGTGTGTTTGTTTGTTTGTCCACTCATAACTTCTCACCGGATGAACCGATTTTTTATTCGATCGAGGGTAGTTTCCCATAGGTCCCGTTTTTTCGTTTGACCATATTTGATAATTAGAAAAAAGTTATGGGCAGAAATGTAGTATTTTTTTTTTTTTTGTTTTTTCATCCATAACTTTTGACTAAATGAACCGATTTTGATGATTTTTTCTTTAATCGATAGAGGGTCGTCTAACTCAAATATTGCAAATCCATTTGACTACATTTGTTTTTTAGAAAAAACGTTTACGGGAGAAACATAACTATTTTTTATTTTAATTGGAAAGGCTTGGCTTGATTTTTCTTTGTTGGGAAATCTATTAATAAATATAAAAGTCATTGTTTAAAACATATTTGTTGTCATGGGCTATAATATTAAAAGAAATTACAGCAAGAGTTTGACTGAAGGCTTCTCTGTGGCAAAAATTAATCCAATCAATTTGTTTGCTAAAATCAACTTCAAAACGGAGGTTTTCATACAAATGATTAGTTTTTAGTGCCATTTATTCAAAGGACGTTTGCCCTTTGATCTGGATTTTTTAAAATAGAGTATTTACATAGAAAATGTATTTACACTAAAAAGAATAAAATAAAATAATTTTTATAAAAAAAAACAGAACCGACTTCAAATAATAAATTGCGCTAAAAAGTGAAAAATAAATCCATTCTTTAAACAACATCGATGTGACTTTTAAACATAGTTTTAGAAGTCGGTGCAAAATTAAGAGTATAATTACCATTATACCATTTGCTACTTCATATTGGAACTGTTGCTAATTCTGGGAAAATATATATATATATATTTGTAATTGATTCATGATTACAAAAGATTTTATCTATCCTAATTTTGTACCGACTTCTAAAACTATGTTTAAAAGTGACATCGATGTTGTTTAAAGAATGGATTTATTTTTCACATTTTAGCGCAATTTATAATTTGAAGTCGGTTGTTTTTTTTTTATAAAAATTATTTTATTCTTTCTACACACTACTATTCTCGATAAGGACTGAAAAACAGTAGAGGCTGCGTAAGTTTGCAACGCTGGCCCAGATAATCCGTAGAATAACTGACTCCTGCACTTAGCGGGAGCATACATCCGTCAAAACTGGCTTATGAGAGGAGAAAATGGATGAAATGGATTCATTGGGGTGAGACGGGAGAATCGAATCACGCTCCCTCCTACTCGACTCGACGATTATCGAACGCTTCTGATATTTCTTCACCTGAAACACTTTCTGTCCTCCCTTTCTACATAATAGATATTACTGGTCTAACATTATAGTATAAAAAATATTCAGGAGAAGCTATTTTAGTTTTCTTTTTTAAACTTTCCAAAAATTGATAAACAACTAAATATAGTAATAATTAGGCGGTTCATTTACAAAGGGTTTTTTATAATACTCCCACCCAAAGTTGGAGCACATAAGTGGTCAACATGGACAGGTGGTCAAGTTAGGTGGTCAAGTTACAAAGGTTTCTCTATATTAGATAATAAAGGGCTCATTCCGTTCCCGGCAAAAGTGACAGGTGGTCAGCTTACAAAGGTGGTCAACTTTACAGGTTTTACTGTATATGTATACGTTATGCGTGGTTGTCTTTTCCCTAGATGATCGTCTAACCCCTCGATCTAGTAGTGGTAGTTCAATTTCTTCTACGTCTTCACTTCTTCCCTGAATACTACTTTCTTTTGAGTTACCAGGTGGACGCCCTCTTTTGAGAGCATTTTCTTTCGGGTCCTTTATTCCATTTGGATTATCTTCATTATCTTTGGGAATGCTCACCAATGATTCTTTATTCACTGCATCATGCTTTTGGCAGTCATTTACGTCACTTGATTGAATTGTTATATAGTCAAGTTCTTCTATATTATAATTACTGTCATTTTCCTCTACATATTCCATTTCATTTTCTATAAAAATTACATCTCTACTCTCTTTGATTTTATTTTCTTCCTTATCATAAACCCTGTACGCTTGGCGATCTTTGGAATATCCTATGAACACACCGGGTCTTGCTCTAACATCGAACTTCTTCCTGTTCAGTTGATCATTCCTATAAAACGCTTTGCATCCAAATACTTTCAGATGTCGTACTGTTGGTTTTTTATTACTCCATAATTCCATGGGAGTTTTCTCTCTTTTCGCTGTCGGCGTCAAATTATTCTGATGTACTGCGGTCCAAACTGCTTCTGCCCAAAAACATATAAACAGACCTGCATCAACTAATAAAGTTCTGGCTATGTCAATAATAGTTCTATTCCCTCTTTCAGCTATTCCATTGCTCTGTGGGGAATAAGCTGTAGTTTTTGCAACTTTGATGCCTTTTCTTTGGTAATATTCAAGTAATGTTTCGTTTATGAATTCAGTTCCGTTATCTGAACGGATTGATTTCACTTTCTTCGTTGTTTCATTTTTTCTCCTTTCAATAAAGTCAATAATTTTTCTCGAAACTTCACTCTTTCTTGCTACAAATTCGACAAAATATCTCCTACTAAATTCATCAATAAGCAACAACATATATTTACTTCCGTTTAAAGATTGAATATTCATTGGTCCAGATGAATCAACATGTAATCTGTCCAGAATTTGTTTTTTCTTCTCTTCAGTTACTTGCTGAAATGGAGACCTAGTTAATTTACCTTGAATGCATGCTTCACAAGTTTTCTCATCACCTTTTATATCTTCAATTCCTCTGACAAGATTTCTATTCATCATTTTGTCTAAATATTTATAATTCACATGTCCTAATCTTTTATGCCAAATCTCTTTAGTTATTTCTTCTGTTTTATGACATTTTTCATTCATGTTTTCCTTCACGTCAAGTTTGATCAAAAATGCATCATCTTCAAATGCTCCTCTAGCATTTAGTTCTCCAATTTGTTTGTCATAAATAGTGGCACCTTTATCATCCAAAATAACTTTCTTCCCATTTTTCACCAGACTTGGAACTGACATCAGATTTCCACTCAAATTTGGAACGTATAGGACATCCCCTAATTTAGTATTGGTGTCTTCATATTCATTGTGTGCAATAGCTTTCACATCACCTCTAAATCTTGACTGTATGCTTCTATTTTGTTCAGCTGTTGCAATTTTTACTTCTTCGACTTTTGGATTACTTACTATTTCTTCTTGATAAGTCATATGAGATGAACATGCTGAATCTAACATCCATGTTGTCTCTTTATCATTTTTATAATTATCTGATTTATCATGCAGTTTTGTTTGAAGAGCAAATCCTTTTGAAAAACAAGAGTGTTCTTTCTTTTCTTTGTGAACATAGCTACCTTGCTTGCCATTGAATTTCTCATTTTCAAATCCTCTGTTTCTATTCATTAGTCCTTTTGCATTTCCTCTGTTTCCATTTCTTTCATATTTCGAAATTTTCTTCTGATTGTTCCAACATTCAAAGGATTTGTGCCCGAATTTTCCACACGAAAAACAACATCCCTTTTTTCTGTTAAATTCATTAGATTTAAATGCTTGAATTTCAGTCTCAACTTTGTCATATTTTCTTTCATATGTCAACAAAGTTTCTCTCATCAATTCATAAGATATATCAGGATTTGAAGAAACAGCTGTAACAACTTCGCTATATTTCTTCGGTAAACCTTCCATAATATATCCAATCAGTTCATTCTCTTCTATTTGAGTTCCCAGATCAGAAATTTCATTTGCAATTGTCTGTGCTCTTATCAAGTATTCTTCTACTGATTCTCGGTTGCTTTTCTCAATCTTCGCTAATCTAATCTTCAAATTAATCTTTCTGTGTTTTTCTACTCCTTCATGACGTCTTTTCAATAATTCCCACAGTTCTTTAGCTTTAGTAATTCCTCTAACAATCATAACTTGTTCTGCGGACAAAGTCAAAATAATTAATCCATATGCTTCATCGTTTCTTGCAGACCAGTCATTATATAATTTAATACTCGCTTCATCTTTTTCATTTACTACCGGTTCTTCTTTTGCAATTACATCATACAAATGCTTAGCTTTAATAAGAGCTCCTACTCTTGTGCTCCATAAAGCATAATTTTTGCTATTTAGAGGTTCAATTCTCGAAATTCCAACAATAGAGTCAGCCATATTACAAATCTGAATTAGCGGTTAGTCTAATCTGCATGTAATATAAATATTTCTTTCATTCATTTGCTTAAGAAAGCTAAAACTAATGAGGAAATATCAAACTGCATTTACTTCATTATATAGCAACCATTAAACCACTAAACCACGGTCTGCTACCATTTTGTTATGCGTGAATCGAAAAAAGTGGCAAATTATGTTATCAAAAACATAAATAACATTTAATAAAGCAAAATAAACATACCAAATACACATTACAAATATAAGAGCACACTACTATCCTGAAAACCCATGTTCTCTACTTTTCATATTTTTCAGCGACGTATAATCTCGCGAGCTGATTAAAAGAAAAAGTTAAAGTTATTATTCTCAACAGAAATATATTTTTCGCTCGTGAGAAATATTAACACACACACATATATATATATACCTATATATATTTGCGAGGGTAAGTCAAAATTACTTACACTTTTCGTTCTATACTTTTATGAAACAAAAATAGGTGTACAATATATGTATTATTTTTCAAAATGACCTCTACTTGGACCAGAGAGCGGCCAGCTTCCGTATTCCTTCCTGGTAGAAGGTTTGCTGTTGGTTGCTGCGAAGCTAGTTTTCCACCACACTAAGAATGTCCTTTCAAAGATTCCTTGAGCGTTCCAATGAGATAAAAGTTTAAGGGGGCGAGATCTGGGCAGCGGGGGAGGCGTTGCAAGCCTCAAAGCCTCCCAGTATTGTGAGAAACGTCTCCTGTGCATCTTTCGTACCCAATGGTCCCAAAAATCGGATCACTCCTTGTTGGCACAATCTGATCGCGGATTTGAGGTGTTTACGATGTAGCAAGACGATAGTAGACGCCATCTTGACTACACTGCACTAAGTATCCAACTCAATGCATGTGGCCACCACCTGTCTTTGTTTAATAAAACTGTAGAATGAAAAGTCATTTTTTTATCTTTCTAATTGGCGTATGGTCAATAACCCTTTGCAGATCTAGTGCGTAAACCGGAAACTGGCATCCGTTATTTCAGGTAGCACAATTATTCGCGGATGTCATTGCCACAAGAGAATTTTTGACGCTCAGTTTCCCCCTAGTGGCGACACCTGAGCTCCAAAAATGCGAAACTTTACTAGGAATTTAATTTAGCCGCCTGCAGACTTAGAACGAAAAGTGGAAGTTATTTTTCGACGTACCCACCTATATTCACACTTGCAGGACTATTTGGGGGGGGGGGGCAAGGTCAGGATTAGGAATACACCGGATATTGGTTTTCCAGACATACCGGAAATTCGTCGCTGACTAACGGGGGAGGGGAATGGCTCCAAGGATTGAATCCTGTTAACTCTATGCATATTTTTAAACATTCCACACCTTCCGAATTCGCAGTGAGTTTGCATATTACATAAACTTTCAAATCCTTTTCATTCATTGAATTTTGAAAGTCAAATTTGATATACAGGTGGAGCTGGCCCCTCCCCCTAGACCTAAAATGACGGGTCTGCCCATCTAGATTTTAAAAAACAACAAAATGCATGCACACAGATGCAGTTGAACTCGCTTAATACGAAATGCCAAAAATTCTCGAATTTGTTTGCATAAAAAATAGTAGTAATTACTTTTATAAAGTAAAATAAATAATGAAAACAAATGATTTATTTTTAGTAATATACACTTTTAAATCGTACTAGTACATTGAGAAAAAGTGAACTTAGCTTTTAAATTTCACAATTTTAGAAAAAATCCTTAACGGTTAGTTGTTTAGGTACATTAAATTTTTATATGCGTCATTTTTCGATTACAATGACTCAAAATAACGAACTATTTCTAAAAAATAATAATAGTTTTATAGCAATCGAGAAAATTTTTCTTGAGTAGGTCAGACATTTTGTTCGTCTTGGCCGAAATTTGTATTTAAACCTTCGCAATATGCGTGAGATATTATTTAGTGTCATTAAATAGTAAACCAAACTTGATAAACAAGCTGTTCGTTTTAGCCGTGATTTCGTATTAACCATGTTCGTATTAAGAAAGTTCAAGTGTACAAGCATAACATGTTTCTTGAAATCGGGAGTGGGGATTCTCTCTTCCTACTACCCTAAATGACAGCCCAGCGTATAATCATTACTTAGTAGTGCTAGTACTGTTTTTGACTTAGATACATTAATATATTCCCCGAAAAAAATACATTTTATAGTCTAGGATGAATTAAGAGCATAACCTTGTTTCTTGTAACCTAAACTCGACTCTCTAACTCAGTGATGGCGAACCTATGACCAGGGACCGATTTACACTTTGAAGCACTATAGGCATGTTTGGGGGCCTCTTACGCAACAAAAAGTTTTTAAACATAAAATTTTGGGGGCCCCAAAGCGCAAAAACTAATTTGTTTTTCAAATGTCAAAGAGTCAGATTAACATTTGGAGCCCCCAACGTGCAAAATGATTTTGTTTTTAAATTACAAAGTGTCAGAAGAAAATTTGGGGGCCCCCTAAGTGAAAATTCCTTGTGGTTTTAAAATAATTTAATAATACAAATTTTCTGTGAAGCAACAGAATACTAACAGTTTGTTTTTGAAAGATGCAATTTTTAAATATTTTTATAAAACTTTTTAAATGATAAAAAAGTTAATAATAACCAAAATTAGGGGCCCCCTCAAAGTGAGGGCCCTAGGCCGGGCCTCACGGGCCTAATGGTAAATAAGAGCCTGCCTATGACCCATGGGTCACACATTGATCCACGCAAGAGTTTTAACTGACCCACGATTGCTGGGCAATAACTTGTTTGTTTACGCGGGTTTATTTAGATTTTCTAATTCGTGTGGATAATTTATAATCTATTTGTGTCTTTTGAAGCACTGCATTGACACAAAAGCAATTGGAAAGTTTGGAAAATACATTTCACTTCGTTTTATATCCGTAGAAAACACAATTTGAAACAACGGACATAACCGATTTTATGCGGCCAGGTATCGATAATTTAGAAACTGAAGCAGCCAATCGAAATAAGGTGGACGACCAAATTTGAAGACTTCATTTCTGAAGTAGAAAGAAAACTGCGACAGTAGTGCAGATAGTATTGATCTCGCAGTAAAAATTGAAAATGTGATATTAAACGTATGGCCTGCCTGCTTTACCAAATAGTTGTATATCAATGAAAAAATGAGTTAATGCTCTTTTAACAATGTTTGGGTCGACATATTTCGTGTGAAAAATTATTTTCATCAATAAACTTTGGGGAATCTTCTAATAGAAATAGACTTGACAGGGTATTAACTGGGCGAAATGAGTTAAACTAATGCATACGAAATAGGAAACTAATATTAAATATCTGTCTGAAATAAACGGACTTCTCATTAAATATTTTATGATCAATTTTGTTATATGTCTTATATATAAGCGGCTTAAGTGAGTGTTTGTCGTTGATAGTTTATTGGTTGCTTGCGTAACTATGATGCCGTTGCCATTGTTGTAACACATGTCAAATATACTAACAATCAAAACATTTCTCTAGCATTTTGAGTGAGGCATCGCTAGATTTGCCATCTCCGTTGAAAATGAATATAAACGCGAATTTAATTGAATCCTTCTTTCTTTGTTTTAATTTTGTTATCGTCTGCGTTTTTTAGATAGATTAAAGTGGCAGCGCTCTTTTTTCCAGGGGTTTCGTTAAAACAATTGTTTTGACGATGATTATGTTGGATATAAATAAATATTTTCACAAACAATTTGATTATATAGTAAATAATATTTTTATTTTGCAGATTATTTATAACTTAGATGGGTTTTTTTTTCGGTAAGAATATTTTTTTCCGAAATTATTATATGTTTATTATTTATTCATTAAACTTGCCTGTTCGACCTGATAAATTTGATTTGATGTGCATCTCCGGTTACTGGGACTTAAAATATCTAGAACAGGGGTCATTTCGTATGACCGCCGGACTTACTAGTATATATATATGCGTGTGTGTGCATATATACACTAAGGAATAATATTTTATAATATATATTGTATGTAATTTTCGTTGCACCTTGTTCATTCAAACACTTATTGCCATTTGCACCATAAATTTTGAAATTTTAAATCGTCTAACCATGGCCATTTTAACCAGTTAAGCCAATGGAATTTTAAAGATATTTAGTTTTAAAAATATGACTCGGTATGGTGGTGTTGTTACAAACAAGTTAGTATAGTTGACCGCTTATTCAGTCCTCATACGCTTCATTTGGCAGGTTGATTCATGTTGTGCTGTTATTTCTAATGACACTCGGGTATCCAAGCAGAGCGACTAGAAGGAAGTGAAGGAGCGCCTTCCGTCCATAGATGAGCACCACAACGGTGGAAGTACGACTTGGCGCATGATGTATTTGGATGAGAATAGATAGCGACACCAACACCTTCCTGTTTTGAGCTAAGAGTGAAGGGAAGGGACGCTCTCCCCCCTCCGTTGCCCTCGGGACTTCAGGGTCCACTGACTGGACATGCACGTATCCCCGAGTGCACATGGTGGGTCTTCATTGGGTCGGGTATCGAACACCTAGTAATCCGGTTTCAAGTCCGACATCCTAACCACTAGCTGTCTTCAACGGGTCGGGTATCGAACACCCAATCTTCCGGTTTCAAGTCCGACATCCTAACCACGAGCTGTCTTCAACGGATCGGGTATCGAACACCCAATCTTCCGGTTTCAAGTCCGACATAATAATCACTAGCTGACCACGGCCTTCAAAATAAGTGAGCTTAGTTTACCGCTTATTCGGTCTTCATGCACTTCATTTGGCAGGTTGATTTATTCAGTCCTTGTACTTTCCCCTTGATTGTTCCATTCCGCTCCCGTTGTTTAATTATCGAGCGACGATTCCAGCCTCAGGTCGTTCATTACCCTCTGGGGACCGACGAGCAAGGGAAAAAAAAATGGGACGACATTTTCCAGCTGACGCGAGAGCTTTCAAATCATGGGCGAGGTCACAAAGGAAGCAAAAAGTGTTTTTGACAGAAGTGGTGAATGATTGCTTTTCGGGGAGCTCTAGAATGTTCTGACGCCGGACTTTATGATCAGAAATAAATAAATCGATGCTCTGGGACCTTTCACGATCAGTGCGACATCGTTTCCAGAAAAATTAATTTTTTAAGCTACGGAAATAGTGCTCTGCTGATGATCTATGTATATTATTTCTCTAGTCTGTTTTTTGTCGCTCCCAAGATCTTCCTTATTCCTTTATCAAATTCCATGATTCACCACTTATTTTAAAGCTGATCGTGCCCTCTCATGACGGAACATAGACCCGCGGTCTAAAAATGCACCGCTACTCTTAAATTTGAGACTTAAAATAACCTAGGAAGAGGTCTTTTGTGGAGGTTATGTATGCTGGTGTCATCTGCTATCAAGTAAACAAAGAAACTCTTATGTTTTTGTTGTGAAGTAAATTGGACAGCTTTAGCTGTGGCAGTGTGTTAAACGTTCAATCGTTAGTCTCTACACATTCATTTATACTATGGACAGGGCCTTATTTACCATTAAGCCCGTGAGGCCCGGGCCTCCGCTTAATTTTGGTTATTATTATATATTTTTTTGTAATTTAAAATTTTTTAGAAAAACATTTAAAAATAGCATTTTTTAAAAACAAACTGTTAGTGTTCTACTGGAAAACAATTATTCACGTTAAGAAAGCACAAATGAGCTTTAAAATGCAAACATATGTTTCGGGATTCCAAGCAATCCCGAAACATATGACTGCATTTTTATGCTCATTTGTGCTTTCTTAACGAGAATAATTGTTTTTCAGTTTTACTAGGGCACAAAGTTCATTTATTTAGTGTGTTAGTGTTTTGTTGCTTCACAGAAAATTTGTATTATTAAATTATTTTAAAACCACAAAGAATTTTCACTTTGGGGGCTCGCAAATTTTGGTCTGATAATTTGAAATTTGAAAAACAAAATAGATTTTGCACTTTGGGCAGCCCCCAGATCTTATTGAAGCATTTTGTAATTTAAAAACAAAATCATTTTGCACGTTGGGGGTTCCCAAATGCTAGTCATATTTTTGACATTTGAAAAACAAGTTAGTTTTTGCGCTTTGGGGGCCCTCAAATTTTGGTGTGACTCTTTGAAATTTGAAAACCAAATTAGTTTTTGCTCTTTGTTGCCCCCAAAATTTTGTGTTTAAAAATTGTTTGTTGCTTGAGGGGCCCCCAAACATGAGTTGTGTCTATAGTGATGCAAAATATAAATCGGGATCTGGCTATGGATGTGTAGAGCCTAACGAAGCAACAGTAACTATATTTTAAGATAATTATCATTCTTATTGTGACTGTTTTATTACTTTAAATATCTAACTCATAGTGGGAAAAAAATGTATCCGTTATTTGTATTGATGTGTTCGATGACATGTCTGCTTTTGCATCAACACCCGTTTACTTTTCTTCATAATGTCGTTACTCTCAAATGAGGGCGGAATTCCGCACTATGGTCGACTAGTCCATATATAAACGAGATCGTTTGTGTGTACGTTTGTTCACTATAATACAAAGCCGCACCAATGGATGGATCGACATGGAATTTTTGCACACATTTCCGAGAAAGGTGACACACGAAATCCCAATCAGAAATTCAAATGAGTTTTCTTTAACCCCTTGAAGCAAGAGTTTGTTTTTTCAGAAAAAAACCGGTAAAAAATGATCGAGTTTTCTTTTTTTTTTTTTGACAGTAAATGAATCTATAGGTTTTAGTATAAATTGCTTTTGGAAATTTCAGTTGTAGGGGTGACTAGAGAGCGGGGGGGGGGGATGAAAGTTATATAAAAATTATTCTAAAAGCAAAGTGAAAACGGATCTCAGATTGGTAATAGAAATAAAATAACGCGAGATGCAAGATCGGCCGGCAAATTTGCCGGTAACTTCCGCCCGCGTCAGGCGCGGGCAGGTGCTAATTTGCCGGTAACTTCCGCCCGCGTCAGGCGCGGGCATGTGCCAATTTGCCTGTAACTTTCGCCCGCTTCAGACACGGGCAGGTGCTAATTTGCCGGTAACTTCCGCCCGCTTCAGGCGCGGGCATGTGCCAATTTGCCGGTAACTTTCGCCCGCTTCAGACACGGGCATGTGCCAATTTGCCGGTAACTTCCGCCCGCTTCAGACACGGGCAGGTGCTAATTTGCCGGTAACTTCCGCCCGCGTCAGACACGAGCAAATGCGTTAAGCAGTTAATTTTAAGATATGCACACTCTCAAAAATAGAATCCTCATTTTCGACGATTCTTGAATTGTCAAGAAAATTTCGTCATTTACAACGATTCTTCCCTCGTGCGATCACGTAACTTAAAAAAGTGACCACACACATTTCGCCAATTTGACGAAAGGTTTATTCGGAGCGTTTTTCACGAAGCCATTTCGTCAAATACGACTAAAGTTTCGTGAGATTTGAGCATGCATTTCTGAGAGTGCCATCGCCAATGAAAAATAGGAAAAAAATAATCTCATTTTATAAAATTTTAGATCATGTTGAAGCTGATAAAAAAATGCTTCAGATGCAAGTTATAAGCAGGCTCTGGAATAACTAGAATGTGAGTCGTCTTACCTGTAACGAATAATTTAAATTAAACCTTAAGGTATTGTTAAATGAAGGTTTTGGAGAGAATGTGGATTCCAATGGATCACTGTTATAGAAAAACCCCTTGGTTGAAGGTTGAACGTTTTGGGGAGAAGGGATTCCATTCATTCATTGTTACGAATGCAAGGCATGAGTTTTAATTTCAAGTCGTCCAGAAATGGAATTTCCATCATCCCCTCAATCGGGATGCGCCGGACAAAGTGTATATTTCTTTATGCAATTCCTAGATTTTTATTACGTAAATTATCCAATGAAGTTCTAATTCATGCATAATGTTTTTTTAATTGTATGATTTATATATTTTTATTTCTAATTATTGGGTAAAATCATATCTTTTATCAAATGGAAAGAAACGTGGTATTTTATCTCATTTTGAATGGGTTTCAATTTAATCGTACGCTGAGCCAGTGTTGTTTTTAAACAACACCTCTATTTTTCGTTCACTAAGCTCTTGTTTTGCATTATTTTTAACAAGTGACGAATTCTTCCATTTTGTTTTATATGTAAGATCATATTAAATAGTATAGTTTCCCCTACATCTTAAACACTGGGCTCAAGGGTCATCTTTTATCACAAAATTGTAAGACTGGTTGATTTTGTAAAAAAAAAAACTTATTAACTTCTTAATTTTTTGAACAAATTTTAAGCAACAATTTTATTTAAGAAAATAGTTTATAATTTCTTACATAGCTTTAAAATAAATTGAATATAAGTTTCCCGAAAAATTTCATGAAAAATATATATTAGGGCGCCTTTTTTACTTGGTATTTTAAAACAACCGCAAAAGAAATTGCACTGTGTAGGGTTAAAAATTTTATTTGGTATTTAAAAAAAATTATATGTTTTGAATGTTATGTGTCATTTAAAAGCAGAGTGGATCCCCGAGCATCCGGTCTTAAGTGGCGGAACTCATTTCCTTATCCCACCAATACCAATAGACAAAGTTTTCGCACCAAAAACCCACTGTTATAATACGTATTTTCTGACTTCTTATTTAGTACAAAGCCTCCTTTTATCTCAAACCATGTAGAATGAGAATACGGCGGCGGTACTAAGCGTAATACTAGAGAGAAGTTAAACTAGGCCGCCTAATACAAAGGCCGGACAGTCGCGAACCGGATACTCGGCAGTGCACTGTGATGCTGTAATTAGATTTAATAAGGATGGGCGAGTTTCATGTTTTTGCAGATTTATAGCGAACCATTTTGGTAAAACGTTCCAAATAGGAAAGTCCGGATGGGCTCGTTAAACTTATTTTTGAAAAAAGAAGAAGGTGGGGGGGGGGGGGGGGCGAGGAGAAAGACCAGTAAAAAATTTTATCACGAAAGAACGGTGGGATCGTTTAGAAAGTTACACAAGAATGGAAGTTAAATTTCAATCATTTCGCGACACTTTTGAAAGTCGACGTGTTTTAAAAATCGACAAAAAGTTGCTTCAATGATATTTTATTTTGGCTTCATTTCTGTTAACGTGGATTTTGACTGCCAATTGAATTCATTACAAAGAAATTCCTAATTACTACTCAGGGTTCGTTGATTTAAATCATGATTTACAAATCAGCATGACTTAAATCAAAAGATTTTTTTCCAAAAAAAAAAAATCATTGATTTTACAATGTTGAAAAGTGTTGTGAAAATGAAATATGTTGAAATTACAACCACTGTTTCAAACCAAACTTCTTAGGACCATCTGTCTGCGTGCATGACATATTTCAACCATTTTTTAAAGTTTATAATATTACTCTTATTCTTAAGCATCTTAACAGAAAAGCATAATTCATTCATAATAATCATGAGCCATTCTGTGCTTTTTATCTTAAAATAGTATTTTAGATCGATTTAATCAATGCCACACAATAAATAATTTGAAGGATAGTGTTTAAAACAACAATTGTTAAAATTTAGAATATGTGTCCTTAAAGTTTCATCTATTGTCCCATAATAGTTTAAGGTTTTTATTCCTTATAAAATATTTTTTTATCATAGAAGTTTTCAATAAAGATATTTGATTAAAACAAAAAGTTTCAGCTTTTATTTATGGTGTGAGCATATGAGTTTACTAAATGGGTAAAAATATTTCAGGCTTTTTCATTATAAATGAATAAGCCTGAAATATTTAATAATTCTTATAATAATAGAAAAATGATTAAAGTACACTCAATGTAAAAATTAAGTACACACAATTGTTACTTTTTTCAGCTTTCAACAGCAAAATAATTCAGATTAAATGTGTTCATTTTCTCTGTATTTATGAGTGTACTATCATTCCCGGTAGGGTTAAGTTTCATTTGAGTCATGCATTTGCATTAAAATTTGTGTATCATTGTCATTATTAAAAATATTTACTGCTGTGAAAATAACTGAAAGTGTGTTTTTGCATATTGATTAATGTACCATATTGTTTCTATGACTGTAACATAATAAATATCCAAAATATTTAAGGTCGTTTTTAAAAAATCAAAAAAATCCGATTTAAATTTAAAAAGTCTGATTTAAATTTTAAAAATCCGATTTTTTAATTACTTTTTTTAAATAAAAAAAATCACGAACCCTGTTACTAGTGCTATCTTACTTTCCCTTAAACTTAATTCGATCTTAAATAAATTTATGTCTAATTGATGCGTCTTTCTCAGTTCAACATCTCTTTTGATGGGTCCTTTGGTCCCACATGACCCATATATGAGAGATTATTTTTTGTGGAAGTGACATAAACAAAATATATTACACAAACAAAGTGTAAACGGATCTCAGACCGACATTAGAAATAATTAAGGGGTTAAAATTCTGGATAAAAAAAAATTTCATTGGAAAATAGGCTCGTTTAGTTCCGGTTGAACTTCGTTCCCGCCCAAATTTCTCAGATTCTCCCCTCGAAAATAGACTAGGCGGAAGTGGCCCGTCCACAGAGGATTCGAAAAAATTTCGGTGAAAACGCGAAAATCCGAATATTTTCATTTGTCTATTGCGTATAACCACCGATATTATAATCAATTATTTTTCACCCCTTCCAAAAAAATTGCAATCCCCTCCATCTTAGAAGGGCGTCTACCCTTCATCTGAAAATTTGAATCTTAGCCAATTACTTGAACTTCCTTTTAATTAATGACTCAAGGGAAGAGTGACTGGTGACAAAATCTCAGCAGTATCTCTTACCACTGTATTTCACCAGTACTGTATAGCAACTTTTGTTTGAGTCTTTGCATTACTTCAAGAAAACAATCAAGCTGAACCAGAAAAATGCGCGATTGCGCCAAGCCTTGTGGAGCGATTGGCGGCAAAAACTAATCAGCACCTGTTTCCATTAGGGTCCGTGGATATTCACCAAATTTCCTTCTTGTGTTTTGAGTTGAAGCGCACACAAAAACGTGTTACCCACCCACATACAGACAGACAATTTCAAAAAATGGTCAAAATGGAGTCGGTACCCTTCAAAAACTATGAATTCAAAAAAAAATCACAAATCCAGTACTTTTTTCTGATAATTGATTACAGAAGAAAGTAAAAATGTCTTTTACTTAAAACACGTGACCAGTCCCGCCAAAAGAACCGTGAAACCAACAAAACTTGGCAAACTACCAATCAAGACTGAATATTTCCTTTCATTTTATCCAGGCCGAGTAAAACCGTGATAAAAATAAAGCACAATAACAAATTCTGCTTTGCCCGAATAACAAATTCTGCTTTGCCCGAGTTTCCTCGGGATACTAATTAATTGCAATATATGCGAACCCGAGATAGCTCGGGATAATCAGGCAAGTGGTTAACAGATTTAATACGGAAGAAGAAAGTCACTCACCATTATCACAGACGCAGGGGGTCATCACTTTTTTGTCCGCCACTTTTTTCCTTTTGAAAAGCCAAAACATGTCTTAATATCCACTAAGCGAAGCTTTCCACACTTGACGAATGAAGCATTTCACGGATATTCCGCATCGCGTAGAGGATCGAAACAAACGAACGCAGCTTCAGAACTCTATGCACCATAGCACGAAGGTAGTCTCACGTGATTCGAATGCACTTCGATCAGACGATTTCATTAGTCAACATCACGTGTTCTGGATTATGATCGGGAATTGCTCGACACCTTCGCGATCGTCTGAAACATCACAGTGTTCGACGAGCACGGAACCCTATTCCGTCTCCACTTTTTCCGTTGCATTCTATCCCTCTTCGAATGCCGACCACATGTTACTCAGTTCCTCCATTGCTTTCCATTTTGCAGTTTGAACACATAAGTTAAAAGACCATCCGATGAATATTATTAAATTTTCATTTCCGATTGCAAAATCGATCGTGACGATAATCGAATCCAAGAGATTCGCTCAGACATCAGACGAAGTTCGATTTAGATTAGTTTAGTTTTGATTTCTAATTGCCAAGTTCGATGTTGACGATCATTCTTCCGGAGATCTACCGAGCGGTGAAACGACAATCGATATATATTACTTAATTTTAATTTCTAATTCCAAGTTCGATCGGGACAGTATGGACCAAGTTCGATCATGACAGTATGGACCAAGTTCGATCACAACAATATGGACCAAGTTCGACCGTTCAATCCCTCTTAAAGGAATCCGCTGAGCTATGTAACGACATGTAATCTTAAATTTTAATTTCTAATTACAAATTTCGAACGTGGCGATAAGGGTTAAAGAAATCCTCATAGAGACGATCGATACATACTGTTTGATTCTGATTTCTAACTGCCGAGTTCGATCATGCCCCTTCTAAATAACTGACGATATCTGTAAATCCTTCACGCCGGTCGCAAAGTGGTGTTAGAACGATAAGTTATTCCTCGTTGAATAAACCTAAACGTTGTTTCTCATAGAGTATACATTCTACCGGGTCATTTTTGGGCTGAACAGTTCGTGTATCCATTCGGGTCGACATTTTGGAATCGACATTTCGCAATCGAGATTTTGAAAAATTGACAAATCTGAAACGGTCACTTCGATCGAAATAGCTGGACAGCATTTCCCCATTCAGTCTGATCATGAACTTCTTTTTAATTAATATTTTCAATGCGTGGGGGTGTATCCAAACCTCAAATGCGTCGTATCGCCATGTTCGTTCTGTTTGGTGGCCGCGGCATCCGAATCTCAACTTAATCGTTCTGAATTACCACCTCGGACCTGTGTGTCGACGCAAGTGGTCTTCCATCTTCCAATATTCTTCCCAGATTCTCTATCAGACGATCGGTTTTCTGAGGAGGAAGGGTTCCTCCATGTTGTCTCCTTGTGGACGGGATTTAGTCACTGGGCATCAGACGGTGTTCGAATCGGTAGATCGTCTGCCCCTTCCTGCAGATCGTTTGGCGGTGTCTGATTGCGGGGGCGGCTGCATAGCTTCTGAGGGCGCACCCGGGCTTCTTCCTCTGGCTGCTCCCGTTGTCTTGGCAACGCGCCACCTGGCGAGCGTGCCCCGGCAGAAATCGTTTCAGGGAAATAGGTTATTTGTCTGTTCTCGGAATGAGTATTCATTTTGTAAGAAAATGATTGTTTCGTCCAATTTACCTTAATCTTGAAAGGGGAGGGGGAACCAACTGGGGAAATGTACACTAAACGCCATTTTCGATATTGAGTCGGTGTAAAGTTAAAAATTAGGGCTCGACCGATTGCATTTTTCGGCCGATGGGCCGATGCCGATTGTTCCGAGATCAGCCGATGACCGATGGGAAAAAAAAGTCGCTTTAAAGAATTAAAACGTGTAGAATGCTTGTCAAAAATATCATTTAAATCATTTATTTATTTTTTAGTTTATAAAAACATAAATGCATTATTCAAGCACCGCAAAACTGTTTGGGGGAAGTTTACATAATTATTAAAACTAAAATAATCACTCGTGATTCTAGTAAAGTAATTAAACTATTTGCAGGTTTAAAAAAGTAAAAAATGCTATATCAGAGGATTTTTAATTCTTTTGTCTTATCTTTGCAAAAAAACTCAACAACTATTGGATCGGATCGGGTCTAATTCCCTTTCCTGCAACATTTTCTCCTTATAACACCTGCACTGCAAATGCCAAGTGCAGCTGCCTTTTCCTTATTTTTTCATGGAGAGGAATGTAGATGTTATTATAATAGAGACTAACAAATAATGCGGGTTTGTATCTTTAACGAAATTGTCAACCCCCTCCTCCCAGATTTTTTTCATAATTTCCCCCTCCCCCCCCCGTTTTTAAAAGAAAAGCGGGAACAATTTGTATGTTTATTTTTCATTATAAAGGTTGTTTTAACTAAAAATAACTCTTTTTCTAAAATAAAAATGAAATATTGAAAAATTTCGCTCGCAGTAACGCCACCTGTTCATCACCAAGAAATACTGAAAATTGCTTTAAAAACATAGACTTGAGATTTTTTTTTTTTGTCATTACAAATGAATGCTGGGTCTTAAGAACTAATCTTGTTAGCTTTATTTTTCTTGCGAGTTGAAAACTACACTGAAATACTTGACATGTTCTTCATATTTTCATGAGCACAATGTAAGGTTACCGAAAAAAAAAGAAAAACATTTTGAGCACCAGCAGTTTTCTGTTGAAAAATAATCTTCTAAAAAACGCGTGATCGTTTATAGAAATCAAGATGTATATTGAAAAAAAAAATTATATTTGCATTGGGCAATTTTTGAAATTAATGAAATTGTAGCATTTTTATTAAGGTACTATTCCACCCTGTCGCGCGAACTCGTTTTTTAAGAATTAATTTTTTGAAAATAGCAAGTCGAACTTGGACACATAAAATTTCTATCAATAAACATTTATACTGGAAATTTTTTCTTATTTTTGACCAATCTTTTCTATGTTGTAAACTAAAAATGAAATAATGAGAATAACCGTACACTAAAAGCAGATGCAACGAGACTGCTGCACAATTGCAGAAAAACTGTCACACGTGGCATCAAAGAAGTCAGAAAAAAAAAGCACTAGAAAAACGAAGTAGAAACGGAGAAAAATTTAAATAATTATCGTATAAAAAAAGTTAAGATGCATTTTGAAAAAAAAAAAAAAGAAATGCATTGATAAATATTTGAAAATAAAGAAATTTTAGCATTTTTATTAAGATGTTATTAAATCCTGTAACGCGAACTCGCATTTTGAGAATTCAATTTTTAAAAATTGCAAGTCGAACTTGAAACCTAAAATTTCGATCAATAAACATTTATACTTTAAATTGTTTCTTATTTTTGACGACCAATCTTCTCTATGTTGTAAACTAAAAATGAAATAATGAGAATAACCGCACACTAAAAGCAGATGCAACGAGATTGCTGCACAATTGCAGAAAAACTGTAACACGTGGGATCGAAGAAGCAAAAAAAAAAAAAAAAAAGCCGAGAGAAAAAAAAATTACGCATGTAAAAATTAAGATTCCAAGCAATCCCGAAACATATGTCTGCGTTTTAATGCTCATTTGTGCTTTAACTTAACGTGAAATTTTATTTCTATTGACTTTGTATTGTTTACAATTTCGGAATAATAAGAAACATGACAAACTAAAAGCCGATGACATAATATT
Organism: Octonoba sinensis; assembly: GCA_038502835.1. NCBI lineage: Eukaryota > Metazoa > Arthropoda > Arachnida > Araneae > Uloboridae > Octonoba > Octonoba sinensis. Next base: position 180,139,561 of record CM076599.1, read on the forward strand.
ATGGCACAATAACATCTAATGCACTAAGTCATTATTAAACGAAAAACGGACAAAAATGAGGCAACTAACCTAGTGCGAAAAACAAATAGCACTCATAAATAAGACGTCTCTATTCCTTTTACTTTAACATATTCTATTTTGCGAGCATTCTGTTCAAAGAGAAATATTTTTAATAATGAAGGTTTTCGGGCAGCGATCGCTTAAACTATTTTTCCGAATTTTTTCTCTAATACTTTATAGAATGACATTATTTTTGTGTTTTTTTTAACTGATGTGCTGCCTGTTATTGTATGGAAATAGAAATCTCGCTATGGAGAAAAAAGAAAGTTAAAGACAGAATGTTTTCTGGAAAGTTGTCCCTGCGAAAAACATCGGCCTTGCATCGGCTTTTAGATGTTTTTCAAGGCCGATGGGCCGATGTTTTTCTAAAGTTAACATCGGCCGCCGATGCCGATGGCCGATGGCCACTTTGTTGAACAATCGGCGTCGATGCATCGGTCGAGCCTTATTAAAAATGATTCTTTTCGTATGTATTTTAAATTCTTTTAAGTGTCAGTCTAAAAAAAATACAGACAGTTTTTAGAACGTTTTTTCGTTGTAATATTTTTTATTACCATGAATTGTTAATATCAGTTAAAATTTTAGGAAAAAAATATGTTTTAAACAAATAAAATGTCCTGAAGCTGACACCCAAAAAACGTTTCCTACAGCTAACACCCTCAAACTAAAAAAATAAAAATAAAGTATTACTAATTTAAAGAGATTTAAGAAGTAATGGGATTCAAAAAGAAAGAAAACCTTATTTTAAATTATATTAGGGAGTTGGTAATATTTTAATTGTATTTTTATTTGCGCCTGTCAGCATTAGGAACCGTTTTTGGTTGCCAGCTGGTATGTTTAACTGCCAGCTTGGTATGTTTAATTGCAAAAGGTAAACAGCCATGAAGGCTGTTTACAATTATGCAATTAATTGTTTTAATTCTTTTTCATTTGTTTCTGAAATAATTTAGTACGGCATTATTGTTGTACTACAGCTTGATTTTAATGGGTGTTAAATTTATACAGGACAAGATCTATGCAATTGGAACAGAGTTGTGGTTCAACACTCTCCTCCCATGATGGGAATTTTTCTTTTCATAAGAATTTTTCTTTCCGTAAAATAATAGCAAATTTTCGGAATAATAATAATAGTAAATATGCAATAAGTGGAAAAAATACGAAATTCATCTCGTACTAAACAAGACCGCTTTGCTTGCTCAGTATCTATATTTTATAGTTAAAAAAATTAAACGCTTTCAAGGACATTTGTTTAAAAAGAAAAAAAATCATAATTTTCTTTTTACAAAAATAAGAATCAAAATGTATCTACTTGTAAATTTATTTGTAAATGCTTTTTTTGTTTTTTCATGAGTTAAACCAATCAAAGCTGCATTATAATTAATTGTATTCCGAAAAAAAAAATTCATCTTCACAAACTGTCTTTTTCAAGCAGCTTTACTGCTAAAGTTGTGAATCAACCCGATGCAAAAATGATGGTACAATAACCTGGTACAAAATTGCTATTGACTTGATCCAAATCCACAGTTGTGATAGAAAAATTGTAATTTGACCTGATACAGAACAGATAATTTTACTGACACAAAATTCAATATTTGATTTTCCATGTTGTTGTTGTTTCCAATGCCAATTGAGTATCCAAGCTTCCCATAACAGAGCGACCAGGGATGAAGGCAGTAGGGAGCGCCTTCCATTTATAGATGAGCACCACAACGGTGGAAGTACGATTCGGCTAATTATATATTTGCATGAAGCCAGATGGCGCCACCTTCCTTTTTTGACCGATAAGTGAAGGGAAGGGACGGGACATTCTCCCCCCTCAGGTATCCTCGGGACTTCGGAGTCCACAGATTTTACATGCACGTATCCTCAAGTATGCAGGATGGGTCTTCAGCGGGTCGGGTGTCAAACACCCGATCTTCCGGTTTAAAACTCGACATCCTAACCACTCGGCTACCACGCCCCCGATTTTCCACGAGTATGTGGGAAGAGTGCTTGAGTTGAAGAAAAGAAAAATATTCTTAATGAAAAGTTCCACTTTATTTTCATGTCTTGAACAAAACACCCGGCAGGGGGTGCTAATGGTAAGTGGGATAAAAATAAGGAAATAGTGTATATAGTTCATTGAGCGGTCGAAAACAAAAAGTCACGAGGCGCTAGCCCAGGTGTCTGTACATGGCGTCTATATGCGGCTGGAAGCGCTTCCGGCAGTCGGGCCTCTTCGTCTTCAGTGTGGGCGTCAGGAGTCCGTTTTCGATGCTAAAGGGCTCCGGATGAATGTGCAAGTCCTTAACCTGTCAGAGAGAGAGAGTTATCAAGTTCAGTTCCACGGGAGATCGGCTGACGTCCGTGTTCTCTCTGCGCTTGAGTCGGAACCATGAGACCATTTTTTTTTCTCATGGTGCTTTTATTAAGTTTTTGCCTCATGCCATTTTATATCATTTCATAAGAAATTTAATATTAAAAAAAACTGGATTTCTAAATATAATTTGAAAATTTTAATTTTTAAAACAAAGTTTAGCAGTTTTTAAAGATGCATCTTTTTGTTTCAAAAATTGGCGTAATATCTTAATTTTTTTATTAGTGATTCCTTACTCATAAAGCAAAACTGTTATGATTTGAATTTTTTATAAGTCAGATACTTTTTGAGAGAAAAAAAAGTAACGCAGAAAAAACAACGAAAAATTCAAAAAACCTACAAAAAGGATTTTGTTTTTTTTTAAAGTACTTAATTTATTATAAAATTAAAGCATAAATTTGTTGTGTATAGCTTCAGGAACATGTGGGGGGAAAATCCATATTCTAGATACAAATTTAAAAAAGCCTTTGCGTTTTAATTGAGGTGAAATGCGCAAAAAACAAAGCGAAAGAAAACAACATTTAAGTTTTCGGCTTGCAATATCTTTATCAGAATTTCATGTAAGGAACATTTTTTTTTTCAGTTAGTCACGATGAAATTGCTTCTTCTTGCTTACTTTATTCAAAAAAAAACAAATATATGTGTGTTATATTCAGCACAGTTTCGGTTTCAGAATGAAAAGGTACCAAATCACACTGTAATAAAATCAATGATAAGTCAATAAATATTGCTTCATTTTTTCTGAAATTTTCATGGGAACATTTTAAAGATTCATTTTACTACAGAATTTTTTCGGTGTTTTCGACGTTTATGGGTGCTGACTCCGCTTAAGATGCTTTCATACCAAACGTAATAGTGACGTACGACCAGACTCCAAACTTTTTTCAGATCATGTCATTCGTTCTACATTATTTCAGAACCACTCCGTAGAGTTGGCTAATTGGCATTTTTATTGCGTCATTTAAAACTGACCGTTTGATATACCCGGCGTTTCTTTGATGCACGTACTTATATTGCTTACAGGTAAATCCACCACTGAACTAAAGTTACTTATAAGGTTCGAAAACTTGCCAAGTTTGGCGAAAAAGCACCAGATTTGTCGCCAGAACCGATATATCGCCAAGCCCCTAGAAACCTATACTGAAAAGCTAGTATGCTCTCAGATTTTACCAGGAATTCTGAAACTAGCAATTTGAACATGTAAATGAACGCAAAGTTAAAAATAAATAAACGCATTATAAAACAAAATAACACATATAAACATTATTTTGTAACGATATAAAGTAAGTTCAATGACTTAAATGTATCGATAGGGTTAGACTACATTTAAGGGTGCCCCATGATGTTCACCAAGTTGTGTTCGCGGTTGATCGCCAAGCAGGTGGCGTTGCAAAGCAGCAAACGGGAATGGCGCCAATTAAAATGCACTAATTTCGCCAAGCGGTAACCTAACGTATATTTTTTCCTATCGATACACCTGTGTACTATACATACCTGTTCGAATGTCTTGAGCCCTGCTTTTTTTCCTATGTCGATGAGTTCGGAAAGGATCATCTTTTTCACTTCCTAAAAGAGACATTATAAGTTACTTTACGCTCGTTCGATTTGGCAGCACTCATTATTGGTCAACACTTCAATGCAGAGGATCGCCAAGTCATAAATAAATCGATTGTGTGCGGCGATAAAGTGATACTTCTCGCCAAGCGATCATCGTGAAATGTCGCCGTAACTACGTACCTGGACATCAAGTTTGTCACCTCAAATACTTTATTACAGCGTTTTTATTTTATTTACCAGTTTGTGTATTTAAAGTAAAAGTGTAGGAAAGGGGCGTGTCAGTTACAAGGCTGACCGTGCCAAGATCGCCAAGAAAGATTTACATCGCCAAATCAAATGTAAACAAATCAATTTATTAAATTTTCGGATATAGTTGCAGCTTAAACAAAGAATTGCACGTTTTTATAGCACAAATAAGTGTTAAAATGCAGACATATGTTCCCTTCCCCCCTTCTTTACACGTGTACTTTGCTTTTGCACTTTAGCTTTGGTTCCCTCTGTACTTATTTCTATTCCCATTTTAATTCTTTGTATTTGATTTTATTGTTTTTGCATTTTTTATATATTTTCGTTTTTTATGCATGCTGTGGTCTTCTTTTTTTTTTTTTTTGCTTTTTTGTATTTGATATTCCTTTTTACTTTATGTACTTTCAACTTTGGTGCTTTCTTATTGGTGGCTTCCCGGTTACTTTTACTACTTTTACTTCCACTTCCTTGGCTTCATTCTCATTGGTTTGCTGATAAATCTTAGGCCACGTAAGCCATGTTTTTGTTGTTTTGTCTGCTGCATTTGTCTGTTTTTGCATCTAGAAGCTCCATTATCGCTGTTCACAAAGATCCTTTTATTTAAGCAGTTGGAGCTTATTTTGTAACCAGTCAGTTCATTTTGGCGAAAATTCGGAAAAACGATCGCCAATTCGGCTCTATGACTTGTAAGCACCAATGGCTGCTTTGGCGTTTGGGGATTTGATTATTTTCTAACTTGTCATTAACGTCATCGCCATGTTTGCTCGCCATGCTTTGATTTTACATTTTAATGGATGTTTCTTCTTTGTTGACTATTTTTTTTACATTGGGATGGAACTTTTTACCGTGTTTAATGCTTTTTCTTAAAATTTACTTGGCGGTTTATATTACATTTTAATGAGAATTTCACTCTCATTTGGTCGATGTTTTACTTGGTTGGCAAATTATTTTATTTTAATGGAACGTTAAATTGCTTGTTTTTTTTTATTTTGCTGTCGAATTTTTGTTGATCCTGCTTAAGGGTGCCACTATAAAAAATAATTAAAAAAACTTGAAAGATCTTGAAATGGCAAAATAATTGCCAAATAGCTATGTGACTCTGCTCAAAAATGGCGGAAAATTCTAAGGTTGCCATACCGAAGCAATACCTAGTCAAAGCAACACCTGCTATTGACTATCCTCATTTTTGTTTACTCACCTTTTTCTGGCAGATCTCCTTCCAACCCCCGGACACTTCGTTCGCCTTGCACCACTCCGTCAGCATCTTCTGATCGGGGACCACAATGGCGACCAGGCACGCCTGCGAAATGGAAAGGTCGGTTATGACAGAAACCTCATTCGATAAATTCAAATTTCGGTTGTAAAGAACAGATGTGTTGGTGACTGGTTATGGTTAACTAGTAAACCCGGTGGTCATACGAAATAACCGCTGTTCTAGATGTTATAAATATACAATTCTCCCAGTAACCAGAAATGCACATCAAATCAAAAATATATTTATCAGTTAGAACGGTAAAGTTTAATGAATAAATAATAAATATATTGCAGCGGCTGTGCATCAACCTTGCAACCTTAACTGCAACCAACAGTTTGAATCTGTTCAACTCAACTCTTCTCTTACTAAGATGCTGGGCATTGAACGCTGCAGAACCACTGCTTATCATCCTCAAGCCAATGGCATGGTAGAACAGCTCCATCGTCCTCTAAACAGTGCTATAAAATGCTACGGCACTGAGCGTTGGACAGAAGTGCTTCCACTAGTTCTCCTGGCCATCGTTCATCTCTCAAAAAGGATTTAAAATGTACTCCAGCAGAGTTAGTTTTTAGATGCTCTGTGCGGCTACCTGGTGAATTTTTTGTTTCTTCACCAACTGAGGCTGGTGGTGCAGATTTTGTTTCAAAATTGAAATCACGTATGCAATCTCTTCGACCACAGCCACCTCGAAATCATGGCAAACGCCCTACATTTATCCATTCTGAACTCTTCACTTCCACCCATGTTTTTCTTCGCCGGGATACGGTGCGGCGGCCTCTTCAGCAGCCTTAGGATGGCATTTATCTTGTTCTCAACAGAAAATAGAAGGTGTTTCACCTTGACATCAATGGGAAGCCAACTCCTGTCTCAATTGACAGATGCAAACCTGCTTTTCTGCTCAATGATATGCCATCCCGACCAATAACCAGACCTCAACACTCACTAACCCCCCACAGATTCAAAATGACCAGATTTCACCTGCAGAAGATGCACCACTGGCTCAGTGTGATCCTGTTCCTACTACAAGTAAGGAGACAACGATTCCTGAATCTCCTCCAAGAGTTACCCGCTCTGGTCGTAGCGTACACTTCCCTAGTCGGTATCGTTGACACTGGGAGGGGAGTGTGCAGCAGCTGTGCATCAGCCTTGCAACCTTAACTGCAACCAACAGTTTGAATCTGTTCAACTCAACTCGAGTTGTTACTTTGCTTTGTCAGTCGATTCTGCGGAGTCATACTCGATGTTGGCGCATTTTTACCTGTCTTATTTCTTATTGTATATAGTTTTGTCCTTGTAAATAAATAGTATTTTTCTAATGTATAAATTATTCCTGCATTGCGTACCGACGCGCTAAAATAAATCATTTCGGAAAAAAATATTCTTACCGAAAAAAAAAACATCCAAGTTATAATAATCTGTAAAATAAAAATATTATTTACTATATAATCGAATTGTTTGTGAAAAAAAAATATTTATATCCAACATAATCATCGTCCAAACAATAGTTTTAACGAAACCTGGAAAAAAGAGCGCTGCCACTTTACTATATATAAAAAGCGCAGACGATAAATAAATTAAAACAAAGAAAGAAAGATTAAATTAAATTCGCATTTACATTCATTTTTAACGGAGATTGCAAATCTAGCGACGCCTCACTCAAAATGCTAGAGAAATGCTTTCAATATTAGTCGTTTTTAATTTTAGAAACAATTGTTTATATGGCAGCATGTTGCTGTTATCTCGGACTAAGAAATTCGCAATAAGCTATCGGCGACAAACAGACACTTAAGCGGCTTATATGTAAGATTCCATTTGCCTCCTTTGTCAAGCCTGTCGCCCTTTTTTTTATTCGTTTCCAGGAGCTAAAAATTAAAATAACTCAATATACGTTAGTGCACTTACACATCTGCATGCCTACTTTAAAAAGAGCGGGAAAATGAATCATCGAAAGAAATATTTTGAATGGTTATGGGCAACGAAAACTTGTCGTGACAAAAATGGGCTGACTTTAACCCCTTAACGGTCGGGTAATTTTCAAGAAAACGGTCATAAAAGTGCCTATTTTTTTATCAATGAAAATTATATAAAAATATGTGTATGAACAATATATGTATTCATTTTTAATTTCTGATTTGTTCTTATTTTGAAATTTTAAACACTGCAGCCCGTCATTTTCACGGGAGCTAGAAATAGAAGGCGAAACCTCAGCCCGTCATTTTCACGGGAGCGAGAGGCGAGGGGTTAAAGAAATGATTGTGGTTATTTTCGTTTCTGATGCCACTTGGGTATTCAAGCTCCCCTTCGCAGTGCGGCCGTAAAGAGCACCTTCCGTTTAGAGATGAGCACCACAACGGTGGAAGTAGGACTTGGCTCATTATGTATTTGCATGACGCCCTCACAAATACGCAACCTTTCGTTTTTGACCTCAGTTTAAAGGGAACGGAAATTCTAAACCCTCCGGCTCCCTCGGGACTTTGAGGTATCACCAAGTGCACATCGATGAGGATTTTCAGCGAGTCGGGTGTCGAACACCCAATCTTCCGCTTGGAAGTCCGTCATCCTAACCATGTCCTTTAAGACATATTTTTACATAATTACTGAAGAAACTAAAATTCTGCCACTTTTTTTAGGTAGGTTTGAGGATGTGTAAGAACACCAAAACTTATTTAGTTATTTTAATATTTAGTGAATGCGACAAACCGAAAAAACCGTCAAGTTGCTTGGAATGGAGCCAATTTACCACTAGAGGGACTCATGAACGATCACCGTTGTCACGTGATATTCGTTCTTTGTTTACTAAGATTTTCAATGGAGTTCCACGTGGAGTTCACAGGCATAATGAGTTATCTTAAAATTAATTAGACTATTTTCACAGCTTTTTCTTCTTATAACCCAGTATTTACATTTAATTTAATCATAAAAAAAGAAATTTATTGTTACAATAGTTATTGTGTTTCAATTAGTGTTAATTTTATGTAATATAGAAGAACTTTATTTAGGCCTGGTTTTTAATTAGTTTTGTGGAACTCGAAGTAAAGCGATGCAACGACTTCCTTTGTTTCCATTGCTTTCATCTCTGCCACGTGACCAATGACGTTGTTTGAATTTCCTCCATTAACGTTATGTGAAACGGGGTAAACATACGTTATTAAAAAGAGGACTTTTCCATTATCTCGCCAAGCCGACTTTTTGGCGACAGAATACGCAAAAGGTTACCAGCGGCGATATTTCGTTTGGGGTTGATTGCATCGTTATTGGCAATTTTATCGCCTGCGCTGGGACAATGGAAAAGTACTTTTCTCCATTATCCCGGCGCAAATCTCGCCAAGAAAACCTTTTGGTGACAGCACACGCAAAAGGTTACCAGCGGCGATATTCCATTTGGCGTTGGTTGCACCATTATTGGCAACTTAATTGCCTGCGCCGGGATCATGGAAAAGTACATTAAAAAGTGCAATGCGTTGCAACGAGTCCCGCTTAAAGGTTTATCTGGATAAATGGCGATATTTAAACTCACCACGATCTCAATAATTGGCGATATTTAGGCTCACCATGATCTCGATAATTGGCGTTATTTTAGGCTCACCACGATCTCGATAATTGGCTTTATTTTAGGCTCACCACGATCTCGATTATTGGCTTTATTTTAGGCTCACCACGATCTGGATAGTTGGCTTTATTTTAGGCTCACCACGACCTTGATATTGGCGATATTTTGGGCTCACCTTGAGACTTTCTCCGTGAACGAAGAGTTGCGCTACATGCTGGCTCGTGAGGTAGATGTTCTCGATCTTCTCCGGTGCGATGTACTCCCCTTGCGCCAACTTGAAGATGTGTTTCTTGCGGTCGACGATGCGGAGTGTGCCGTTCTGTGGGCAAGAGAAAACTGTCATCAAAAGAGTGGATATGAAACTCAATAGGCATTGGTGACTTTTAAAATCATATCGTATCCATCATATGGGGAAGTAGTGGATTGAGCAATGGCAACACTAGGAGTGTTAGTCGTCAGTCACGTTGGTAGTGCTTTCTGTGGCATTATCCATGCTATTAAAGATGAAAGCTACAGCTAAGCCTTGGGCTTATATTTATATTGTTCGAAATGCTAACTGTAGTCTTACACTGGAATGCGCGTTGTACATGGTTGGATTAGGAGTTTATGATGGTCGTCAATAAATGTTGTGTTTAGTCTAGAACAGTGCTTATTTAACTATTGATATTGCACACAACAAACACGTCCGTTGTATCTCATAGCTATACATAGGGTTAGGAAAACTACACACTTTCACGACAAACGCGACTAATACATTTTGTCTCCGTCGTAACAGACTGTTGCTATGGTTATTAAACTGACGGCGATGACGTATGCCTTCCATAGCGCAATGAACCAATCACTGTCGCCTACCTGTTAATGACGCAATAGAAAATGCCGATCAGGCAACGCGATGGCATGGTTATGAAATTAGGTAGAGAGAGAGAGGAGAGAGAGACAAAGACATGCTCTGAAAAATTTAGTTTTTCTATTACGTTGCTGTTGAAAAGCACCCGAAAAACCCCTGGAAAAACAAAAATTGGCATTCATATGTTGCTCAAAGGAAATGGGTGCTGATTAAAACTGTCCCCATTCACTCCAACGATAGCAACCGAATGTTTTTTTTCCTCCCCTCGTAAAGTCTGATTGTTATATCTCAAAACGTAATGCGAGGATTTAAAGAAGAAAGTATATAGGTGGACTATAAGGTGAAAAAAAAGTCAGTGTTAATTCGCTTTTAGCGTAATACTAGTTCCAAAGGGAGGTTAGACAATCCAGTAATCGAAGAATTTTCTTGGAATGCGTATATATTTCAAGAAGTTCGGCAAGAATTGAAACAAAAGTAGGATTTTATGAACAGTAAAACCTGTGTAAGTTGACCACTTGCGGTGCAGCACTTCAGTGGTCAAAGACAGGTGGTCAACTGATAGAGGGTGAGGGGCTAATTCCGTTCTATTTATTTGATAACTTTGATATGCGCGTTGTTGTGGATGTGTAAATAGCTTCATTGTACAAAGTGTAAAAAGCTTATCTATAAATAAACAGGAGATTTGTGCATGAAAGGTAGTTTGCTCTGATGCTAGTTTGAAGACTTCTACTTCACGTAAAAAGAACCAACTGTGTCGTAAGACGAAGTTCAGAAGAACCGCGACACGCAACAATAATGATATTTTTCAATTATTGTTAGTATACATAGCATCAAAATACAATAACGAAACAGTTCCATTTATTAAAATATAGTTACTGTTGTTTTGTTAAGCTCTGCAAGTTCATAATATAAATGATAGTGTAGAGCCTAACGATTGAATAAGCTAAACACACAGGTGCAGCTAAAACTATCCAATTTTCTACGCAATAAAAACAGAAAAGTTTATTGTTTTTTTAATTGAATGGCGTCAGCATACACAACCCCAATTTGGCGTCCATTAAAGGACATCTTCTTGGATATTTTTACATCTCAAAGTTAAGAGAAGCGGTACATTTTTTGCCCCCGGATCTATTTTTCGTCACTAGCCGGCACAATAAGCTTTATAATGAGGGGTCAATCATGGAATTTGATAAAGGATTAAGGAAGGCAGGCCGCAGCGATAGAAACACGGACTCGAGAAATAATATACGTAGAAGAAATGTCACCCACCTCCATCCACATTCCGATGTCTCCGGTGTGCAGCCACCCGTCTTCGTCAACCGTTTCCGCTGTCTTCACTGGATCTTTGAGGTATCCTTGGAACACGCTCAACCCTTTCACGCACACCTGCGAAGGAATGCAGAGCAGAACGTCAAAAAACAATGCTCGACATTCGACAGCCGTAGACTGAACGCATGCTATCAGTGCAATGGAGGCAATTCACAGCTAGAGGGACTCATGAGCGATCATCGTTGTCACGTGATATCCGCTCTTTGTTTACTAAGGTTTCCAATTATGTTCTACGTGGAGTTCACTAGGCAAAATGACTCATCTTAAAAGTAATTAGACTATTTTCACAGCTTTTTCTGATTATAACCCAGTATTTGCATTTAATTATCTCATTATTTAAGAAAGTTATTAATTAAAGTCGAACCTCTATTTATCGAATCTCTATTTTGCGAATTTCTCCATTTTACGAATTTTTTTCATGGCCGTAAGAATATTTTCCATGCAAAAAACCCCTCCAAATAACGAAGTGCATTCTCTATTTAACGAACTTTCTTTCTGGTAATCTAAAAAAAAGACATTTCCACCGTATTTTTCAAATATTTCTTTCTTTAAGCAATTTTTATGAAGCTTCAGTACACTTTGTCTTAAAATAAATATAAACATTTATTTTTTAGAGTACTGAATAAGTTTAATTCTAGATTATATTGATTATTCTTTGTTTCCTCTTTTCCTAAGTGAAAGAATTAAAGTAAACTGCTATAATTATTATTGCATGATATGTACAGCTTTTATTAGTTTAAAATTAGTTCTTATATGTTATATGTAACTCAAGTATTATAAAATATAAATCTCTATTTAACGAATTTCTCCATTTAATGAACTTTTTCGCTTGATTTTACGACTTCGTTTAATAGGGGTCCGTCTGTATTATAATCTAGTGTTGTTTCGTTTTAATTTTATGTAATGTGGAAGAACTTTATTTGGGCCTAGTTTTTTATTAAATTTGTCGAACTCGATGTAAAGCGATGCTACTACGGCTTCCATTGCTTTCATCGGTGACACGTGACCAATGACATTGCTTGAATTGCCTAAATTGTTTAAAATGATCGTCTCTTAAAATGGCTACCATTTCAATGATTCTGGGCCGAAATCATATTTTTAGATGGTGAACTATTCCTTATGGGGTGGGTGGGGGGGGGGGGGGTCCCTTTAAATCTGAAATCACAAGTGGAATGGCACTGTGCAATGGCGAGCGGGAAGGAGTAGTCGCTCTATTTCGTGAATCGTGACGTTCGGGAAGAAAAGACCGAGTTAGGATTATTATTTTATTACATTATACGAGAATAATTTTACTTATGTGTTTGAGCTTAGACTCTTTGAGCTTCTTAAATTCAGAAATGTATGTATTTTGTAAGAAAACCAGTAGTTCTCCTGCCTACTGTCCCATTTTAGGGATGTTTATCCTTTTTAGCCTACTTTCCCGTAAAAGTAAAAAATAATAATAATAAAGCATGAAAGAAGGCTTAATGTATCGTGAAAATATCGTTAAAAATCAAGAAAAGTCAAAAATAAGTGAAGTAATTAAATAAAGATTGAAAAATAAAAAATTTGAAAGTAGGGTATTGAGATGGGGAAAAAGTGTGTCTGTCGGTCTGTCGGTCTGTCTGTCTGTCTGTCGGTCTGTCTGTCGGTCTGTCTGTCGGTCTGTCTGTCGGTCTGTCGGTCTGTCCCCCCCCTAATAACTTTTGAACGAATTGTCCGATTGGAAAAATTCTTTTTGAATTCGAAAGATCTCGGCGAGGACATCTCATTTCTATATTTTACTTTTTGATTTGAACAATTTTTTGTTAAATTTTGAACAGTTCAAAAAATTTTAACATTAGCGCCTATGGACAGAATTGAAGCAAATTCTGTAAACTCTGGGCACAAGAGCCAAGTTCCTATTGAAAGCTTACTGAAAGGAGTTCTCGGCGTGAAATATTGATTTGAACAGTTTTTGTTCATTTTTGAACAGTTCAAAAAATTAACACAGAGCTTACGGGGAAATTTCAACCCTATATAAATCCTGATCTAACGGACCGATTTGCTTGGAACAAACTTTATCGGAAAGCTCTTATAACGTAGAACATGTAGAAATAGAAAGTTTATCCAGAACTTACGAGCCTATTTTGCTATGAAATTTTTTGATCGGGATTTTCAAGGATATTTCTCAGTGACTCAATGAGTGAAATAATGAATGAATGAATAAATGAAAGAGTGAAAGAATAAATCAATGAATAAATGAATGAGGAAAGGAATGAATGAATAAATTATTGAATAAATGAAAATATAAATAAATGAGTGAATAAATACATGAATGCGTAAATGAATGAATAAACACTTGAATGAGGTAACGAATGAATGAATAAATGCATGGCTGAATAAATAAAAGAATGAATGAGTGAGTGAATGAATATGTATTATCCGTTGAAAAAGGTATATTTTCAATAATTAGAACTAAAGATAAATAAGAAAGAGAGAGAAAGAGATAGCTAGATTATAAATTTGAATTTGGTGTATACGGGAAAGTAGGCTCGTATAGTTCTAGACGGAACTTCTTGTTATTATTAGTATTTGGTAGTATTTTTTAAAATGTCGAGGTTACTTCTTTTTAAAGCTATTTTTTTCTTTCATTTATCGCTGCTTGAAACAGTGTTCTATAATAAACGTCACCGAGGGTGTATGAGACATGCAGCATTCGAAGCTTGTTTTTTTCCCCGTACATCAACAAAATTTTCCGTCATCAACTTTTCTTTTTAATCTTCAAAAATTGTGTTTTTAGAGCTTTTTTGAAAGAAATTTTGATGATCTTATGGGGAATTTTCCTGCCCCTTAGAAATGTCCTGCCCAGGGCACGGGCCCCGGGTGTCCGTGCGATAGTCAGGGCCTGGTTCTATTACAGATTTAAGTGAACAAAAAATTGGGCATTGATGGGTTAATGTTTAATATCTTGTTGGCGATGCTAATTGTAGTTTTATCCGGCACGAAATCGCGCCATTCCTGGCAGTGTTTGGCGACATTTGAGTCTGGCCGAGAAATAAGAAGTTACCTCTCCTTGTCCGTTGACCGCAAAATATTCCATCTCGGGAACGTCGATGAGCTTGATGTGGCAGCACGGTAGAGGCGGACCCACGTGACCTGCAAATGAGGTGATGCATCAGATTCTTGGGAGTAACAATGGATCTTATGTGGGCTCCCCCCGCCCCCAAGATGGCCCTTTACTATAGGTGAAAATAAGCGGTCGCAACTCCCACATGGCGATTAAAGTAGTAAAGGTGGACATTAAAAACTGGTAGCGTTCGCCAATCCGGCACGTTCCCTTTTTAGCACATTCTATTGTAATCCCCCCCCCCCCTTTTTTGTGAGCAAATCACCTTTTTTTGGTTTTTCTCTTGGAAGCAGGCCAATATTGAGCACGCGCTTCGCCGAAAACGTATGTACAGTCGACGCGCGATATAACGACCATCTGCGTCCCACAGAAAAAGGTCTTTATAATGAGTAATCGCTATAAGAGGTAGAATTTTCTTTAAAAAAATAAACATGTATCATGCCTATTCAGTAGTTCCATTAAAATTGGTAATTTTTAGAAGATTCCAACTATACTCAAAGTAAAAATAATTTAACTTTGTGCAAGAAAACAATAATAATAAAATTACACGTTAATTTAAAGCACAAATGAGCAAAAAATGCAAATTTTTTTGCTCATTTGTGCTTTAAATTAACGTGTAATTTTATTATTATTATACTCAAAGTGTTTTTTACCATGGAATTGAAAAATATATATCAGTGCAAAATATTTTAACAAATTAAACAGACTTTAAAGTAGAAAATATAGGGGAAGAAATTACATTCACATTTCTGGAAGCAGAACTTCTGAGCTGACATGACACCTGGTCCTGGTACGGTCGCTGTATTGGATTAGACGATTCAGAATGGACGCTATACCGAAAGCAAATTAACATGGAGTTCATAGGGATAGAGTTTTAGCACTGGTCGTTATAATGGGATGGTCTTTGTAATGTGAGGTCGTTATAAAGAGCGTTTACTGTATTTCTAAACGACCCTTTCAGGTCACATTTATTTTCGAGTTTATTCGCTATTCTCAAGGATATGCCTCAAACTCTCGTCCAATACGACAGATAGAACAAGACAGTACAATAGAATATTACAATACAAAGGAGGAGGGGGCCTCAGTGGCTGAGCGGTCTAGTCGACTGGTTCCGCTGCCTGCCTGCGTGCACTGAAGAGACGTGGGTTCGATTCCCACCTATCCCTATGCGTATTTCGTTCTTTGTATAGTAAATCTGTTGTGCTGCCTTGTTCTATCTCATATTAGACGAGAGTTTGAGGCATATCCTTGAGAATAGCAAGTAAACTCGAATATTACTGTGACCTGAAAATGGTCGTAAACAAACAAACAACAGAAAAGAGGAAATAAACCCAAGGGGAAAGTGGGCATCGAACCCAATTCTCTTTCACTGCGCTCAGGCAGGCAGCGGAAACTGGTTGTAAGACCGCTCGGCCACTGAAGCTTCACCACGCCAGAAATGTGATGCCGTATTTCAATTTTCAATCCTTCACTATCCTGTATATATTTAAATCATTTTAAAAGTTCGAAAACATTTCAGCATGTGCTAAATCAAATCTGCATACTTCTTGTTTAATTTCACTTATTTATTTATTTTCTAAACGATTTTGCAGTTAGTTTTCAATTCTTATTAGCAATTTTAAAATGTGGCTACTAACTTCAAAAAGTGACCACTAACAAAACTGAGTCTGTCGACCACTGGCTACTAACCAGATTTCCCAGTTTTCACCTATACAAGATGGCCCTTTTCACGTGCGCTACTTTCATGTAAACGTTGATCACACTTGCGGTGCATTCACGCCAAGCGCAACAGAGACGGGCAACAGAGGCGGAACATTTCAGCGCGCATCATAGGTTCTACATCATTCAATAATCACGCTCTCGCGTCGAGTGATTGCCATTTTTTTACTTTCACCCAGACGACCGGGATGTGATGATAGTGCTATGGTGCCTCGTCGTTGTTAGTTTGATAACCATAACAGCAGTGTAGTCAGCATTGGTTGAAAGCATGCATTTAGCTCGGGTGCAAAGGGCCTTTCTGGCCCCCTTGTATATTAACACGTTGAGCCCGCCCTTGCCACAGGTGGGGGGGGGGGGCAGGGACGGCGTGCACACGAGTGTTCGCAAAAAAGAGCTGAATTTGAGCTCGGGTGTATACGCATACAAAATCCAACGACAACAAAATAACAATAAAAATTTCACGCATTATATACGATTAACTGACTGAACTTATGTTAATTTTTGAGAAAGTTCACTGTGAGAAATTTCGACTCGTATGTAATATTAAATGACTTAATTTTGCGTTGTTAATTATATAAAAATAAATAAATGAATATTGTCTTTCAATGAATATTATTTTCTATATGCAATATTTATATTGGAATTTTATAGCATATAGTTCTCAGGTATAATGTTCGATATAAAATATTGAGAAAAACTGGAGTAGAACTGGTCAATGTACCACGGTAGTTAATTATGCTACTCTTAGTGAATTCGGTCACCACAAAACTTCTCGGTAGTGCACCGTTTGAACACGATGGGCTTAACCCCTTAACGGTCGGGTAATTTTAAAGAAAACGGTCATAAAAGTGCCTATTTTTTTTATCCCTGAAAATTATATAATAAAATAATTTTTGAGAAAAAAATAGAACCGACTTCAAAGCAGAACAACTATAAATTGCGCTAAAAAGTAAAAAATAAATTAATTCGTTAAAAAACATCGATGTGACTTTTAAACATAGTTTTAGAAGTCGGTGCAAAATTAGGATAGATAAAATCTTTTGTAATGATTAATCAATTACAAATATAAATTAGCATCAGGGAATTAGCAACAGTGCCAAGATGAAGTAATACATGGTATAATGGTAAGTAGACCCATAATTTTGCACCGACTTCTAAAACTATGTTTAAAAGTCACATCGATGTTTTTTAAAGAATTAATTTATTTTTTACTTTTTAACGCAATTTATAGTTGTTCTGCTTTGAAGTCGGTTCTATTTTTTTCTCAAAAATTATTTTATTTTATTCTTTTCAGTGAAAATATTTTTTTAATAAATACTTTATTTTTCAAAAAATCCATATCAAAGGGCAAACTTTCTTTGAATGAAAGGCTCTAAAAACTAATCATTTGTATGATAATTCTCGTTTAGAAGTCGATTTTAGCAAACAAACTGATTGGATGTAATTTTTCCTTTAGAGAAGCCTTCAGTCAAATTGTTGCTGCAATTGCTTTTAATAATACAGCTCAATGGCAACAAACTCTTTTTATTTAACAATGACTTTTATATTTATTATTAGTTTTAACCAACAAAGAAAAATCAAACCAAGCCTTTCCAATTAAAATAAAAAAAATACTTAATTTTCACTCGTAACGTTTTTTCTTAAAAAACAAATGTAGTCAAATTGATGTGCGACATTTGAGTTAGACGGCCCTTTATCTATTTAAGAAAAAGTCATAAAAATCGGTTCATTTAGTCAAAAGTTATGGATGAAAAACCAAAAAAATGACCCTATATATGTCCATAACTTTTTTTTCTAACTATCCAATATGGTCAAACGAAGCTACGCGACCTATGGGAAACCATCCCCGATCGATTTTAAAAAAAAGTCATGAAAATCGGTTCATCCGGTGAGAAGTTATGAGTGGACAAATGAACAAACAAAAAAAACGACATACATACAATATGAATGTATAACTCCTTCCGTTGTGAAGTCGGTTAAAAATATGTGTATGAACAATATATATATATTCATTTTTTTATTATTGATTTGTTTTATTTTGAAATTTCAAACACTCCAGCCCAAAAATATCACGGGAGCGAGAAATAGAAGGCAAAACCTCAGCCCGTCATCTTCACCATAGCGAGAGGGAAGGGTTAAGGAAAAAGTCATCAAAATCGGTTCATTTAGTCAAAAGTTATGGATGAAAAATCAAACAAATGACCCTATTTATGTCCATAACTTTTTTTTCTAACTATCAAATATGGTCAAACGAAGCTACGGGACCCACGATGCCCACTCAGACTAACCTTCTGCCGTCATTTGTGAAGTGGGCAAGCAAATGTTTAAGCACGCCGACATTTATTGAGCTATTTTAAGATTTTATACCTGAAAGCAAAGCGAAAGGGACATGAGAAAAAGCGGTATGGAACGAACCCGTGGGATTGTTAAACTTTTCCCAATCTGGCGAGATTTGGTCATTGGACAGAGTGTCAGAGACTTCGCTCTGGTAAGTGAGCACTGCGCAATCGGAGCCAAATATGGAGAAATCTGGCGAGATTTGGTCATTGGACAGAGTGTCAGAGACTTCGCTCTGGTGAGTGAGCACTGCGCAATCGGAGCCAAACATGGAGAATGAAACTCACCCACGCTGTAATCTCCGACGAGCGTCGAGGTACAAGGGGCCACGCATTCTGTCTGTCCGTAGCCTTCCACGATCTGGAAGCAAAAAGAGAGGGTCACTCGGAGCAATTGGGCGGGGAAAAAATATATCGCTTATAGAAATGAACAGGGTCATAATCTGCAAATTGGATATTTTTCAAGACAGGAGTTTGAACGTTTTACAATTTGTTTTATTTGATTACCTTATTTGTTTCAATGATTATTATAATCGATTTTGTTCAGAAAAGAGCGATTGTTCTAGTTTTCTCTCACATGATGGATGTTAATGCTGTCGAAAAAATTGGAAATAACTATAAAAAGTAGTTATGACAGTATTGCAGCAAAAAAATACAGTTGGTCTCTGGCCTTCATTTTTCAACATTTACTTACGGCAGCATTCCCAATGTAAAGAGCGCAAAAATCTGAACATTTTGATATAAAAACGAAGAAAAAACGACTTTTGGCAGATATGACACTGTTTATTTCTATAAGCGATATGTAAAATCATCACACACCAGAAAATGAGGAAGAATCAAGAAAAAATGGACGTATTGCAAATAACATCCATATTGCTGCAATTCTGTAGTAGTTTGATAACATATAGTTTATAAAACATAACTAGTAACTGTGCGTACTCATATACGCACAGTATAAGTTATATTTCTTAAAAACATTATTTTGGAAAAAAAAAATATTTATAGTTTTTCGTCTACACCTGTAAAGTACAGTAAATATAGAGAACGACACTTTCAAAATGGAAGAAATTTGATATTTTTATTGGCGTTAGTGACAATATGAAATTCGAACAGGAATAACTAACGGGAATGTGTAAAAAGAATAAAAATACAACATAAAGGCACCTTACAAACACACCGAATATCCGCTCTCCCCCGTCCACTTCGATTGTTACTGTAATGATAAATAAGGAACCGAAGCAACGACTAACAAAATTTGCATGCAAAGACAAAAGCGAACTCTTTACAAAAATCATAATTGAAGGAATGAATAATAGTACGAAAAGGAACATTCTCAACTTTAACTTATAACTCATTAAATGTTATTGTCATTCCTTTTAGTACGTTTATTTCGTTTTCTCGTGCATTAAAAAAACAGGAAAAAAAAACGCGCTTTCAAAGTGGTGCAAGCCTGGTCACTAAAGATTTTTCAGTTTTACAAGCTCAAATGAAAATATTCGATCTGAAATCGCTTATAGAAATGAACAGTGTCATATCTGCAAAAAGTCGTTTTTTTGGTTTTTATGTAAATATTTTCTCATTTTTGTGCTCTTTATATTGGGACTACTACCGTAACTTGCTTAAAAATTAAGACTAGAGGCCAACTTAATCTTTTTGGCGCAATACTGTAATAACTACTTTTTATAGTTATTTCTAATTTTTTTTTTTTTTTTTTGACATCATTAACATCCATCATGTAAGAGAAAACTAGAACAATCACTGTTTTCTGAACAAAATCGATTATAATAATCTTTGAAACAGATAAGGTAATTAAATAAAACAAATTGTAAAACATGCAAATTCCTCTCTTGAAAATTGTCCATTTTGCAGATATGACACTGTTCATTTCTATAAGCGAAATGAATGAGTTACGAAAAGAAAACAGCGTTAAGGTTTCTTTGCCTGAAATATAAGGGTTTAATTCTTCACATGACATTAAAAAAAAAGAAAAAACATCCGAGTCCGAAGTCCGGGTTGGAAGTGGTTGAATTACCGGAACGCAGATGTTTACATCTTCCTTTCAAGATCGCTTTAGCCGCAAGAAAAACATGTTTCTTTTGCTTGCTTATTTCTTATTTATTTATTTGAATAGAAAATCCCCCTTCGATATTTTGGTTTACCCATCAATGCTTTCTAAATTCGTGTTTACATGTAAATACCCACTGCATGTCCATTTTAGAATAGTGACAAGGAAATATGAATTTTAACAGTTGAATGACTTACCGTGCAGCCGAGGGCGCACCTGAGGAATGTGAGAACGTTGCTGGCCAGGGGGGCGGAGCCAGTGACCATGAGTCGCACCCTACCCCCCATGTTTTCTTGAACGGGCCGGAACACGAAGCGGTCCCAGACGCTGCGGTTCGTTATGATGTGCCTGTGAAAGAAGGAAAAGAACGCGTCACATGTAAATTACTATATTTACTGTTCAGGAACGCAACTAGGTCATTTCTCAACAGGGGCAACACCAGGTTTTAGCCCCCTCCCCCCTATATAGACATATAGATACATATATATATATATGTATATATATATATATATATATATATATAGGGTTTTCCGAGAATTATCTATACAACTTCAGAACGTTATATTTAAAGAAGTTAATGAGATATTTACATGCGGTTTGTTGCACTCAGTGTAGAAACACTTGAAGATTTTCCTGTTCAGTACACCTCTATGTGGGCACCATGTGTGATACGAAGCACATGCAGACGAAAATCAATTTCCGCCCATGTGCGCTACAGCAAATCGTCAGTTATCTCTCAAAAGCAGCAAGAATACGCTGCTTTAGCTCTGCAAGCAGTTCCTCTAACATCACTAAATAATCTCAAAATTATATTGTTAGGAAGATTCAAAAAGTTTCCTGGGGAGAACCCTCGAACCCCTGCCTCTAGTAACGTTGCCAAAGATAGTCTGATGCTCTATTTTTTTTAAGACTGCAGTTTTCAAAGTTTTGTTAGGGCAGAACTTCTGAAACGCCTTCTTCTAAAGTTCCCAAAGAGCCTAAAACTGCTTTCTCAGGAGTTAAATTGCAAAAAAATTCCGGGGAGTACCCCCGGAATTTTTTCAGTAATAATTTCATAGAGGTGTACTGAAGAGAAAAAACTTCAAGTGTTTCTACATTGAATGCAACAAACCGCATGTAAATATCTCATTAACTTCTTTAAATATAACGTTCTGAAGTTGTATAGATAATTCTCGGACGCCCTGTATATATATTTATACGCATATACACTTAGTCACCTAAAATCTGGCGCCTTAAGAACAAGCTCCGCCTCCTGCGCTCCCCTACTTACGTACGCCCCTGACTATCTGTAGGACGATGTGGCGCTTCTAACCACTGAGCTGAATGATTGAACTGGAGTGACATCAAAATCTCAAGCTCCATCAGTTTTCTTTTTTGGTCACTTAATGGTCTGGTCAGTAGCTGAATTTGAAAATGGTACAAACGCTCATTGGCATCAAAAGTTCTGTTGACCACGGGTTTAAAGAGTTGGGGATCTCCCGGTCTATAGGCGGCCTGTGCGAAAGAAAGCTCGACCATAGAACTGGAGGAAAAAAAAAAACAAATGAAAACCTACCTCTCGAGTTCTGCTTGTTTGCTAGAGAGGGCCATGTCCATCAACCACTTTTTCAACTTACTGCCGTTGACGCTGTTCTGGATCTGGAATGCAAAATAATATCTTTTGCTAACACGGACAGCAGACTGAATCTTCGGATCAAGATTATGTAAAAATTTCGCATTTTTGGTTTAATCATTTTTGGTGTTCAAATGATTCATTTTTCGATGTATTTTAAATTCTTTCAAGTGTCTGTCTGTAACAATACAGACAGCGGAATGTTTTTTTAGCATACGGTGTTCGATAATTCATCTACTCATCAAAAATTCATTCCGATGGCTCATTTGTCCTATTTTCAATAGACATGAGCAATTGATACTTAGCGGAGTTAACACATTTCACGTGCTGAGAAACATTATACTGTATATATTTTTTGAGATAACACATAAAAAAAAAATTTAATGCACATCGAAAATGAATCATTTTCAACTTTACACCACTTGAGCATCAAAATTTTGTTCAGCAAACCGAAAAATCATGTTTAGTAACACCAGAAATCGTGTTTAGCAGCACCAGAAATCGTGTTTAACGTGTTTAGCAAGACCAGAAATCGTGTTTAGCGTGTTTAGCAAACCAGAAATCGTTTTTAGCGTGTTTAGCAAGACCAGAAATC
This sequence comes from Octonoba sinensis, assembly GCA_038502835.1. Classification (NCBI taxonomy): domain Eukaryota; kingdom Metazoa; phylum Arthropoda; class Arachnida; order Araneae; family Uloboridae; genus Octonoba; species Octonoba sinensis. The sequence goes on from CM076599.1 coordinate 180,162,176, forward strand.
GTGTCTAGCAACAAGAAATATCGTATTCAGCAACACCAAAAATCGTGTTTATTGTAACCACGAAAAATCGTGTTCAGCAGCACTAAAAATCGTGTTCAGTAACACAAAAATTCGCGTTCCGTCACCAGAAACCGTGTTTAGTAACACGGAAAACCGTGTTCAGTCTACACCAGAAATCGTGCTTATAGCAACACCAAAAATCGTGTTCAGTCTACACCAGAAATCGTGCTTATAGCAACACCAAAAATCGTGTTCAGTCTACACCAGAAATCGTGCTTATAGCAACACCAAAAATCGTATTTCTAGTAACAGGAAAATCGTGCTCAGTAACACCAAAAATCATGTTTAGCAACACGAAATATCGTGTTCAGCAGCACCAAAAATCGTGTTCCATAACACCAAAAGTCGTGTTTATAGTAACATGAAAAATCGTGTTCAGTAACACGAAAAATCATGTTCAATAACCCCAGAAATCGTGTCTAGCAGCACGAAATATCGTGTTAAATAGCAACATGAAAAATCGTGTTCAGCAGCACCAAAAACCGTGTTTAGTAGCACGAAAAACCGTGTTCCGTAACACCAGAAATCGTGTTTATAGCAACACCAAAAATCGTGTTCAGTCTACACCAGAAATCGTGCTTATAGCAACACCAAAAATCGTATTTCTAGTAACAGGAAAATCTTGTTCAGTAACACCAAAAATCATGTTTAGCAGCACCAAAAATCGTGTTCCGTAGCACCAAAAATCGTGTTTATAGTAACATGAAAAATCGTGTTCAGCAGCACCAAAAACCGTGTTTAGTAACACGAAAAACCGTGTTCCGTAACACCAGAAATCGTGTTTATAGCAACACCAAAAATCGTATTTATAGTAACAAGAAAATCGTGTTTAGCAGCACGAAAAATCGTGTTCAGCAGCACCAAAAATCATGTTTATAGTAACACGAAAAATTGTGTTCAGTAACAGGAAAAATGGTGGCAACTAAACGCAAAACTTTTCCAGTGTAGGGATAGACCTCGGCTAACAGGTAGGGGTCTGGTGGAGAAAAGTGTAGGGATAGAGATACAAAGAGAGGCTGTGACGGGGGGGTTTACTCACCTGGTCGTAGATCCGGTTCAGGAGCCTGGGCACAGCGGGTATGAAGGTCGGGCGCAGGGTTTTGATGTCGTCTGTCAGCAGCTTGATGTTGCCCTGCGAGAATCCCACGGAGGCGCCGCCCATGTAACAGATCACCTATAGGGATGCAGGAGAATGAATGGCTGCATGTGCTTATCAGTCACGCTGGTCTCACACCTACGACAGCGACGAAATCTTTGTCGCGGCGTCGCGACGTTCATCAAAACCGATACCCGGGATTGGATGTCACTTCCAGTGATGGAGGTCTTTAACAGACTCGTCACATTTTAATGTGGCTTCCCCAAGATGAGGTGCCTGGATAGAACATGTTTCATGTAACATGTTTAGTCAGCATTTAGTGTTTCAATTCACAAAGCTTTTGCCAAAGTTGCTCATTAGTGTTATAGATAAATGCCTTGTTAAATCCCCCCCTTATAGGTAAATGCCTTATTAAGTCCTTCATAGATAAATGCCTAGTTAAGTCCTTATCAGGTACACGTCTCATTAAGTCTTTAGTAGGTAAATACCTCGTAAAGTCCGTAATAGGTACATGTCTCATTAGGTCTTTACTAGGTAAATACCTTGTTATGCGCTTAATAGGTAAATGCCTTCTAAAGTCCTTAAATAGATAAATGCCTTGTTAAGTTATTGCTCTGGAAAATAAAATAAGCCAGTGTGGCCATCTTCTTTTTCTCATTTCGCTCCGCGCCCAAAGGTGGCGTGATCGTTACCAATGCTTTTACTGAATGTCTCGGTTTTTTTTTTTTTTTTTTTTACTGAGACATTGTGTTAATTACTTTTTATTTCAACAGTTATTTGCAATATTTTATAAAAGACAATCAAGATTGGCCTACACTCATTTGTTTATTTTTATTTCCTGGCCAAACCTGGCCGTCACGTTGGACGGTATTTCCATTTCCTCGCCAAAACGCTTCATCAGCGAAACTCTCTCCCCGGTCTATACCGTCTGACAACCCTCTAGATGATACTCTTCTAGCGAAGGGGTATCAAGGAGGACCAGGTTCACACAGCAAGAGTTAGTTAGGCTGGGCTGGCTCCCAACAAACCTATCTCGGAGCGCTCGACGGACTTCACTTCAGCGTACCCCTAAAGCCACCTGCTAACTGGGGAGGGCGTGAGCTAGAAAGGTCTGTACCGTCTGAGGTATTCTTCCAGTATGTGATCTACCCTCAATTTTAGTGGCGCCCTCCATGAAACTAGTAACCGTAGAATAAGAATGTGAAGATGATTTTAATAAAATGAACAGAATTCGTTGATTTTTTTTACAGTGGCGTATCGAAAAAAAACCTTTTCTCTGTGGGCGAGAGGATGTTGCTTGATAGCTATTAATGTGAGTTTTCAAAATAATTTCTTTCAAAAACCAACAGGGGCGATATATACACTGATATCCACCGCCTGGATACGCCCGTGATCTTCTCTGACGTCTCAAGGTAGAGAGAAGTGATCACTGGAAACTAGGCAAATGCATTTTGTGGCCGTCGCTGCCTGTGCGAAACCAGCAATTTGGAAGGTTAGGTGGGGTCAAGAAGGTTACCTGCACCACCCTCTCCAACATATGGGCCAGGGGCAAGTAGGAGATGAGCACGTCTGAGGATTTGGGACCGTGAACTCCCTGCAAAAGAAAAAGAAAACTTCAGTTTAACTCCCGAGTCACTCCATTTAAGTATAATATACAGTGAGACCCCCATTTAACGTCCCCCCAATCTACGTTTTCCCCACATTTTGCGTTTTTTTCATCATAGCTCCTAGTTTTTCCGTATAATAATTAATGTTAAGATAACCCGGATTCTACGTTTATTTTTTGAATTTCCCGCATTTTACGTTTTTTTCATCAGCTCCCAGTTTCTTCGTCCTACTAATAAATATTAAGATAATGAGGGTTCTTGGTTTGTTATTTATCGAATTTCCGCGTTTTACGTTTTTTCCTTCAGGTCCCAGTTTTTCCGTCCGACTAATTCATGTAAGATAACTCGGATTTTAAGTTTGTTATTTATCGACTTTCCCCCCATTTTACGTGTTTTCATGAGGTCCCTTTTTTCCGTCCTACTAATTCATGTAACATAACCCGGATTCTAAGATTGTTATTTATCGAATTTCCCGCACTTTACGTTTTTTTAATCAGGTCCCACTTTCTCCAACCTACTAATTAATGTTAACATAACCCGGATTCTAAGTTTGTTATTCATCCAATTTCCCGCATTTTACGTTTTTACTCGCACGAATAGAAATTTAAAAATTCTTAAACTTACAATATTTCTCTTTTTGTGCTTTTTTTAAAACTAATCTAAGTTGTTGAAAGTTGATTATTGCTTCCTCACAAAATAAATTACAATCGAGGATTGTTTTTGTTTTCGAGAATTTTCAAAAGGCGTCTATTCGAGTTTTCGAATTCATCAAGGCGTGAGAAAGTTCTTTCGCATCCAGAATTGAACTCGATGTAAGTTCTTTTTGCCATTTTAAATAGCAGCAAAGCTCCAATACTTCGAGTCTGAAGAAGATTTCGTTAGCATTCATTATCACGTGTTATATACTGTACTTTTATTGGACTTTTCTTTTCGAAAATATAGATATTACACTTTCTGAAAGATATCTTTATTACCTTTAGTTTTTTTTATTTATTTTTCGCTTTCTATACATTTCCCGTACTTTGCGTTTTCCCGCATCTTACGTTTTACCTTTAGATTTCTATTTAATTTTTGCTTTCTATGTATTTCCCGTACTTTACATTTTCATGCATTTTACGTTTTACATTTATTTTCCATTTGATTTTTGTTTTTTACGTATTTCTCGTATTTTCCGATTTTCCACATTTTACGCTGTCCCCTATTATGCGTTTTCGCGTATTTTATGTTTTCCCGTGTTTTACCTTTTTATCCAGTCACTCCGGAAACGTAAAATCGGGGTTTCATTGTAATACAACCCGAGACATTCTCACCATTTGCAGTGTAATTGCGCTGCTGCAGGAGATGATGTTTGCGTGAGTGAGGACCACGCCTTTGGGGTCCCCGGTGGTGCCGCTAGTGTAGCACACGGTGGCCACGTGGGGTGGCATCGGGATCTGGAAAGAAAGGAATCGAATGACGAAACTATTGTGCACATGGGACCTGTAGCGGACCTATCGTATGGAGGAACCTTTTTCGAGACATTTTTCACGGGACAAGTGTTTTGCATACTCGCCCATTACAAACGCTACACGAAGGATTCTTTAAAAAAATGCATCCTTCGAGTGTTCCGAATTATATTTGTTCATTCATTGATTTTTTGAAATTAATTATATCTTGTCATAATTCACTTTTTATTTTGTTCATTTATTTCCAATTCTTTTTGTTTTATGTTATTTTATTTTGTCGTGTTTTATTTGGCTGATTTAATTTTTCATTTATCAATAATTTCAATATTAATATATTTTTTAATTTATTTATTTATTATTACTATGCCGGACGGCATTGTGGCGTCGTGGTAAGGCGCGGGACACGTACGCCTCAAGTCAGAGGCAGTGTTTGGATTTTCAAGATGAAGAAAATCGTATGCGCCCATGTCGTACGATTATGCGGCATGTAAAAGATATCTTGAGTAGACATTTGACTTAAATGCTCTCGGCTAAATTAAATACCTAGTGCAATTTCGCATCTAAAGAGTCCAGGTGCTCGCCCTTTCAGGTGGAGAAACTGTACGTCGAAATTCTCATGTGACGATGGTACCGCACTCATTGTGTTGCCGCTGAAAAAGATGGTGCCAATCCCTCGGGAACGTACTAAGTCTGCAATGGAGGCAATTCAATCAACGTCATTGGTCACGTGGCACCGATGAAAGCAACGTAAACAAAGGAAGCCGTCGCATCGCTTTGCTTCGAGTTCGACAAATCCAATTAAAAACTAGGCCTAAATAAAGTTCTACATTGCATAAATTAACAATAAATACAACACTATAACTATTGTAATAATTAATAAATTTCCTTTATAATGATTAAATTAAATTAATCGGGAATTAATGAATGAAGCGGATTAGAAGCCTGATTAGTAGAAAACAATATCCAAGCACAAAAATAGTTGTTTCGACTCCTCAAACTCGTCTTGTTATATAGTTTTCCGTATTAGTTCGTTAATGTGTCCCGACTAATAGAAGTACTGGGCTATAATCGGAAAAAGCTGTGAAACTAGTCTAATAAATTTTAAGATAACTAATTTTGCCTAGTGAACTGCGCGTAAAATTCCATTGAAAATCTTAGCAAACAAAGAGTGGATATCACGGGACAACGATGATCGCTCATGAGTCCCTCGCGGCGAATTGCCTCCATTGGCAGAAGCCAACAGCAGCCCGTTAGAAAGTTAAAAATTTATTAATTTTTTATTATTATTATTCGTAGTAGTTGTAGTATTTGTTATTTGTAATTATTTTAGTTTTTCCAGTTATTAATATTTATTTATTTTGACCCTTTTCTGGAAGAGCACCAAGGTACATTAAATTCCGCGATTTTTCTCTCTGACAATCAAGAAGAGTAGTCCTGATTGGTAGAAAAAGAACATCCAAACACAAAAAAAATTGTTCCGATTCCTCAAACACTTCTCGTTATATAGTTTTCCGTATGAGTTCGTTACCGTGTCCCGACAAAATGAAGTGTGGTTGCATCTAGGGATGTAACGAATATTCGGCCACTATTCGGTATTCGGCCTATTCGGCCCTTTGGCCGAATATTCAACCCGGCCGAATAGTCATTTCATCACCCAGCCTAATATTCGGCCTGGCCGAATACTGGGTAAGGTCAAATTCGGCCTGGCCGAATATGGATGGACTATTCGGCCGAATAGTTCTTCTGCAGTAAAAAAGTAAAAAAATAAAGAAATTAGTAGATTTTAAACATTTAAAATTGTATTATAATTATTCCAAAAGAATACATTAGTCCACTATAGTTTTAATAAATAAAAATAATTTAGAATAAGCTGTTTTTTAAATCTTGTTTTAGGCTTGACTGAGCAAAAACACATTTTAAAGTTGTAATATTGTATTTTATATTTAGCATTTGCTCCCAAAAAGCTGCCAATAGTTAATTATAATGGAGAATATGATAAATTCATTTTGTTATTATTAACAAAGTGGAAGCCAGACTTTGTTTGGGTAGACTGATTTATTGTGAATATTGGGTTAGTGAGAAATGTGAAAAACCCAGAATATATCATGAATGTTTGTGGTTTTTGGAAATAAAAACATATTCCAGTTAAGTGCATTAAGTTTTAATAGATCTTTTAAAAATAGGTATGTAAAAACCCCATAAAATAAAAATATTAACTTTTATAACTTTTAAAATGTCTTCATAAAACTGTTTTGAGAAAATTAAAAGTTCATTAAGTACTAGTATTTCTTTCATTGCAATTAAATAATTAGTAAAATAATGCTAATGCTTACTACCGTGAAACCTGTCATTTCTATTTTGCTTGTGTTTGAAATTCTTAGTTTTATTACATTCAAAACAATAGTGAAAATAGATTAATTTTAAATAGTTCTAAATTCTTAACAAACAAAATTAAATCATACATCATAGATAGTGTGTCATTGGTGTTTGACTTTGCGAATAATTTTAAAATTTGACAAATACTTTCTATTACAACGATTTTCTAGAAATTTTAATATTCGGCTTCGGCCTAGAAGAAAGGACCGAATATTCGGCTTCGGCCTGAAAAGAATGGCCGAATATTCGGTACTCGGCTATTCGACCAAATCACTATTCGTTACATCCCTAGTTGCATCTACAATGACGTCATTTCTCAGTATGCTTTCCACGATCGTTGCAGAAAATATTTGCTCCGAACTTGATTTAGAAAGCGTTCCACTACGACGGTAAAAGTCATTGGTTGAAGAGCTGACTTTTAGATCAGACTTTTCAGATCAAACTCGATCTGAACCAAAACCTTATCCAGATTTTTTTTCCGGAGCCTCACTTCGACATCCTTACGTTAAAGAAAACTGGTTAAGTTCAGGGAGAAGCCCCTCTGAATACAGCCTTGATCTGAGCAATGTTTTTTGTAAGGGCGAGTCAAATAGTGGTCCAAGTGAGAAGTCCGTCCATCCGATAAGCCCGTTTGATATCGGTGAAAAACATCTTACCAATGGTGCTGCAGGATTCAGTTTCCCCGTTGCCTGTTGGAGAGAAAAAGATTTCACTTTATTACTAATGGTATTAATGGTTACACATTAATGCAAAAATCAAATCATAAAATATAGTGCGGACCAACGCCATGGTGGTCAACTTATAAAGGGTGAGGATAATGGTGTATATAAGTTGTTAACATAAACAGGTAGTCAAGATATGTGGTCAAGTCTCAAAGGTTTCCCTACATTACATAATATAGGGCTAATTCTGTTCCTGATAAAAGCGGTCAACTTAGACAGGTGGTCATCTTAGAAAGGTGGTCAACTTTACAGGCTTTACTGTGTTTAGTTATTTTAATATTTAGTACCTGAAACAAAAAAAAAAAAAAATGTGCGATGGGCATATGGAATGAAATTGTTGGATTAAGGTGGATTGAATCAAACTATTTTCCTGAGGATTTGATACGTATTGACACGAAAGTCAAAATGTGAAATACTCCTTAACCCTCTAATGTCCAAGTTCTTTTACCGTCATCCACCTTGAGGCGAAGTTGGGAATCAAAGGGTTAATCCCCCACGCCTTCCATTCATGATGACAGGTATGGGTGAGACCACGGATTGGCGAAACCTGTGGTTAACCTAATTGGCTCTTAATAACTCAGTAACTCCGCCTTCGTATTGACGGATTGGCGGTTTCAACTGCGCCAGTAAAATGACCAATCAATCAACACGCGGATGGGTTAACCCTGTAATGTCCAAGTTCTTTTATCGTCGTCCGCCTTGAGGCGAAGTTGGGAATCAAAGGGTTAATCCCCCACGCCTTCCATTCATGATGACAGGTATCGGTGAGACCACGGATTGGCGAAACCTGTGGTTAACCTAATTGGCTCTTAATAACTCAGTAACTCCGCCTTCGTATTGACGGATTGGCGGTTTCAACTGCGCCAGTAAAATGACCAATCAATCAACACGCGGATGGGTTAACCCTGTAATGTCCAAGTTATTTTATCGTCGTCCGCCTTGAGGCGAAGTTGGGAATCAAAGGGTTAATCCCCTACGCCTTCCATTCATGATGACAGGTATGGGTGAGACCACGGATTGGCGAAACCTGTGGTTAACCTAATTGGCTCTTAATAACTCAGTAACTCCGCCTTCGTATTGACGGATTGGCGGTTTCAACTGCGCCAGTAAAATGACCAATCAATCAACACGCGGATGGGTTAACCCTGTAATGTCCAAGTTCTTTTACCGTCATCCACCTTGAGGCGAAGTTGGGAATCAAAGGGTTAATCCCCCTACGCCTTCCATTCATGATGACAGGTATGGGTGAGACCACGGATTGGCGAAACCTGTGGTTAACCTAATTGGCTCTTAATAACTCAGTAACTCCGCCTTCGTATTGACGGATTGGCGGTTTCAACTGCGCCAGTAAAATGACCAATCAATCAACACGCGGATGGGTTAACCCTGTAATGTCCAAGTTATTTTATCGTCGTCCGCCTTGAGGCGAAGTTGGGAATCAAAGGGTTAATCCCCTACGCCTTCCATTCATGATGACAGGTATGGGTGAGACCACGGATTGGCGAAACCTGTGGTTAACCTAATTGGCTCTTAATAACTCAGTAACTCCGCCTTCGTATTGACGGATTGGCGGTTTCAACTGCGTCAGTAAAATGACCAATCAATCAACACGCGGATGGGTTAACCCTGTAATGCCCATTTTTTTATCGGCGTCCGCCTTGAGGCGAAGTTGGGTATTTGAGGGTTAAAATTCACGGTGTGACGCATAACTTGGCTCAAAGACTGTACACTAAAGAATTCTAGTTCAAACTATCACCAAAAAAAGGGGGGAAATGGTGAAATTTAGCTGAAACCAGCATTTGGTACTAGAGTTAAACCATTATAGTGGTGTAGTTTCACCATGAATGGGAAACTAGAAATCATTATAATGGCTCAACTTTAGTAGGAAATTAAACATAATATTTTCCGGCCGTGGTTCTTAAGACATTTCTGGCGGACGTTTCAGACTTCTTTAGAGTGAGAAGGAAGTCAAAGCAGAGGTCTGGTCATTACATATCAAGCATCACACGGGCTTGAACCTCTTTGGATAAGCCACCAACCTCTGGCTTGCTGGAATTGCTTCTGATTGCTCCTCTTTGTTCTTGGAATTGATTGGTACTTTTGGAAGCAGTGGAACCCATTTTTTGAGATTGGTGGCTTATCCACTGAGGTTTAAGCACATGTGATGCTTGATATATAAGGACCAAACCTCTGTCTTGACACCATTTTCCTTCTGAAGAAGTCTGAAACATATCAAGCGAAACGTCAGCCAGAAATATCTTGGTTGGACCATGGCGTATTAGCCCAGAAAATATTATGTTTGGTATGGACCCCGGCCGTGAAAGCCTAACTTCCTATATTAGGACCAAATGGGTTGAGGCTAAATTTCGCCGTTTTTTTTTTTTTCCTTTTATTGGTGAAATCTTGAATTAGAATTTCTTACAGTGTAGAAAGGCTCCACAATGAGCCAGCGACTCTCCTCGACTTCAGCGAAGTGGTGCAACTTTAGTACCAAATGTTGGTTGCAGCTAACTCCCCCCCCCCCCTTTAATTGGCGAAAGGTTGAGCTAGAATTTCTTACAGTGTAGAAAGGCTCAACAATGAGCGAGCGACTCACCTCGACTTCAGCGAAGTGGTGCATCTGCAGTCCCAGCGTGTTCGCTCGTGTCCTGAGGGTGTCTGAGATTTTGTCAAAGACGATGATGTGCTTCAGCTTGGGTGTGTTGACGCTTTCCTCCAAAATGGTCTTCGCTTTGGATTCGCTGTCGCAAACCACGAACTCGATGTCGGCTGAAAATAATAAATACAGGCAAATGACTGAAAGGAAACTGTCGTGCAACAGAAGCAGAAACCGGAAAGGGTTTTGCACAGATTCATTGCCCCATAAAAAATCGTCACCATAACTGGCTCGGCCTTCTTCCAAAGATTCAACCAGACTGTACTCTACATGGCTGTGGATCTTCAGTTTTTGATCTGAATAAATCTGAATCTAAAATCGCCATCTAAACAATCAAACCATCTACACAGTCGGACCATAAAGAAACATCGGCGATTTTTATAGTACTCCACGAGAATTTCGCCAAGCTGATCTTGAAACTGAAAAGCGCCAAATTTGTTCCAAACTTAGCGATATAATGCTGCAGCAATTTATGAAGTGACTTCTGACTGCATTGGGTTTTACCTTTGTGATCTCCGTTATTTATGTTTATTTCTTTCCTTTGTTTTGGAAAATTGGCAAACAGCACTCGAGGAAAAGTAAAAACATTTAGCAATCCGTGATTTCTCAAACAATGTTAGTAACAAAGGGGCCCTGCCACCTGCTCGCGTCTCTCGCCAAACCCGGTCTTTGCCAGGCCCCCTAAGCTTCTGTAGTCTGTGGAGTAAGTTAGTGGGAAACTAGTTACCAATCCATATAAAAATCCCCGGATGTACAGGTAAGGACGGTGATGTGCATATAGTGGTATAGGTCAGATATGGCGAACCTATGGCACTATTGGCAGTGCCAGTAGGTATCACGCAACAGGCATTTTAGTGACACAACCACAGCTTGATGTTAAATTACAGAAGGGTATCGTTTATACGACGACCATTTATACGACGTTTACACTTATACGACGTTTTAGTGTGGTCCCAATTATTTCATTTAGACAGAAGCCGAAATCGATTATACGACGTTATCGTTTGTACGACGTTTTACGACAGGCCCTTTAGCGTCGTATAAACGATACTCCACTGTAACTTTATTCACTCACATTCATTACTGAAAAAGCTATTTCAAGAAAGAAAGAAAAGAAAAAACTTTCAAGACTGGAGGCGACTTTACAAAAATGAATGATCTTTAGAGAAGATTTTTTTAATGAAAAAAAAAAGCAAGTGGCATATTGGACATCTGAAAATAATAAATCGCAATTCAACTGGTGCAACTCATCAAAAGGTATTGATTCTTCGCGCTTCTAATCACCGGAAGCTCTCGAGGGATGAGAACAGGTTCTTCTCAGTATATTTCCACAGAGGAACCTCGTGCAATTTGTACCATCGCTTCGAATTTTGACTGCAAAGGCAGTCCGGAGAACATCTTGAGCCTCATGGAATCGCCCTATGCAAAGGATCCATCCCAACTCCCACGAATCGCGAAGATGTAGAGGCAAAGTGAAAAGGAGCTCACCTTGGTTGATGATGTAGGAGCAGGCGTGGGGTCCGAGGGTGTCGTAGAGAGGAACCACGACAGCTGACATCCGGTAGCACGCATGTTCCGTCAGCACCCACTGCGCACACAAAGAAAACAAACAACTCAGATTTCGAATTTCGAACAAATAAAATATTCGCGGCAACGAGGTTTTAAGAAAGAGATAAGAAATGGGGACAAATGTTCTTCAGATTTGCGTCAATATCATTGAATACCTTACTGTTCGATTTACTGATCTAAATGCAAGTTTTACTAATCTTCTAGATGAAGTAGATCCATAACTAGAGTTGTGCAGTAAGACTATTGCGAACGGACACCCCTCTGAGGGGGAGAGTTCTAAATTTCCAGCCAGCAAAGCATTCAGCCTAAGTTAACCCCTCTTTAGCGGACCTCTCTCTATTGCAGACAAATATTCATGTCCTGCTGGTGTTCAATATGGAAGAACTTTACTGTATATACCAATAATATCGTTCATTTATAAGAATCTTTTAGTGATTCATTCATTTGTAATCAAATTTACCGAAAGAACATTTCACTTTATTTTTCATGTTTTCTTTACTTTCCCAATCGAGACCTCCAGTCGAGACCTTAGAATAAAGAGCTGTCCATTTGATAATATTGCCCGTCCGCGTGCGATCGGAGGAGGGGGGATATTGGGAACGCTGGGAACAAATCGGCAGTCGGCCCTCTGCTGTTGAAGAGAGCTGGTCGCTTGTACTGTGAACTCCTGTAGAAACGTATCGTCACGGAGAATCATGGAGCGCTTTTTGGAACAGCGATGCGAGATCAAATTTTGTGTAATTCTTGGTAAAAAGACTCACGACATGATTAACCCCTTAACGGTCGGGTAATTTTCAAGAAAACGGTCATAAAAGTACCTATTTTTTTATCCCTGAAAATTATATACAAATATGTGTATGAACAATTTTTATATTCATTTTTAATTTTTTATTTGTTTTTATTTTGAAATTTCAACCCCTTCCCTCTAGCCCCCGTGAAAATGACGGGCTGAGGTTTCGCCTTCTATTTATCGCTCCCGTGATATTGCCGGGCTGAAGTGTTCAAAATGAAAAAAATAAAAATTAATATATATATATTGTTCATACACATATTTTTATATAATTTTCATTGATAAAAAAAAGCACCTTTATGACTGTTTTTTTTTTAAATAACCCGACCGTTATGGGGTTAAACACTCCAGCCCTGCAATATCACGGGAGCGAGAAATAGAAGGCGAAACCTCAGCCCGTCATTTTCACGGTGCCTAGAGGGAAGGGGGTTAAGGAGCCCTACGATGATGCTGCCATGAGAAGATCGGGTGTTTTTGAGTGTCACAAGCTGTTCCGAGAAGGTAGGGAAGGAGCGACGACAGTTCCGGACTCCCTTCAACCAGCAAAACCAACGAAACTGTGTCACGAGTGAAAAATTAAGGAGCCTAAGTGGCCGAGCGGTCTTAGTACCAGTTTATGCTGCCCTGCCTGCCTGCACGCAGTGACGAGGTCGGGGGTTCGATTCCCACCTTGCTCTGGGTTCTTGTAATTTCTTTCCTTTTGTATTGTAAAATTCTATCATACTGTATTGTTCTGTCTGTGATATCGGACAACAGTTTGAGGCATATCCACTAAGAAAAGCAAATAAACTTGAAAATGTATGTGACCTGTGATGGTCTGTATAGTAATAGAGTGAAAAATTTACTGAACAGTGATCGTAGGATGAGTATCAGAATGACTGCTGATGAGTTGAGCATTTCTGAAACCCAAGCTTTTGAGATCGGGAGGGAAAGCCTAACCGCGTGAGGAAAGTGTGCGCGAAGTTTGTGCCTCAAGTGCTGTCGGAGTAGCAAAAGGAAAGAGATCTGCTTGGATCTTCTTCCCCGACTTGCTCCACCAGACTTTTTTCTATTCCTGAAAACAAAATCGACGCTCAAGGGGAAGCATCCAGGGTTCGAAATGAGCGGTCGTTATTCGTTTCAACTAAAAATTCCAGTTTGACGACGCGATTTCCCATCCAGTCGTCACTTTTGATGCCGAACTTTCCATAAAACTTTTAGTTTCACAACCACAATTTTTTCACAAAGTCGTCACTTCATACTTATTTATTTAAATCTAGTATAACTTCGTACGATTATATTTCTATATGCATAAGCTATCTCCGCCCAAACAATTTGATTTATGTTAAAATGGCGCCTTGCCGAGCATTTTTGGCAATTAAATCAAAACAGCTAGGGGCCAATGGTGCCTAAGCTTTACATCCTAATTTCGAACCCTGGAAGCATCACGGGTTGGTAGAGGCGGTTCAACAGGTCGTGACGAGGGAGCTTAATAGCATTCCGGTCCAGGTGTTCCTGGAGGAAAACTGAAAAACTCGTTTTCAGGAGTATGTAGATGCGGAAGGGTGTTACTTTGAAAAATTCCAATCATTTGTACTATTCTCATGACTAAAACCTTTCTTAAAAAAAGAGTCCTACTATTTTCAGAACTCACCCTGTATTTACTAACAAAATAATTTAATATTTTTACGTGAAAAAACAAGGATTTGTTGTTCTATATACTACGTGTTTCAGGGTTACAAGGTGCCTTTTTATCAGTGCCTAAAGATGAATGAGAGCTTCTGGATGAAAGTCATTTCCCTCTGCAGGTGAGCATTATTTTCGTATTAATATGATTGCCTCTGCAGCTTTATGTTTGACAGCTAGTTCACAGTTTTTTGACTGTTGCAATGACAGAAAGGTTTTTCTTAAAAAATTAAGGGTATTTTATTTGAGGCAGTCTCCAGCGTTAACGTATTTATGTAGTTAACGTGGCATTTCATTTTTTTTGTTAGTATTATTTTGTAAGTAAGTATCCGGAAATAGCAGCTGTAGTTATTAATACATTTGTTTGAGGTACGATGTTGTTTCTCGCCAGTCTTGGCAACAACTGGATCGCGTGCTAGAGAATTCTAGTCTTTGATGGAAATTTCTGGAATATTCTGTCACGTGATCCGCGGTGGTATATAAATAGCTCCGGCGAGAAGTTTAGAGTTGGCAGAGTTCGGAGAGTTCAGTTATGTGTTAGACTTTGTCCGAGTGCCTGATATAGTCTGAGCCATTGTGCTGCAAGCTTCGTGCTTGGTTCTTTTCGTATTTGGTTAGGAAATACGATTAAGTTGGTCTTACGGTAATGTGTGAACTCCGAGAGATATGTTTATGAGATATTCGTATATAGTGTAAATAATGTAAATAGTTTGTAAAATAAATTGTGCTCTGTCTCTGTTTTGTATGAGGAAGTAGCCACTGATTCAAAGTAAAGTAAGTCGAAGAACCCGTAACAATATATATTTCATATTGACATCATTAAAAAAAGAGGAAATGCTCCCATAATACCTTCTGTATTTTTCTAAATATTTTTAATTGTACCCTTTTATCCCGTAACAAGTCATTACAAAAAGATGTCAGCAGGGCAGTCAGAGCAGTGAATGAACGTCATAAAAAAAAAACTCATAATATTTTTTTTAATAGAGTTCGACAACGGAAGTTTGACACATGGTCGCTTCTGCGCATGACAGAAAAGAACGAATTCATTCGAGTTTAAGGGAAGTTCGTTTCGCAGGTGCGTTTATTGAGTACGTGAATCAGAATATTTGCTTCTCTGTTTGTAGAAAGCATCGAAATTTATAAAGTGGCATATAACATCCGTTCGGGAGAAATCAGGTATGCAAAACGAACTAGAACGATAACAAAGACTCCACATTAGTCCTCCTCCCTTAAGGAAACCTTTCAAATGTAGAAAATCGCTGAAAATACCGATTTGTCAATTTTTTTGCTTAAAATGCGGTTTGACCCTCCTAGTATATCTCAGCGAAGTTTTGAAGCGATACAACCAATATAAATGTAGTTAAGAAGTAAGAAAATTCAAATATTTCTGATGTTTTAGTTGGATTTTGTATTCTTTAAACTGCGTTTTCTCGGTTTGTGTTTTTTCGCAATAATGTAGTACTTAAAATGCTAAAACTTCTACATACATTCATATAGCAACTTGAAATTTTTTGTCTGAGTTTAATATGATGTGCTTGGTATAATTAGGACTGGATTTTGCTATATGTTTGCAAAAAAAATATTTTTGTAAAGAAAATGTAACAAAAGTCGCTTTCTTTTCTGTGTTCAACCATCGATGTAACTTTAAAAAGTTTTTTCTCAAAAACGAATTAATGAATAGCAAAACCCATCCCTAAAATTGTAAACCATACTATAATAAGTACTTTAAAAAAAATTGGTGAAAAAAAAATCATGAAATGAAGGAGAAGAAGGAAATTTAAAATCGTTAAATTATTTTTAAATAAATTAAATTTTGAAATTTTCTATTAGTTGAATTTGGATTTTTCACGTGAAAATCATTTTGTTGAACAATAGCACTTCATAATATGCAAATGAAATAGATAAAAGTTATTAAATATAAAAAAAAATGTTAAAAGGTACCAAGTCCCCTTAAACATGGATGGAGTTTCCTGGGCACTCTGCCATGCAGATTGCTTTATTTATGGTAGAACTGTATGCAGCCTTTGATAGGACATGTTTACTGATATGTGTAAGGAGCGTTAAACATAGGGGGAGTTTGGGATGGCAGTGCTTCATCCGGGCAAATAAAAAGTGGCAAGCAATTCGTGAATGACACACATTTCCCAGTTAATGAACACGTGATATTCATGTGTTGGATAATCTGGAAGGAAACGACTCTTGTCAATCCTTCTAGATCTCGATAAAATCTTGTGAAACCTTCGTTTTGAAAAAACTCTTCACTCCTTTTTCGGCTTACGTTAATGAATTTCTTGAAAATTGAATTTGTAAGAAATGAGTTTATGTAATACGGCGGAACTTTTACAAAAATTCGAGCTCGAATCTCGTCTCAGTAATGGGTAAACCCCTGCGAGAAGGCGGAGTCGAAATGGTTGTCTGAGTGAAAAAAGTTTTGGTTGAAATGACCTACCTCGACGCAGTTCTGCGCATAGATGCCGACGTAAGTATCCTGTCCCGGTCTGAGGCCGAGGTGGACGAGTCCTGCTGCGAAGTGCTTAACCCGCTTCAGCACCTGAGATAGAGAGAAAGAAAGAAGTCAGCTGCGAGCAGGTCAGGAGACACTGTGAGAAGATCATGGTGTGAAGTGGAGATCAAAGAAAAGGTAATAAGCTTCCCAAACGAAACCGTTACCCAAGTTCGCCATCGATCAACATTAAGCGATATTCTTCTTTTGAATATCGAATTATGTTGACTGCTAACTTACTGCATCTGCGATGTAATTAATAACTTTTCTTTTGTGCAGTGGCCTGATTGGATTTTAGATACCGCATAAAAGATATCTAGTCTGATACAGGATAACCGGTACGTAGTAGGATACCGGATATCCGATATCTTCTGGTGTGACTGGTCCCGTTTGTTATTTCGCGGCGTTTCCCTCTTTATCTAGGTTTTATTGCATTTGCGGAAATTACTTGTAAGATTGTAACTTTAGAAAAGACGTTAACATTCTTAAGACTTTTCGCCTGTGGTCTAATGGACAAGAAGTATCCTTCCGCACACTCTTATGCAAATCCTAGCACCCCAGTTAATAATACAGTAGAATCCGCTTAATTGAACCACCGAATAATCGGACCAGCCGCTTATTCGGACCAAACTCTAAAGAACCTAAACATTTCCTTTTACATAAGCCTAATCAGTGGCGTACGCAGAATTTTTTCAAGGTGGGGGGGGGGGGGTTCATATTGTTCTGAAACTACTAAAAGAAATTCGAGTATGTAATAAATCACTATTATTTAGGGCTCAAGGTGGGTTTAAACGCCTAACCCCCCCCCCTTGCGTACGCCACTGAGCCTAATATTATTCCCTTATTGGGACCAAAATCCGTTTTAAAGGACCAGAGAAATTAAAGCGGATCAACGAACAAAAATTAGTTTATTAAACACAAATTGCAATTCCTGTGACTTTCAAAAAAATCCAAAGATATTTACAGGGAGATGTTCAACAATTATACCACTATATGGCGGTTTTATTAAAGCAAAGTTCAAGGGAATTCGTATTGACTCAGCTGAGTAGTCAGCACGTACAAAAAAAATTTTTAATTTTAATAAAATTCTTTGATTGCGAAAGAAGAAAACATATTTCAATGAAAGTTTTAAAAAGCTGTTGTGTGCTTTTTGAAACTTCATGTAAAACGTCCGGGCTTGTTTCATATTCGCGTCATCAGACCGGCCGGTTACTAGGACCAAAATGATCGCGTCCCGATATAGTCCGATTAACCGGAATCGACTGTATAGCTGAGTTGCTGATTTCGTAGGCGACTCTTCATTAAAGTAGGAGCACCTAAATTCACTCACCTCTTTGTAGGAGGTGAACTCGTAGGGTCCGTTCTTTGAAGTGCGCCATCCCATGCAGGGTCCGTTATCTAAATAGAAGGAGACGTCATTAAAGGCATGTCTTTATATAATTTAAATTATATATATCAATGTCCAGAACCTTTTTCATTGGTTGAGTTACTGTGCCAGGGGTGATTGTATTCCGGGTGTACCCCGGAAATCCGGGTATTTCATATCTTCCTTCCGTGTTTTAAAAATCGGGAGTTTTTAGTCTTCAAAATTGAAACTTTAGCGGATGGGAACAAAAAATTCGCCGAAAAGCGATAAACATTCCCTTTGTGGCAACCCTTTACGCAGCAAGGGTTGTAACGGCGCCAACTATCTTTGTTCCGATCACGAACTATACCACATCCCACGTGTTTTCGTTGTTAGGATAATTGGGCGTTGGCGCCATTTTGGAATTTTTTTTCGGCGTTAAACCCTGGGGTTGGCGATGTTTACATTCCCTATGTAAACATCGCCAAAAGTGGTAATTTTTTTCCGGACTTTATTTTTGTTTTTAAAAGAGCGATAAAAAAAACTTGGAGGTTTTTTTTTATTTAGTTTTTTTTCCGATAAACATCGCAAAAATTTGAACTCATTTTCCGAACTTCATTTTTCTTTTGCGTAATAACGCATTTTTTCGTCCTTTTCCTGAAATCGGCGCTGGACTTCGAGTTATTTTCTCAACTTTTATTTTAAAAGTCTTTACCTTCTGTCGCAATCAGCCCTGACTGTCTGACCGACAATAAGAGACATCTGCGCATGACACAAAAGGACGAGTTTTTGGGTACTCTATCACCATTCGGTTATACAGTAGAACATGTAAAGTGGACCACCTGTCTAAGTTGACCACTTTTGTCAGGAACGGAATTAACCCTTATCCCCCTACCTCATCCTCTATAAGTTGACCACCTGTGTAAGTTGACCACTTGCGGTGAAGCACTTTAGTGGTCAACTTATAGAGGGTTAGTTAGAGGGTGTAGGGCTAATTCTGTTCCTGAATAAAGTGGTCAACTCACTAAGGTGGTCAACTTTACAGGTTTTAACTGTATTTATTTTTCTGCTGTATGCAATTTCACTTGTATGTTTCGTGGGTGAGGAAACAAGTGACATCAGAACATTCACTCCACACAACAGTTCTTTCCTTGACCACGAATTTATTCTTTTTGGAACTCTGCCAGGTGGAGCTCTCTAAACTCTCACGTGGTCGGACACTCCAAGCAAATACTGCGCCGTATTGTTACGGGTTTTTACTTTAAATCAGTGATTCACTCCTTGTGCAAACGGAGCAATTTATTTACAAGTTGTTTACACTACGTACAAATTTTCAAGCACACAACAACCACACATCGCCGTAAAACCAACGGTCATCGTATTTAAGTCCTAAATACGAATGGAATCTAGCACGAAGCTTAAGGCACAACGGCTCAGACTGACAGGCACTCGCGAAAGTCTAAAACTGAACTTAACCTCTCGCCAGAGCTGATTATGTCACGTTGCAAATCACGGGACATGAAGATTCCAGAAACTTCTAGCAAAAACTAGAATTAACTAACGTGATCGAGATGTTCCCAAGCTTGGCGGGGAAAAGCATCGGTAATCCCTCATTTCGTGACAGTATGTATGAGCGTAAAGACCCAAAATATCATTTCGTCTTAGTGCGACGAAAGCAAAACGAAATGCAATTTGCTTGCACTCCGTACGTATTTGCCGATTCGTTTTTTTTTCGGACAAAATCAGAAGGAGATGAAAAAGGTGTTTGCAATCATGTATGCAGTTAGAAGTCGTCATTCTTAAATTCGTAATTATATTCAATGCATTTTTATTAGTGTAAAAGGTCGTGAGGGCAGCCCTAAGGCCACGTGCTAACAGAGTGGGGGGGGGGGGGTGAAGTAGAAAACAAAAGTGCAAAAGAATGGTGTACGACAGCATGAAGTGGATTTTTGACTGCTTTCCGCCAAGAAAATAGCTCACTGGTTAGATGAAATACAGAAATGCAACCAGTTGTCAATCCTGGTTATATCAATCCCTACTTGAAAATATGAAATATGTAAGTGGATTTTGCTTGGCGGAAAAAAATATTGAATTGTAAGTAAAACAGTAATGCTAAAACACAACTAAATCTATTAAAATTTCACCTCAATATGGGCAGAACCCCATATATATATATACATATATCAATATTTAAATTCAAAAAGGTGTGCACAGTACCTTTGTGCTCCCCTATTTTTGTTCCCAATATAAAAGAACAGTTTCTGAGGGTTCGAAATTAGAATGTAAAAGTTAGGCGTCAATGGCACCTGGCTTTTTTGCTTTAGTTGCCAAAAGGTTCTGCTTAGGCGCATTTGAACTCCTAAATGCTATAAATTGAATAAAAGAAAAAAAGCAAACTGCGAAAAAAGGGAGGAAATAAAAGTTGCTTCTTTCTAAAACTCGACAAATGGAATCAAAAGATTGACATGTCAAAGAATTTCATTCATACAAGATACAACGAACAAAAAATGACGAGTTAGCGTAAAATTGAAATCGCCAAGTTAAAATTTTTGTTAAAAGTAAGGCGTCAAACATAACGACTGTATGCAAAATTGTAGTCGTCAAATCGAAAATTAGAGTTGCATAACGCGATTAACGACCGCACGTTGCTCCCGTGCTTCTATGTCACAAGTCCGGGGTTCGACTCCCAGGCTGGGTAGAGTCGACTCAGGGCCTTTCATCCCTTCAGCGGGGTTGATAAAATGCTCGGGAACTAAGCACTGGTGGTTCCGCGTCAGGCCGACCACTCGACCGGATCATCTGCTTCTACATCCCAGGGCCCTCGGTCTCGAAAACTGGGATGAGCACAGCAGGCCATGGCCCCAAATGGGCTGTCATCCTTTAAGTTTAGTTTTATTTTTTCACTTTTAAAAATCGCTCTTATAATAAGAAATAGAACATGTCATCCCGAACGGAAACATTTTCGATGCCTTTGGATAGTCCAAGTCCCACCGTGAATACGGTGACCACTTGTAGCTTGGAGCCGTTGTACCTTAGTGGTTAGAATGTCGGACTTCCAACCGGAAGATTGGATGTTCGTTGCCCGCCCCGTGAAGGCCCACCATGTACACAAGGGAATACGTTCATCTGAAATCCGTGGACACTGAAGTCCCGAGGCAGTTCCGAGGGTACCGGAGCAGAGAGAATGTCCCTTCCCTTCACGCCTAGGTCAAAAAGGGAGGTGGCGTATGTGTGGTGGCGCCATCTGGTGTCATACAATTACCTTCTGAGCCCTGTCGTACTTCCACCGTTGTGTTGCTCATCTCGCGCTGAGAAGGGTAGCTTGGATGCGCAAGTGGCATCTGAAACAACAACAACAGCTTGTAGCATATGAGCTCGACTTACCGGAGACTCTAGCGCCGCGGTGCATGATGTCGTAGAGTGTTCGGGCATCTTCATAGCAGTACTCCAAGAATTTGCCATCCGGGTAGAAGCGGGACGATCGCGCTCCTTCCGGACCCTCAAATAGAAAGAGTTGGCACTTTAGGAAACATGATAATGATGTTCAAGGTTGACATTAAAGATTTGTGTCTCAGAAAAACAGTATTATACACTGTAAAATTTTTGCGTTTAGTTGGTTCCGTTTTTGGTGTTAGTAAATAACATTTTTGGTGTTCCGTTTGTGTAAAGTAAGAAATGATTCCTTTTTTTTTTTTTTTTTCATGTATTTTAAATTCTTTTTAGTGTCTTAGTAACGCCAAAAAGGGTGACAACTAAATACAAAATTTTTACGCTGTGGGACCACCGATTTATCGACGTATCTGATGCGTCGTTGAAAGAGGTGTCGTTACAAACGAGTTGGACTGTACACATATCGCTTATAGAAATGAACAGTGTCATATCTGCAGTAGGGACATTTTTCAGAAGAGGAGTTTGAACGTTTTACAAATTTGTTTTGTTTAATTACCTTATTTGTTTCAAAGATTATTATAACCGATTTTGTTCAGAAAATAGTTATTGTGCTAGTTTTCTCTCACATGATGGATGTTAGTGATGTCAAAAAAAAAAAAAAAAAAAAATAGAAATAGCTATAAAAAGTAGTTAGGACCAAAAAAATTAGAAGTAGCTATAAAAAGTAGATAGGACCAAAAAATTAGAAATAGCTATACAAATAGTTAGGACAGTATTGCACCAAAAAAATATAGTTGGCCTCAAACCCATAGCTAGGGTTTTCAGCGCCCGGGGAGAACTGCAGATTTTGCGCCCCCAGTGCCCCTGGAGGAGTAGGGGCGCCCCTAAAGGGCATTTTAAAAACTTTTATGCTTCCTAAATGATAAATAGCTCTACAAAGCAGCCCTTTTAACTTTCATTTTTATTAGCGACCGTTCACTTCTAAGGGAAAAATGGGACACTGGCTTCGTAAAATTATTTGTCTGATTTCCACATTATTATCATTTACTACATTATTTTATCTAAATTATTTGTCTGTCTGCATTGGTCATTCCCGATATGGTTTGCGCTGCTCCCACGCTTTTGTCGAACATATTCACACCTCTTCCGTTCAAATAATTTTCTTTTCGCATTTAAAAATAAAATAAATGAATATTCATTTGGCGCCCCTTGACGCTGCGCCCGGGGACAGCTGTCCCTCCTTGCCCCCACCTAGCTACGCCTCTGCTCAAACCTTAATTTTTGAACAGTTACTTGCGGCAGTATTCCCACTATAAAGAGCGCAAAAATCTGAACATTTTGATATGAAAACCAAAAACACGATTTTTTTCAGATATGACACTTCATTTCTATAAGCGATATTTATCTCTGTGTGTATCTTTGTTTTCCACATTCTCCGCAAAGAAAAAGAAAAAAAGCTTTCCGCAAGGGGGTGTACATCTCGTTTCCCTGCCAATTGAGTGTCAATACAGAGTAACCAACGCTACTCTATGCTTGTGCTAGAGAAGAAAAACGAAACTCGTGTTACTAAGTGATTTTTAAAGTGTTGCCGAAAACGAGTACAGTGTAATAAAAAATTTAGGGAACAGTGCTAGATAGTATCTTTTACAGTAAAAATTACTTTTACTTGCGGTAGAAAAAAAAATTCACTGTCCAACTTTATTGTAAAATTTATGGAATTTTTTTTTTCTCGACCGGATGTTAAAATAATTTTTACTCTCAAAAGTACTGATAGTATGAACTTTTTAACGTAAATTTTCAGGATTCCTTTTCTTTCTTTTTTTTTTTTTTTTAATCCACAGTATGTCAAAGAATTTTTAAGACTAGGTTTATTAAATGAAATAAAAACTAGTCATTATATTATTTCAAGTATTTTTATTCAAAGTAAGCTCCTTCGACTTCAATACACTTGTTGCATCGGTTTAACGACGATTCGACTACCTGTTCCAGCTCATATTGCCTCCGAATCTCGCGTCGAAGAATTGTGTCAAAGAATTTTTTAGACTACAGCCAGAACTAAGCTGACAGTGGCGCTATCTCTGTGATCGAGCATTCGTGAAACTCCTCAGCTATCTGCTGATCTACTGCCAAGAGCTCAGTTGATTTTTTTACTATATATACATATTTACATACAGCTTCGACGGGAGCATTGGGCAGTCCCACAATGTGGGCCGTGGTAGCCTAGTGGTTAGCACGTCGGACTTCCACCTGGAAGGTCGCGCGTTCGATACCGACTGAAGACCACCATGTATACTTGGGGATATGTGCATGTAAAATCCGTAGACCCCACCACCTCTCCCCGTGCGTAAGCAATGCTAAGGCCTCGGCTAGCAGGTAGGGGTCTGGTGGAGAAAAAGTCCCACAATGTCAGCTGGAATAGGCATTCGAATCGTTGTTAAACCGCTTCAAAAATGTATTGAGCTGAAAGAGCTTATTTTGAATAAAAACATTTGAAAAAAACATAATGACTAGTTTTTATTTTATTTTATAAACCTAGTCTTGAAAATTCTTTGACACACTGTGTAGTGCACAAATTGGTAGATGTGGTTGTGGCTTATGCGTCTTACCGAGAAGGCATGCCAGTCGAGTAATCAAAGAAAAAAAATGAAGCGTTGTTCATTCTAAGCGCAGTCTAAATAAAATGGTTCAGAAACCATTTGCCCTTTTCGAAATATGTTTCTGAATAGTTTCGTTTTTTTTTCTTAACCCGTTTTTGCCTGGCATCTTGAAAAGGAGACGGCTCTTAAAAGGGTGAAATTTCTGTAACTCTGTAATTCCGCTAAGCGAATGGGTCGATTACCGATTAATCGATTGAAGTTAATCTGCAGATACCGATTAATCGTTGGCCGATTAATTATAAGAAAGCCCGATTAATTATTGAAAAGGAGACGGCACTTAAAAGGGTGCCATTTCTGTAACTCTGTAACGCCGCTAAGCGAATTGGCCGATTACCGATTAATCGAATGAAGATAATCGGCCGGTACCGATTAATCGTTGACCGAATAATTATATAATAGTCATTTTTGTTAATACCATTTCTCCATCTCTTTTCTTTTTGTTTGCGATTTCAACTTTACAAAATTAGCTAACAGTTAATATCATTTTACAGATTTAAGTGAACAAAAAATTCAGGCATTAACCCACTGAATGCTCATTTTTTTTAGCAAATTCTATTCGCTAAAAATTGGTGTACTTTTATGCAAACAAAACCATGTATATGGAATAAAACTTTCATTAATGTCCAAGGGGCTTTAGACAGTTCAATACTGACGTTTTAACGATGAAACAGTGGGATAATATTTTAACCCCGTGTCTGACACGGGCAAAAGTCACCGGAAAATTTACCCATTCCAGTGGGTTATTTTATTTCTAATGTCCGTCTGAAATCCGTTCACAGTTTTCTCTCTATGTAACTTTTACCTCACTCCCCGCTCCCTAGTCACCCCCCACAACCTGAAATTGCAAAGAATAACTTACACTACACTGTTAAAAATTTCCGTGAGAAAATAGCAATATAACCATTTATTTTATTGTTATTTTACCATATTTAATTGCAACAGTCGAATAGCCATTAAAAAGATACAGTCGGCACTCGATATAACGACCCTCTGCGTCCCACAGAAAAAGGTCTTTATAACGAGTGGTCGTTATAAGAGGTGAAATTTTCGTTAAAAAATGTACATGCCACGTGCATATTCAGTTCCATTAAAATTGGTAGTTTTGAAAAGATTCCAACTAATTTTTCTTTTTATGATTGGAACTTAAAAAAATTATCAGTGCGAAATATTATAATAAAATATTAAACAGATTTTTAAAGTAGAAAATATAGGGAGAAAATTACATTCACATTTCTGGAAGCAGAACTTCTGAGCTGACATGACACCTGGTCCTGGTACGGTCACTGTATTGGAATAGACGATTCAGAAAGGTCGCTATACCGGAAGCAAATTTACATAGAGTTCACAAAGATAAAGTTGGGACTTTTACACTGGTCGTTATAATGGAATGGTCTTTAGAATGTGTGGTCGTTATAAAGAGCGTTGACTGTAGTACTTTTTTTTCTTTCTAATGGGGCTGCAGTATTCGTCATCAACCATTGCAGACCTAGTGCGTCCCCAGAAATTGGTACCAACTCTTTCAGCGGCACCACAATGAGTGTGGTACCATTGCCGCAATTTTTTTGACGCTTCGTTTCCCCTAGGTGGGGCACCTGAGCTCTCGTTGATGCAATCTGCACTAGGAATTTAATTTAACCGGGAGTATCCAAGCCAAACGGATACTCAAGGAATCTTTAACATGCCACATCATCATACGACATGGACGCAGACGATTTTTTGCATCTTGAAAATCCACCGACTTGGGCATACGAGACCTGCGTCTTACCACTACGCCACCATGTAGACAAAAAAAAAAAAAAAAAAAAAGATGGTACTCAAACCACTGATTGAGAAAAAAATCGTTTGTTCTCTGTTTCTCCAACAGAACGTTTAACTAACTGTAAATTTACAAGCGCCACCTAGGTCTCGCGGTCAATAAGAATCGGGCGTCCATCTTGGTTGTGGAACGAAAAATAGAAACACATACACACGTAAATCAAAAGTTGGAGACCTCGGATTCCCGAACTGTTTGCGAATGAGCGAACCCATCATTTGAGCTGCTGAAGCTTGTTTGTATTTTAATTTTTGCAGCAAATGAAATGATTTTCGTAATGTACAGTAAATTTAGACCAAAAATGACTTCGGAACCAATCAAAAACTGAAATCTCAATTTCAATGCAGTTTGCCCGCTGAAAAAGAAAAATTATTGATAAATAAACGGCCGCTTTGAGAGGTGAAGACGCCCGAATGGTTAGAGCGCAAGGTTGGTACACTATACACCCGGAGTTCGATTCCCGCACGCTTTGTTTACGTTTTCTACACCTCAAAGATTCTACACCTCGAAATGGTTCAAAAATCTTAAAGCATACATTTATCATTTTGAAATCATACTAGTTATAAATGGTTATGAAACCGTAAACTTTTGTATTTACGCCTTTTTAACCAAGCTAATCGGAAATATTTTGCACCCGTAAACATACAAAAATGTTCCAGACCGTAAATTTAACGGTGAATTCGATGGATTGCTGCCGGCTATTTAACCGTAATTTAATGATGAAATTTCTAACAGTGTATACTAGTTTTTCAGAAAAAAAAACTCGAAGGGGTTAAATACACTTCAAAAACTCCTGCCCGTGAACATCGCGGGATGAACAATTTTCGCTACGTTTTACGTTGCACGTAGAAATCACGGGATAATCAGTCAGAGGGTTAATGGGTTAATTCGAAAAAAAAAAAAGAAAAAAATCTTCTACGCGCAGGAATTAAGAAGTGAATGTGTGTATTACTGACCGGCAATTCCATGGACTGCATGTCGAGGTCGATGGCGGGCGTCATAGGCGGCGGCAAAGTCGACATGTAGACGGATGTGGCGACCGCCGCTGCGCCCGACAGCGCCGCCGCGCCCACCACGCTGCCGATGTACTGAAGATACTCTTCCATTGTGCTCACAGAGGGGATCTGCAAAAGAACGATATCATTACCTTCGAAATGAAGACCCTTGATTGGGATAGCATAAACTGAACAGTGACACTCAAGCTTCTTTCCTCCCCCAATCTCCTTCCCAGTTAGCATTAGAGACCTTAGGGATACCCAGGGTCCGGCAAATCCCGGGCGCCAGGTCGCCCGGGCGATTAAAAAAATGCCTTGGTGACTAATTCTTTTAGGCGGCGACTGTGTTCGCAAATGAAAATATTATAAGCGGGCTCCTAAAAACTTTTTCCCCGGCACCTAAGACTTTTTGCATTTTTGTCGGACTTTGGGGATACCCTCCCCCGGGTTCGGGGTAGTGGGGTCCAGTGGCGTAACTACAGGGTGGCAGAGGGCAAAATGCCTCGCCCCCCGGCTCGATGGAGCCCGCAATCCGAGAGGTTACGAGCTCAGAAGTAACCTTGCATTTATAACAAAATTTAGCAAAAATTACGAATTTTATACAAGTATTTAACCCCTTGCCTCTCGCTCCCGTGAAAATGACGGCCTGGAGTGTTTAAAATTTCAAAATAAAAACAAATCAAAAATTAAAACTCATATTTTCAGGACGTGGTATTTCTGTTTTTAAAAGGAAAAACGGAGCACTACGCAAATCTTCCGTTAAAATCATCAAAAAAACTCTGAAAATTCAGGGTTTTTTTAACAGTGTATGCTTTTCAAAATAATATTTATTAGATATTTAACGAAAATGCACACAATATTAGTAATACTGTTGGGTAACTACTTCAGTGATTTATTAAAAGTAAATTACAAAAACAATTTTTATAAAAAAACAGAACCGACTTCAAATTATAAATTGCGCTAAAAAGGGAAAAATAAATGCATTCTTTAAACAACATCGATGTGACTTTTAAACATAGTTTTAGAAGTCGGTGCAAAATTAGGATAGATAAAATCTTTTATAATCATGAATCCAATTACAAATATATATATTTTCGCAGAATTAGTAACAGTTAACAATGGTAATATGAAGTAGCACATGGTGTAGTGGTAATTAGGCTCATCATTTTGCACCGAGTTTTAAAACTATGTTTAAAAGTCACATCGATGTTGTTTAAAGAATGAATTTATTTTTTCACTTTCTAGCGCAATTTATAATTTGAAGTCGGTTTTTTTTTTTATAAAAAATATTTTATTTTATCCTTTTTAGTGTAAATACATTTTCTATATAAATACTCTATTTTTTAAAAAATCCTTATCAATGGGCGAAACCTCTTTGAATGAATGGCACAAAAAACTAATCATTTGTATGTCCCTTTTGAAGACGATTTTAGCAAGCAAACTGATTGGATTAATTTTTGCCACAGAGAAGCCTTCAGTCAAACTCTTGCTGTAATTTCTTTTAATATTTATAGCCCATGGCAACAAACACGTTTTTAACAATGACTTTTATATTTATTAATAGATTTCCCAACAAAGAAAAATCAAGCCAAGCCTTTCGGATTAAAATAAAAAATACTTATTTTTCACCCGTAACGTTTTTTCTAAAAAACAAATGTAGTCAAATTGATGTGCAATATTTGAGTTAGACGACCCTCTATCGATTAAAGAAAAAATCATCAAAATCGGTTCATTTAGTCAAAAGTTATGGATGAAAAAAAAAAGTACTACATTTCTGCCAATAACTTTTTTTCTAATTATCGAATATGGTCAAACGAAGATACGGGACCTACGGGAAACCACCCTCGATCGATTAAAAAAAGAATCGTGAAAATCGGTTCATCCGGTGAGAAGTTATGAGTGGACAAACAAGCAAACAAAAAAAAAAAAAACGACATGCATACAGTATGAATGTATAAACTCCTTCCCTTGTGAAGTCGGTTAAAAATGACGATTTTTTCTGAGGCCTCAGATGGTATAGTTACGCCACTGGTCTGGTCCACGGATTTTACATGCACGTATCCCCAAGTGTACATGGTGGGTCTTCAGGTGGTCGGGTAGCAAACCCCGGCCTTCCGGTTGGAAGTCTGACGTCCTAACCACTAGGGTTCCACTGGCCATATTCAACCTACTACCCACGGACCGCACGATGGAGAATGGCCCGATAAGGATACTTCCGGAAAATGACAAGATATGATATTGACTCGTTCTTGTGCTGATACACAATTTAAAAAAAATCACTTTTTCCCTTTTTCAAAGCAATTGCAGTTTGATACGTCTACATATCGTCACTTGAAAAGAATAGTGACACAACTCAAAAAATACCGAAAACGAGATTTTTAATTACTAATACTTTTAGAAAATTGATCTTTTATATGGAGTAAAGAACCAAGTCGTCGATAGCAAAGTTGCCCGTAGATAACATAAGTGTCTTTTCAGAATGAAAATAAAACGACATTATTTTATTTATTTATTTATTTTTTGAACAGAGGCATAACTCGTGTTGTTTCAACTGCTGCGCGGGTAAGTACTGCCAATTTTATTGAAAAAAGGTCCAACTCCGATTAGGTCCTAAGTGATATAGTCCTTTTTAGAGCAATAGAGACCCATTTTGTGTTGTGTCTGTATTGCTGTTAATGTAGGATTTTCTCATAAAATTTTATTATGGACAATAGAGACATATTTGGAGTTTTGTCTGTGTTGATTTTAATGTTATACTTTTTAAAAGACCTTTTCGGGGTCATTACACTATTCCTAAAAATATTGATGTTTCAGAAAAAATGTTGTTTTTATTCGAAAGAGATACAACTCAAAGTCTCCTAAATTTGATTAAAATTTCTAGGAACCCTAAAAGGCTAGCACGAAAATTGCATGAAATAAACAAAAAGCATTAACCATTTTTAAGGGGCATTACAATAATTAGGAATTGTTATGAATGAAACAACAATACATTACATATTGCAACAATTTAAAAACCGGTCTCCTGAAAAAGTTGCTTGTCACAAAAGTTGTTGTGTCACTATTCTTTTCAAGCAACGATATATACGGTAGATATTAGAATAGGTGGGGGTGGGCGGAGGACATCTCATCGAAGCCTTTAGTTATTGCGACTAAATGATTCAACTTCGAGAACGTCTTATTTGTATTCAGGAATTTTGTTTTTGTTTTTACCAACACTGACAGCTATTTCTGGTAGGCATTTTTCCACTCGTTCGATAACGGAGCTATTCCTGTTTCTTAAGAAGTAAATCGATAACCAGATCGTTCACTCCACCCTTCACCGTCACGAGGAAATTTCTTTCCATTTTATCTCTTTCGGCATTGTCTAGGGCCACTTGTTGCGCTGCCCTTTGCATCCGCTCTAATTTTAGCGCGCCACTCTATCTTATCGTCGCTCGTATATAGTGCCTTCCAAAGGTCCTCACTCGACCGATGATGTTGTGGTCTGATGCGCGCGAAGCATGCGCTGTGGCATTATCTGTTTTATCGGGGAAACCATTCGGATGATATCGGCGTTTGGCTGAAATCCAGCACCTTCCGGAAAGAGTTTGACAACCCAAATCTAGGTCTGAGATAACCTCTCAATGTTTGTCTTGGAAAATATCATGACATTGTTACGGATTCGTCGTTTTTTACACCAATGATTAACTGACCAAAATTTGTATACGGTAACCCATGATCTGGAAGCCTGCCCGCCCCACGCGAAATCCGTTTTGTGGCAACCCTAATGTGTTTTTTGCTTTCTATCTCTTAAGACAAGTTTCGATTCTCGGATTTGGCGACTTTTTTTGGATTTCGCGCCAATCTGATCCGAAATTTTCCGACGTTTCGGAAAATTTTTGGGAACCGTATCCGAAAATTGAAAATTGATTCGGTTTTCCGAAATTTTTTCAATTAATTAATAAAGAGACTACCACTTTGCAGCCAATCTCCCGATTTTCCGTTTTTAGCCTACTTTCCCGTACAAAGAAAAAAAATAATAAAGCATGAAAGAAGGCTTAATGTATCGTAAAAATATAGTTAAAAATAAAGAAAATTTTTTTAAAAAAAAGTGATGCAATTAAATAAAGATTGAAAAATAAAAAATTTGAAAGTAGGGATTTGAGATAGGGGAATATGTGTCTGCCGGCCTGTGGCTCTGCCATGTCTGTCGATCTGTCTGTCTCTCCCCCCCCCCCCCCCCCAATAACTTTTGAACGAATTGTCCGATTCGAAAAATTCTTTTTGCATTTGAAAGATCTCGGCGAGGACACCTCATTTCCATATATTACTTTTGGATTTTAACAATTTTTCGTCTAATTTTGAACAGTTCAAAAAAAAATAATAACATTAGCGTCTATGGGCAAAAATGAAGCAAATTTTTTAAACTCTAGGCACAAGATCCAAGTTCCTATGAGCAAGCTTATTGGAAGAAGCTCTCGGCGTGAAATATTGATTTGAACAATTTTTGTTTATTTTTGAACAGTTCAAAAAAAAAAAAATTGATGAACATTAGCCCCTTCGTGAAAATTTCAATCCCATATAAATCCTGATATAAATGACAGATTTGCTTGCAGCAAACTTTATCGGAAAGGTGTTATGATGTAGGACATGTAAAGATACGAAGTTCATCAAGAACTGAACGAGCCTATTTTCCTATGAAATTTTTTGATCAGGATTTTTAATGATAATGAATAAGTGAATAAATGAATGAGTGAAAGAATGAATGAGTGAATAAATAATAAAAGAAATAAATGAGTGAATGAATGAAAAAATAAATATATGAGTGAATAAATACATTAATGAGTAAATAAGTGAATAAATGATAAAATAAATAGATAAGTGAATGAATGAAAAAATAAATAGATGAGTGAATAAATACATTAATGAGTAAATGAGTGAATAAATGATAAAATAAATAGATGAGTGAATGAATGAAAAAATAAATAGATGAGTGAATAAATACATTAATGAGTAAATGAGTGAATAAATGATAAAATAAATAGATGAGTGAATGAATGAAAAAATAAATAGATGAGTGAATAAATACATTAATGAGTAAATGAGTGAATAAATGATAAAATAAATAGATGAGTGAATGAATGAAAAAATAAATAGATGAGTGAATAAATACATTAATGAGTAAATGAGTGAATAAATGATAAAATAAATAGATGAGTGAATGAATAAAAAAATAAATAGATGAGTGAATAAATACATTAATGAGTAAATGAATGAATAAATACAGGAATGAGTTAATGAGTGAATGAATAAATGGATGACTGAATTAATGTAAGAATGAATGAGTGAGTGAATGAATATGTCATATCCGTTGAAAAGGGTATATTTGAAGTAATTTAGAACTAAAGCTAAATGAGAAAGAGATAGCTAGATTATAAATTTGAATTTGGTGTATACGGAAAAGTAGACTCGTATAGTTCTAGACGGAACTTCTTGTTTAGTAAATATGTCTCCTGATTTTTTAAAATTGTTCTTAATAGTTTCCCAACGTGTTAAAATTAAGCTTAGTGTTTCGATTTATGAGCAAAATTCTTGACAACCAATATTATCGCTTCGCAACCGTTCATTGCATGCTTTACTGCGTGAGAAAATAAGATTTTTAGCTACCCCCTCCTTCCTTCACCATCAATCACTCATCAACCAAATGCGTTATTCGAGATTTTCTTCGGAGGGGGATACTATGGGTTTGATTTTTTATGGATATTTCTTTAAAAAAAAAAAAAAATATGTGAGCAACTTACTATATGGTTGCCTAAATAAGTTTACTACATATTTTTGCATCGTGCAGTGCGTTACAATCCTTTTGCATCCTATAAATATATGGATTGTTTTAAAAGTTATAAAGTATTTTGACAACATGCTACCAATTACATAACTTTAATCTTAAATTTCTAATGCATAATTTTCCCGAAAGTTTCATGTTATGTTCAGAAAAATGTTTTTTTGCTCAGAATCACCCATGGGAGGATTACCGCACAGGCCAACGAGGCTGCGGCCTTGGGCCCCCATATTTTAGGGGCCCCAAATTGTAAGAATTATTTCTGATAGTATCTGTCAAAAAATATTTTTTTACAAAATGGAAGGATCTTAACTCATTTCAATGGCGAGCTAAAAGTATTTGCGTAAACAAGGTAAACTATGCATCAGTCAGATCAATATCTTCATTGACTATCATGCTGAATAGTATCCTTTACTTGCTGAGGCATCCCGACGCTTTTTATGTATTTAATATTATAAGCAGTAAAATTTGAAAATGCAATACGCGTCTTCAAAAAGTTTGATTATTTAATGAATAACACACAAATCACATTGAATAAGAACAATATGGAATGCAGAATAGTATGATGTCGTTTCAGTAGGTGCTTTCTTCCCCCCTTGCCAATTAGGTACGAACCCAGTGTTAATAGAATATCTCCAAGCTTATTTAACTTTATACATTATAGCCAGTATTTTAATTTTTCCTACCATAAGGGGCCCCAAAATACTGTTGTACCTTTGAACCCAACTGTCTAAATCAGGCTCGGATGGAAGGGTCAAAGGTTATAAACTCATTGTATGTTGCACAAAAAGAAAGCAACAAAATACGCACTCATGCCCACGAGCCTGCATACGCACACAATATGTGTGTGTGTGTGAAGAAGGGAGAAGAGAAAGAGAGTTAAATAGATAATCTCTCAGAGTAAAAACTGTTTCTCTTAGAACAGTTGAAGGAGATCCGTAAGAACAATGATATCAGACAAAAACGGAAGATAGGGATTCATCCGTGAATGAGGAAGTAGAATTCCTCTTGAAGAGCGGGCATGGTTCCGACCGGAAGCGGTCGGTTGCAATTAGTTCTTCTGATAATCCGAGTTACCGTTTGTTCTGGAAAGCCGCGACTACCACTCGGGAACGATTCCACTTGTCGAAGGAGTGATTCGCTGAGACCAGTTTTGGAAGTTTTATTTTTGCCAAGTATTTATGATTTTTCTCGACGATGAAGTATTCCACTTCTCATTGGGAATACAGCAGAACCCCGGTTATCCGAAAAGTACGGGACAGTAACATTTTCGGTTAATCGAGGTGCCATAGAAATTTTCGGATTAGCGAGAATTATAGGCAAAAAGTCATGTTTATAACCAACATGTTCCTCCCTGCGTATAGAACTTCTTCAAACTGCAGAATACAATGGATTGCCAAGTACTTTAACCGGTTCTGAACTGGAATATAACATAGTTGTTGCAATAAATTCTATACAAAATATTAATATTTTACATTTATGTCATTTAGTATTATACCTTTTATTATGCACTGACAATATTTTCGATAGTTATGGAAAAAACGGGACATTTGCTCTTTATAAAAAAAAGAATTAAAAAAAAAAAACGGAAGCACTTGCCCGTTATGGAAAAAGAACCCGAACGACCCATATTAACGCCATTTGCCTTTTCGGTTAAGCCGATTTTCGGATAACCGGGGTTCCACTGTATCTAGCACAAAAATAAAAGAAAAAGAATGCAGCTACGCTGTAAAAATTTTGTGTTTAGTTGCCAACATGTTTGGGGCTAATAATAATTTAACTTTGTGCAAGTAAACAGTAATAGAAATAAAATTGCACGTTAATTTAAAGCACAAATGAGCATTAAAACGCAGACATATGTTTCGGGATTGCTTGGAATCCCTTTTTCAATGCGACAGGGAGGCTTCATTCGGATGGTTGGAGGGATGTTTTGCTTCTAGAAGCTCCCTGTCGCATTGAAAAACGGATTCCAAGCAATCCCGAAACATATGTCTGCGTTTTAATGCTCATTTGTGCTTTAAATTAACGTGCAATTTTATTTCTATTAATGTTTGGGGCTGCTGAACACGATTTTTGGTGCAATAGCTACTCAACACAAAAAAAAAGAGAGAAAAAAATATCGATTGAAAACAGACGAAAAAATGGTTCTTAACTGCTTTGTTTTTGGTCTATTTATCTAGGGTTAATATAAAGTTAAAAATTGCACGTTATTTATAGCACAAATAAGCATTAAAATGCAGACATATGTTTCGGAATTGCTTTGAATCGCTTTTCCAATGCGATAGTGGAGCTTCAAGATTCGAAAACATCCAAATCAATCAGACAAAACAACAAAAACACGGCTTATATAAGCTTAAGATTTACCCGCAAACCAATGAGAATAAAAGCAGCGTGAAAGTGGAAGTAGAAGTAACAGAAGTAACCGGGAAGGCACCAATAAGAAAGCACCAAACGCTTTTTAACTTTACTTGTGCAGAAAGTTCTTTTTATTAATTACGGTTAATGTGTCTAAATGATGTTACATAAAAAACGAAGTCGTATCTAGTGTATTTACGATTACTAGAGTTCGCGCAGCGGTCGACATTCGACAGTAATTCATTTAATTTTTCAAGTTCAGCCTCGATCGTTTGAACAATTTTTTAGACATTTTCCCTCTTCTGTTTGGCAACAGTTTGTTTAGCTTAATATTTCAATGAGCGATATTCTCTCCTCTGTGCGATTGATTGACCACGGAGTGAGTTATTTTATTTTTATGCATCTGTTGCATATTATACATAAATTTAATCGGTGGCGTACGCAGAATTTTTTTAAAAGGTTCATATTTTTTTGAAACTACTAAAAGAAATTCGAGTATGTAATAAAGCACTATTATTATTTAATTTTTGCCATTTTGTCTGAGGTCAAGGGGGGTTAACCCCTCCCCCCCTTGCGTACACCACTAAATTTTATCTTTCTCCACTCCTTCTTTTGCCAAGAAAATAGAAAACAAAATTCATGTCGCCTTATTATTATTGAATAAATTAGAAATAAAAAAATCGCTCACTTTCAATTTTATCAAGAGTTGAAAACACTAATGCAGATCAAGAAAATTACGAATCGTTAATTCGATGCCAAATAACGCATCACCGTACTTATAATCTCACTTCATATTATATTAGACCTTGTTAGATTCAAATTGTATTTTATTTTGTCTGATATTGTGCTAGACAAGCAATCTGACTGACTTACATATATACATTTTTTGTAAATAAATTAACTGACACTTTAAGATTCGCATTATTTTTCTTTGACTTTCGTTTAATATAAATAATAAAGGAACTTAGTGCACAAGTAAATTGTAAAAAATAATTGCGCGTAGTTAAAGCACAAATGAGCATTAAAATGCAGACATATGCTTCGGGAATGCTTGGAATCCCTTTTTCAATGCATAAGTGAAGCTCCTAGAAGCTTCCAAAGCTACATTTGGATGTTTTTGCATCTAGAAGCTCCACTATTGCATTGAAAAAGGCGTTCCAAGCAATTCCAAAACATGTCTGCATTTTAATGCTCATTTGTGCTTTAATTACGTGCAATTATTTCATACAATTTGTTTAACAGATAACATTTTCTCTCCTGTTTTACTCTTGAAATTTCTTTTTTGAATTGTAAATAGTAAAAAATGCGTGGAGTATTGTGAAAATATTGTCGCTTGTAAATGAAACGAGTAGTATGAAAAATATGACGAATGTTTTTTATAAATTGACGTTCAGTAACACCAAAAACTTTTAAAAGTGCGGTTGTTTTGCAAAAGTTATCAGGCAATAATCTCATTGCACAGTGGCTTCTCTATAGTTCATGAATTGTTCTTGTCCTTTGTGTTCCTTTTCAAAAATTTGAAATAAAAATTTTTTCTACTTTACACCGACTGAACACCAAAACGGGTGTTCCAAAAATTTTTACAGTCTGAAGGAGAATTTCAATTTGTTTAGAAATG
Source organism: Octonoba sinensis (assembly GCA_038502835.1). NCBI lineage: Eukaryota > Metazoa > Arthropoda > Arachnida > Araneae > Uloboridae > Octonoba > Octonoba sinensis. The sequence continues at coordinate 180,198,656 of CM076599.1, forward strand.
TTTCTCTTGAATAAAGTGGAAAAGCAAGAAAGCAAGAAATCTCTTACCTTTGATTAGCGGGCGGAAGATTATAGCATGGTGCCTACGAAGGCAGCAGAGGAAAAGAGCGGGTCCCCTATCGCGGGCGGACCTTGCACCTTGGACCGCCGATATCGCAATCCCGATCGCACAATAGCGCCCCTTTCCATTCACTCCAGGGAAATCGTTGATTTCATTCTCATCATACTATCTTCATTTTGCTGTGCACTTATCTCACCCTCGGGGCTCGAACGTACTATCGTTTCAAGCGCAAATCGACATTATTACATCGACTCTCTTAACCGGCTGCGGATTAACCGGCCTTCGCGTTATCCGGTTCATCTTTCCAAAATGCAAAAATAGCTTTTAGAGCGCTAGTTGTATAATAGAAACAGGTGCTTCGGCACTCGAGTGAATTTTTTCGAGAAATCGTTATCTCCCCGGACAAAAGCGACATTCTGATGTCGGAGAAAGGGAAAGGGGGGGGGGAGGGGGGTTATGGGCATCGGCGAACGGGTCCTGTGAAATCAAGGGTGGTTATTGGCTAATCTCAGGTTCAGTGGGTTAGTCAATTCAGCCTTGCCAAGCGCTTGATAACTGGTATGTAACTCTCAAAGTAGCTGTACTAAACGCAATTAGTCATCACACCTCCACTGTCTCCTTTAAATTGCATACATACTCCCATTTTTTACTATCCCCCGCTTTACCCATATTTTTACTTAACTGGCTTACCATCGGTCCCAATTAAGCCGATTAACCCTCTCGCTCCCGGGAAAGTGACGGGCTGGAGCGTTTAAAATTTCAAAAAAATAACAAATAAATAAAGAAAGAAATAAAAAATTAAAAAATGAATATATATATTGTACATACACATATTTTTATATAATTTTCAAATAGGCAATTTTATGACCGTTTTCTCGAAAATTACCCGACCGTTAAGGGGTTAATACAGGTTCTACTGTATTTGAAAAAAGGTACGATCCTTTTTGAAAAAAGCAAGTCAAACATTGACGCGCAAAATTTCGACCAAAATGCATACCTATATTGAAAAATTTATTTGTATTTTTGCTCAATATGCTTTATATTTTGAATCATTCACAAAATAACGAGAAACATCGTTAAATGAAAACAGATGCAGACAGATTGCCACACCCTTCAAGCAAAACGCTATTTTCGTACCTGACAGGTCGCCTTAAAGAAACATAAAAATATACTAAACAGAGGCGTAGCTAGGCTTTTCAGCGCCCGGGGACAACTGAAGATTTTTCGCCCTCCTTTGCCCCTGGGGGCCTAGGGGCGCCCCTAAAGGGAAACAGCTCCCTGGCCTAAAAAAACTTTTATGCTTCCTAAATGATAAATAGCTCTAAAAAGCAACCCTTTTAACTTTCATTTTTATTGGCGACCATTCACTTCTAAGGGAAAAATGGGACACTTTGGCTTCGCTAAATTATTTGTCTGATTTCCCATGCACTCCTGTGCTACATTAGTCAGTCCCTATATGGTTTGCGGTGTTCCCACTTTTTTGTCGAACATATTCACACCTCTTCAGTTCAAATATTTTTTTTTCGCATTAAAAAAAAAAAGTAAATTAACATTAATTTGGCGCCCCTTGACGCTGAAACCGGGGACAGCTGTCCCTCCTTGCCCCCACCTAGCTACGCCTCTGATACTAAAAGAACAAATTTTCCAACAAACGAAGACCCAATGGGTGAATTATTTTAAACATTAGAATAAATGAATGAATAAATTAAAAATATAAGAAATATTTTTTAAAAAGAAACTTTTATCATTAAGAATTTGAGCAGTTCAATTTGTTGCAAAATGTCGCTAACTTTCCCTCTTCGTGACAATAGTTGATTCCAAACCGATCATTACTTTCATATTAAAATATTTGAAAGAATAACATACCAAATTAATTTTAAAAGTTATAAAATTTTAGGATTTGACGGTTTAAATTGATTTATTTTAATATTTGTTTGCATGAAACAGTGACTCTATGTTTCGCCATTTTGAAAAATATATCACTCTTCTATTCAGAAGTGTGACAGAAAATAAAATGTACTTCTTGTTGTTAAAACCGAGCCTGGATTAAGGAGTGTTTCCAAACAACTTTTTAAAGAAATATATGTAAAAAATATTTTATTATTTAATCTATAGTAACTAAAAAATAAACTAAAAAGCAAGAGAGTGGTAGAAAAGTGAGAGTCTCCAGTCAAAGATTTTTTATTTAAAATTTTTCGGATAACCAAAGTTTTTCTTTTAATTTCCAGACGAAGTTCTCAAAAAGTTTCGGAAATTTCGGATCAGAATCACCCCTAGAGTCATTAAAAAAAACATTTTTTGGTATGATAAGATCTTGTACAAAGCATGATTTAACAACAAAAGTCGAAAAAAAAAGTAATTGAAGGAATAAGTTTTGAATAATAATATTAACTAGAGTTCTCCCGACAGTCGAAATTCGACCGTAGTAATAAAATTTAGCATCCAAAACCTTATGCTGTTTCTATAATTATACAAGTATTATTCATAGAATTTGGCGATTTTAAAGTAAAGTTTATTTTCATCACACTCACTCAGAGCAAAACGTATTGTAAATCATTGTCACCGCAGGGCCCATTGCGCTCGTCAAGGTAGCCGCTTGTACTTCTGCCGCTTTCGTACTGCTTTGAGTGTGAGTTGAATTTAAACTTAAATATCTGCTTCCATACACTGCTCTCATTTTTCATATCATTGTTTCAGAGAAGCCTTCTCTCACACTCTTATTATTATTATTGCTTTTAATATTATTGCTTATTGGCAACAAACTCTTTTTAACAATGAATTTCATATTAATTACCGTCAAACGGGGTGACTAAATTCCATACGGGGTGACTCGGTGCCATCCTGGGTTTTCGAACTCAAGCGGCAGATGGTGCCAGAGGAAAGAACCGATCGAAAAAGGAAAACTACCGCTAGGTAACGAGATAGTAGGGCGAATTTAACTGGGGTACTACACCAATAAAATTATAACCTACCATTGTTTGTGTCGACGTGGAGTTGTGGTGTTGTGATCTGGAAAAGAATGTGGTCTGGTAATCATATTTCGGAAGCAGCCAGAAAAAAGGTAAGTTCAGTTTTTTGCTACCAAACTATCAAAGAAGTTCTTCACGCTTCGGTGTTTTTCAAAATGATTTTTTGTTTACCAGTTATAACCATATATTCAATTCTCGGTGAAGTGTGGGGTGACTAGTTGCCATCTTGTTTTGCAGTGTTGTGCTGATTTTTAAGTTTCTAGAGTGCCATTGATATCCTAGATGTTGACCACGCATCTACAACAGTCTCTGGTCAACCGTTGACAAGCAGTGAGTCAGTCAATGACGCAAAAAACACTGGCCCTGTGCAAGGTGACTTTGTTGCAGTAAAATATAAAGGAAAAATGTACCCGAGTCAAATGATTTCTGATTTCGACAGTAGCAACGAGTCATGTGTGAAATGCCTGGAGAAAAGTGGATAATTCTGGAAGTGGCCTGACACCCCTGATGTTTTGTGATACAAAAGAAACAAATCCTAAAGAAGATTTGATCTCCCGAACCAAATGGCGGCAAGTTTCAGGTAATTCTAATTTCTGATTGACTGAAGAGAGAATTTCGATCTCACATTTGTAGTTTGTGTTTGTTTCGTTTAATAAATTGAGTTATTTTGAAAAACATTTTGAAAACATGCGTGGCACTTATTCACCCCCATGTGCGGGGTGAGTAAGTGCCACAAACAAAAAATTATATCTCCCCTCCATGATATTTTAGAATCATTTTTAATATGTGAATTGAAAGCTAGGATGTGCAATTATGTTGCATTAAATAATTAACCCGATAGGTGAAAAATGAGAGGAAATATGACGCGAAAACGTCAAAAAGTGGCACATAGTCACCCCGTTTGACGGTACCTAATAATTTACTAAACCAAGAAGTGTTGCATCCGCGAATAACATTACAATTATAAATGAGGCTTGCCTAACAAAAGAAAAGGGACAACAATTAAGTACTAATAAACTGTTTCAAAAACGTTTTAATGGATATAACTAAAACTCGTCAATAGCTACTAAACAAAAGAGAGTTAAAAAACAAACGGTTGAAAAACAGACGGGAAAAGGGTTCTTAACTGTTTTGTCTTTGCCTATTTATATGTAGATAATAATAAAATTTAAGTGTACTGATTTTTTAACTGAGTAATACTGCATTACCGATTACGTTGGTGTTGGATAAACACAGATTACTTGCATACCAAAGCAAAAACAATGCACGATAGAGCGGTAAGTAAATCGATTCTAAAAGAGAAAAAAAAATAATTTCCATAAAACTGAAAAACTCAGCTGTATCGGAAGAGACCTCGACGCTTTGAAGTACAGAATTTGAAATATTTACCCATTGACCATCGGAAGAAAAAATAAATGTTTCTAATGCCATTTGGGAATCCAAGCTATCCATAGCAGAACAACCAGGAATGGCGGCAGTAAGGAGCGCCTTCCGTTCATAGATGAGCACCACAGCGGTGGAAGTATGACTTGGCTCATGATGTATTTGGATGACACCAGATAGCGTCATTACAAAAACGCCACCTTCCTTTTTGACCTAAGAATGCAGGTAAGAGACATTCCCCAGCCTCCAGTACCTTCGAGGTTCACGGATTTTACATGCACGTATCACCAAGCGTACATGGTCTTCAGCGGGTCGGGTATTGAATACCAAATCTTCTTGTAGGAAGCCCGACATTCTAACCACTAGGTTACCACTGCCCAGGAAAGCTTTGAAATGACGGGCTTGTACAAATGTGAAAATATCTGGTACTAAACCACTTAAAAAAAATAATGTTTTGGATGTAAAAAATAAACTTTTTAAATTTCTTCTTTCTATACAAGTTCCCGATGTTTTCAAGATCCCCGGTTTGTTCTCCAAAATTTCCAGGTTTGTTTTAGGGCGATCATTCTTCTAACCATCCGTTTGGGGGTCGTTTCCCAAAATCCAAGACTAATTAGAGACCGTTAGAAAACATTTTCGGGGATGTTCTTGGTGACACAGCAAACCAGTACATGATGTAAAAATTCAATCTGATACTCTGATTTATGTACTGCGAAGTGTACTTATCCATATTTTTCGTTTCATTGTCAAACCATAATAATATTATTAGCGAGATTTAAAGTAAAAATTAACTGATAAGCCATAAACTTTTTTAAAAAGCTTCAACATATGGGAACTATAAACTTGAAAGAAAAAAAAACCTTCAACATATAGCCATAAACTTGAAAAAAAAAAAGAACCTTCAACATATAGCCATAAACTTGAAAAAAAAAAAAAAACCCTTCAACATATAGCCAAACTTTAAAAAAAAACAAAAGAACCATCAACATATAGCCATAAACTTGAAAAAAAAAAAAACCTTCAAAATATAGCCATAAACTTGAAAAAGAAATAAAAGAACCTTCAACATATAGCCATAAACTTGAAAGAAAAAAAAAAAAAAATAACCATAAAAAATCGCTGAATTTGGACACTGTCTCCGAAATTCGAGGGGGTCGAAAAATTCCTGATTGTTTTACATCTGTAGTGAGCGAAGGATAAAGCGACCAATTTTTTAAATACAAAAATTGAGACATGTCTTAGAGACTCTAATTTTAGAGACTAGAGATAGAGATCTAAAAATAGAGACTCTAATTTTCGAGGCGAAAAGTGTGGACTAAAACTGTAAAGGAAACAGAGAAAGAGAACGATATACAATTACACCGCACTAATACTCACGCTGATGAAAAGTTTAAAGGATGTTTAGTAATTAAATTCTACGCTATTAAAAAGTAAAATTGCAAAAATACTCTTGGGGTTGCTAAACGTCCCGGATTTTACCTGACAGTAGCGTACTGTGAGAAATTGTCCTTCGTCGCCAAAAGACCCGTATTCTTGCCAGGATATTGATTTTGCTGGATCTCGGATGACCCTTGTGTCTGACGGTTCAGTACCGTCACAAAAGACATATGGAATTAATCTCTTATGAATGTCAGAAACCCTCCCCCCTCCAGGGGGAAATTCTGGTTGGGAGGTTGTTACATGATTTTTATTTTATTTGAACTATATTTATGTTTGGTCATTGCGTTCGTAAACACCTCTCAGGGCCGTGAATCTCTAAAGCTAACCTAAACCGGATGAAACAGTAAATTAGATCCGGCTCTGATATTTGAAACCTTTAAATTCTATAAATTTTTAAACATGCCACAGCATCCAAATATGTTGTAAGTTTTAATATAAGTATATTTTCAAAGTATGCTAACAAATTCTGTACCTGAGAGTCATATACCCAAGTAGCATGAGTACGTTTTCAAAACGTAAAAAAAAAGGATGTCAAAAGACGTCAATATTTGGTCAAAATGTCTCAGCATTAAACGTAAATCCAGACGTTTTCCAATGACATCTTCTAAACGTCAATTGCTGACGTTTCTGATCCGTTTACACGTTTTTAAAACGTCACTTGATGACGTTTTGTAGCCGATAATCATTTAGGTTTGCGGACGTTTTGAAATCGTCACATGATTGTCGTTATTTAGTCGACACTGCGATGTGGTTTGCATACGTTTTAAAAACGTCATTTTATAACGTTTTTCAGACGACTTTGCTGCTAGGTTGTTCACCTTTTATTTACGTCACGTATCTGCGTTTTGTAGTGGAGTCGCTTTTTACGTTTTATAAATGACAGTAAATCAATTTCTATCGACACAACTTTTTAAACATTGATATCATTTATGAAATCCTCAACCAAGTAGCAGCATTTTTATTACATAAAAAAAACTATTTTATAGTCAATTTTACCTTTTTTTAATGATAATACTTGAAGTCACATTTATTTTAAATGCTGTAAAAAGCAGGCAATTATTTTCCCAGTTTTGGTACAAGATTAAGAAAAAAACTTTTCGACTAGCAAATGCCTCGGGTACTGAATTCAAAAATACTAAAAATAAACCGACCAATAATAACAAAAACATTTCTTTTTATTCAACTGATGCACATAAATATAACACAAAACAGTTTTCACCAAAAAAAAAAAAAACCTTACAATTCTAACAAACTTTTAGGAAAACTAAAACATACTGTCATGAATAGTTTCAACCTGTTTCAGAGCAGACAGAAGCTTTTGAAAAGCTTCAAGTATAGATCATTGTCAATCGATAACTAAGACTATAATTAATAAAACATGTCATTAACAACAAAATTATAATTTCCTTTCTAAATAATTCAATTTATTTTTAAAGATTTCATTACAAACACTAATGTAATACACAAGCAAGACAAGTTAAAACTTTACTTTTTAAGTTGTTCATTAAAAATTAATGCTACATTAGAAGTTATTTAAAATTGTAAAACATATCATGATCAAGTTTTAATTTTATTACATGTAATTTATGCTTCCAAAGCTTATCCTCACACCAGGTTTTACCTGCTCTTCCTCCAGAAATCAAATTCTCAGAAGAGAAATATGAAAAACTTCACAAGTCATATGTTCTCATTCTCACTGTTTTAGTAACTAAATTAGGATACTAAAACCAACAACAAAATCATCAATTTTTATGAGAGAAAGCAACCAAGTTTTTAAATATTGATCATGGTTAAACAAAGAAATGGGAGCACAATTATATATACTTGCATTAATATAAGAGGGAGAGATTAAACAGTTCATTTTTGCACTGATAATACACTTTCCAATGGAAACAAAGTTGAATTTAGAAACATTAATTAACCGCTTACATTCATTATTTAACAGCCAATAATAAGAATCAGTTTGCAAAACAAATCTGATAAAATTTTGTGCTTTCAATCTTATAACACCTAACTGCATAAATAAATAGAAAACAATTTGTTAAGTATAAAGACAATGTATAGACACAATTTGTATGTATAAAGACAAAATTTCTTCAAAATTTTACGAATTATTACACTTTTAGATAACAATTTGTTTTTTTTAGTTTATCTTAATGAAGATCAATATTACAAAATTTAAGAAATAAATTGAACATCTTTACAAAGTTCAAATGTGCAGCAAATAGTGTAAAAGCAAAACATTTTGCTTTTTGAATGTATGCAAACTCTTACCAATTTATCTTATTTTTTATTTTATTTTTACACAATATTTCAAAATTCAATAAATATTTAGAATCACAACAAAATTTAAATTCTATGCAGTTGAAAGACATAAACTATAGTTAGTTTTTGTAACCTTTTTGGCAACTTGCTCCCACTCAGGCAAAAAATAAGTTTACAAAAAGCATTTTACATTATTTTTAGAAACGTAAATTATTTCAGAAAACAATATAAAAATTTAAATAGAGAATAAAATGGGAAGCAAAATTCATCAGATAACTGCAACTGAAACTGAAAGAGTCTTCAACTTCCTTGACTTTGGCAACCTAAATCCCTCTGCACACTTCCTAAAAATAAAATAAATAATATAAAAGCTGACATATATTTCTCTATTTCAGATGGGAATGAAGTGCAAGTAACATCAGTAAATTTTCTTCTTCAAAAATTAATGATCAATGGATTTTATACCCATAGTGTGGCACAGTCAAGGTCAGCGTTTCTTAAGCTATGTGCCGCGGAACCCTAGGGTTCCACGAAGATCACTCAAGGTTCCATGATATTTCTATTTATTCTTCGATACTACAATAACGTTTGAAATTACTTTTTGAAGAGCATAAGTAATAACAAGAAATTTTTATTTCTGTTGTAAATAATTTGTTTCAAGAACTTTGAATTAAAATCCTAACCTAATATTAAAAACAAGGGAAGTACACACAGTAGAAGTCTACCTTAATGTTTCATGGATGAAAACAATTAAGCAACAACGCTGGTCTAGGCCATGCAGCAGGTTGTGTTTACCTTTGGCAATCAGTAACTTTAGACTTTCATTAAATAGTTGTTTTAATTGCAACATTTATTAACTAACAAAATGAAGGTATTCAATAATGCCCCAATATTAATTTAATTATTTAAGTCCCTATTAAATTATAGACCTCACTGCACATTATTTATGATACAATAACTATTTTTGCGATTGGTCCATTTTTTTCATTGCTGCATTGGTTCTTTCCAGTTTTTGAAACCGTCCTACCAAAAGTACCCTTTTGTTGACAAAAATACCAATTCTGAAAATGACACACTTAAATTGTTTTAGAAAGAACTAAAATCATTTTTCAAATTTTGCATCATACACTAAAGGATTTTTAATGACAAGCTTTCTTAAATAAACAAGTTTTTTCTAATGTCCACATCAATGAATAGATATTAGAATATATTTTTATCAAAACACTTATTTACAAAATAAATAAATAAAACAAAAAAATTAAAAATGATCATCATAATAGATTAAAATTCAAAAAAAAAAAAAAAAAATTAGTTTTATAAAAAACATATATCTGAAATATTTGGTAGAATAAAAAATTATAACAAAAGCCCTCCCCCCCCCCCAACCAAAAAAGAAACAAAACACATCAGTTTAAAAAATCAAAAACAATTCATTAGTACTGTGACAAATTCCCTCTCCTCTCACGAGAGCCGCGTAGTTCGCCGGGACCCCCTCTGCGGAGAAGAACCGCCGACCGCCTTTTCAACCATTGTCCAGCAAGTGGGGACAGCACGGCTGTACAATACGGCCAGACGCTGTGGCGCCGAGTTGGACACTTCTGCAAATTAAAAACGACAAGCGGGTCGAGCACCGATCGGCGCGCCTTCTTTGCTGCAAGCCGCCGCGACTCGAGACGAGAAGGAGAGGGCCAAGAATTTCGGCGCCGGACCCAAACCAATCCCGTGGAACGTTTACAATTTTCCACGAATAAGAAATTTAGGGGCGCTTATGTACCCCCGCCCCTTTAGCAAAGAGGACGACAGCCTGGAACTTGAGTGTGTTGTGTGGTGTGAGAGTTTTTGGAGAGAGGAGGGCACGCTCCTGGAGAGGGATTCTGTATGTTGGGCTCGCCCCGGGCCGGAAAAGTCGAAGGTGCAACGCCTCGATTGAGTTGATGTTTCTTGCATCGGACTTATAACGAGTGTTCCTGCCGGAATCCGGAGGGACGGACAATCTGGAAGCTATTGTCAGGAACAGTATATTGTATATAGTGTAGATAGAAATATTGAATTAGTCCAGAAATAAATCAGATAAAAAAAGTAAATATTTCGACTGTAGTCTGTACGTTGGACCTTGTGAGGATCCATACGCTACTTCTTATCAATCACAGGCCGCATACGTTACAGACCTAAAAATAAAATGGTGGCAGCGGTGGGATCCTGAACCCTGGAAAAAAAAATTAAAGGACACCATTGTCCTGGAAGAAATGGATTAAGCTACTCCAGCTGCGGACACCCTCGTCCAGTGGAGAGGAAGTGGAAATAACTCCAGCTGTGGACACCCTCGTCCAGTGGAAAGAAATTCGCGAGAACCCTCAAGTTGCGGACACCCTCGTCCATTTTAAAGAATTCGACAGAGCTTACGTAAGCTACATCGAAGACGCCCAGCCCTTGATGTGAGTGATCGCCTGTGAATCGGCGAGAGAGAGGAATCATTCCTGGGGAAGGAAGAAACCAGAAAAAAAAAACAAAACCAGATGATACGGATGCCGAAGAGCGGAATCATAGGCATAGGTGAGCTTGATTTTTCATTCTAGAGGCATAAAGAGTAATAAATTGTGTAAAGGTTTTTGTTTTTAAAAAAGCTAGAGTTGAGTAACTTTAAAATGTAGATAAATTGATTAGTATTTAAATTTTAAAGTCATACAAATGATAAAAAACATTTTGTTGCACAAATGCATATTAATTTTTATTCACGAAGTTTATTATTCCAATAAGTAGGCAAATTTTAAGAAAAATTTGATAGAAGTTCTGTGAACGATTCTATTTTACTGTGAAATTCATACAAATGAACTCAAATTATTAGGATATTTTATGAAGTTTCATAAATGAAGTAAGATTATAATGGTTTCGTATTAGGAACCTACGGTAGACGGGAAGCTTGAAATTGGTTTTGCATGTTATTCAATTTATGTTGAGTAATTAAGGGGTTAAACAAGAGTTATCGAGTTCTCAAAGAATTTGTAAACATTTCGCAGTGTTCAAATTATGTGTATTGAGATATTGTAGTAAAATTGTATTCTTGAAATCATATTTAACTATAGATTTCACACATGTTTAATACACCGTTGTAGTTGACAGAATTTGCAATTGATAAAATTTTTAGAAATTGGGAAAAGTGTTATTGCCAAAATGGGAAGTTTCTTGTTTGAACTTGACAAGGATAGTTTGCGACATATAGCCTCGGAGTTTGGGGTGGAGACGTCAGACTCTGACACTCGTAGGCAGATAGTTAAAGCAATTTTAGGGTCGGACGATTATGATGAAGAGTTCGCAAAATCGACTTGCAATCTTTTGTTAAGAGAGAAAGAAAGCGGACGGGAGAAAGAAGAAAGGGAAAGAGAAAGGGAGAAAGAATTAAGAGAGTTCGAACTCGAAAAATTGCGATTAATGCAAAGCGGCGAAGCCAATAGCGTAACTTCCGCGCATAGTGATGATGAAAGGACAAAAATGCAATTAAAGTTTGTTATGCAAAAATATGAGCCTGAAAAGTCAGATATGGCATTGTATTTAACGTTGTTCGAACGTCAAGCCAAAAAGGCAAAAATCGATGAGGAAGAATGGGTAACTTATCTTCTCGGGTTATTACCTATTGAAATTGTAGAGATAATTATGCGCGAGCCAGAAGAACGGGCCGACGATTTCGACCACGTTAAGTCTATTTTGTTAAATAGGTTCAAGTTAAGCCCCGAAACCTTCAGAACCAAATTTGCACAACATCAGAGACGGCCGGGAGCTCTGTGGAAAGATTTGATATTCGAATTAAGGAGCTACCTAGAAGGGTGGTTAAAGGGGGTGAAGGTTGAAAATTACGATTCATTAAAAAACTTAATGATCGCTGATCAAATAAAAAGGCGCGTCCACCAGAGATGAAAGAGCACTTTTTAGACGATTGGGGGACAATAGTTGACCCCGATGAACTAGTGAACAAATTGGATGAATATGAGGCGACGAGACGCATGTCTCGGAAACACTTAAGTTCCCACAAAATACCAGAGAAAAAAATGAACGAAAGGCCAAATTTTATGGGGAAACCGAAAGGGGAGGATAATAAAACTGAAAATTATCAAAACCAATCGAAAAATTGGAGAAATCCTCAAAGTTCGGAGTCGAAATGGCGGAGTAGGGAATTTGAAAAAAGAAAGGCTCCCTCATGCTATGAGTGCCATTCCACTGACCATTTGCGCCCGCAGTGTCCCGAGCTTAGGAAAAATAAAACCCAACTAGTAAATAATCTATCAAGTGGGGAAAAGTTTGCGCCCTCATTTGCTCCGTACCTTAGCCAGGCGAAGGTAAATGAAAAGGAAGCTGTGATATTACGAGATAGTGGGACAAGCCTAAATGTTTCTCCTCACCACTTAGTAAACCCCGGTGATTACACAGGAGAAACAGTCTGGTTTAAACAACCCCTAGAAAATAATTTTAGATGTTTACCAGTTGCTAGGGTTTTGATAGAAAGCGACCAATTTGGTAAAATAAATACCAAAGCCGCAGTCGTGGGAAAATCTGTGCAATTAGAGCACTATCTCATGGGGAATTTAACTCAGGAGTTAATAGATGAAACGAAAAGAAACCCGCATTTAATTAATGCTGTAGTGACACGGAGTCAAACTGCGATTCAAAATGCCCCCGAATCGGAGAACCTAGTGGAAATTATACCAGAAACAATCCAAAATTTTAATTCGGATGTAACAGAGAGAGAAAATATTCATCTACCCCCAGCAGAAGTCCAAGAGTTAGCCCTCGTAAAAATAAGTTCGGAAGAGTTTAAAAATGAACAAAAGAATTGTTTGGACCTCAAGCCATTGTGGGAGAAGGCTGCGTCCGGTAAATCCCCAGGATTGATAACAGAAAACGGACTATTGTTCCGAAAAACAACTGATCATAGAGGCATGGAGAGGAAGCAATTAGTTATTCCCCTCAAATTTAGAGTTCAAATACTAGAATTGTGTCACGAAGGTGTTGCGGCCCATTTGGGTGTTACAAAAACGAAAGATAAACTCCTTAGGTATTATTATTGGGAAAATTGCGTGAAAAATGCGGAAGAGTTTGTAAAATCTTGTGATCCTTGTCAGAGAGTAGGGAAATCAGGTGAGAAAAAGAAAGCACCGTTAAAATTAGTCCCCATAATCAGAGAAATATTTTCTAAAATTAACGTGGACACGGTTGGGCCCCTTCCCTATTCTCAAAAGGATAATCGTTACCTGGTAACAGCCATATGTATGGCATCCAAATACCCGGAGGCGATACCAGTTAAAGATATTAGCTCTACATCAGTCGTAGAGGCTTTGCTAATCATTTTTAGCCGATTAGGATTTCCCAAAGAAATTCAGTGTGACTTAGGGACATGCTTCACTAGCAATTTAACTACAACCTTTTTCGAAAAATATGGTATCAAAATTTCCCATAGCTCAGTAAGGCATCCCCAAAGTAACCCAGTCGAACGGTGGCACAGGTCAGTAAAGCGTCTACTACGAGTACTTTGCCTAGAGTCGGGAGAAGATTGGGAGAAAAATCTGCCCGCGGCGCTATTAGCTTTACGCACGGTGACACATGAATCGACAAATTTCAGCCCTGCGGAGCTAGTTCACGGGAGAAATCTTCGCACCCCCGAAACATTGTTGTTCGAAAAATGGGTGGAACCAGAGGAGGAAGAAAGCGCGGTGACAGAATACGTTTTCGAACTTATCAATCGAATGAAGCGTTGTCAAGAGCTAGCATCAGAGCGCGTTTCTGAGATGCAGATAAAAAGAAAGACGTGGTACGATAAAGACGCAGTTCAAAGAATCTTTAAACCGGGAGATCGTGTTTTAGTTATAGCAGCTTCTAAGCCAAATAAATTAGCAGTGCAGTGGGTAGGACCCGGGATAGTAGAAAGTCAACTTTCGGACACGAATTACATAGTTAAAATGCCTGGGAACCCAGAAAAATCTCAAGTTTATCATGTGAACTTATTAAAACCTTATCATCAGCGCGCAGAATTAGTAAACTTGTTAATTAGTGAAGAACGTAAAGAAACTTCTGACTCTGATCTTGAAATACCGTACCCAATGTCAGACCCCAATATTTACGATTTTGAAGAAATTGTTAGGGATAGTGAATTGGTCGGCAAATGCACGCCGGAGCAGATCGAAGAATTAAAGAATTTATTAGGAAAACATCGGAAGATATTTTCTAATGACCCGGGTAGGACACACTTGATCGAACATGATCTTGAACTAATTAGTAATCAACCCGTGAGATCAAAACCTTACAGAACTTCTCCCCGACAGACGGAAATATTAAAAGCAGAAATTAAAAGAATGTTAGATCTAAAATTAATCGAAATAGGAGAAAGTGATTACACGTCGCCCATGATTTTAGTTGAAGCTGCAGGACGCGATCCTCGCCCTTGTATCGACTATAGAAAATTAAATTCAGTAATTAGAACAGAATATTTCCCGTTACCTAATATCGACGAGCGAATTGAGACAGTTTCGGCAGCGAAGTTTATCACGGTGATTGATCTAACGAAAGGTTACTGGCAGATCCCCTTAAGTCTTAAGGCCCAACGTTTAGCAGCTTTCGTTACTACATTTGGAACGTATAGACCTCTTGTTATGCCCTTCGGCCTAGTTAACGGGCCGTTCTGTTTTTCGAAATTTATGGATCAATTACTGAGAGGATGTGATGAGTTTAGCGTCCCGTTTTTAGATGACGTCGCAATATTTTCAAATACTTGGGAAGAACATCTGAAGCATTTAGACATAGTCTTGCGTAGAATAGCCGATGCTAAACTCACAATTAAACCTTCAAAATGTCGGTTCGCACAAAACAAAGTTAAATATTTAGGGCATGAGGTAGGGGGAGGTCTGAGATCACCCGCCGATGCTAAAATAAAAGCAGTACTCGATTTCCCTGCGCCTAAGACGAAGACGCAGATCCGGCAATTTTTAGGGCTATCGGGTTTTTATGCAAAGTACGTGAAAAACTACGCTATGATAGCAGAACCTTTAACGCGAGCGTTGAAAGGGAAAAATAAAAAAGAAAATGTAGAGTGGACTGCGGAATGTGATAGCGCATTTAAGGAATTAAAAAGTAAACTGACAGAAAAGCCCGTACTATACGCCCCGGATTATACAAAAGAGTTTATATTGCAGACGGATGCGTCAGAGAAAGGTGTTGGGGTAATTATGGCACAAAAAGACGAGAAAAATCAGGAGCATCCAGTTCTTTACCTAAGTAGAAAATTTACGGATTGCGAAAGGAAATTTAGCGCAACAGAAAAAGAATGTGCAGGTATTATCGATGCGATAAAAAAACTGAAACATTATGTGGATGGCCAGAAATTTCGGATAGAAACAGATCACCATCCGTTGGTCTGGTTAAAGAACAATGCAGGAAATAACCCTAGGCTTATGCGGTGGGCGTTGGCATTACAGCCATTTAATTACACAATCGTTCACAGAGCCGGGAAAGATAATAAGCATGCTGATTGCTTAAGTCGAATGGATTAAAATATATATATATATACAAAAAAATAATCCAACTGTAAATATTCTCATTATGAAATATAATATTGTATAATTATAAATTAATTAATATTTAGTATTTACATTTTTGTACCAATTTTTGTTATTAATTGAAATAACGTTGGAAGCTTTTTAAAGTTAAAATAAGGGCCTCTAGTGATGAAAATCAAGCAACAAAACCTAACTGTTGCCTTTCAGATTTTGCAAAATATCGCAAAATCTCTTAAAGGGGGGCGTAAGTATCTTAAGTCCATTTTTCGAGTTTTTGCAATGAAGTTAAAAAATAAATAATTTTAGGACATACTAGACTAAACCGTGTGAACTTTAGAATAAAGATGTCCGATGGGAGCTTTAAAAGTTCGGAAAGGTATAGCTACCCAAGTAGCAAAGTGACGTTTTCTACACGTAATTTTTAAGACATAAAAATCAAAAGACGTCTCTTGTAAAAATAGGACGTTTTCAAAACGACAGTCTAAGCCCAGAAACGTAAAAATTGAATTTGTGATCCTTTTGAGACATTTACGCAAAAAATAGTCAGTTTGGTGTCGTTTTAAAAACGTCAGCGTTAATCCCAGTAACGTTTTTGCTGTATGGAGATTTTCAGTCTTTTAAAATCGCCATCTCCGACTCAAGCGCGCATGCGCAATGCACGATCGACGATGAACAAGATGGATCGTCTGGATGGTACGATGGGAGCACGTGTTTGGATTTTATGTTTATTTGAAGAAAAGATTACAGGTAAGCAATAGGATGCACTTTTTTTGCATTTCGTATGCTTTGTATGATCAATGTTTTTTAAAAAAGAGGTACGGAAGTGCGCGCGTGTGTGTGTGTTTATTTTTAACGTTTCTACTTTCCTTGCATGTAAAAATTTAGAAACAGGTATGGCTGGCTGCTTGATATTTTTTTATAACAATAAGGTGCTTATGACTGTCTGTCAGTTCAACAATGTTTTAGTATTTGTCTGCAATGATTTATGCGTAATAAAATAATTCAAGCATACACTTGAAATTTTAAATAATTTGGTACATGGGCGTATCAATATAAGGTGTTTTCTTTCGTTCTTTTTTTTCTTTTTAGTCAATCTCAATTGTTGTTAGACTTAGCTGCTAATCTAGGAGAAGTTTTTTTTATCTTTAAAGATATTTTTGTCATAAATGATTGAAATGTACACATTTCATATGTTTCTATGCATCATTATTTTAAATCAGCAATTTAATTTAATGCCAGATAATAATGATTTTGTTGTATCAATAAGTTTTCCTATGGCAGTAATTTCAAACTTAATGAACTACCTAATATTGCCTGCATTATTTTACTGTGAGGAAATCATATTTAAATGCAAAAGGTGTTGAGAAGTTTTCAATTCAACTTTAACTGGTATATTGCCATCTGTTTGATCTCATTATATGTTTATTAGTTATATGTTATTGATTTTTAATTACTAGCTGTTGCATGCAGCTCTGCACAAGTTATAAAAGCAGCACAATCTTTTAATAAAGAGCAAAAAATAATTTTTTAAAAAGTTTACCCATTTTTTGTTTAGTTTCGTACGTGTAACTATTTTGTCACACAAACCAACATATTAAAATTAATGAATATGAATGTGCTTTATAATTAAATGATTCTTTGACCATATCACTGAATTTGTCTAACAAATAGCCCTTTGCAGTGAGAATATAATCTGCAATTACTTGCTAAACGGAATTTTTTTTTTTTAAGGTGTATTTATGTGCTTGCACACAAATGCTACCTCAACATGTTAAATGTTTTGACTCCCATTATCAACTATGTCCAGGAAACCCATTAAAACTTGGCTTGTCACATGTGGGTGGTCCTCTGCAACTTCAGTATCGTTAACTAAACAATCATAATGATGTTGGACAAAATGACGTAAACATGAGGTAAAGTCAGTGGTGTAGTCGAGGGAGGACGCAGGGGGACGGCGTCCCCCTAGCTTTTTGTTTTAACAAACGTCCCCCCAGTTATTTTGAATTTTAACATAAGCGTACCCCCATTTTTTGATGTTCATATATGTAATCGTCCCCCCAGCGTTTCTTCCAGGACTACACTACTGGGTAAAGTAGATTTTTAAAAAATACTGTGCCAAATATCGTCTTAAATTTTATAAAGTAAACAAAAGGTTAAATAACAAGTTGAAAAAGCTAATTGCAACCATGTGGCAATTAAAAAAACTAATTGATTTTGTCATTTATATTTAATATAAATATTTATATAGATTACATTTATATTATATTTTATATAGATTATTTTCTGTTAACTAGAGAAAAGTACCACAAGCCGAAAAGAATGTGGGATTTCTTCACCTGAAGTGGAAACATTCGAGGAAAAAAAGGAATCATTAGTGACGAGGCTTCAATGAGAAAGCAAGCTTTAAAGAAAGAAAAAGTTTTAAAACTGGTGAGTAAAGAAATAATAAACTTTTTCTACAACTTCAAGTTTGTAAATATAGATATTTAACAGAGTTTTATGGGTTTTTCTACCTCTGACATATATGATAATTTATTCTCTCACCCCCCCCCCCCTCTTTTTTACAAAAATGTATGTTTTTAACCACTTAAAGTGCTTATCTTCAATAAAAGACCTTCATAAAATCCAACTTTTTCAATTCGTCTGCAAGAGTAATTAATTCTTATTCAGTGTGTGGTACATAATGTGTGAATTATTATATAGATACACAATAAAAAACAGTTTTCACTTCTACTCTAGAGCCAAATTAGTTTCATAGACGTTCTTTGATAAATTCTTTTGCTATACATCTATACAATGATTAAAAATAGTAACAAAATAATTCAAGGCCATATCCAGAGGGGGAGGGGGGCACGCCCCCCCCCCCCCAAATCCTAAAATTTTTTGCAATATACCATATATTCCTCTCTGAAACTTTCCTCAACATAAGTGTTTCAAAGTTAGCCCCTCCCCCCAAAATTAATTCTGGCTACCGCCTTGGAATAATTCTTGGTCACGCTTTTTTGGAGTACTTAATGGTCTCGTCTTTTTTAGTTTTATGAACTGTTCTAACAAACAATATTATGGCACACCGACCGCACAACTTTTTCTATTTTACAGGGTGAGTCACAAAAAAGTGTTACACTGTTTCTTTTTAATGCACTATAAATCAAGAATAATGTAAGATTGTATGCATTGCCTGGAAGAAAATTGTATAAGATTATTTTCAGTTTTGTTAGGGATTCTCAAGAGTCATATGTGAGACCCGTTAGTACTGATAAAAAACTTCAAATTTAATTTAAGAAAACTAATTTCTTTTAATTTCAGGGAGAGAAACTTACTGTGCATATAGCATTAGAATTCTATCACATTATCTGGAAAATAAAGCCCTTTGATAGATAAAGCTTGACAGGTACCTACTAAAAATTAATTATGCATTGCATTATCGATAATCTATTTTTTTTTTACTTGTTTCAATGTATTGTAATATTGCATTGCCGAATTCAGAGTTGCTAAAAATATTTGTATAAATACATGTATTTTATTAAAAAAGTTATTAAATAATTTTTTTATATCTAAGTATCTAAAGGAAGTAATTTTTGCTCTGAAAAACTCCTGAGCTTGGGTCTTCATTACAGAAAAGAACAGTTTGATTGACACAATAAATTTCCATAATAATGTTAAAACTTTTAGTTCTAGCAAGCTTGATGAAATCATAAGTGTAAATATATACGTAATGTATTAAATCTGGTGTGAAAGGAATATGTTTTGTAAATGTGTATTTTTTGTTTCAAATGGCTGATGTAAATGTATTTTCTAATTTGTTCATTATGGTTAAGCCTTTTCCCTAGTATATCGAGAAAAGGTACTCATTTTCAAGTTTCAAGTAATATTAAAGGAACAAAATAGCTCTTTCCTAAATCTGCATAAATTGCAACAAAACACTGCTTCGTTAAAAGCAGATTTCCTCATTCTATAACCATTAATTTTTTTTCCAATATGATGACACCTGATAGCACCTGTAATCCCCACCCTGAGAGAAAAAGAAATCTTAAACTGCAGTGTAAGTCTTAATTAAGGATTTAATATTGTGCTACTGTATGTATCTGTAGATATTCAGCAAGATTATTATTGTGCCTATCCCTTATTTTATTTGTTGTAAAGTTGACTGTGTTATCATTAACATAGGAAAATGGCAATGACAAAAATTCTGATGGTAGTACTAATGAATTGTTTTCGATTTTTTAAACTGATGTGTTTTGTTTCTTTTTTGGTTGGGGGGGGGGAGGGCTTTTGTTATAATTTTTTATTCTACCAAATATTTCAGATATAAGTTTTTTATAAAACTAATTTTTTTTTTTTTTAATTTTAATCTATTATGATGATCATTTTTATTTTTTTTGTTTTATTTATTTATTTTGTAAATAAGTGTTTTGATAAAAATATATTCTAATATCTATTCATTGATGTGGACATTAGAAAAAACTTGTTTATTTAAGAAAGCTTGTCATTAAAAATCCTTTAGTGTATGATGCAAAATTTGAAAAATGATTTTAGTTCTTTCTAAAACAATTTAAGTGTGTCATTTTCAGAATTGGTATTTTTGTCAACAAAAGGGTACTTTTGGTAGGACGGTTTCAAAAACTGGAAAGAACCAATGCAGCAATGAAAAAAATGGACCAATCGCAAAAATAGTTATTGTATCATAAATAATGTGCAGTGAGGTCTATAATTTAATAGGGACTTAAATAATTAAATTAATATTGGGGCATTATTGAATACCTTCATTTTGTTAATTAATAAATGTTGCAATTAAAAAAACTATTTAATGAAAGTCTAAAGTTACTGATTGCCAAAGGTAAACACCACCTGCTGCATGGCCTAGACCAGCTTTGTTGCTTAATTGTTTTCATCCATGAAACATTAAGGTAGACTTCTACTGTGTGTACTTCCCTTGTTTTTAATATTAGGTTAGGATTTTAATTCAAAGTTCTTGAAACAAATTATTTACAACAGAAATAAAAATTTCTTGTTATTACTTATGCTCTTCAAAAAGTAATTTCAAACGTTATTGTAGTATCGAAGAATAAATAGAAATATCATGGAACCTTGAGTGATCTTCGTGGAACCCTAGGGTTCCGCGGCACATAGCTTAAGAAACGCTGGCCTTGACTGTGCCACCCTATGGGTATAAAATCCATTGATCATTAATTTTTGAAGAAGAAAATTTACTGATGTTACTTGCACTTCATTCCCATCTGAAATAGAGAAATATATGTCAGCTTTTATATTATTTATTTTATTTTTAGGAAGTGTGCAGAGGGATTTAGGTTGCCAAAGTCAAGGAAGTTGAAGACTCTTTCAGTTTCAGTTGCAATTATCTGATGAATTTTGCTTCCCATTTTATTCTCTATTTAAATTTTTATATTGTTTTCTGAAATAATTTACGTTTCTAAAAATAATGTAAAATGTTTTTTGTAAACTTATTTTTTGCCTGAGTGGGAGCAAGTTGCCAAAAAGGTTACAAAAACTAACTATAGTTTATGTCTTTCAACTGCATAGAATTTAAATTTTGTTGTGATTCTAAATATTTATTGAATTTTGAAATATTGTGTAAAAATAAAATAAAAAATAAGATAAATTGGTAAGAGTTTGCATACATTCAAAAAGCAAAATGTTTTGCTTTTACACTATTTGCTGCACATTTGAACTTTGTAAAGATGTTCAATTTATTTCTTAAATTTTGTAATATTGATCTTCATTAAGATAAACTAAAAGAAACAAATTGTTATCTAAAAGTGTAATAATTCGTAAAATTTTGAAGAAATTTTGTCTTTATACATACAAATTGTGTCTATACATTGTCTTTATACTTAACAAATTGTTTTCTATTTATTTATGCAGTTAGGTGTTATAAGATTGAAAGCACAAAATTTTATCAGATTTGTTTTGCAAACTGATTCTTATTATTGGCTGTTAAATAATGAATATAAGCGGTTAATTAATGTTTCTAAATTCAACTTTGTTTCCATTGGAAAGTGTATTATCAGTGCAAAAATGAACTGTTTAATCTCTCCCTCTTATATTAATGCAAGTATATATAATTGCGCTCCCATTTCTTTGTTTAACCATGATCAATATTTGAAAACTTGGTTGCTTTCTCTCATAATTGGTTAGTTAAATAAAAATTGATGATTTTGTGGTTGGTTTTAGTATCCTTATCAGGGGCGGACTGGGAAGAAAATTCGGCCCGGGCATATTTCAAACAGACCGGCCCTTGGGAGGGCAGGTATTTTGCAGATTGCAGGAACTAAAAATATTGTCAGTAAATATGTCGATTAAAATATTAAATGTTTACGCGACAGTTATTTTTCTTATTCAGCATGGAAGTGTAATGATACGTAATACAGTATAGGACCATAAATTCGGAATCCCAAAAGACCCAAAATCCGGAACTTCTTCAAAAAAATCAGGAAATATTTTGCGCAGTGTTCTTTTTTTTTTTTTTTTTTCTGGAAATATGTCATTTTAAAAAGAAGGAAAATAAAACGCAATGAACATGTTTAAGATCGGAAATGTGCAGCTCGAATTTATTTCTCGATTTTCTGAAAAGGGTTTGTTTTGCGATTAGAATTAGAGTGTTATTAATGGTTGCTTTAATTGTGAGTTAATATCATTAAATTTTGCTTTTTTTATTTCTTGTTGTTTTATTACATTAATTTTTTTTAAATGAGCTCTAATTTTCTCGCGATACAGAACATTCGCAAAATTGAAATTCGGCGTTTTCGCATTTTCCCGATCGTCTGATCTTTTACTGCAATTAAGTAACTAGAGAATATAAAATCATATCAGAAATTACCAGAATTCTTTTCTTTTATTGTTAAGAGATTAAAATAATATCGGAAAAAGTCTAGGTTTTTCGATGTTTTGCCTTCGAATGTAAGCCAACTACCAACTTCGTTTTTTGTGATAATTTCATGACTTATAAGGCGAATGTATACGATAACCACAAAAACAGTGGCGTAGCTTGACCCCAATTTCGGGAAGGGGGAGGTCTTCTGGAGGAAGGTCGATTTCTCGCAGTTAATTTTACGAAAACAATTGGTCGAATTGATGATTAAAAAAATTTTTATAAATGGAGTTTCTAACCAGACTCATTTTAATGTGAAAATTGAAGGGAAAAAACATATTTATCAACTTAAAAACAATCCGATTTACGTTTTTATACAATTTCCGCTTCAGACAGAATTTAACTAGAACTGAAGCTGTTTTAGGGGAAAATACAAGAGAAAAATACAATATTATGTTAAAAATTAAACACTGATCAAGTTTACGTGCCTTGGAAAGGATGGTGATTAACGAACAATTTCTGAATCGCCAGTCTGAGGGAATACAATGGAAAGAATAAAACTGTTAAGTCAATCCAAATGTTTTTAAAAATTGCTAATACAGAAAGTTAAATATGCAATAAAACAAGAATACCTTTAACAAAAAAATAAAAATAAAACTTACCAAACTTAACGAATTTACAGGAATAAAAATTTATGTCACATAGAACATAGATTCGAAATATTTTATTTTTGAATCGAAAGGGAGGGGGGGGGATCTTGGCGTGGGCATCTCATTTCTACATTTGACTTTTAGATTTGCCCATTTTTTCGCTTAATTTTGAATAGTTCAAAAAATCTCAACATTAGCGCCTATGGGCAAATTATGTGAACTCTGGGCGTAGGATCCAAGCTCCTATGAACAAGCATACTGGAAGAAGCTTTCAGAGTAAAAGATTTTTTGATTTGAACAATCTTCATTCATTTTCGAAGAGCTTAAAAAAGAAAAAAAAATTAACTTAACCCCTACGGAGAATTTTCAATCTTATATAAATCATGATCTAACAGACGGATTTGCTTGGAACAACTTCATCGGAAAGATTTTATGACGTAGAACATGTACAAATACGAAGTTCAATCGGAACTAAGGGAGCCTATTCTCATATGAAATTTTTTCATCGGGATTTCTAAGGATATTTTTGAATGAATAAATGAGTGAATAAATTCTAAAATAAATAAATGAGTGAACGAATGGAAAAATAAATAAATGAGTGAATAAATACATTAATGAGTAAATGAATAAATGAAAGAATGAATAATGAATGAATGAATATGTATTAACCGTTGAAAAAGGTATTTGAAGTAATAAGAACTAAAGCTAAATGAGAAAGAGAGATAGCTGGATATTAAGTTTGAAGTTGGTTTTTAACGGAAAGTAGGCTCGTATAGTTCTGGACGGAACTTCTAGTTAGATAATGCATTAGTACTAAAAGCGGCAAAAATAAAATTACCTTCAGGAAGTATCTAGTGAAACGAAATCTGATTCAGCAGATTGTACTTCTTCAGAGGACATCAACTTTCTCTTTTTATAACAATCATCATCAATTTTCTCTTTCGAATTAAAAAAGCTTGTAATAGGTTTATGCTCGCGTCAATATTGCTTCTCATTCAATGCACTTCTCTAAATATATTGGGTTGGAATTCTGAAAGAAAAAAAAATGCGCACGACAGACCGACCCACCGACGCATAAGGGGTGGAGGTGGTGGATACAGCTTTCACGAGAGGAGTGGTGGGGCTCGAGCTCATGGTAAAATATTCATACAGCAACCTACAGGCAAAGTAAACGACCATTGGGGGAAAAAACCATTTAAATTAGAATAGTTTATGCTTAAAGAACGTGAGAAAATAGCCTTTTTATGGCTACAGTACCATTTGTTAGGGGAGAGGAGAGATTGAGAAAGAAACTATCATTTTATCTCCCACTATCTCCCCATCTTCCTGTTCTACGCATCTGTTTCTGTATATGCAGCTGAGGCGTTATTATTGAATGGTCAGTAGGGTTTAGAAAGTGGAGAGCAATTAACGCAATCCCCTGTGGTGTTTGCAAAAGGAAGAAGTCATAAAAGGGTCTTTCTTCCGCTCTGGGCATGAAACGTTGATAAAATTGTTAAACGAAGGAGCATTGTGAACACTCATGGGAAAGATTCTAGTTTAGATAAATTTATTGTTAAAAGTTCGGAGTGCTTGCATTTGAAAGCTATTTCCAGCTTCCTTTTTTTATTCTAATAATGTTTCTTTGCTAGTTTGTGTGTGTCCACTTTCATTTTCAATCTTCTCCAGACTAGAGACCCATATCTAATATTAGTAATTCTCATAACTGCAAGAGTTGCACTGAATATATTCTAGTTTTAAATTCGACTGCGAATCAAAACCTTCCCGAAAATGCTGCCAAACCAAAGATTTTCCAAAATTTTTCATGCATTTTAGCTCACCAGAATTTAATCTCAACTGGAGCATTTCATGATAGTTTAAAAATATATATATTCTTTGCTTAAAATTAAAAGAAAATCATTAGAACCTATTGCGATAGCAACAAAAAGCCTACATTTAATCGATGTACTATATAAAATCATTTCAGGTTTGGGCTTGCGAGGTATTTAGGGGACAAACCGCTAGGAAAGTGGTACGATTAGAGGTGCAAATTTGGCACTCCGTGAATTCCCTCGATTTTTAAAGCTGTTTCCTAAAATCTGCGATTTTTAAAAAAAAAATACCACGATTTGTGCGCAAATTGTTTAAAATTTGAGACTTATTTTGTTTTTACTTACACTTTAACGTCAATTTATCCTGTTCTGAAGTTTTAAAATATACAACAGATGTACTAAACTTTTAGAAGAGTTCATCAATAGAAAAATAACTATAAAACTAGTTATAGATAATTCCCCTCATGTTTAGAGGAAGTTTTTGATCCAAATCAATACAAATATTTAAATGTTTTTGACGAAGTTGATAGTTGTTCCATTGTTAACAATAACCCTATGATACCCCCCTCCCAAAATGAGTTACACGTTGAAGGAGGGCATTCAACTCTGGAAATTCAAGAGAGAAAGTGTTCCCAACCTGTCCAAAGTGGCAATCCAATGTTTGTCAGTTCCGTCTAATAGCGCAGATGCTGAACGGTCCTTTTCTACATATAAAAACGTGTTAAGTTACAATGACGAAGCATTAAAGAAAATAAGTTAATCACGCTTTTTTTTTCAGTGTTCACTCTATTCAATTATTATTAAAAAAACATATTTTTAGAATAGTATAAAGCGTAAAGAGAGTTAAGGTCTCAAAAAAAGTTTTCGGACACCAACATTTCGGTGGGGTCCCTCTAAGTCTCTAAGTATCTAAGTCAAAATTTCGGGGGGGGGGGGATTGTCCCCCCCCCCTTATCTACGCCAGTGGCCAAAAATACTATAAAGGAGCAAAATGCTAATAAAAACTTCCAGAACAAATTATATGAGCTCTGATGCTACTTACTACTTTTTTTGAATGAGAACCCAAAATCCGGAAAATTCCGAAATCTGGAAAGATGGCGGCCCCGAGAGTTCCGGTTTTGAGGTCCCATACTGTATATAAATTAGCTGTTAACAGTCGCCGCACTTTAGGGCGTTGCGCAGTGAGACAATAGGCTGAGACAACTGGCCGGAGAGAAATTCTCTGGGGCCGCCCCTAAGAATTTGCATCACCTGGATTGAGAAATTCTCAGGGCCGTATTTTGTAGCTTGTAGGGATTAAAAATATTGTCAGTAAGTATGTAGATATGTATTTGAATAATATTAAGTGTTTAAAAGATAGATCATTTTTTCTTATTCACCATTGGGCCAATAATACGTAATATATTAATTAGCTGCCATCCTTTTTGGGTGTTGCGCCGTGAGGCAATCGCCTCACCGCCTTAACCTCCCCCGCCTGCACTGCTCATAATCAAAAACATCAATTTTGCGGCTCTCAAAAGTTTGCATAACAGACGCCCGCCTAGATTTTCTATATGGACGAGCCGGCTCTGAGAATTTCTCAAGCCAGTCTCGAGAGCTCGTCCATATGGACGACTTGGGCGGTAGCCTAAAGCGCAAAACTGATGTATTTTATTTATTTATTTTCAAAATTTAAAAATAAAACATAATCATTTTTTCTCCTCGGGCAGCCGTTTAGGTTGTCTATAAGGGAACCGCTGGGCCCTGAGAAATTCTGCCCCCTCCCCCTTGTTACCCAACAGCCAGACCCTAGAGATTTTGCCCCATTGCTGCATTGCACTCTCTGAAGCCCGGGTTACGGCAAAGTTTTGGTCCCCGTTTTTTTATGAACATTGTAAAAGCTGTATATTTTATTGAAAAAAGATAGATATTTTGCGACCGGCCCACCGGGCATTTGCCCGAATGCCCGCATAGCCAGTCCGCCGCTGATCCTTATTTAGTTACTAAAACAGTGAGAATGAGAACATATGACTTGTGAAGTTTTTCATATTTCTCTTCTGAGAATTTGATTTCTGGAGGAAGAGCAGGGTAAAACCTGGTGTGAGGATAAGCTTTGGAAGCATAAATTACATGTAATAAAATTAAAATCTTGATCATGATATGTTTTACAATTTTAAATAACTTCTAATGTAGCATTAATTTTTAATGAACAACTTAAAAAGTAAAGTTTTAACGTCTTGCTTGTGTATTATATTAGTGTTTGTAATGAAATCTTTAAAAATAAACTGAATTATTTAGAAAGGAAATTATAATTTTGTTGTTAATGACATGTTTTATTAATTATAGTCTTAGTTATCGATTGACAATGATCTATACTTGAAGCTTTTCAAAAGCTTCTGTCTGCTCTGAAACAGGTTGAAACTATTCATGACAGTATGTTTCAGTTTTTCTAAAAGTTTGTTAGAATTGTAAGGTTTTTTTTTTTGGTGAAAACTGTTTTGTGTTATATTTTATGTGCATCAGTTGAATAAAAAGAAATGTTTTTGTTATTATTGGTCGGTTTATTTTTAGTATTTTTGAATTCAGTACCCGAGGCATTTGCTAGTCGAAAAGTTTTTTTCTTAATCTTGTACCAAAACTGGGAAAATAATTGCCTGCTTTTTACAGCATTTAAAATAAATGTGACTTCAAGTATTATCATTAAAAAAGGTAAAATTGACTATAAAATAGTTTTTTTTTATGTAATAAAAATGCTGCTACTTGGTTGAGGATTTCATAAATGATATCAATGTTTAAAAAGTTGTGTCGATAGGAATTGATTTACTGTCATTTATAAAACGTAAAAAGCGACTCCACTACAAAACGCAGATACGTGACGTAAATAAAAGGTGAACAACCTAGCAGCAAAGTCTGAAAAACGTTATAAAATGACGTTTTTAAAACGTATGCAAACCACATCGCAGTGTCGACTAAATAACGACAATCATGTGACGATTTCAAAACGTCCGCAAACCTAAATGATTATCGGCTACAAAACGTCATCAAGTGACGTTTTAAAAACGTGTAAACGGATCAGAAACGTCAGCAATTGACGTTTAGAAGATGTCATTGGAAAACGTCTGGATTTACGTTTAATGCTGAGACATTTTGACCAAATATTGACGTCTTTTGACATCCTTTTTTTTTACGTTTTGAAAACGTACTCATGCTACTTGGGTAGTGCCTTGTCGTCGGTATTCCGTATGTCCATTAAGTGTGAACTGGCAAAGAGTCGAAACATTAACTTAAGATACTATGGCTATCAGGTATAGAATTAAATATTAAAAGTCAAAATTGACATGCTAGATAACCGGATCTTTCGTGAAGTGGCCGGATCTGATTCGGGATGTCTAAAAATTGGTTGGATACCGGAATAGGATCTGAATAATAGGATCTTTCTTGTAGTGGCCGGATCGGTTTCCGATTATTTAAAAGTTGGTCAGATACCGGATATCCGACCCACCTTCCCTTGCTCACCCGTATTTAAATTTTACAACCCCGGTTGAGAGGAACCTCTTTTATCTTCACTGAAAACGGGATTCCTTGTAATCCCAAACCACGTTTAAAGAATTTTGCAATCTTTTTTTGCGCTTATTTTACAATCATTTTTCTTCTACACATAAAATGGATCTGTTTATATCTTAGCAGAAAGGGGTTTGCAAATTTTTGGGTCAATTTTAGAAAGTGGGGACAAATTTTGCGAAAAAAATTGTTCGTCAATTTGGGGACATGCCCCCAACTCCAACGGCAATTTAAGGATTCTAGAAAAGAGTTTTGTGGATGCCTTTGGGGACATAACAAACTATATACCTCTATTGTGAAAAATTACTCTCATTATAAATTTCAAAGGGTGTCCAAGCATATTTTCTTAGTTCATTGCCTGTTAGAAATTGTAATATGAATGCAAGAATATGATAAATGCCACACTATTATCTGAAATGTTACAAAATACTATCTTAGAGTTTAAATTTGCCAATCTAGAAGCAAATTGAAGATAAAGAACAGAATGTTTTTTAATTTTGGGACTTTCTGAGTCCCAAGAAGTTAAAATGTTTTTGGGGACAAGCCATTAAAACTGTACAACTTTGGGGACTGTCCCCGAAATTCGAGGTCCTAGTATTAGTTTATCCTCCCATCGAGAGAAGCCTTACTTATTATCTAAGCACTACTCAAATTTCATACTGGCAACTGACCATTTGATGACGTCACCGATCATCCGATGTTTTCCGTGAGTCGGTTGGCTCACGCCTTCTCGTAGCGTCAGCCGATTGGCGGAGGGAAGGTGGCCTTCGTGCGCGTCCCCCAATCAGGGGAGAGGAGTTTCTCACCTGAACTGGGTTGAATGATGTTTTCGTGGTAATTTTGCAACCGCTGTGTCAATAATAGGAAAACCCCCTCGATAAATCACCTATCAATCGCAGATTATTTCGCGAGACGCTCTTCACTATCTGCTCCTGATACAATCCCTCGGAAAAAGCGGCTATTTTTAGTAAGTACCTCCTTTTGTTGATTGCCGATAACGGATTTGTAAACAAACTTCACTTTCCTGCGTACACTCTGCCGGCTCTTTCGATTGATTGTGCGTCCCTAAAATGTTGTACACATGCATGTTTGGGTTCTGAAAGTGGTAGTTTCTTCAAATAGTTGGGTACTCCAAAATATCCCTCCGACGGTACTATTTTGTGTTCCGCATACATCAAAGTACAGTAAGAGTTAAAATAGATGTGACATTCATACGATGCGACCCGGTACTTCCCCAGCCTATCGCTCATTTGGAGAAGAAATCGTTAAATCGAAGTTGTACCTTATATCGAGTGAGTGTTAAATTACATGCAGCAAGAAGCAAAGGGCTGTGAGAAAGATTCAGAGTAAAAGGATTACTTTGTTTGCTTAATAATGCTGGATAGCGTGCCACGTTCAAGATTAGTTATTTTCCTATCAGTTTCACTAAATATCATCACATATTCAATTTTTACTCTTACGACTTTCAAATTAGTTGAGTATATCACATGTTTTTGTAATGGTGTATACCCCTGTAGCGAAGGGTATACACCATTAAGTGTATACCACAAGGGGGTATACACTTGAATCCATGGGCCCTGTTACCAGATATATTGATCCCACATCACTTATTTTTGATTTTTAATCCCACTATTTATTTTAAAAGCTACTTGCAAGTTTTTTTGCATTAATTTTTTCATAGTTCACCTCTATATCGGTGATTCTTGACCTGTGGCCCCAAGAAGTCCGATATAGGCAGTGAAGAAAGACTTATGTTTATTGCATCGGGATTATGGGTATGCCCCCTTCACAAATGACCATGCAAAGCCAGGTAAGAAGACAGATATATTGAGAGATGACAACAAACATCAGAAGTTCCCACTCTTCCCCCCACACAATTTTAGTGAGATGCAACCAAATAATACAATACTGAGTTTTACAAAGATTACAGCTTTGAATTGTACAATTTTCCTTTCTGTACTTATTTTAATCACTTTTTATGATTTGTTTGGTTTCTTGACATGACGAGTATCAAAAAATAAGCCATAAAATAAAGGGAACTATATGTAAATTAAAATTCTGTAGACTATTTTTGTTTTGCATTTCTAATTAACATTAAAAATGGTAAAAAATAGAAATTATGCTTGAAAATATATCATTCGTCATTTTTGTTCAGTCATAATTAGTTTAACATCAATTAAGGATGCTATTTTCTAAATTTTGTAAAATGTGTTCTGCAGAAACAAACACATTTTTGATTATAGTCTCGGGGCCCATGCTAAGTATTCGCCAAATGTGAAAAAATTGCAAACTCGGTGAAATTAATTCAGACTGTGCAACAGTATTACGGAGCAGAAGTTATGCTTTTATTTCTGATTGAGTATTTTGTAGAAAAAAAAAAAATATCATAAACAATTTTTGAAGTTAGTCATTGGCTAAAACTTTTGAATTTCACCTAACACTTTTACAGTTTAGCTAACTTACGGGCTAACAGTTTGGAATTATTAGCATGGCCATGAATCTAAGTAATTAAAAAAACTTTAAAAAAGAAATGACAGTACTGTCATTATACTTACTTTTTATACTTCTAAAAAGCTATTTCTTATTATTAATGTTGTTTTTGTTAAATCAATTTTACAATTAAGAATCTTGGTAATATACCATTGATGTTTTACATTTTACTTCAAACTTACGAACAATGCATGGTATTCCCAAAATGTCCTTTTGCTTGAGGTGGGGGCCCCACCCCCTTTCTTTTCCTATTAGTATTTTATTGTTGTAATAGCAAGCACATTGTTCTGAATATGCTGGATGGTGAAATAAAATGACTTTCCCCTCTCCTTTCCTTTACAACATGTTTGCAAAAATGTTTATTATTTGCATATAATTTACCATATTTTTCAAAAACAAAAATCTTAAGCAATAAGGTAATGTTTAAGACATCATTTATAATATGTACAGTATTCCAAAAAGTAATGTTTCAGGTTTTTGATACATGAGTTTAAACCATGGTTGATCATTAATCATTACACCAAACCTTACTCGATTTTTAATTTAAAATGCAGACTCCCTTTTCTTGCTTTGAAAAAGTGGTTCCGCCCGATTCGAAAACATGAATGCAAAAGTAAACTTTTATTTTAAACATGGATTAGTTTTAGACCTGTGGGGGAGGGGGTATATTGCTCCAAGTTGCTCATAGGCAGACCTCAATCCTTCCACCACTTTTCCCCTCCAAATAGTCTGGTGGTACTTGACCGTTTTTAAGTTTGGGCCACTTCATGAAAATTTATGTTCTTTTTTTTTTATTTATATAATGTTAGCGATAAAGAAAAAAGTGCTTTTTTAGGGTGTAGCTGTAAAGAAATAAGTTTATGTCAGAGCCAGGGTTGTTGTGCTTTTGACATGTGATAGTTTTATTGGGTTCTACCTGTAGTTTTTAATGTCATGTCCAACTTTTGGGGGTCAAAAACTTCAGCAAATGAGTGTAATTCTCATTGTTATTATTCTCAAAGTCGGATATTTCTGGATCTCCATCTAATGCTTCAAAACGTAGCTTTTTTTCTGATGGTGAAGCATCTGTATTAGTGTCAGACATGGCTTTAGTTAGAATTTTTCTTGAAACACATTTTTTTTATCTTTAGCTGTAATTTCTTGCTTCTTTTGTAGAAGCTTTATCTTGAATGCTCTGGTCACATTTAATGTAAACAAAACTCTGGTTAACGTAAAAATAAGCATAATTCTGGTTATAGTTATAGTAGAAAATACCTAAATACTTAAACTTTTTTTTTTCATGAACATAATTCATAATCTCCTTCTTCTATTATCATGAATAAGTACATAATATTTCAAAACATAAATTATTTTTGAAAAATACGTAGATCAATTGTATATTAACAACTATTATAGACCTAACCACTAAGATCTAGTAATGTTTAGACTGAAATAAATACAAGAAACTTCTGAGTCTTCTTAAGAATATCAGTGACCAATAATTACCCAGGCAAGCTGGGGTATAAATGTAACCTAGGTCACCAATGTATTGAAAATTTGACAAAATATATGCACTAGAGTCGAAAAGTTAAGACTATTTGTAGCATAAAACAGTATCAACAAGAATTTTTTCGTTTTTAAATATAGCACTGGCATGGATCTTTATAAAAGAAGTATGATTTCTTGAGACATTCTTCTTTTTAAATGTTTTTGTAGTAGTAAGTAGAACATTTTTTCCCCCACACTTGCAACACATTTTTGTACTTTTTAGGCCCTACATATGAAAATAGAATGTTTAAGGAGTATTTGCCATATTTCAATTGTTTTGTTATAGCAGTTTATACAACTAAAAAATGCGTGACCATTAATTACCACCCCGGAAAAAGAACGATTAGGAATTACCCCGTTGACCCTACTATATGAAAGTGAAGATAATATAATATTAGTAGTAGGGATAGGGACAAGGGACAGTGAGCACAAGGTCCGCCACCAACCACTTACAAAGGGTTTTTCATAATGCTCCCACCCAAATTTGGCATACGTAAGTGGTCAATGTAGACCGGTGGTCAAGTGACAAAGGTTTCCTCACATTATATATCAGGGCTCATTCTGGTCAACTTTACAAGTTTTACAGTATATTTGTGCATTATGTGGATGATACAAGACATTTTCAAACTTTTATTCTATCTCGTTTCTTGAGTAATGGGAGTATTCCAAGAATACTCCCACCCCCTTTGCTCTTTAAGAGGCACACATGCAACATATATCTGTGTGCGTGTGTATTGTTTGCAGCAAACGTGTTATGTATTTTTTTATGAACTCTCCATAATCTTGGTATGCAACTGAGTAAAACTTTACTTTTGCAACCACGTACAGCACATACAGTAAAACCTGTAAAGTTGACCACCTTTGTAACTTGACCGCCTGTATACATTGATCACTTATGTATGCCAAATTTGGGTGGGAGCATTATAAAAACCCCTTATAAGTTGGCTGCCTAATTAATTAATGCTGTGATATACATCTATTTATTTATTTAAGAAATGATAAAAAGTAGGTACCTAAAATAACTTTTCCAGGTAATCTTTTATGCTATAATGTTATGCCAATATTTGTCTGCATTTATGAAACGCTATCTAATTTAACAATATGGGAAAATACTATGTGCATTCCTTTATTCTTTTAAAAAAGTTCTTTTTTGTTCTATCTGACGTAGCCATTTTGATAAATGACGTATTTTTAGATAATCTTTACCATCAAATAAGTAACTTAGATAATTAATAAGATATTTAGTTTTAACTAAGTGCAGTACCCTCATTTTAAAGTTGTGTGATACATTATTAGCAATTCAAGTTAAATATTTCTAATGATGTTTTAGATAGTTGTGAAGTAAAATAGCTAATTACTATTTTAGAGGAATGTTAATGCATCAAGCTAAATTTAGAGTTTTAATTAGTTAAAAAGGAACAAATGCATAGTGGTGAGAATAACAAAACAAAAAATTCATCTCCTCCCTCTATAAGTTGACCACTAAAGGGCTGCACCGTCAGTGGTTAACTTACACAAGTTTTACTGTCATCTCATTTTGACTTCAAAATTCCCATACCCGAGCATTTTTAAATGTCGGATTGTGTCAAACTGTTTGTATTGCGATCGTGATCCTCAGCTGAAGGAAAAGAATTAGAAAAAGTTCTTAAATTTTTAAAGTTTTAAAAATATACAGATACAGTGAAACCTCTCTGAGCGACCACCCTGACGTTCTGTGAAAATTTGGCCGCTCAAAGGGGGTGGCCGCTCTGAAAAGTTAACAATTAATAAGGTAAAGTTTTATGTAATATGAAATAATAAACCCATATTTCTAATTTAAAATGAATTTTGAGATTTATCTAAAGAGATATTTATAACTTTATTTAGGAAATTTTTTACATTTACAAAAAATTATAGAATTTGAGACTGTTCTAAGTTTTTACATTTATCGAAAACGATAATGTTTTCAAGTTCCTTTTTCAGTTTAAAAAGTAAATCTCTAGTTGATTTGTTTTCCATTGTGTCAGAAGTGCCAATGACTCTGTCTATTTTTTCCAAAGTCTGTTAAGTTGAAAGTTTAGCTTGCTTACTATCACAAAACATGTCGGAAAATTCCTCGTCAGAAGCGGAAATAGCGCCTCAAAGGCACAAAAATTCATTTGTTAAATCACTTATAGAAAAATTGATTAGTAAATTTAAGAAGGGAGTGAGTATATTTTTCTGCAAGAATGCGATGGACGAACCCACTCGGAAGCCGTTCAAAGGGGGTTGGGTGGCCGTTGCTAAGGCGTATTTTAACATTAAACCTACGGACCAAGAATTCTGTGGAACGAAAAAGCGGCCGTTAGGAGGGGTGACCGCTATTCACAGGTGGCCGTTCGGAAAGGTTTCTCTGTACTATCATCTGGAGCATTTCATGGTATTCGGAGCATAATGTCAAGTCCATAACAGGCATATATCCTAGTATTACAAGACATCCATACGTGAAATTAGCACCAAAATTCTTTTTAGATTTGTTCAAAATTTATAAAAAGATACAAGGCTGTGCCTGTTACAAACTCTACGTTATGCCCCAAATGCCTTGAAATGCACCATGCACTAAACAATAAGGAAATGAACTTGTTTGTCGAAAATTTGGCGAAGAGTTTTCGAACCAGCGGCACCGGGTTTGAAAATCGGGTTCTCAAGTGCAAAAGCTGGAGGACGGAGCTTAATTTCCAAAATTCAACTTTCCCCAAAAGGTGCTTTCAGATTTTTTTGAATGAGAAATACTTGGTAGAAACTACCAAATGTTGTTTTGTTAGGGACCGTTCATAAATGATGTTGCTCTTTTTTCAATATATGTGACCCCTCCCCCCCCCTTGACGCAAAGTGTCACACTTCAACATACCAGGGCTGCTGGATTATAGCCGGGCCAAAAAAAGCCGGCCGGCTTTTTTTGGTTTAAACCGCTTAAAAGAGGCCAGCTTTTTAAAATAAAAGCCGGCTTTTATTAAAAAATATGTTTCAAAATTTTTTTTCAATAAAGTATTGAATAAAAAATTACATTTATATCATTTACACAATTACATTATCACTGCAATAGCAAAATACTTAAAATAAGAATGAAAATGATTCAATAGAATGATACATTACAGAAATAGCAAAGAGAAAGTGCTGCTTATTATAAATTTATTTAGATTCAATGCAATTTAAACGAT
Organism: Octonoba sinensis; assembly: GCA_038502835.1. Classification (NCBI taxonomy): domain Eukaryota; kingdom Metazoa; phylum Arthropoda; class Arachnida; order Araneae; family Uloboridae; genus Octonoba; species Octonoba sinensis. The sequence goes on from CM076599.1 coordinate 180,234,340, forward strand.
TTATTTTCAAAGATTTGTACTAAAAATTCAAAAGTTCATTTGACACTACTACATAAACTAAAGATTACCAATCCTTTGCCTTAGTCTTTAACTCATAATCTTTTGTATATTTTAAAGCACCTTTTTTTTAAAAAACTTTTTTTTCAGAACCTTAACTAGTTCTCTGATCCAAATAAAAATAAAAGCTATTTGTCGAATACATTGCATAAAATAAAAGATGCCGATCTTGAAGCAGACCAGCTAGTCAACATTAAATTGTACTAGAATGATATTCATCTCAAAAAAATTTAATGTCATGTATATAAAAAAAATTTCCTTATCTAAACGTAAGCCAACTACTCACCACGGACAACTTCTTTTAAATTTTTGCCAAGAGTAGTGCTGTAGGTAAACACTAGTTTAGTTAATTCGAATTATGTAAGTAGTATTTTCGTTAAAGGAAAGGAGTTACTTCAAATCACCATTTTTTCTACTCTTCTTGCCTTGAGCAAAAGACTTTTTGTTTGTAGTGTAAAATATATGATAGAAAAAATGAATGAACACAGTTCTTTATTGAAAGTTTCAGTATTCTGAATTATTTTAAAGTAATTAAATTCTTAACACTAAAATATCAATTTTGAGTGAGAAGTGTGTACTTGAATTTGTAATAGGATAGCTTCTCATATGTATTAAGATAAGGTATTGTGCTTGACTATAGAAGAAGCCGAAAAAAAGACTGGTCTTTTTTTCCGGACATGACCGGTCTGGCCTTTTTAAAGAAAAAGCCGGCTTTTTTGCAGCCCTGCAACATACCCTCTACTCCCCTTTGTGACATGTACATTAGCATAATATAAGTTTAATTTGCTGGTTTTAAATGTTTTTATCGAAATCAAAATGTAGAATGTCATACTTCTTGTTACCCCTCCCCTCCCCTTATCACAAACTGTCACACTTTCTTGAACCCCCTCCCTCCTTGAAGCGTGACATCATTTATGAATTGACCCTTTAGATGATTTTCTTTTTTGTAATAATGACTGTGTAATGAGTACAGCTGAGAATCCCCCCCCCCCGTAAATAAAAGTAATAACTTTTAATCATGCCCTGCTGGTGAGAATAAATTAAAATGTTCATCAGTTATGTACTTTAGTTGGTCATTCCACAGCATTTGGCTTCACAGCTTAGAAAAGTCATTTTCCAAAAGAAAAAACAAGCTTTTAAATGATTTTAAACATGCATGGCTTCCTTCAATACATTCATGCTTTTACAAATACTTTTCTTTAAATGAAATTTTTATTGAAATGAATATTCTTTAAAAATTTTATTTGATGTGTTGTTTTCACCATATGTAACACAAATAATGAACTGTCTTTTATTAATGAGAGTAGTTTTAAAAAATAATTTTTATTTGTCGGTTAATAAAATTTCATTATGAATAGTTTTATATCTTTAGGCTAAATCTGAAAGTCACATATGTGACAGAACTTGCATATTTTTTAAATAAAAAACTATTGCTCCTATTAAGTAGACATTTTATGTGATGTTACTCAAGAGGTAAATAAGGCAATGCCAATATTTCATTTTTTTAGTTGAAAAGAATCTCAAAATGTTGCTGTTAAATGATACATATGGAGCAATGAATATGTGGAATGCCCCCCCCCCCCCAAAAAAAAAAAAAAAAAAATGCTATGCACTTAGTTAGGGACAAAATTCCAGTTAATCAAAACGAGCACTTCGCAAAACTTAAACCAATCAAAACGGACCCTTCACAAAATTCAAATGAACAAAATCGGACCCTTCACCAAATTCCAAGCTTCCAAATCGTACTTTTCACATCATTATTTATTAAAAAAGAGGCAAATAGTGATGAGATTTTTCACCACTGCATGTTTAAATTTTCAAGTTTCACAAAATTATTTGATTTTTCACAAAAATATCTTTAAAATTCACAAAAAAAGTTACACTGGCATTTTTTAACAGGGTCCTTCTTTTGTGAATTTTAAAGAGATTTTTGTGAAAAAAAAATCCAATAATTTTATGAAAATTGAAAATTTAAACATGCAGTGATGAAAAATTTCATCACTATTTGCCTCTATTTTAATAAATAAAGGTGGAAAAAGTAAGATTTGGTAGCGTGGAATTTTGTGAAGGGTTCGAATACGGACCCGAATACCCCTGCTGTTAAAAAATGCTGGATCGGTTGTAGGACCAAAAATGTTTATTTGTACAGTACTCTGTATTCTCAAGTACAGAAATAATGATGAAACATTTGAATAGGGATGAAAAGAAGATAATCATTCCAAACATCTTTGTTATTGATTTGCCGTATATCCCAGGGCACCTGCACTTTTCTGGAATCGTTTATTTGCGAGCAGAGCCGCTACTGAATAAATGCACCTGCCACCAGGAGTGAAATAAGTTGTTTTGACGATTCAAAGAAATTATTTCTATGCGCGTCAGAGGTTTTTCAGCCATTTTGTTTACTGCTTTGTATAATTTTCAAGCACCCTACCATTTCCAAATGCGTAGTAAGCAAGGCTCTGTAGCAGCCACTTTTTTTTTTAAGTTGTTCCGCTTCTTTGTACTAGCTCCGCTCAGTACTTTGAACAATTTTAAAAGATTATATATATATATTTTTTGTTAGTAACTTTTTTTGTGATAAAAAAAGTACAAATAATTTATAAAACCATGCAAAGATTTCTTAAGTTGCACGGTTTTATTTAAAAAAAAAAATTCCCCATGATTTGCGTATTTTAAAATTCAAAACATCGTTGCATTATCCAAATATTCCAAACAAAGCTTTTGTTGCCATTCGACAATTAATAGTTCTGACAATTTCTTCAGAGCAAAAATTGTCATTTTTAGTTATATTATTTTTTAGTTTTATTTTTAAAAAACTAAATTTCCCCATGATTTGAGCATTTTAAAATTCAAAACATCGTTGCATTATCCGAATATTCCAAACAAAGCTATTGTTGCCATTCGACAAATAATAGTTCTGATCATTTCCTCAGAGCAAGAATTGTCATTTTTTCCTAATTAACGTTATAATAAATTCTAAAAGTTATGGAATATTGGATTGTCATCGGGGGGGGGGGGGGGGGGAATAAGCATGTATGCAAAGATTGAAGATATTTTTATGCAGTAATAGTTTTCGAAGACCGCGTAACAAATTACGTGACTAATCAAGTTAAATAATACCTTGTAATAAAAACTTAGTGTATCGCAGCACATTTCGTTGCTCCGTGCTCTTGGTCCACCCTCCACTTCAGATCACTTGTTGTTATTTTTAATTTACATTTATTTTTAAAACATGCTCATTAATTAGTTGCGTTCCTAGCACGGGTGTAGGTTTTTTGTCGCCCCCCCCCCCCCCCCCGACAAAAAAAAGTAACGCCAAGACTGGTTGACCAATAAACGCAAAATTTTTACGTGTGTGTTTGCAGTTTTGAAATTTGGCAACCCTGGTGTCCCCACCAAAACGAATGTCTCTCGAGATGACCCCCCCCCCCCCTCCTCCGATACGGCATTAATTGCATTTTAACGATCACTTTTGACAGGGCGGATAACGGAATTTTTCGTGCAGTAGCCGATTTCAATTCTGGATGTTAAAAAGTATAAAAAAATCAGTCAGATGCCGAATATCTGGTGCCTTCTGAGGAGATTCGGTCCCTCCCCATGGTGCATTTCATTGTTCTCTGGACAAAATGGAACTAGAGGAAAACGCCTCGAATGAACCGGCATTTCGCACTTTGGTCGGTAGGAAAAGATGCAGGCTTTTACACAATAAAATAACCGTGCCGATGATAAATCGAGGGTGGGTAAAAATAGAATTCCGATTGTATAAAAATAGAACACTACTTGTTGTTCCTTGAGATGGGTCGAAGGTCGGCGCACTCTCTCAACTCCGACCCTCGCTTTTTCTCCTCTTCTGATCACGTGACGTGAAATCTACCAAAAATAAATAATAGCGAAAAAAGTGAATTATAAAATGAACATTTGATGAATGTAGGTACAAAAAAAAAAAAAAATGATAACAGTAACATTTGATTACAAAGCTGCAAAACGAGCATGCTTTTTTTTGTTTTCAAAAAATGAAAATTGTAACCTTACTGTAAAATAAAAATATTAGTTTGGGTATACTACCAGTGAATATATCGCCGACCAGAGAAGAATTCTTATTCTTAATGCACACGTTTTGGTAAATTTTGACCCGCAAACCAAAAAATAGTAACCACCTCGCCCCCCCTCCCTCTCTTTTTTAAGGTCCCATTTTCGCCAACACGATATGAAGGGTCCCTTTCTGTAAAGGATGTATTTTAGTGCTCTTAAGGGCAGGATTATTTTTTCAATCTAAAGGGACCTTTTGCGATCTTGACTTCGTCAAAGCGTTCCTTTGGGACCGTTCATAAAAGATGTCACCGCTTTTTCCGATATATTTGACACCCCCTCCCCCCTTTGTCACATGTCACGCTATGTTGCATAAACCTGATATCACTCCTTGTTACCCTCCCCTCCTCTTGTCACACTTTGTCACAATTTCACGAACCCCCCTTTGTGGATCTTGTTAAGGGTCTGCCTTTCTTATTTTTTTTTTTGTAAAGGGTGGATCGTGTTTTTTGTGAAGTGTCCGTGGATTTCTCTAATTTTGTGAGACGTTTGTATTATCCGATCGCAAATTTTACGATGGAAGGGACGATTGATCTAAACGAAGTGTGCTGAAACTGCAAGAGTACTGAGCTTTTGTATTTCGTTTTACTTTTATGCGAATTTTTTCATATTAGACACACTATTTTGTGTTCTGAATGTGTTTTCCATTCGGAATACAGCTAACAAGTTGTCGCAGAAAGTGCATAAAATTGTTATACTCGTTAGATTTCCGAATTCGTGGTTCGATCATAGTTAGAGAGTAAACGCATCTTAAAAGAGTGATTTTGTGGTGCACATAGATTATTGGCCCAGTTTTTGGCTTTCTGGATGCACCTGATATCGATTTCCCCAAATATCGGATATCCACATCCAATGTCTCTCGTCAGACGGATTCGGACCGGATATCCAGCTATATGATGTCAGGAACCTGTCAATTCTATAGCATCCCACAACTTCCGAATGCGTTGTAAGTTTGTAATTTACTTTTCAAAACAATCACATTAATTGAATTTTAGAGGGCGTGGTAGCCTAGTGGTCAAGATGTCGGTCTTCCAACCAATGTTCGATACCCGACCCGCTGAAAACCCACCATGTACACTTGGGGCTACGTGCATGTAATGGCCTTGGACACAGAAGTCCCGAGGGTGGAGAATACCCCTTCCCTTCACTCTTAGGTCAAATAACGAAGGTGGCGCCCTCTGGTGTCATCCAAATGCATCATGAGCCGAGTCGTACTTCCACCGTTGTGGTGCTCATCTATCAAAACGGAAGGCGCTCCCTTACTGCCTTAAATCCTGGTCGCGCTGCGAAGGGGAGCTTGGATATTGAAGTGGCATTCGAAAGAACAACACATTAATTGAATTTTAGAAATCAGACTTGACCTGCCGGATGACCGGATCTTTTGTGCAATGGCCGGATCGGATTCGGGATACTAAAAAAATGTTTGGATACCTTGTATCGGGGCTACCGGTCCCCTTCGTCTCCTCCCCCCATCGTTGCATCCCTGGGCTCAGCGTGTAAAAATAAATTCCCCGCCCTCTCGCATTTCTTTTGCGAGAAATGCCCTGCTAAGCATTTTCAGTATATAGTGTGTCTGCATCGTCGAAGATGATTCGTCGATCAAGTTGAGACATCCGAGAATGGCGGACGCTATGATGAGACCACAGATAGCCGGCCGATCACGCGACCTTTGTAGCCTCTCACTTTAGACCCTCGTTCGATTTCCGGGAGCTATTTTCGGCCAGAGACAAGCGAAAGTCTCGGGATAGCAGGATGATGATGATGTCGTTCGCCTTTCAGAAGATGCTCTCAGGTAACTTTGCCCCTTTCCTTTCCATTGGGACGGTCCCCCGTCGGTGAATCTGATCCGAAATTCTCCGACATGTCTGAAAATTGTCAAGGGTCTGTTCCGAAAATTAACTTAAAAAAAAAAAAAAAAAAAAAAAATCGGTTTTTCGAAAAATTTTCAATTGTTTAATCTTAAGATTTCTTTGAGGAATAATATCTGTACTTTTCTTTTTTCCTTCAGACAAGCAAATTAATATTTTGTGCTACTTTAAAATTTTTCAAGACAATATAATAACGTGTTCGGGAGGAAAAAGACTTGGCATTTATTGGACTTTTCATTTATTACCTAAAGCATTCTTTTTTTTTTTGAGCTTGTACAGCAACTCCTCATTATATCGCACTTTTTCTACGTCTACCAAAATTTTAAGTTTAAGCTCTCGAAAGTAAAAATATTGCATTTCTAAGTAAAGCCCTTTTTCCCCCATTAAACAAAGCCATCGAACACAGGAATGTTTTCCTTTCTTCTGACTGTGCTGCAGCAATTCTCATCCCACTCCCCAAATTGCATGCCTGCAGAATGATTCTACTCAAACCAGTTGACGTCTTACTTGATATTTTTTGTATTGATCCGAACGCCTATAGAATGAAAAAGACACGCTTATTGCCCAAGGATTTATTATTAAGCTGTTTTCATATAGAAAGTTGCCATTATGTGAGAGTAAATTAAATTTTTTTACTTTGACACTCGACTTACTTGTACGTTTTGAGTTATTTCTAACGGCATCGGATATACCGCGCATTCGGATAGATCGCACTTTTTTGCTGGTCCCCGATAAGCGCGATATAACGAGGGGATACTGTACACGTAAATATATACGCGTATTTATGTATTGTGTGTTCTGTGTTGGGTGGTGAGGGAGGGGGCATGTTCACCTAAGTACGTGTGTAATCCTTATTTTAAATTAAGGTGCATACTTTTTCCGGAAATTTTGTGTGAAGTTTCGAAAATTTCTTTTCGCTGCGAATCACCCATGGACGGTATGCTTCCCCGAGTAGGGATAAACCGATGGGTGAGTGAATAGTTTGCAGGGGTCGATCCAGCTAAAACAGGGTTCGTTTTCTGTGAATTTCGAAAACATTTTTGTAAAAAATAAAATATTTTTGTGAACATTCAAATGTATTTGTGACATTTCAAAATTTAAATATACAGTAATGAAAAAACAAGTAACATAAAAAAAAATCTAAGTCAATTCCTACTCAGGTCAATAAAGAATAATTTTATTTTTGTTACTTTTTATTAACATTTTTTCGTTTAAATTAATTGCGTTCTTTTTTTCGTCATAGCATGAGCAGAATGGGAATCGACGAGTTCTACTGAAGTATCAAATCTGTGCAAAAATAGTGACCTATGGCTTTACTATTTTTATTATTACACGGTGTTATTTATTTTGATTTGTAACGGAAGTTTGTTACGCGGTTTTCGACCAATATTACTGCATAAATGATCTTCAAACTTCGCACGCAAGCTTATCTTCCGTGGCAATGCAATATTCCACCCATTTTATAATTTATTATAACGTTAATTAGGGAAAAAAATTTTCCCTGAGGAAATGATCAGGATTATTATTTGTCAAATGGCAACGATAGCTTTGTTTGGAAAGTTTCGATAATGCAACGATGTTTTGGATTTTAAAATACTCAAATTATGGCGAAAAAAGAAACTGCGACGCAGCGGTTTCTAAAACGCGATTAACGCAGTTTTATAATTAATTTAACTTAATTTGTTTTTTATTACTTTTTTCTAAAGACTTTCTCTGCCACTTTGTTATTAGACTGCATATTTAACCACGGCGTAGGAGTTCAATCATCAAATAGTCTTCAGTTAGGTGGTCTAAATTTGATTTTTTTTTTTTTGAAATTTGAATGTCTAAAGAGTATGGGGCACCCTTGGGCCATCCGCGGAAATGTTTAAACGACGTGCCTGTTCTTAAATCCTTTATGCCCAGATCTGTTTTTTTTTTTTCAATTCCTTGAGCTGAAAAAAAGAAAACATCTCTGCACGAAGCGACTGCCAGAATGCCTATTCATTCCGTTCCTCGATTCGAGTTTGATCCACTTTCTTCTTTTGCCCCATTTATCCAGCGGCAAGAATAACACCCAAGGATTCATTCCATCGCGGGAATGAACAAGTGCTCTCATCTAGCTGATTTTCAGGAAGCGTCGCCTCGAACCAGTGCCGGATCTAGGGTGGGGCAAATTCAACTGTGATGCGAAAAAATAAGGAAGAAAGAAAAATATATTTAATTAAGAAAAAAAACTTTTGGAAGAGAGTTGAAATCTCAGTTTGGCGCTCCTATTTTATCATTGATCAGCTATTTTGCCAACAATTAAAACCGATTAATAGAATTATTTATTTGTTTAAACTGTTGGAAACTCTAAAATTTCGAATAGGGTGCGGCAAATTTCGCAATGTCAAAATTTAAATTTTAAACAGCCTATATTTTCCACCCTCGTAATAGTGAAATACGTATAAAGCATTCTTTTAAGAAGAGGAGGGGGGGAGCTTGTAATTGTCGTTTGAGAAGGCAGACACTTGGACCTTCGATATGGGCTTTAGTAAGCTCCCTGGAATTAAAAATGCCAATTTTTTTCTGCATTTTTAAAAATATTTTTATGAGAAAAAGCGTTTAAAATTTAAAAAGTTTTTGTTGGTTTTTTTTCCCCCTAATATTTTTGCAGTCCCAAATACGTCTCCTGAGGCCTCAAAATGCATTCGTTTGCATATAGTTTTCAAGATTTTCCCCGTGGATAATCTCCCGGACCCACTGTCAGGATTTCATAGCTCCAGTTTCATCCCTTCATACGGCTCAACCCCCGATATTTTGACCTAAAAGGGACGTGTCGTGGAACACGTTAGCGAAAGTTTTATGGGTTTATCAGTGACCCAAAAGGGAAAAATCCTCAAAACGAACGGAAAGCGCATAAAAGTTATGTGAAAAAACACAATAATAATTTGGGTGAAGTGGGGGGAGGGGGGACGGCATTGTTAAGTTTTTGCCCCGCCTCAGAAAACTCCAAGATCCGGTACAGCCCCGAACAAATCTTTACAAATCTCCCCTCAGAGCTTAGCCAGTTTTTTTTTTTTTTTTAAGATAAAAAAAGGCGATTATATAATGAGTGGGATTTGTTTCACCCCTTCGGGAGAGACACGTGCTTCCCCATCACTTTAGAAAATAGACGCATACGGCATCAGTGCGAGATTTCCTTGACCGGGCGAAGTCTGGAAATCAGTGGCGTAGTCGTTCCGCGAGTGAATGTCCGACCGTGTTTTCCCGGTGGACGGTATATGGCGTGATGGTGACCTTCTGCTGTGTTTTCCTGCATCCTCCTCTTGCTGACGCAAACTGACCTACTCGAACGATGACGATGACGTCACGCCCGGTGGCATGAATGGAGGCGAGTTCCTTTTATATCGGGCCACGTCGGAGCTGCTGACTCAGCGAGCGAAACGGGTTCGGAATCCGACCTCGGTACGGAAAGGTTTGGATTTTGCACTGCAGGTGGAACTTCGTTGTTTCGCAGATGTTTGGGGGCCTACGATATGATGCAACAGCTTAACACTTGACGCATCTGCCCGTGTCTGACACGGGCGACCGTGCATCTCGCGTTATTTCATTTCTATGCCCCTCTGAGATCCGTTTGCACTTTGTTTTTACCCCACCCCCCCGCTCTCTACTCACCCCCTACAACTAAAATTTCCAAAAACAATTTATACTATACCTATATATATATATACCAAAATATTTCATTTACTGTCACAAAAAACTGTATGATTTTTTGCCAGTTTATTTGAAAAAACAACAACAACAACAACAAAAAAAACTCTTGCTTCAAGGGGAGGACGCGTCGGGCTATTTTAAAGGATTATTTTTGAGCTTATAATTGGTATATGTACTGTTGTCTTGAGGGGAGGAGGGATTGTTAACCTAAGCATGGCTGCCTGCGATCACATAGCGGCTGTCCAGACGCGGCGCCAGAACAAAGGAATAAGCGTTCAAACGATAGTTATTTTTTTTCTCACTGGTGCGCTGCAAGCATGTACTAGTTTTGTATGGAAATACTTTACGAAAGCATTGTTTTTGCCGGGTTTGCAGCATGCATCATGAAGATTTCTTTTTGGTAAATTTTTAGTTCATGCACTACTGATCGGAAATATGTCTCCCGATGTTTAATTGTGTCTAACCTATGTATATTTATTTTAAAGAAATTTTTCATCGTAAATGAAATAAAACGACAGAAAGCAGTAGAGTGTTTTTTCTAAGCATTAAATTAGTGAATGCATACATTTTATAATTTTAGGAATTTACTAAATTCACGTTTGGCTTATATGCATATATTTTATTTGTTTTTTCACTCCATGTCACCTATTCAATTATTCTGCAAATAGAAATCGTGAGTTTGATGCTTTAGATGATATTTTTAACCAGTGAGGGCTGACATTTGTATTTTCCCCTTATGTCTCGAACTTTACTGGTTTTATTTATTTGTACTTGAGAAAACAAACGTCATTATAGCCCAAATTTCAGAAAACATATTTCGGGAAAAGAGGAATCCTTTTATCAATGGATAGAGTTGTACGCATCTGGATGCAAGTAATTCGAGTGATTACTTACGTTTTTTAGGTCAAATCTTTACGCAGTGATAAAAGGGTTCCTTTTAATTCCAAAACATGTGTATGGAGTAATATTTGCAACTTGCGCTATAAGAACGTTGGTCCGCTCATTAATTATTTACCACTCAAAAGTAAACTTTGAACTTCATATTATGTCTAGATTATGCTTTTAAATATTTTTTTTTTGTTCTGAGACGTTTAAATTTCTTATGCTTGTATAGAATGATAAAGTTAAAAGTGGAATGAGTGAGAGAGAATCTATATTATAAATCTAGTAATGTACCTTTTTAAAATTATACTCGCGCCACATGAATAAGGGTTACAATTGAAATACCTAACAGGAAGGGAGACTTCCTTCTAAGATTTGTTGTTGATTCTCCACGCGTTCATGAGTACATCCATCTTGCACACCATAGAGTCTTAAAACATAGAAAAGTAAATAAACTATCTAAGGGACCGTTCATAAATGATGTCAAGCTCTTTTCCGATATATTTGACCCCCTCCCCCCTTTGTCACAAAATGTCACAATTCAATGGACCCCTTCCCCCCTTTGTCACATGTCAAGCTATGTTGTATAAGCCTGATGTCACACGTCTTGTTACCCCCTCCCCTCATCACACTTTGTGACAATTTCACGAAACCCCCTCCCCCCTCGAAGCGTGACATCATTTATGAATGCCCCCTAAAGCCTATTTCTGATTTCTAATTTAAAAGTGGGGAAGCATTAATTTAAGGAAGTATTTATGGTAAAAAATCAGAGAATCCGAAAGCTTTTGGTAGATTTCATCGAAGAAATGCCGGTTGTAACGTCTTGGTATTAAAAATTGAGAATATTCAGTGTAGTCCAGAAAAAAAGAAAAAAGATGTGAGAGGGGGGGAGGCTTACAGATAAGAGCATAAGTTATTGTAATGAAATAGTGGTGGAGGAGGGGGCTTTTGAAAAGTGGAGGGACGATCGTGTAAAATAAAAAAGTTTTCGGACGGTCCGCCCCCCCCCCCCCCCCCCGACTGAGAATACTCATTGCTTTTTGCTGTCAAGGAGTATGTCATCTAAATAAAAATGTTTAAAGGGATATTTAAAGAAAAATTGCTCTTATCCAGGGGTGTCCACGAGGGAAGTTCATGGCGTAGACTGCGCCATTAAATTTTTTGATGAAATTTTTGACACCCCCTGGACATGCTTTCATCGAGTTTTAGCCCCTTTTGGGTGGTTGTCTTTTTTGGGGGACTTCGTACCTATTAGTATGCACCATCTTGCTTAGGGGGTTGGCACCCACGTATTGTCAGTTACAAGATTTAAAAACAATCTTGATAACTCTGAACTGCATATAATGAAGCGTTTTAAGTAATTATTTTTAATTTCTCATTTATTGTACTTAATTGTAATATTTGAAAATATTTCATCTTGATTGTTTATTTTATTGAATCGTTTTCTTTTACAAAGGCCTAATCTTTGACCTTTCTTACTTAATATTTTTTGGATTTTATTCTAAATATTTAACTAGTGTAATTGCTTTAGATGAGACCAGCAAAAAAAACAAAGTCGCTACTCTTATATGATAATCCATCTGTTGAAGTTAACTGAAGTCAGCTATACTATACAATGCAATATTAATTATTAGTATTATGCTATTAGTCTGTCAATAACAATAAAAATTGTTGCATTAATCATTTACTTAATTATATAATTGTTCAACTAATCTTTATTTGTTAAGTCACTTTACAACCTAACTGTTCCACTTTCCTGTAATAATTAAATTTACAATAAATGGAATTGAAATAATTCAATTATCACAAATATTAAAAATAACGTTATTAATAATAATCTACGTCATTTTTCTTTTAACTGCTGTTATTTAATAGTATTAACATGAATGTATTGAAAATTGCTTAATAATAAAGTAACTAATAAGCATTTAAAGACTATTCAATACGGCTTTCAAAAACCTGCTAGTCAATTTATTTGTGCTACACAATGTGAAAGGATAAATGTATTTCAGAAAATTATGCGCAATTATTGTCGTTCAAAATAAAAATAAATCTGAAAGCATAATATGATCAGCCAATTGCGAGAAAAATTTTTCTGTGTTCATTATATATAAAAGTATACGTATGTATGAAAAGTTGTATCTTAACGAGCAGTTTCAAAGTCTGCATATGTTACTACCAAAAAAACCCATCTTTTTATTTTTTCCTCTGTATTAAAAACGTTTTAAAGGCAAATACTTAACCCTGCAACGTATTTTAATAGTTACTTTTGCCCTCAACACTGAAATGTTTATCTTTCTTGAAACTCAAGCCTTTAACGCGATGATATTGCAATGGTTAGACCTTTAAATCCTCTCTTTTAAGTACATGCTAACAGCGCCAATTGACTGAAGTGGCAGAAAATGTAAGTTCTGCTTGCACGCACTTTTTCACCCGTTTGGACAGCCGCTATATGATCGCAGGCAGCCATGACCTAAGTATATAGTTTTTCATTTTAAATTGATGGCGCATACTTTTTCCGAAAATTCTGTATGAAGTTCGGAACAATTTTTTTCGCTCAGAATCACCCGTGTATGATAGTGCTATAACTCAGTAGCGTATCCAGGATTCTTTTTTTTTTTTTGGGTAGGGGGGGGGGGAGGGTATTTATCGATGCCTTTTTTTTTTAATAGTTTCTTTTAGACATTGGAATTTTGTGGAGGTGATAAATCAAAATATACGATGTCACACTTTTTGTTACCCCTCCGCTTGTCATAAACTGTAGCACTTTCTTAACCCCCCCCTCGAAGCGTGACATCATTTATGAATGACCCCTAAGCCTCCTCCCTCACACGTTTAAAAAACGTCAAAATACAAGAACATTCATAAGAATACATTATAGTATTCTCCAAGCCGGGGGGGGGGAGGGGTGTTCCCTTCCTGAACCCTTAAATGACAGGCCTGCTGCTATAGCTAAAAAAAAAAGTAATGCAAGGATTCAAGCAACGATACAGACGGTAGGGGTGCCCACTTGGGGGAGGGGTCATGGCACAAAGTGCACCATTAAAATTTTTAGGGAAGGTTGTTTTTAGGGGTTTTGTTAGTTTTTTTTTTTGGGGGGGGGGGCTCCAGCTTTCTGTGGAGGGTGGACCCTTGCAGGAGGACTTCAATGGCAACAGGTGCTGATTAGGTGTTTTCTCCAATCAGTTCAAGGAAGTTGCGCCCTTTTATTAATTTTAACACGTTGACGCCAACCTACGAGATAACTCGTGGTAGATGAACTTGTTGAGAGACCAAATTACAAATTGTCTCGTCGTTGCCGACTATTTTTCATTTTTCAGTACATTTTTATAAAGTTAGTCATTTTTTACTTTAAAATGTTTTGTACAATATGTTGCAATTAAATTCAACTATCGTCTGGAGATCCATAAACTACAAACAGCGCTGGCTGTCAGCGTGTCGGCAGTCAACGTATTAAATGACAGATTTATTTATATATATCATCTAACGGCCACAACAAAGCGTCGACAAAAGTTTTTCAAATTGGAAAAAAATGATTGCATAAGAGTCACAACCTCGTCGGCAAGGAAAAAACCATTCATTCCAAATTGGAACCCGACGGAAGGAAATAGAAAGTTCTTGAGGAGGAAAAGAACAAACCAGATCGTAATGCAACTCTTTCATAAACTGGAAGTTTGTTTTCGCGATTGAAAGGGAAAAACGCACTTGTTGAGAAGCAATGAATGAGCCCAAGGTCGTCTCTCGAAAACGAACTGTCCAGAAGGAGGGTGGAGAGAAAATAAGACGTGGCGTAGAACTGTCGTGATTCAGTCAAATTTCTGTAGTGATGAGGCTGATATAATAATTTTAAAATGAAATTTTGTACTTAGGAGGACGGATCAGGGCCCGATTAAGATAGTCGGGGGCCCAAGGCACAACATTATTTGGGGGCCCCTATGGGACGAAAAGCAAAAATACTGGGTATAATGTATAAAGTTAAATAAGCTTGGAGGTTATTCTATTGCTACTTACTGGGTTCATACCCAATTGGCAACGGGGGAAAAAAGCACCTACTGACACCCCATCCTACTATTCTGCATTCTATATTGTTTTTATTCAATGTGATTTTTGCGTTATTCATTAAATAACCCAACTTTTTGAATACACATATTGCATTTTCAAATTTTACTGTTTGTAATATTAAATAAATAATAAACGTCGAGATGCCTCACTGATTAAAGGAAACTATTTAGCATGATAGTCAATGAAGATATTGATCTGATTGTTCAAAGTTTACCTTGTTTACGCAAATACTTTAAAATGAGTTAAGGTCTTTCCATTTTGTAAAAAATTATCTTTTAGAGATGTTTTCAGAAGTCTTTCTTACAATTTGAGGGCCCAAGGCCGTGGCCTAGTTGGCCTGTGCGTTAATCAGGCACTGGGACGGATCCCTACGTCTATATACGTTCATAATATAACCTAATAATACCTCTTCAGACCCCAGAACTAAACACAAAGAATTTTGACGCAATTTTTCGGTTCTCTGATTTAAAAAATGATTACAAAACAAAATAACTAAAAGTAATTATTTTTCTTTTAAACAATTAGTTTAAATAATAATGAATGCCCAATTTTCATGTTTTCCACGTTTAAAACGAAGCAAACTATTTTTTGATTCATTTCAAAAAGAATGGGGTGTTTTAGTTGTCAAACTGTACAAACAGTAGTTAATAAACAGTATTTTAAAATGTACCCAATTGGGTACTTGGGTGAAGAGGTTAATACGAAATGCCAAAATTCGCGAATTTCGTATTAACCGTTATTCGTAAAAATCGTGCAAAAGTAATATTATGTAAAAAAAAAAAAGTATTAGAAATGCATGTTTATATTTTTAAAAAAATACTATTTTTATAAAAAGTAAAATAAATAGTGAAAACAAAGGATTTATTTTTACTAAAATACACTTTTAAATTTTACTAGTACATTGAGAAAAAGTGAACTTACCTTTTAAAATTTAACAATATTGTAAAAAAATCCTTAAAGGTTAGTTGTTTTTTAGGTGGTTCACAATGCGCCAAAATAACGAACAATTTCTATATAAAAAAAACAAAAAAAACAATTAGTATATGCAATCGACTAAATGTTTCGGGAATAGGTCTGAAATCGTCTTATCCGAAATGTGTATTTTAGCCTTCGTAATATGCGTGATATATTGAGTGTCATTAAATAGTAAACTAAACACTATAAACAAAATGTTCGTTTTAGCCGTGATTTCGTATTAACCGTGTTCGTATTATGAAAGTTCCAACTGTATGGTTACAATGACCAGGGGTCGCGGCAGAAGAAATTCGTGCCCGTTTTCGGACCCCTCGAAGAATTCCAATCGATCAGAAACGGACCCTTCACAAAATTCAAATCGATCAAAACGGACCCTTTACAAAATTCCAAGCTTCCAAATCGTACATTTTGTGCCATTATTTAATATAAAAGTGGCAAATAATAAAATTTTTTATCACCATACGTTTAAATTTTCAATTTTTACAGAATGATTTAATTTTTTCACAAAAATCTCTTCAAAATTCACTAAACGGACCCTGTAAAAGAAAAAAAAAAAAAAAAATGCTAGATCGGCCCCTGAACGTGAAATAAAATTTTGTACATGGGGCAGATCCCTACGTTTTCCTAGAGTTCAATCGAAACTTCAAAAGTATGTGCAATATAAATTGTCTACAATGACTTTTTAGGAAGTGTATTTTCTAGAAAGGCGAATTTCCTCCCTTTTTCAAGAAATCCCTAGAGTTCAATCCAAACTTCAAAAGTATGTGCAATATAAATTGTCTACAAACTGTTATTATTAGATATTCAAAATAATAAAGAAATCACAGTAATAATAATTATTTTTATTAGTAGTATACATAGCATTAAACTACAATTACGAAACAGTTTCATTACTTAAAATATAGCTACTGTTGGTTGGCTAGGCTCTACACCTTCGTAATATAAATGAATGTGTAACGATTGAATAAGTCTAACACACAGACGCAGATAAAACTGTCCAATTTTGTACGCAATAAAAACAAAAGAGTTTACTTGATAGCAGATGATGCTAGCATACATAACACCAATTTGGCATCCATTAAAGGACATCTTAGCTGATTTTAAATTTCAAATTTAAGAAAAGCGGTTCATTTTTGGATCTTGGGTCTATTTTTCGTCACGATAACCTTTAAAGTGAGGGGTCAATCATGGGATTTGATAAAAGAATAAGGAATATATCGCGGACTGAGAGAAATACAAGCTAGAGTAATAATATATATAGGTATATGTACCTACATACAAATACCAAAAGTCTCTATTTTCCCGTCCCTAAAAATAAATAAATGAATAAAATAAAGATAAAAAAGCTGACGCCGGACATAAATGACTTGCTTCGTAAAAGAACAGACGATGCATCATTTTTTTTTTCTTTTGAAGGGAGCTGGGTTGGGGCAGTACAGTTCCACCACGGACTTTTGATACTTGGACCCTTCTGCGCATGGCAGAAAGGAACGAATCCATTCGAGGATTAGGGATGTTCTTTTTGCCGCGTTTATTTAGTACACGAATCAGAATGTTTGTCGAAAGCAACTCAATTTATAAACTGGCATATAGCATCCGTTGGAAAGAAATCAAGCATGCTAACCGAACTGAGACGAGAGTAAAAACGGCATATTCCTTACACCCGCAGTTCCTCCCTCGAACATGAATGGATTCTTCTTGGCATTCTGCCAGACAGCTTGCTTTGGTTGATGGTAGAATTGTAAGCACATTCATTTCATTTGAACGTTGTTTCCCGGAATCGGCAATGTCTTTATTTGTTAAAGTATAGGGTTATAAGCTCCCTTTACACACACATTCTTAACCGCGCTCTAGACGGCTAGCCGTTCAGATGCGCGTTCAAGCGTGTGCTTGTAAATGCAATTCTGGAGCGCGGTTAGGAATGACACTCAACTCGGATGCGCGCTCCAAGTAGCGATACAGTTTTACACACGCGGTTCTTAACCGCTCATCAAAGTGGAATGAGCGGACAGTTATATTCAAGCTGTTTCTCCTGCCCTTTTTCTGGGTTTTGTCTGAAATCAAATTGTTGTTTGTACATTATTGTAATTCATTTACTAATGATTTTCCTTTAATGTATTTATTACATTTTATTGTGTTGTGTTGTGAATGCTAGCTTGGAACGTGAAACGTTGTTGTCTGAAATCTGTCGCCTCGTATTAGACTTCAGTGAACGGTCCGCATCTGAACGCGTTCTTGCGCGTGGTTAAGAAGGTGGTGCATTATTGCGACACATTCTTGAACGCCACGGTTTTACTCGCGTTCTTGAGCTTGGTTGGATGCGCCGCGTTCCCTCGCGCGGTTTAGAACGTATGTGTAAAGGGCACTTAATCCTTTGTAAGGCGGTGGGAAGTATGCTTCCAACCAAATTCATCAAATTATAGATGTTTATAGTAAGTATTTTATCCTTTCTGATTTGATTGGCAGAATCTTGCAAAGACTCTGGGAAATAATATTTACCACCACATGCATCCATATTCAAATATTATAACTATCCCCCTCAAAGGGGGGGGGGGGGAATCATGCTAATCTTATTTTACTGTCCTATATGAATTTCTTTTTGGAAACAAAACAAAATCTGAAAAATATTTTAGCATATCGATACTGCAAAAAAAAGTGGCCCTTTAAAGGTTTAAAGTAAAGGTTGTCCTTTCCGAGAATTATTCTTCTATACATGTTAATCTTATCAAATCTTTCCTTTTGGTTGCAGGGAGTGTCATGGAGGACTACGTGCAGTATCTGGGCGGGACAGTGGGCGTGGCCACGCTGACCGGAGCTGCTGCGGCCGCGGCCCTCTACATGGCCTGGAGCCCCACCCCCATCGTGCCACCGGTCGACATCGACAACCAGTCGGCCGTAGTCCCGGTGAGTGCACTTGACAGCATTCATCCTTTCTTCTAAAGCAGTGATGAAATTCGTTGGCAGAGATGCCAAAATTGGCATGTTGTTTGATCAGACTTGGCACAAATTATTCTCGGGAATATTAAAAGTAGCAAGAATTAGTACAGTAGAGTACTCACGACGTTTTAGTTTGAACTCAGTCAGAAGGTATAGGTGAAAATTAGCGGTCGCCACTTGGCGATAAAAGAAGTAAAAGTGGAGATTAAAAAAATGTGTTAAGGATCGCCACTCCTGCACGGTCCCTGTTTACAATTTCTACTGTAATCCCCATCCCCCCCCCCTTTTTTTTTGGTGAGCAAATCACCTTTCTTTGTTTTTTCCTTGGAAATTCGCCAATATTGAACACGTGCTTCGCCGAACATGTCATGCCGTATTTCAAGTTTCAATCCTTCAGCATCCTGTATATATTTAAATCATTTTAAAAGTTCTGAAACATTTCAGCACGTGCTAAATCGAATCTGCATATTTCGTGTTTTCTTTCTATCATTTATTTTTTCTAAATGATTTTAGAGTTAGTTTTCAATTCCTATAAGCCATTTTAAAAAGTGGCTACTAACTTTTAAAAAGTGGCCACTATCTTTAGGCCACTGCCTACTAACCAAATTTCCCAGTTTTCACATATACCAGAAAGATAAATCGATTATACGACGACTTTTGATAGTCCCTTCGGCGTCGTATAAACGATGCTCCATTGTAGTTTATATTTTTGAGGTAAGTAGTTACGATATTTAATTAGATAAAACTAAAATTGTGATAAATTTTTGAAGCATTCTTTAAGTTTCCTGTAAATAAAGATAACATCCCACTGTATGGAAAACTGAATCACTAACTCAGGGGCGTAGCTATCGATCCAGATTTGGGGGGGGGGGGGGGTGTCTGCCGGAGAAGTGAGCTAATATCATTGTTTTATGGGGAAAATTTACCAAATTCTAGACAATTTTCATTGTTTCAGGGGGGTTTTCGGGAAAAATGGGCTACTTTCATTGTTTTACAGGAAAAATTGGTCAAATTCCAGACAATTTTCCCCATTTCAGGGGCGTTTTATCCCCAACCCCCCTTATCTACGCCAGTGCACTAAATAGACTTTCAAAAAAAAAAAAAAATGACTTACACCTGCATTTTTCTCATCACCTCAATTGTTGGTGCCTACTTTAAAAATCTATTTATAAATAGGCAAAGCCAAAACAGTGAAAAACCAGTGTTTCTCCTCCGTCTTTCAACTGATTTTCACTTTTTTTTTTGTTTAGTAGCTACTGACGCGTTTTAGTGATATCCATTAAATAATTTTGAAGCACTTTCTTATTAGTTCATTATTTCCCCTCTTTTTTTGTCAGGCAAGCTTCATTTATAATTGGAATGTTATATTGTTATAGATAGCATATGGCAACACGTCTTGGTTGAGTAATTGATAATAAATATAAAGCACATTGTTACAAAGAGTGTGTTGCCAATGAGTAGTCATATTAAAAGCAAATATAATACGTGTTTGAGTGAAGACTTCTCTGAAACAATGAAGTGAAAAATGAGAATAGTGTGTGGAAGCAAGCATTTAAGTTCTATTCGACTGCCACTCCACTTAGTACGAAACCGGCAGAAGTAAGAGCGGCTTCATCCGTGAGTGCAATGGTCCCTGTGGCGACAAGGATGTACGACTACAATACGTTTGTAGGTAGGTAGGTGAGGATGACCAGACGTTACAATCGCCAAATTTGATGAACAATACTTATATAATTATATAAATAGCATAATATTATCAATGCTAAAATTAATTCTTACGGTCGAATTTCGTTTGTTGGGCGAACTCCATTGATACGAAATATAAGAAACAATTATTTTGAACTATTATCTGAAAGTATGTCTTGTCCAATATTTGTCATGTTTGCAGGGCCTGATTAAGGCGGGGATACGGGGCAGCTGCCCAGGGCAGGGCCCCCAAATCGAATAGAAAGTTTATATTGCGTTTCTTTCTCTAATGAACTTTTAAATGGATGAATGAATGTTTAAAAAAAAAACCCATAATATCACTACAGTGTAAAATCCGTCAGTCTTATGTTGGCTTCTCCATTCATCTAGGGCATAAACAAAAAAGTTCTATTTTTCGTAAATCCGTGGCTTTCTAGGGTGGAATTCAGGTAAATTTTCGTACCTACGATGGACAAATTTGGCCAATCAAAAGCCTGTATTTTTGCATATCTCAAAATGCGATACGATTACGAAAATACTGTCTCCTGATCTTTTGTCAAATATTTACTCTATATCCTTTAATGGTTGCCAGAATTGTCAGAAAATCAATAAAATGTACAGAACGATATTTCGTTTTATCATTGGAGGGGGAGGGACTTAATAGCTATTTAAGCATGTAGTCAATTTTCTTGTTATATTACCTGTGATGAGGTGAAAATTTTAAATACTTCCATAAAGTTTGATTCGTCATTACTGAAGTAGTAAAGCAGTGGGGGCCCCCAAATTAGTTTTTGCCCCGGGACCTGCATGTTTGTCACAGCATATTTTTACTTCATTTTTCATATTTCATTTTTTAGACAACTTCTACTCTTTCTGAAGTGGGCACGACGGTGTGTATAAGCACACCAACATTTATTTAGATGTTTTGATATTTAGTAACAGAAAGAAAAGAGGAAAGGTGTGTCTGTCATCTCTGTCATACATTGGATAACGTATTATTTCTTTCTGGTACTTTTACATAACATTCATTAAACACACAATTACTGAGTGAAGCTGAAGCTAATAGTACAAACCAGTCAGGAGTTTTACTGTTGCAGATGATAAATTAAAACATTATAAAAAATGATTCATAGATTTGGAATTATATATTGTATTGATTTTTACTGATCAGTATTTATCTTGTAGTTCACTTTTTTATGTTAGGATGCATTGAAAGTGTTATGATGCAAGATTAGTGATGTAACTCTGGTGTCTCCCAGCCCTAGTAAGCAATCAGGGCGATATATTTGAGACCCCCCTCTTCAAAAACAGTAAAATCGGCAGTTTTGCTGCCAGAGCATTCCTGAAAATGTATAAATTCACTACCAACTATTTATGAATCCAGCTGATCGATGGTATTAAAAAAAACTATAAACGTTTTTAGCGTTAGTAAGGATGCAATCTTTTTGCATCCTTAACAGGAATAAAAATTCTTCCTTTCTCAGTTTTGAATATTAATTGCATAAATGTGCGTGGATCTGTTTTGATATTATTTTGTGTCAAACTTATTATTTATTCATTTATTTTTGCCCCCTTTGTGCACATGGGAACAAATCTCCAAAACTGTCGGACATACTATTGTTTAATTTCTTCCACTTACTAAAAACTTTCCTGTTTCAGAATTCTGGGGGCGCTCGCCAGTCCAGACTGGCCCCACCAGGGGGCATGACAGAGTTTCTCTATGACGATGCCAAGACCCTCCTGGAAATGATGCAGAGAGGGTACAGAATTTCAGGTAGGTGTCTTCTGAGTGAGACAGCTCCAAGTTTTAATGTACGAACTTAATGGATGCTTGCTTATTATCTACACTTGGTCCTGCCACCTCCTTCCAAAGCGAGACTTAAGTTTTTCAGGGAGTAAACTCGACTGTTGTGGCCCTTCCAAAAACTTCTTCTATATTATTCGTATGAATATTACTACTCGCCAAATATCCGTATTATGATACAAATCCTTATTGGGGAAAAAAGTAATTATATAGAAAATGATTTTAAACTAAAATAAACTCCTTTAAATGTTTGTTACCAGTAAAGCCTCAAAATGCTGAAAATATTGATAAAAAAATTTTTTGTTAACGTGTAGTTGAAATCGCAACAATACAATACAAAATAAAGTCTCCGGTCCCTTTGGTGCAGTTGGCGCTGGAATATAATTAAACCTTTTCCCAGGGTTCATACTCCACCTGGAAAACCTGGAAAAGTCATGGAAATTGATATCCTTTGCAAAAGTCATGGAATAGTCGGGGAAAAACGTAAATTTTTGACAAAATCTGGAAAAGTCGGGACATATGCTCATTGTGATGTCAGATCCTCAATTCGCTTTCCTTTTCCTGTGTAGTTTTTTTTTTTAATAATGGAGTTTATTATATTGTCATGGCATAAAAGTGCTTACCTGAGCATTTCTTTAAATATTTGTTTTCGTGCATTATTTTAGATTTAAAAAGTTGATTTGTCCCTACTGAGATATTTCTTCTCTCTCTCTCTCATGCAAAAATTGAAAATTGCCTTCATGTATGTATAAGGCTTGGAGTCTCCCCTCTACTTGAAAATTTGAATTTTTGCCCCTGCATTTGTGTGCTCGAGTATAAACACTCATTTTTACACACTTTTATTTAACTGTATTCGTCACCGAAGTTACGCAATTTTCGATCACTATCACTGCATAAATTATCTCCAAGCTTTGCACACGAGCTTATCTTTAATTGACAACACAATGTTCCATCCATTTTATAATTTATTATAACAGTAATTTGGAAAAAACAATAATTTTACCTCTGAGGAAATTATTAGAATTATTATTTGTCGAATGGCAATGATAGCTTTGTTTGGATTGTTGGATAATGCAACAGTGTTTTGGATTTTAAAATACTCAAATCATGAAGACATTTAAAATTTTTCTTAAAAATGAAGACGTGTAGCTTAAAACGTTTTTTACGTGTTTATTAATTATTTCTTCTTTTTCCAGGAAATGGAAAATGTCTAGGATTCCGCGGATCCGAACCCGAATATACCTGGTTGACGTACGGAGAGGTGAGCTAACTCTAAACGCTACTTTCCCTCCCTTTTCCACACGATGGGAGCATCCAATTAAGAGTGTTTCACTCGTTGCAGGTGATAGAGAGGGCGAAGGGAAATTTGCCTGTGGACTGGTGGCAATAGGGATGCGTCCCGGTCAGAACTCTTTCATCGGAATTTATGCTCAAAACTGCGTGGAGGTGAGTGGAGACGCCATTTTTCCATCTCGGAATTCTTTCGTCGAGTCTGTTGCGTCTTTCTTGTTTCGTTTCGGGCATCTAGTTGCCACCCCTTTTGGTGTCACTGAACGCGATGTTTGGTGCGGGGTTGAAAATGACTCATTTCTAATCGGGGTTCGTTGATTCAAACCAAGTGATTTTTTTCCCCAGAAAAGTTACGGGTTTTACAATGTTACAACGTTAGAAAGTATTGTAAAAATGAAATATGTTGCAAGGACGACCACTGTTTCAAACAAAACTTCCTAGGTCCATCTGTCTGTGTGCATAACATATATGCTAATATTATAAAGCTGAAGAGTTTGTTTGCTTGAACTACTGGTCTGATTTGAAACATTCTTTGAGTGTTAGACAGCCCATTTATCGAGGAAGGCTATAGGCTATATATCATCACGCCAAGACCAATAGGAGCGGAGCTCCGAAAATTGCATAAAATAGTCCTTTTCTATCGGAAGAAATGGTCGCATCCTTTCGAGCTTGATACCATCGGAAAGCACGTAAAAGGTATCCTAGAAGAGTTCTGTCCTTTGTGCTGAAATTGGAAGCCTCTAAATGAAATAGAAAAGAAGTTATGAGCGTATTGCTCTGTAGTTTGAAAGTATTTTTTCACGGTAATCAAGTTTGATTTGATTTGACTCTGATGATGACCGTTTTATTTTATTTGCATTGTTGAATCGTTTAAATCAATTGTTACAGATGCCGTGTGAACAAACAAATCAATGCAGTTGCCATTGTTAAACAAATCAAATATATCGATAATCAACGTATGTCCTTGTATTTGCAAAATATAATTTAAGATAGACCGTGCAACGCCGGGCGTCGCAGCTGGTATTTCATAAGTGTAGAACTAATTACTACTTTTTAAATTTTAAAATATTACTCTTATTCTTCAAGCATCTTAACAGCAAAGCATCATTCAACTTAGAATTCATAATAATCATGAACTGTTCTCTGTTTTTTATCTTAAAAAAATAAACATAATGAGCTCTCTTAAACCTAATAGCTTAAGGTTTTTTTCCTTCTAAAATATTTTTTTATCATAGATGTTTTCAATAAAGATATTTCATTAAAACAAAAAGTTTATGTTTTTAATAATGGTCTGAGCATATGATTTTCCTGTTCTAAATGGGTAAAAATATTTCAGGCTTTTTTATTTATAAAATAGAAAAATGATTAAAGTACACTCAATGCAAAAATGAAGTGCACGCAATTGTTACTTTTTGTTCAGCTTTCATTTAGCAAAATAATTCGGATTAAATGTGTTCATTTTTTTTCTGTATTTATGAATGTACTATTATTCCTGGTAGGGTTAAGTAAAGTTTCGTTTGAGTCATGCATTTGTATTAAAATTTGTTTATTATGATTTAAAAATATTTATTGCTGTGAAAATCGCTTAAGGTTGTGTTTTTGCACATTGATTAACATGCCATGTTGTTTCTATGAATGTAACATAATAAATATCCAACAAATTTAAGGTATTTTTAAAAAAATAAAAAAAAATCCGATTTAAATCAAAAATATCTGATTTCAATAAAAAAAAATGAAATAAATCACGAACCCTGTTTTTGATGTATTTTAAATTTGTTTTATGTGTCTGTCTAAAAATATACAAACAGTATAACGTTTAAGCACATGAAATGTGTTCATTCCGTTACATATCAAAATGTCATCGCCATGGCTCAAGTCTGGGAAAATAGGACAAATGAGCATTGTACTGAATCTTTGATGCGTATAGAGTGAACGAACTTCGTATGCTAAAAAGACATTCTGCTGTCTGTAGTTTTTAAGACAGACACTTCAAAAAATTAAAATTGCCTCAAAAAATGTATAAGTTTCAACTCTTCTATACTGACCAAACACCAACAATAGTGCTCAGTAATATCAAAAAAATGTATAGTGTTGATTTTCTTGTGCTGCCTTTGATTGTGTATATGGAATGAACCAAAAGTTTGAGCTATATGCAACACTTCCCTAGATATGCAAAAAACAAAAGAGAGAAATAATGCCATGCAGGCCACACAACAGTTTTTTGGCTCTTGGAGCTCAGCTTTTCACTCAGATATTGTGTTTCTCTTTAACCCATTGATGGCCCGAAGTTTCGTTCCACAATGAAATAGTGTTTCATACTTGCCGGATTGTGTGTAAAATTTATGAATTTTAGCTGCTTTTTACCGCTACTGAGCCGCTACTTTTTTACGGATTTCGAAATCCGATTGCATCTGCTGTTGTAAAACCCTTTTGGTTTTACTGTGTATGTGATTCTGCCGTTTGGATACCCCTATTTTAGTGTTGACTATTATTTTCACCGCATCTTATATTTCATCTTGTTTAATAGAGGACTTTCACGCTCGCTCGCCCTTTTGCCCCCGCCAATGCAAAACTTTCAACCCAGTTGCACCCGAGACTAAAGTAATTTATATTATTTTACAAATGAGAATGTATACTGTACCAGGGTTCGCGCTAGACCTCGCGATTCCCACAATATTTTTTGAAATCCCACTCAAAAAAAGTTCGTTTGCGCGCTGTTCCCGCTACTAGCGTTCGAAACATCGCGAAACGAAACTACTATTCTAAACTGATATTTCAAAACAAACTAAATGGAGTATGTTAGTTTTCAACTGCCATCTTATCCCCATTAATGAAAAGAAGAATCTAGGAACCCTATTTATCATATATAATAACATGTGGTAAAGATTGACAACTTCTTCATTCTTTAAGATTATTGAACAGTTCAAGGGCAATGGAATTGCAGACTTATCTTCATTCATTCTATTCACAAAGGACAAAGTCAAAAAAAGGAGTGGGAAAGGGAAATCTTCCTTGGTCTCTAAAAAGCTTAATCCATTTTGTGTGAACCTTGTTAATGTTTATTCTTTCCTTGCTGAGCTCCTTGCTATGGATTACATACTCATCTTTAATTACATAGTTTGTATTAGATCATGTTTGGACAGTTTAGTAATATTTTTAAAAGCAAAACGTTCCCACTTAAATTTTAAAAATCCCACTTAAAATTTTGGTCAAGGTGGAAAATCCCACCTTGTACATACCAAATCAGAGTCATTGTTCACTAGTAAGTGGTTATTTATAAATAGTTGCTTTTGTTAAAGTAACTTAATTGTTCATGTTAACTAGTTTTGTAATGGCAACAGTATTGCTGTCTCGTTCTTTCTATTGTAAAGCTTAAATTCAGTGAGTTAATAAAATGTCTCTTTAGCTTTTGTTATAAGAAATTCTTCTGTCTTCAATCAACTCTGCTAAGTGTACTAGTAGTAGCACAATGAAGTAAGAATACGATATATCTATATAGTTTAATAGGTTATGTCTCAATACTCTAATAGCTTTAGGGGATAAAAGTGAATTTTATGAAGTGTTAGTTTTTGTGTTGCAAAAAAATTTATTTACACCAAAAGCGGACCATTCTTGAAGTAAACTTATGGAAACCCATAGTCATGCTAAAGAGAAAAATAAACCGTTTAACAGTTGTAGTTATTCTTTAAGTAACGAATGTTAATACTGCTTCAATGAAGTCATTGCATTTGTCATTTGCATGAACTGTTCTCTGTTTTTTATCTTAAAAAAATAAACATAATAAGCTCTCTTAAACCTAATGGCCTAAGGTTTTTTTCCTTCTAAAATATTTTTTTATCATAGATGTTTTCAATAAAGATATTTCATTAAAACAATACTGATGACCATTGCTGATTTACTGATGACCACTTTGAAAAGTTGTATAGTTTGGCATTAGAAACAGTGATAAATGAGTGGGGAAAATAGTAAACAAGTGAAGCTCGAAGGGTGCTGTAAGTACTTAACTTACAAGGAAACATTCTCTCCCAACCATCGGGGATTTAAACACGACACATGGGATCGGAAACTGCACCACCTGAATAGTAAAAACTTGAAATTCTAGCAGCAGATGTCAAACGAGAAGTTATTTTGCAAAAATGCACTCTATATCGGAGGAACATGTATTTGCCACGCATGAGAATTTTGATTCCATTTTATTGCTTCAGGCAAGCTGTACCTATTTATTTTTGTTGAATCTGCCCTCCTTAGCCGTTATCATTTTTCTTGATGATTCATCTTTTGATGCATTCTTTTTAGTGACTGAATTTTTTTCTCCATTTCAGTGGATCTTGACAGAGCAAGCTTGCTACAATCAATCTGCTGTGATAGTTCCCCTGTACGATACCCTGGGTCCCAACGCTTGTTCTTTCATCATCAACCAAGGTGAGCACTCGACTCCCGACTGCATAACTGAAATTTTAGTTATTATTGTTCGAAGTAAAAGTCATGCGTACACTACACATAGGTGAAACTCGGTGGTCGCCACTCAGTAATTGATTGTCAACTTAAAGTAGTAAACGTGAAGAATAAAAAGCGTGTTAACGATCACCACCTCTGCTGCAGAAACTTAACAATAAACTTTTTTTTTTTATTGGATAGGTGCAGGAGTGTAGCAATTTAACAATGGGGGGAGGGGGGCTTAAACAATTTCATTTCCAAATGCTCAAAATTATTTTGAAGAATAAAAATGTAATTAGTATCACTGATTGTTATTAATATTAATTACAAAAAATCACTAATAAATGAATATTTTTATAGAGCAATAAAATAAATTCATAGTTTTCATAAAATAACTGAAATGCTTATTCAGTATGATTTCTGATGGGGTGGGGGAGCTTAAGCCCCCTGAGCCCCATTTCGTATGTGCCTGGATTGCTGTCCCAGTTGGATTTGAAAAATGAATTTAGAGAAAGTGACATTATGCTATCCAGGACCCTGTTTACCATTAGGCCTGGGCCTAGGGCCCCCACTTTGAGGGGAGCCCCTAATTTTGGTTATAATTATTTTTTTTTTTTTTTTGGTAATTTAAAATTAAAAAAAATATTTAGCAATAAGCATCTTTCAAAAACAAACTGTTAGTGTTCTGTTGCTTCACAGAAAATTTGTATTATTAACTTATTTTATAAACACAAGGAATTTTCACGCTGGGGGGCCCCCACATTTTGGTCTGACAATTTGAAATTTGAAAAACAAAATCGATTTTGCATTTTGGGGGGCACCCAGATTTTATCCAAACATTTTGCAATCTAGAAAATAAAATCATTTTGCACGTTGGGGGCTCCCAAATGTTAATCTGACGCTTCGACATTTGAAAAGCAAATTAGTTTTTGCGCTTTGGGGGCCCCCAAATTTTGGTGTGACTGGCAAGTTTTACAAGCACATATTTTTATTGCGTGAGGGGCCCCCAAACATGAGTTATGCCTATAGTGATTCAAAATGTAAATCAGGCCCTGTATTTCTTGTTTGGGACTGAGTCAATGTCTACTTCAAAGTAAGAATCGTAAATCCGTGGATTTCTTTGTTCCACGTCTCATCAACGTCTCCATCTCTTCCTCGACTCGGAAAGGATTCGGTGGGGTGATCCGAGATGAACTTATTGAAGGGGCCTGAGCTTTAAATAATGTAAAATTGGATATGTATGATTATGTATCTCTGCTTATAAACATCAAGGAATTTCTCTGGACACTGAATCCCTTTTCCAGCGGAGATCGTCATCGTGGTCTGTGACAAGGAGGAGAAGGTGAAGTCCCTTCTGGAGCAGAGGGAGCAGACCCCCAGTCTGCAGCACATCGTGGTGATGGGGTCCATCGGTGAAGACGTCAAAGGACTGGCCATCACCAAAGACGTCAAGCTGCACTCCTTCACGGAGATCGAAGTGAGTGCTTTCTCTCGAATCGGAATGTGCATGCTCATCATCGGGCGACGAATCCTTAGAAGATGATTGGCCGATCCGTTGTGACGGTTATCTTCGATTCAACCGTTTTGACTTAGAATGAGTTAATGCAGTGCTTGTTTCCATAAACGATTGTTGATTTTCCTCCTTTTACATCATTTTCTAAAAATAGTCTTTTGAAACTTCATTCAAATTTTAATAATTCAAAAAAATGGAAGATCCACTCTTATGGCCGAAATCGGGGGGGAAAAATGTTACATTGAATGATAGTAAATGAGCATTGGATGTGGCACTAGATTTTGTATAATAAAAAGCTATCAAGGTCATTCAGTACACGAATAGAAATAAAATTGCAAATTTTAGCCCTGAAATCTATGGTACAATTTCAATCTCCTTACAATGATTTTTATCCTAAAAGCATCTTTAATCTGTTGTGTTAATTAGGCGGATATTTTCTTTCATTTCTGCGGAAAGTAAAACTCTGTACTTGTAGTTTTGTAGATGTTTTGAAGTGTGTCACTTATCTAAAAGCGTTTTTTGTCTTTCCCTCAGGACATCGGTAAAGAAAAACCCGTTCCTACCCTGGTGAGTGGACTTTGATGTACCATTTTCCTTTTGTTCTCTTGTTTTTTAACATTTGTTTTTGAGGAACCTATCTATTTTGTACATGCTATTTATACTGTATGGATTAATTTTGCAACCGTTTGTAGTTTCTAAAGTTAAAATTTTGTAATGCTTCATCACCTCCACATAAGATTCATGGGTGATTTTGACCGAAATTCTACAACATTTCTGAAAATTTTAGAGAATCTGTTTCAAAAATTAAATAGGTTAATAAGTTAAATTGTTTTCTAAAAATATTTTGATTTATTATTGTTTCTTTGAAGCATTATATCTAGATAATAATCTAATAAATTTATATATTATAATATTCCTGGAAAAGATTGACTTCTGGTATTAATATTACAGAACTTTCATTTAACTATTTGAAGGATTCTTTTATTATATATATATATATATATATACATATGTAACAGAAATGTAGCAAAATATTTTACTACATTGACGTTATATATGTTTTACCTAAATTTTTGCTGCTTTGCTCTTGTTAAGTGTTTATTTTTCCGTTTTAACTTTTTTTTCCTGAAATCTATCTTCCTTTATATATATATTTATTTGTGTATCAAAGGTAAAAGGCACACTATGTCACAAAAGTAATATTTTTTCTACATGCCATGCTAAATGGAAAAAAAATTAGGAGACTGACAACCGGTAATTCTTTAAGAAAACAAATGTTTAATTTCTGGAAAGAGCCAATTGAATGAAAAACAAATGACTAAACAAATTTTGTATACATGGTGAAACCAACCGGGAAATCGGAGAATTCTCAAGGAAGTTTTATGTTCTGGAAATTATTAGGCAATAATCAGGGGATATTTAAAGTTTCCCCAAATAATCAGGGAAAATTATCATTTTCAATATCCAAACCGTCTCAATTTCCGATTTCCCATTAGTTGAAAGAATGAATTTTTTCAAAAATACGCATTTGAAGAAGAAAAATTTATAAAAACATAAAATAATTGTGGGGAGGGGGGTGATCTTCCTTCTTTAAAAAAAAAAAAAATTTGGATTAAGATTCTTAGATTTAAAATTCTCACCAGTTGCAGTTTATATTACTTTGAAAATTTAGCTATTTTATCTTTTCTCTCACCCCCTGAAAAAAAAAATAGGGAATGGCACAAACCTCAGATGGAAAAGTACAGTGCACCCCTCCTAAATAATTTTTCTGGTTTCACCACTGTGATACTGTCATTACATATGACAGTGATGCTGTATAACTCACAATTAAAATTATAATATCAGGGAAATTTTTGGATCTCAATCAGTGAATTATCAGTGGTTTTTGTTCTTGGATTCTATTTCCACCAAAATAAAAAAAAAAAAAGGACATGGTGCCTTTACCTCTGATATACAAATCTATTTATACATGAATGTATTGCCTGTGTGGGGGTGTTTACTTAATTATATAATTTCAAATGTGTGGCATCAGAAAATTACATGTGAAGTTCAGTTACTTTTTGGCTCGCCCATAAGATTGTGCAAAGGAAAAAGCAACTTTAGATTAAAGAATTTTTGTATTATGGAAAAGTTTTACTGCATTTTAAAGTATTTTTAATTCATCTATTAACATCCTGATATATGTATTTATCAGGGCTCGAAAAATCTTTAAAATTTTGCATGTCCTGCTGAGCATTTTTGCCTAAAAAATACATGCCTGAACAAAATTTTTACATGCACAGAAGTTGTTTTATTGCACATCAATAAAAACATTTGAATTTGTCGCATAACAATAGTCAGACAAAAATGAAGTTAACAGCTTCATATCTGAATCAAGAATGATTTAAACGTTAATCTAAATCATTAAAGGATTATATTACAAACAAAATATTACACATTAGTCATTTAAAGTAAAAATTTGCAAAATTTAAATTGTATTACCAATTTTATTGCTGACATGCATACCTGTCAACATGTCGGTTTTGAACTCCGGCAAAGATGCAGTGATTTTTCAATAAAATACGAAATAATAAAGTTTTAGACAGAAATGTTAAGTTAAAAATGACATGCCCTGGTGGGCATGTAAGGGTCGACAATTTATGCCCGATCAGAATTTTTACATGCCCAAGCAATGTAATTTTCGAGCCCTGGGGTATAGGTGGTAAAAGAAATTGGATCACCCTGGTATTTTCACAACAATGGGATCTGTGAGAAGTTTTGGTCGACCGATTGACGATGAATGTTTGAAATTATGCAAAACTTATGAAATAAGCATTTAACAGCAGGAATCCGATAATCGTTTACTTTATTTATGGAAATACATGGCCAAAACTAAAAAGTACAACGTGAAGTACATCAACGTTGCCAAGTGGAGGGCGAAAAAATAATAATTTATGATATTCAAACATTTCCATGTTACTTTTGTTTATTTTTGACAGGGTTCGTTGATTTAAATCGGCTTGATTTAAATCATGATTTAAATCGCGATTTAAATCAAGTGATTTTTTTTCAAAAAAATCATGGATTTTACAATGTTAGAAAGTGTTGTAAAAATGAAATAAGTTGCAATGACAACCACTGTTTAAAACAAAACTTCCTAGGTCCATCTGTCCCTGTTCAAAACATATTTCATAAGTTTTTATAATTGCAATTTTTAAATTTTACAATATTACTCTTATTCTTCAAGCACCTTAACAGCAAAGCATCATTCATTCAATCATTCAACTTAGAATTCATAATAATCATGAACCATTCTGTTTTTTATCTTAAAAATAGCATTTTAGATCATTTTCATAAATACCACAATAAATAATTCAGGATGATAGTGTTTAAAACAACAATTGTTAGAATTTAGAATAAGCATCCTTAAAGTTTCATCCCATGTCCCCTAATAGCTTAAGGGTTTTTTCCTTCTAAAACATTTTTTTATCATAGTAGTGTTCAATAAAGATATTTCATTAAAACAAAACGTTTCTGATTTTAAAAATGGTGTGAGCATTTGATTTTTCTATTCTAAATGGGTAAAAATATTTCAGGCTTTTTATTTATAAAATAGAAAAATGATTAAATTACACTCAATGTAAAAATTAAGTACACACAATTGTTACTTTTTTTAGCTTTCAATAGCAAAATAATTCAGATTAAATGTGTTCATTTTTATTCTGTATTTACGAATGTATATTATTCCTGGTAGGGTTAAGTTTCGTTTGAGTCATACATTCGTATTAGAATTTGTTTATCATTATTATTATTTAAAAATATTTATTGCTGAGAAAATAGCTTAAGGTTTTGCTTATTGATTAACATGCCATATTGTTTCTGTGAATGTAACATAATAAATATCCAAAAAAATTAAGGTATTTAAAAAAAAAAAAAAAAAATCTGATTTAAATAAAAAAAATCCGATTTTTTTTTTTTTAATTAAAAAAAATAAATAAAAAAAAAATCACGAACCCTGATTGTTGAACAGAAAGATTGTTACAATTAAAACCTCTACTTACTTTTTTTGTCATCGACTTGGCAACTTGGATGCACTTCACATTGTACTTGCTGTTTCTCTTCCATAGTTTTTTTTTTTTTTGTAAGCTGGTGCTATACCTCATATTAATGTTTTTGATTGAAAATGACCTCTTGACCTTCACAGCCCCCGCTACCTTCAGATGTCGCCACTGTCTGCTACACGAGCGGGACTACGGGAGATCCCAAAGGTGTGGTGCTCACTCACTCGAACATTATCATCGATGCCTGTGCGGTCATCGCTCAGCTGGTGAGCATTAATATTATCTAATTATTAAATAAATAAGGGACCCTTTTTTAGCACTTCATTTTTACCTGTGGCTTATAGGGGGGAGTGGAATTTCAGTGAAATTCGGAAAATCAGGGATTTTTGTTCCCTTGTTTGATTTATCCCGAAATTACAACGATATTATCTGTAATCATTAATTTTAATCAACTTTCCTCATTAAAATTCAATTCTAAGATTTATTTTTCCCAAAAGAAATATTTTATTTGCCGCTTTTCATACGTTTGTTTCCCACACATCGAAATATGCAATGTTTTTGCATTTAATGTTTTGGTAGGAAACGTTTCGATGTTTCTTATCCTCCTCAGACCCCAGAACTAAGCACAAGCAAATTTTGACGCAATTTTTGGTTCCCTGATTTAAAAAATGATTACAAAACAAAATAACTAAATTTTTTTTTTTTAATTTTAATTAATAATTAGTTTAAATCATAATGAATGCCCAATTTCCATGTTTTCCATGTTTAAAGCGAAGTAAGCTATCTGTTGATTCATTTCAAAAACATTTGGGTGTTTTAGCTTTCAAATTGCAGAAACAGTAGCTAATAAACCGTATTTTAAAATGTACACAAGTGGGTGGTACACTTGGAATGAAGAGGTTATCCTTTGTTAAAAAGTAAACAAAGAATATTGCTGTATGTTTTCATTAAAAGTTTGATATTAATCGAAATTTTAGTAATCGTGATCGTAAGGGCGAACCTTTGAAACGTTGAAGATTAAATCTTTAGTTTTATTTTATGTTTCAATTTTTAAATGCATGCATATTTCTTCAGATCGTTTCAACTACTTAAAATTGATCAAAAAAAAAAAAAAAAAAAAATCCAATTAATCAAAACAGACCCTTCACAAGATTCCAAACTTCTAAATCGTACTTTTTACACCACTATTTATTAAAAAATTGGAAAATAGTAATTAAATGTTTCATCACTATATGTTTAAATTTTTAATTTTCGCAAAGTTATTTGATTTTCCACAAAAACCTCTTTAAAATTCACAAAGAACCGACCCTGCTGGATCTGCCTTGAGTGGCAACTGCTTTTTCCATTGTAGCCCATGATTGCAACTCAACCCAAAAATTGCAGTGTGTTCTATTGTTATATATTTTGTTCATATTTATTTCATATACATATATATTTAATATTTTTCTTCTGTTGTACAGTCATTTAGGGTTGATTTTGAACCACTTCTTTTTTTTGTGTCGATGCTGCATGTTGCTGGCTAGGCTATAAAATCAGTTTTGTGTTCATTATTTTAACGTGATAAGCAGGGGTGGTTCTGATCTGAAATTCTCCTTCATTTCCGAAAATTTCGAGGGCCTATTCTAAAAATTAAAAAAAAAAAAATTTTTTACGAAAATTTTTCAATTTAATTAATCCTAAGATTTCTTTGACGAATAATATCTGTACTTTTTTTTCTTCCTGCAGTCAAGCAAAATATTTTCTGCTACTTTAAAAAACTTTCAAGACAACATAATAATGTTTCGAAGGGGGAGATATCATTAATATTAGGCCTTACATTTAATAATTACTTAAAGCTAATTTTTTTATGCTCAAATATAAATACATACACATACGTCTGAATCGTATGTTGGGGGGGGGGGGGGAGCATGGTTACCTAGGTACATATGTAATTTTTATTTTAAATTAATGGCGCAAACTTTTTCCGAAAACATCAATTCAATTTTTGTTCAAATTAGAATCTATTATTTTAATTTAATTTTAATTAAATTTCTTTCAAAATTGCTCAATGTTTTTTTTTATTTTAACAGGTGTAAAGAAAAAGAAGCAAAATATAATCATCCAAAAATTTATATTGAGCTTTAGATTAATAAAAATTTAGTTCCAAAAATTTCTATTTGCCGAGAATCACCCATGGTTATCAGTTTGTGACACTGTACACATCCAGGCATTCTGCAGTCACTGCTTGGAAGCTATTTTGAAGTTTTTGAATTTGTTGTATGTTGTGTGCACTATCAGGAATGGTAGAAATCCTGAGATGGTTATGAAATAAAAAATTTAAAATGTTAAGAAATTTAATTTTTCTGGTTCAAAGTTGCTGTAATAGTGTTATTAAAATAATTCTTTTTATATTAATATCACTTTTCTGACATGGTATTTCTTAATTTTTGGTGGCAATACTTTAGGAGTTCTTCAGTTTTATGCCAATAGATGCAATGTCAGGATATAAGTGTGGCAATTAAAAACGTAGGAATTGTAGATGAAAGTTTCCCTGATCGACCGTAATTGGCCTCTGCGTTTCTTTAAATGTATAAAACATTTGTTGTATTACTTTAACTTCCAATGTTTTATTACTTTATTATTGTCTGGGAGGTATTTGGACATAGACACAACACCTCCCTCAGTAGAAAATGTTGCATTATTTTGGATTTTTTTCCACTGCCAGACAGGGTTCGTTGATATTTAAATCGAGTGATTTTTTTTCAAAAAAAAAAAAAAAAAAATATCAATGATTTTACTGTTAGAAAGTGTTGTGAAAATGAAATATGTTGCAATTACAACCAGTGTCTAACAAAACTTCCTAGGTCCATCTGTCTGTGTGCAT
The DNA here is from genome assembly GCA_038502835.1 of Octonoba sinensis. Classification (NCBI taxonomy): domain Eukaryota; kingdom Metazoa; phylum Arthropoda; class Arachnida; order Araneae; family Uloboridae; genus Octonoba; species Octonoba sinensis. The sequence goes on from CM076599.1 coordinate 180,270,521, forward strand.
AACTAGAGATGGGAATGGTCGGGAAAAAAACGGAAATTTTGGGGGAAAAACCTGTTTTTTTCGGGTTTTTTCCGAAGGGGTTTATTTCCACCCGGAAAAATTGGAAATTTTGAAATTGCTATTATAAAATAATACATTCAGAAATTTATAATAGTTACATTCCAGTTTTTTTTCTTTGAATATTTTATATTTTTAAATATTTTTCCTTTGAATATTTTATATTTTTAAATATTTTTTTCTTTGAATATTTTATATTTTTTAATAATCTTTAAATATTTTATATATTTAAATATAACATAACACAAAGTTTCCCTTTTGTACGAGAAAAAAGAACAGAGATATTTAGTTTCAAAGCTTGGAATTCTTTCTAATTTTCTCGGACATTATTAAGGGGTCAGTTAAAAAATCCGAATGAAGTATTCATTGAACAATGAATAGAATGAATACTTCATTGAACATTTTTAACCAACCCCTTAATGCAGGCCAAAATATCTTGAAAAAATCCCAAACATTGAAACTAAATATCTCTGTTTATTTTTGTCATGCAGAAGGGACACATTTTGCGTTATGTTCCGTAGGATGGGCGGGCGTCAACTTTTACTAAAATATGTCTATAAAGAATGGGTGACTGTATAAAAAGTTAATTTCTGCAATTTTCACAAAATTGATTTTTTTTTAGTTTAAAAATGTTATTATCATAAATGCTTACAATATTTAAACATTTTTATCACTGGAAGTATATGTTTGTGACCAACGGTTGCTGAGATAAAAGCCTCCTAAGCACTTTGATTTGCACCCTGTATACATACATACATACATACATATAAATGCATTAACAAACTTTGGGGGGAAAAAAACTAAACAACTTTGTAAAAAAAAATATTTGATAATTTACAAAAGTTACATATGCTAAAATCTATTTGCTTTATAACCATTACTTCTGTTCTCAGTTAATTACTTTTACATTAAAAATAATGATAAATCAATTTAAAAAAATGTTGCTTTAAAATTTATGATTAACTTTGGATTCAAATTTAATTTTATTTTTGTGATTAACTTTAATCCGAATCAGTATCTAAATTTATTGAAGCAACGCTGCTGGAAGATGAACATTCACATTCCATTGCAATACTGGACTTGGACTCTTCATTAAAAAATCCCAAATTCCAGTGAATAGCAACCAATTTGATGTGAACTAAACAGTATTTTAAGCTTTGCTTCAGCTTTAGAATTCTAAACGTAAACCAATACAAATACTGTTTTGGTTTGGGTTTAGATTAGAAAGCTTAACAGAAATTAATGTAGTTCTGGTTTGTATTTAGACTGTAAAATAAATTAAAACTAAATAAAATCTTTTTACAGACAAAAAAAATATATTGCAAGAATTTTTTTTTCAAAACAAACTTTTAAGCAATGAAAGATTTGATATTGACAATATTTATAATGACAGCCACATTTTCTTTCTTTAAATTGCAGCATTTATCTAGTTAAAAGGAATGATTGTGTAAATGGATTAATATTTCTTTCAAACTATAGTAATATTGTTACTTTTCTTTTTTTGAAAAAAAAAAGCTTTAATGGCAGTTTAAAATAGAAAATGTTATTGTAATGATTATACAAAAGGTCAGAGGATCAGTAAGGTTACAAAGATATAATGAAAAAAAAAACATTTACGCATTTTTTTTTTCAATAGAAACACCCCCAATCCCAAAAACTATTTTAAAAAATCCATTTTCACTTGTAAAAAATCATTTTTTCCAATTTTTCCAGAAAAAAACCGGAAAAAAACTGTTTTTTTTTCCACCACCTCAAAATGTCCGGAAATTTTACATCCCTATGCATAACATATTTCATAAGTTTAGAACTAATTACTATTTTTTTAATTTTACAATATTACAATTCTTCAAGCATCTTAACAGCAAAGCATCATTCAATTCTTCAAATTAGAATTCATAATAATCATGAACCATTTTGTGTTTTTAGAATTTTTTGTGTTTCTAATAATAGTATTTTAGAATAATTTCATAAATGCCACACAATAAATAATTCAGAATGATAGTGTTAAAATAACAATTGTAAAAATTTAGAATATGTATCCTTAAAGTTTCATCCACGTCCCCTAATAGTTCAAGGTTCTTTCCTTCTAAAATATTTTTTATCATAGAAGTTTTCAATAAAGATATTTGATTAAAACAAAAAGTTTCAGTTTTTAGTAATGGTGTGAGCATATAATTTTACTAAATGGGTAAAAATATTTCAAACTTTTTCATTTATAAAATAGAAAAATGATTAAAGTACACTCGATGTAAAACTTAAGCACACACCATTGTTACCTTTTTTCAGCGTTCAACAGCAAAATAATTCAGATTAAATGTGTTCATTTTCTCTGTACTTATGAGTGTACTATTATTCCAGGTAGGGTTAAGTAAAGCTTCCTTTGAGTCAAGCATTTGTATTAAAATTTGTTTATCATTATCATGATTAAAAACATATTTGCTGGTGTGAAAACAACTTAAAGTGTATGTTTACATATTGATTAACATGCCATATTGCTTCTATGAATGTTACATAATAAACATCCAAAATATTTCGTCTTTTTAAAAAAATTTAAAAAATCTGATTTAAATAAAAAAAATATACAAAATCACGAACCTTGCTGTCAGGGTACCTAACAATGTAATGAAGGTGCGACAACATCTCAACATTATGAGCTGTCAAATAATTTCAACTTGCTCATTTTCCATTGTGTTAAAAAGGTTTTTTTTCCCTTTAAGTAAAAAGTCCAAATGAGCTGACGTGTGTCTGTCTGTTGCAGGGTGAATATGCGCCAAACAAGAATGACGTGATGATGTCCTTCCTGCCCCTCGCACACATGTTGGAGAGGCTGTGCGAAGTGAGTTCAGTCTCCAAAATCGACTGCTTCATTTCAATTTCCTACGCTGCAGAAATTTTTAGTCCTACTGAACACCAACCATTTTCGGTGATCAGTTGGTGTGAGTAGAGTTCAGGGTTCATACTCCGCCTGGAAAAGTCATGGAAATTGATGTCCTTTGCGAAAGTCGGGGAAAATCGTAATTTTTTAACAAAACCTGGAAAAGTCGAGGATTTTTTTCCCCCTACCAGGGACACCTTGGAGGGAACCTACGCTCGTCGCGATATCAGATCCTCGATGAACTCGCCTTCCTTTTCCTATATAGGTTTTTTCATTATAGAATGGTGTTTATTACATCGTCATGGCATAAAAGTGCCTACCTTGGCATTTCTTTAAATATTTGTTTTCATGCGTTATCATAGAGTTAAAAAGCTGATTTGTCCCCACTGGGATCATCCTAATTTTTATTTTATTTTATTTATTCTTATATTTTATCTTTTATAGTTTTAAATTAGCTTTTTAAAATTTAAGTGTAAGAAAAATAATAAAAAAAGATGGATGCAACTATGAAAGCTAATATCTTTTGGCAGTATTGCGTCACAAAATTTTGCTTTTGAAATTCTATAGACTATAAATTCTATAGTATAAGTTTGCTATCTTCATGAGCATCTGTGGAATTTTTTAATATGAGGTTAATATAATTGTATAAAATGTTATGGCGGGCACATTTAACGCACAAGTAGTGCATTTGCTAATAAAGATATTTATTTGGAATGTTTACCTGGAATTCTGCTTTGATCTACTTGGAAAAGTCATGGAATTTTGTTTTTGTCTATTTGAGTATGAACCCTGAAAGTTGAAAATGATTTACTTTTTTATGTATTTTAAGTGCCTGTCTAAAAAAAAAAATACAGACTGCAGAATGTTTGTTCATTAACTCATCTACACGTTAAAATCCATAACGATTGGCTCATTTTTCCTATTTTCATAGACATGAGCCAATGACATTCAATACGTAACGGAGTCCACACATTTCTTGTCCTAAGAATACTGTCTATATTTTTTTAGACAACCACATAAAATAAATTCAAGTTCATCAGAAACAAATAATTTTCAACTTTACACAAACATCGTGTTCAGCAACACCAAAATGGGTGGCAACTGAACGCAAAGTTTTTTCAGTGTAGCGTAAAGGCCTGCCTTTGAATTAAACTGCTTTTTTAAAAAATTTCTTTGTTCGTTATCAATTGTCTCTTTCCCCCCAATCGCAATCCTTTATTATTATCTATATATAAATAGGCAAAGACAAAACTGTTAAGAATAATTTTCTAATCTGTTTTTCAACCAATTTTCTAATTTTTTTTTTTTCTTTTTTGTTTAGTAACTATTGACACGTTTTAGTGATATTGCTTAAAATATTTTGGAAACAGTTTATTATTGGTTAAGTTATTTCCCCTTTTCCTTTGTCCGGCAAGCCTGACTTATAATTAACGTTCAGGTGTTATAGATAGCAGATGGCAACACGTCTTTTTTGAGTAAATTATTAGATAACTCCAGTTATTATTATTCAAATTCAACCACTTTTTTTCCCTCCGCCAAAGCCTATGTGCCTTTGGGAATTATTAGTTGATTATTATTTTGCAAATTGATATTAAGCAAATATTTTTAAATTCATGTTTTCACACCCTGTTTGATGATATTGAAATTTACTGCTGAATCAAAATACCAGCTTTGTTAATTATTTCATGTGGGTCATTTGGATCATTGATATTATTGATTCTTTTATTTAAAATAGCCAACTCTCTCACTCAGAATGCACTAAAATCCCTGATTTAATCGAGTTAATGTACATTTCTAACCAACTTACACAAGAAGAATGGTTATTCATATCATATGTATGCTTTTTGTTTGTTTGTGCATCAATGACTTCTCCCTGGATGAACCGATTTCAACGTTTTTTTTGTAAAAATCGATCAGTGTTGGTCTTCCATATGGTTACCTTCATTTGATCATATTTGATAGTTTTAAAAAAAAACGTGGATGGAAAATGAGCAATTATTTGTTTTTTCATCCATAACTTTAGATTAAATCAACCAATTTTAATTATTTTTTTTAATCGATAGAGGATTGTCCAATTTAAATATCGTACATCGGTTTGACTACAGTTGTTCTTTAGAAAGGACGTTATGGATGAGAAGTAAATATTTTCCTTTTAATTGGAAAGGCTTGTCTTGATATTTCTTTGTTGAGTAAATTATTAGGTAATAAATATAAAACTCATTGTTAAAAAGCGTTTTTTGCCCTTAATCAGTAATATTTCAGGCAGATATAACAAGAGTTTGAAGCCTTCTCTGGAAGCAAAAATTAAATCCAGTTAGTTTGTTTGCTCTAGTGACCTTGTAAAAATCGACTTCAAAATGGAAATTAACATACAAATGATTACTTTTTAGTGTCATTCACTCAAAGAAGGTTTTTTTTTTTATATGGATTTTTAAAAAAGTATTTATATAAAAAATGTATTTTCACCAAAAAGAGTAAAATGAAATGATTTCTAGAAAAAAAATAGAACCGACTTCAAATTATAAAGTGTAAGTGAAATATAAATTATTTCTTAATTAATTTTTCTTAAAAAATTAATTTTTTAAATTGAAACATAAATTAATTCTTCATTGATACGACTTTTAAACGTAATTACATTTAAGTTTAAATGAAGGCTTCTCTGAAAAAAAAATTAAATTCATTCGGTTTGTTCTGCACTTTTAAAAATCAACTTCAAAATGCAATTTATCTTACAAATAATTATTTTTCAGTGACAGTCACTCAAAGTGGGTGTGCCATTTGATATGCTTTTTTTTAAAAAATAGAATATTCATGTGAAAAAATGTATTGAGACTAAAAAGAATAGAATTAAAAAATTTTGGGATGAAAGATAACTCGGGCATAAATTAAAATTTGCGGTAAAAAGTAAAAAATAATTAATTTTATAAACAACATCCAATACGACTTTTAAACATAATTTTTGAAGTCTGCAAAATTTTGACAGATAAAATCTTTTGTAAGGATGTAAATTACAAATATAAATGGTCCAGAGTTTGCAACAGTTTCAATGTAAAGCAACTCGTGCTGTAATGATAATTTGACTGACCTAATTTTGAGTTTTTAAAAATTATGTTAGAAGTTATGTCTATGTTGTTTAAAGAATTAATTTAATTTTGCACAATAAAACGCAATTTATAATTTGAAGTTGGCTCTATTTCTTTCCAAAAATTATTCTATTTTATTCTTTTTAGTGTAAATATATTTTTTATATAAGTACTCTATTTTTTAAATGTCCATATTAAAGGGGAAACATTCTTTGGGGATATGGCACTAAAAAGTATCCGTTTGTGTGATAAATTCCGATTTGAAGTCCGTTTTAAAAGGTCACTGGAGCGAAGAAACTGATTGGATTAAAATTTTTTCTTGCCTTCAGTCAAACTCTTGTTATAATTGCTTATAATATCACAGCTTAATGGCAACAAACTCTTGTTTAACAATGAATTAAATGTCTATTAACAATTTTCCCAACAAAGAAAAATCAAATTTGAAGTCTGCTCTATTTTTGTTTCCGATTATTATTGCTTTTTGAATTGTCGATGGACTAAATCTCTCTCGCCTGGCGACAGGTGACGGTGTACATCAACGGGGGCAGCCTGGGGTTCTACCGAGGAGACATCAGGCTGCTGATGGAAGACATGAAGACCCTGCGGCCCACCATCACTCCGGCAGTGCCCAGGTTGCTCAACAGGATCTACGACAAGGTGGGTGCTCCCCTCCTGCCATATCAGACTGTGATCTGAAGATTGAAAATTATTTCGATTTTTCAGAATTGCTTTTCAATTCCAAATTAACTTTTCAATTAATTAATCTTGACATTGGGTTGATGATACACACAGTGGTGTAGTCGGGGGGGGGACGGCATGGCATCGCCCTACCTTTTTAATTGAATACAAGCGTCCCCCAAAAGTTTTTCCATTTTAACATACGGGATCATTCATAAATGATGTCAAGCTTGGGGGTTCGTGACGAGGGGAGGGGGTAACAAGAAGTGTGACATCATGCATTAAGCAACATAGCGTGACGCATGACAAAGAGGGGGGAGGGGGGGGTCCGCTGAAGTGTGACATATTGTGGCAAAGGGGGGGGAGGAGGGTCTAATGTATGGGAAAAAAGTGACGTCATTTATGAACGGCCCCTGAGTGTCCCCCCCACTTTTGATTTCAATTGCCTATCTTCGTATGTATAAGCGTTCCCCCAACTTTTTGTTCACGACAACACCACTGGATACACAATTGCCAACTCTCTCAATTATGGACGGAGACTACCGCAGTCAATCTCCCGATCTTCCATTTTTTAGTTTATTTCTCCGGATTTTTTAAAAGTGTTCTTAATAATTTCCCACTGTTTTAAAATTAAGCTTAACATTTTGATTTATGAGCAAAATTCATGGCAACCCATCAGTGGTGTACACAAGAGGGGGGGGGGGGGATTTAGGGGTTTAAATCCCCCTTGAGCTCAGACAAAATGGCAAAAACTGTCTAAATTAGGGAAATAATAGTACTTTATTACAGACTCTAATTTCTTTGAGTAGTTTTAGAACATTATGAACCCCCTCCTGAAAAAAAGATGCGTACGCCACTGCAACCCATATTATTGCTTTGTAACCAACCATTCATTGCATATTGTACTGTGTGAGAAAACGAGATTTTTAGCTGCCACCATCCTCCTTCCTTCACCTTCAATCGCGCATTATTGCGAGATTTTCTTTCGATTGCATCATGAAATCGACAAATTTGCATGAGCTTGGAAAGATCTGAAATATTTTTGTCTGCAAGGTAAAAGTGCAAACTTATATTTTGGAAGCATGCCAACATCGAACACCTGCTTCACCGAAAGGGAGCGTTGCCTTACGTTACGATCCTTTCGCTTCCTACAAATATTTGATTTGTTTCAAAAGTTAGAAGGTATTTTAACATATACTATCTTAAATAGTCTCCTAATTACAGTTTTTATTTCAAATTCGTAATGCATACTTCTCCCGAAAATTTCATCTAAGCTCAGAAAATTTTATTTTTGCTCAGAATCACCAATGGTTGATAGACGGGTTCACTTTGAAGAGGAACAAGTCAGGTCATTCATGTGATTGTTCAGCTAATTAGCGAATATCTACAAACTGATTTCGTCTGACTCGTGGAAGTCCATTTTTTGATTGTTTTTTCTTGAAACAAGAAGGAACCGAGGTGTGCTATTTGCTTTACAATCTTTGTGTATCCTTCACTAGAACCAAAGGTCTTCGTTTCAACTATTTATTAAAGTTCCATTACAAGTAAATAAACAAAATTGCTATTTATTTTCAAAAAAATTTTATTTTGAAAATATAAACTTCATATGAAAATATAAAAGCAAGCTCTAACTTACTAAATCACCTGAGCAATCAGTTAGTAAAAACAGCAGCAGCAGCTTTTAAAAAAATAATTGGTAATAAAAACTCATTATTTTATTTTGAAAGTTTTCTTTAAAGTTAAAATTTAAATTGAGAGAAAAAAAGTGAATGCATTTTTTTACTTAGGGTGTTCTTTAGATCAACTAATGGCTGTTTAGAGAAGCATGTTCACTTGCTCAGATATAAAAATTCTTAATATGTGGTCAAAAATTTTCCACCTTTTTTTGTGTTTGACCCTATTAGATGTATGAGTTTCACGAAATTGTGAACTCTGAAAAATAAATACTTCGCAAAATTCTGAAATATAAAAGCTGAGTAGTCAACTTTTCAGATGATGCTTTGGCGTTTAATCTCCTGCTCCCGCAGAAACCTCCTCTCCTGTTTTTTAAGAAATGATGTTCTTTTAGTATTTGTACCTCATATGAGTGATAGGGTAGGATGGGGGATAAAAAACCCAAAATAATAGAACTTGAAATTGAAATTTTTATACCAATGTTTTTAATGTTATTTTTCTATGTGTTGGCGACATTTTTCAATCTAAAAAAAGTTAGGTTCTTAAATATGGCAACACAAAAAATATTTTTGTAAACTTTGGGTGATAGTGTGCTAAACACAAGGTTTTACCAACTTCTGAAAAGTTCTATATTCTTTCAAATAACATCCCAAATTTGAAGGATTTCCTCACTAAGAAACTTTGGAGAACAATTCCAGCAAAGCATTTAAAAATAAATATATATTGTCTTTTTTACATCAGTTTTTCTTGGATGGGGTAAAATGGGTCATTGTTAGGCCTAAGTAGTTCTATTTTATTTTATTTTTTAAATTTACTCTGTTGTACTTCACTGCAGGAAGTTCTTAAATTTAAACAATGTAGGTTGTTTATTTTATTGAAATTAAATTTTAAAAAAAATTATTTATGTTTTCCCTAAAAAAGATCATGTTGATGTGGTAGACAGAAGTGATGTTGTTGAAGTGTTATGTGAACCAATATATAACAATCTAGAGCAACATTATTTTAACATTTCAATGTAATTATAATTCAAAATGGTGCTAAATATGGAACTTACATTTTGTGTTTCAATTTCAAAGCAATAAATAACTGTTTTCAGCATTATTTTGCAATTGACACATTTTACCCCGCAATGGAGTAAAATAGGTCAGAAATTTTATAAGCTCGGTTAAACCTATTTCTTAACTAAAAGATAATCATTAAGATTACACAAAGTTGATCTAAAGGAGTTCAATGTTAGGATGCAATTGAAAAGAAGTGGAAAATGTTTCTGGTTTTGCTGCTACGAAACTTTAAATGTGAAAATAGCTAAAAAGTGTCCCATTTTTTCCCACCTGACCCTAATTATCAAAAGTAATCATTTTTGTTGCAAAATTTTAAGGTATCTGCCTATTAGCAAATTGCGAGACTATATTAAGAAGGAATCCTGAACTTAGAATGTTTTAAAATAGTGTTCTGTGATTTTTTTTTTTAGACTGGAAACGAAAAATGGAAATTATTGAATTTAGACATATACTTTCACACACACACACACACATATATATATATATATATATAAAGTAACGAATGGTGAATGCTTCAACGAGTATATTATTTCAGGGTTCACACTGGGGAAAAATACAAGGTGGGATTTTCCTCTTTGACCAAAATTTTAAGTGGGATTTTCAAAGGTTAAGCCTAAAACAAATTTTTTTTTAATGGGAATTCAAAAAATATTGCGGGAATCTCATGGCCTAGCGCGAACCTTGTTATTTTAAATTGTACTATATCATGTAATGATTTAGAGCCTATTTTACAAGTATGTAGAAGTTACGTAATTCGCCCTGTTATCTTTCGTGATATTTAATTTGCTATTATTTTTGAAAATTTAATTTTTCTCTACTTATTTGTATATAATTAAAGTGTCAGATAATATTAGAGTCGTTCAATACCATCGACAAATACCATGATGGATGCCGACAACCAAGACTTGCTCATTTTGAAAAATATCTACGGGATCATTCATAAATGATGTCACGCTTCGAGGGGGGAGGGGGGGGTCATGAAATTGTGACAAAGTGGGACAAGGGCACGGAGGGGGTAACAAGAAGTGTGACATCATGCATCATAGCATGACATGTGACAAAGGAGGGAGGGGGTCCGTTGAAGTGTGACGAAGGGGTGAAGGGGGGTCAAATATGTGGGGGAAAAAAGAAGCATAACCTCAAATTCGGCTCAAATTTCTGCTCAATATTTAATGTAAGTTGATTAACATCTGAAATGGAGTGATGTGAGCGTATGCATTTATTTTATGTTGTTTATGAGAGCATATTTTTTTTTTTTAGGTGCAAGCAAAACTGAATGGGAGCAAGCTCAAGAGATTGCTCTTCAATCTGGCATTCCGCATGAAGCAATCCGAACTGGAAAGGTGAGATTTACGATCCATTAGCTTGTAAGGGTTTTTGTGTGTTTGAAAATGGTGGAGTTGTTGGGGCAAAAGCTCCCATATTTTGTCATAAAGGCTTAACTCATTCTGTAGTCAAATATAGGGTATTTCACTTGAAATTTAACAGATAAGTACTCATTTTAAGGTATACATATACGTTGGAAATTGCAAGAAATGCATTTTTGTTTTTTCATTCTAAGATATTCATCCATTAATCGTCTTTAAAATGATACCAATAACTTTCTTATTAGCAAAATACTTTATTTACGTACAGTTTCGTAGTTTCGTAAAGGTAATTGAAATCGTAAAGGTTAATAATTAAATAAATATTTAATTTTTAAAAATATTTTTAATGCAAATATGTTATATTTCATGCATTTACAAAATTTTATAAAACTGGCATAAAAATATTCTCTTTTCTACCTACTTGTACATAAATTCGCTAACTTTAAATCCATTTTAAGCAGAATTGCTTTTTTTTTAAGGTATGTTTGTTCTCCAACGGTTATTAACCAATTTTCAAAATTTTGATTCTATAATTTAGTTAACAATTCAGAGAATGGGCTCTACCAAAATATAACGGTTTTGATAAAAAATGGATTTTTTGGTTATTTTACAATATTATTTTTTTAAAAAATGCTGTTTTTATGATACTTTAAAGGTTAAATGTTATAACTCAAAACATAATTAAGTTAGACATTATATTTTGGTAGGGCCCATGTATGAATTCCTTCTCTTTGATTTCCAGTAAGAAATTTGGTTCAAAATTAATTATATCTGTGTTAATTACCATTGTAATGAAACCCTAATTAGTGAACTAAATTTGTATTAATTAAATAATTATTAATGTTTAAAAAAAAATATGCAAATATGTTACATTATATACTCTTATAATCCTCCCAAAATTTAAAAAGACTGGCACTAAAATTTGAAAAGAAACTTGTCCAAGGTATATGTATACCTTAATGTGAATACGGTGAAAATTAGCTGCTGCGACTCGTCACATGGTGATTAAAGTAGTAAAAGTAGAGATTTAAAAATGCATCATCGATCACCACTCCTACACAGTCATTTTCAGCACATTCTACTTGTATCCTCCCCTTTTTCTTGTGAGCCAATCAGCTTTTTTTGTTTTTCCCTTGGAAACATGCCAATATTGAGCATGTGCTTCTCGGAAAATGTCACGCCGTATTTCAAGTTTCAATCCTTCAGCATCCTGTGTATATTTAAATCATTTAAAAAGTTCTGGAACATTTTAGCATGTGCTAAATCAAATCTGCTTATTTCTCGTTTCATTTCAATAATTATTTATTTCCTAAACAATTTTGGAGTTGGTTTTCAATTCTTATTTGCAATTTTTAAAAATGGCCCACGTGCTTCGCCAAAAAGGTCACGCCGTATTTCAAGTTACAATCCTTCAGCATCCTGTATATATTTAAATCATTTTAAAAGTTCTGGAACATTTTATCATGTGCTAAATCAAATCTGCTTATCTCTCGTTTCATTTCAATAATTATTTATTTCCTAAACAATTTTGGAGTCGGTTTTCTATTCTTATTCACAATTTTTAAAAATGGCTACTAACCGAATTTCCCCGTTTTCGTCTATTGACAGAGTGCTGCTCCTCGTTTCAGGTTCATCATCCGCAACAACAGCGTGTGGGATCGCCTGGTGTTCCGTCCAGTGAGGGAGGGGATGGGGGGGAGGGTGAGGCTGCTGGTGTGTGGCTCCGCCCCCCTCGCAGGGAACGTCCTCACCTTCATACGATGCGCAATGGGATGCGTGGTGAGTATCTTTTCCCTTCTCCTTCCATTCTCCCGAGCTTCCCTACGCCATCGTTCAGTTCCGGGTATTGTGCAAATTATCGGGGTCACGGTGCCACTTTCCTCATTTTCTTTTTTCGCTTGACAATCGGTAAAAAATAATCAATGCTTGCATTTAATTCCAATTGTGATTAGAATTGAATTTGAAAGTAGAACCTCGTGATCACAAATTAATTTAAAATTGAAAGAGAATAACTTTTTTCAATTTTTAAAATTTCTTATGACTTCATTAATTCCACTCGGTAGTGGACACAGTTAAGAAAATTTTCGTACTCTTTTACGTGGCAGACTGATTTATTGTGCGTATTGGGTGAGAAAGAAATGTGAAAAGCGTAGAATATATGAATATCTAGGTAGCATAAGTTATTCGGGTTTTTGAAAATAAAAACATGTTCCAGTTAAATGTATCAAATTTTAATAGATCTTTAAAAAATAGGTATGTAAAAAAACCCCATAAAATAGAAATATTAACTCTTATTACTTTTAAAATATCTTCATAAAACAGTTTTGAGCAAGGTAAAAGCTCACTAAGCAATAGTAGTTCTTTCATTTGAATTAAATAATTAGTAAACTAATTCTAATGCTTACTACCATAAAACCTGTCATTTCTATTCCACTTGTGGGTGAAATTCTTAAGTTTTATTACATTCAAAACAATAAACTAGAATAATTTTAAATAGTTTTAAATTCTGGACAAGCAGAATTAAATCATACATCATAGATGTGTGTAATTGGTGTTTTACTTTGTGAATAATTTTAAATTTTACAAATTCTTCCCATGGCTGATTTTCTAGGAATGTTAATATTCAGCCTCCGAATATTCGGTATTCGGCCTTAGACATTGGCCAGATATTCGGCTTGGAAGGAGTGGCCGAATATCCGGTATTCGGATATTCGGCCGAATCACCATTCGTTACATCCCTATTTGTAAGTTAATGAATTTGATGAATCGGAAAGCAATAGTTCTGAAAAGTAGCAGATTCTTATGCTGCACTCTTCAGAAGTAGAGAAAATTTGAAAACTATTACGTGGATTGGTTAAAAAGCACATCCGAACTATATGATCGCGATTAAAATGATGAATTCTGTTGTGGTTTCGTCGAAAAGCAAGACGGCGAGATGATTCTGCGTCGAGTTTTTAACGGAGAGGGTTTTGCTTTCAGGTGGTGGAAGGCTACGGACAGACGGAATGTGTTGCTCCCTGCACTCTTAACATCCAGGGAGACTACTCAGTTGGTGAGTGCATTTAACATGCCTCTTGAAAGTGTAGACTCGATTTTTTGAGTGTTGGTTAGAAAGGATCCTGGAAAATGTTATAAATACTTTTACACCATTGTAATACAGATGGAATTTCTATTCGACTGTGATTTCAAATCTTCGTAGTCGAACCTCGGTTTAACATACTTTGATTTAACGAATATGTTTTCTGCCCCGACAAAAAAAGTTCTTTGAATTAATGAACAACAATCGCTTTAAAAAAATTTGCACATAAAATGCAAACTTTGAATTTTTTGCACAAAATTTTAAAAATATTTCACACCCTAATCCAAGTGTGTTATTCAGTGGTGGGTTCAAAAGACATTTTTCTGCTTTTTCAATGTAGAAACATGACGAAGAACACAGATAAGGTGGGTTCTAGAATGTCTACTTGCTTTACGTTTTAAAAGCCAGTAGCATTAAAGAATTTAGATCAGGGATGCACAAACTTTTTTGGGTGAAGGGCCAAAAAATTAGAAAGTATCAGGTTGGGGGCCTAAGTAGCGTAATGTTTTATTCATAAAAATACAGGGTGTATTTCAGCTTTTATTTAGAGGTAATATGTACAAATTACATGCATTAATAATTACTGTACTCGGGAAGAGATTATTAAATAAAAGTTTTAAAAAATTAATGTAAATGAATCGATGTGAAACAAAATGAGGTATAAGATTTCTAAACAATTAATTGCACAACATTTATATATATCAATGAAGTGATTGGTCAAATGGTGTGCAAATTATGAAAATAAAACAAATGGAAAATAAAAAGGTAATTTAAACTTAGAAAAGCACAGCATTATTTCCTAAAATATAACTTTTTTTTATAATTTAGATAATTTTTCTTTGACGTTTTATAATGTAAAATTTAAAATATATATTAAGAGTTAAAATGTGAAAATTAATTATTAAAATTAATTAAAAGTGTGAATATAAATACAGAAGAAATAAACACATATATTAAATAGCAAAATCCAAATGCTATGAGTCTGTACATCATGTTAAACCCTTGCGATTCAGAATTACTACTAGTCAATTTGGCTAGTAGAATTGTTTTTTAATCTATCCATTTACAAAATCTTATTAATTGGCATAGTAATATTAAATTTACATTGCTACAGGGACAATAAAAAGAAACGTTAAACTGATTCCTTTATCAAAAATTTAACATATTATTTTGTTCCATGGCCAGACCTGCCAAGTCTCCGGTTTTTGGCCGGAGTCTCCGCTTTTTTTACTGATTTTAATGTCTCCGGGTTATCGTTAAAAACCTCCGCCTTTTTGGTTTCGTACGCTGGAAGTTTTGAGCTCAGTAGCCCACTGAGTCATCGGAATAGACGCTCGCCCAATACGCTACAGGAGAGTTGCCGGAGCGTTTACAGCGCAAAGTATTAGATCCTCCGGTAGGTTGGTTCTGCAGATGCTTGCTACGTCATTTGTCTGTACGTCATAGACTCCGCCCACTTTTAAGAGCGTCTTAATGCGGCTGTCCAATCCTAGAAGTCTTGGTTCCGGCTCTGCGCAAAGCTATATGCGCAAACACTTGGAACAAGTCGTTCTTTAGACGTCTAATGAATCGTGGTCGCCTCGTGGTGTTTTGAAAGCTCGCTCGCTTGATTAACGCTGATGCATTTCTACTTTCTTCCTGCATTCCACTTATTATTTTATTGGTGTGATATCGATTTTGTTTAGCTGCCTTTTGCTACAAATGGCGTCAGGACCATCAACTTGTAAGAAGAAAAAATATGCAACCATCTTCAACAAGTCATACACTGAAGATTTTCCGTGCATTTTAAGCTCAAAAAAGGGCAATAAATATGCTTATTGCTCGCTGTGCTCCTCGGACTTTTTGATTTGTCATCGCGGAAGAGGCGATGTGATTAATCACGTCAAACGTGATAAACATCTTGCTGCCGAAAGAACTTTGGGCGACAACAAAAAAATCGACTTTATTCAAAAGAAGGATGATTTCAGTGTTATTCGTGCCGAATGCCTTTTCACTGGATTCCTAGTAGAGCACAACATATCCATAGCTGCTGCAGACCATGTAGGACATTTGTTTAAAAAAATGTTTCCTGATAGCTCCATAGCAAAAAAATATGGCTGTGCCAGAACTAAGTCAACAGCTATCGTAAATGAAATGGCAAGGACAAAAAGAACAGGACTTGTAGATTCCATCAAACAAAATCCCTTTTCCCTTTCGACTGATGGCAGCAACAAAGGGGATAAAAAGTTGTTTCCGATAGTCATTACAGTTCATAATACTGAAAGGAGACTAATAGAATCATCTATACTCTCTGTACCTGTGCTTGAAGGAGACAGCACAGGTGAGAATATCGCATTTTTGCTGTTAAATACATTGAAATCCCTAAACATACCCCTAGAAAATTGTCTGTCTTTAGGGGTAGACAATGCTCCTGTTATGGTTGGGAGGAAAGCTGGAGTAGCTGCTTTTTTGCGTAAAGAGATGCCAGACTTATATGTACAAGGTTGCCTGTGCCACCTAATCGATCTGGCTGCAGAGAAAGGTGCATCATGCCTGCCAGTCAGTATCGATGAAATTTTAATTGATATATTTTATTATCTTGAGAAGAGTGCCAAAAGGAAAGAGAAATTAAAACAGTATCAAGTTATGTTTGATACTGAAATGAAAAAGATTCTGAAGCATGTGTCCACCCGTTGGCTGTCCCTAGGTCGCTGTATAAAAAGGTTACTAGAGCAGTGGGACCCATTAACATCACTTTTTAAAGAGGAAGTCCAACAAAGATTAAAAGTTACAAAATCTGACTCACAGTTGCAGGATTTCAAGATTCCTAAACTAGGCAGAGATTCCTCAAGTAGTGAAATGAAAAGCCCAAGTAATGTTGCTGTGGGAAAAGGATCTCCCTACTATGCTTCACCAGCAGCAAAGAAACCAAAGATTACTTATCTAAATAATATTGAAGATTCAAATAAGGAAAAAGCTTTGTCACGTGAAGAGAGACTTTTCATGTTTTTATCTTCAAATGTTAGTAAAGCGTATGCATTTTTCTTGATGACTACCTTGCCTGTATTTGAAGAACCAAATGAAGCTCTACAGACAAGTAAACCCCAAATTCATGTCCTCAGGCAGTTGCTATTAGACATGTTTAAACGCCTTTTGGTACGTTTTGTATCACCTGAAGCCATTAAAGCAACTGCATCTATTTTAGATGTTAATTATCATTTGCAAGAAAATCAGAAATTGGATAGTGAATTGGTGATAGGGCAAGCTGCGCTAAATATTATTCATAAGGTTCCTGAAAGAAAAAAAGTGCATTTTTATGCTACAGTAAGAGATTACTATGCAAGAGCTTGTGATTACATGCGGAATAAATTTCCATTTAAGGATGAGGTCCTTATTAATGCTGAAGTTGCAGATTTGAATAAGATAACGAAAACATCATTTGCAAGCATTAGATATTTTGTAAAAAGATTTCCATCTCTAGTTAAAATTCTCAATTTTGATACTGAAGATATGTTACTTGATACTCTAGAGTCTCAGTTTTGCTCTATGCAAGTTGAAGAAATACCCGACTTTGTTAAATCTGAAGAAAGGATGGACACAATGTGGATTAAAGTGTGTGATTTTTATGACGGCAAATACAGTTTGCTATGCAAGCTTATGCTTTCTATTTTAACTATCCCCCATAGCAATGCAGAATGCGAACGCACTTTCAGTTTTGTTACGAAAACTCACACACAATTTAGGTCCCAACTTAGCTGTAAGACTCTAGAAAGTTTACTAACTGTAAAATCTCACATGTCAAAGTCATGTTTTGAAGAAGAGTTTGATAATGGGTTTTTGATGAGAGCAAAATCAGCCACAAATTTGGCAAACTTAAAGGGTGTTTAATAGGGAGTAATTATCAAAAGTATTCTGTAAAAAAATAATTGCACGCATTAAAAGCACAAAATGAGCACTAAAATGCAGTCATACGTTTCTTGAGTGCTTGGAATCCCTTTTCCAATGCTATAGTGGAGCTGATAGATGCAAAAACATTCAAATAAAGCTTCATTTGGATGTGTTTGCATCTTAAAGCTCCACTGTTGCAAATTGTACCACTATTTATTGAAAAAGGGATTCCAAGCAATCCGGAAACATGTCTGCATTTTAGTGCTCATTTGGGCTTTAATTATGTATTTTTTTTTAGTTTACTTGTGTACAAAGTTCCTTTGTTATTTATTATATCAAAAGTATTGTCTGCTTTTCCTTTAGCTCATATTTTTCATAAATGTTCAAAATTACTTTTTTAAACTTGTGTGTTGATTCATTTGCTTGATAGATTTCTTTCCAATTTTTTGAATAAATATTGTATACAGTGCATTCAAAATATTGTTTGTCCCTTTTTTTCTTTTGATTTCTGGTATTACTAATGCATGTACGCATATGTATGTACATAACGCATATATATGTAGATCTATATATGTGCATGCGTGCATCGGTATGTCGATAAAAGTCTCCTGCTTTTTCATTTCTGGAACTTGGCAGGTCTGCATGGCATATAATTAAATTTAAATCTTTTAATTACTAGTTTTCCTGCAGATTAAAAATTGATCTTTGTGAATTAATGTAAAAAATCATTATTTATTTATTCATTCCCTAAATACATATCAACAATAAAATTTTTCCAAAATATATATCAACAATAAAATTTTTAAATTTTGATGATAAATTACACTTTATAAAGTGAAATAATTATTCATATTAATATTATTAATTTTGAAAATTAATGTTTAATTAATAAATTTTTATTCATTCATTACTGCTAATCAATTTGGCTAGTAGAATTGTTTTTTAATCTATCCATTTACAAAATCTTATTAATTGGCATAGTAATATTAAATTTACATTGCTACAGGGACAATAAAAAGAAACGTTAAACTGATTCCTTTATCAAAAATTTAACATATTATTTTGTTCCATGGCATATAATTAAATTTAAATCTTTTAATTACTAGTTTTCCTGCAGATTAAAAATTGATCTTTGTGAATTAATGTAAAAAATCATTATTTATTTATTCATTCCCTAAATACATATCAACAATAAAATTTTTCCAAAATATATATCAACAATAAAATTTTTAAATTTTGATGATAAATTACACTTTATAAAGTGAAATAATTATTCATATTAATATTATTAATTTTGAAAATTAATGTTTAATTAATAAATTTTTATTCATTCATTACTGCTAATCAATTTGGCTAGTAGAATTGTTCTTTTAACTAATCATTTACAAAATCTTATTAGTTAAATTGGCATAGTAATACAGTACGGAACCTCTTATCCGGGAATCAGAAAACCCAGAATTTTTTCGTGAATTTCCCGTGTTTTTTTGCCCATTTAGTAAAAATATGAATTTTGTTAAACGCCTTTAAAAATTCGCATTTTTCCGTTACAAGTAACATATTCAGTGTTTATAAGTCGAACAATTTAGTCTAAAAACGATGGTTTTTTAGGGAAGTGAGGCGTCAACTTGCAGATGGAAATTAGGAAAAAAAATCTCCAATGATACTTGAGAAAAATCAGACCTTTTCTCTATTTTATTTCAATAATTAAACATGAAAGAAATAAGTAATTAGATTCTTATACATTTATTTAATTGTCTCGTCAGTATTCGAAGACACATTGCAACAAAAGTCGAACTATACGAAAGTTCGGAAAATTTCTTATACGGCAGATTCGCGAATTTTACGCAATAGCTGATCATGTGTTTATTCTTGTTTTATATATTTGTTTATTTATTTAAGAGCTTCAATAAGGTAATAAGAACTTAAAATTGATATAAAAGCAACAAAAATTACAACTGTGAAAAGGAATTCTTTATTAAAATCGAGTTCGCAAAAGTGAAGTCGTTTTACACAAGTATGAAATTTACGCTTTTCTGCATGTAAACATGCTTCTTACATTTCGTTTTCCCCCTTTCTGAAATCAGTTATTGCTGTAAAAATGATTGATGATCAGATTTTACGAAATTAATAATTTGATGAACAAGATGTCCGATTCGGAAAGCATCGAAATGGTGCTACTCCCGAACGATGACAAAGAGCAAGATAGCAATGAAGACGAAAATAATGGCATTTTGCCTGCTGTCTAACGATCGTTGCTTTGAATTAACTAAAGAAATTATAGGAGGAATGGGACAAAATTCTTTTATAGACGAAATAACGCACATAATGGCTGTTCGAAAAATCCAGCAATCGAATTTTCGACCATTTCCTGATAAGCTATTGTTCTGAAACTTTACATATAGCTAAGAACCAGATGACAATGCAATATTCTACCACTTTTATCATGATTTGATGAGTTTCTGAAGTATCTCCAATAAAATAAAATTAAATATGGCGATTAGTTCCGAAAATTGCGACCAAAATTCAGTAGCAGCTCTGCGATCGTATTTTTTTACTACGATTTTTCGTAAGCTTTTTTTATAATTATTTTTTTCTTTCATTTTTTTTATTATTACAATTATTCTTTTTTACCAACTATATTAGTGGGCGAATTTTGGCCCGCGGGCCATAGTTTGTGCATCTCTGATTTAGATCATTTTAAAGTTTACGTATAACTAATAATTTTTAAGCTCGTAGTAAACAATAATCATTTATTTTTTCATATCTGTATATTTAAGGGTATTTTGCATTGATATTTTTATACCATACTCTTTACAAAAATGGATATTGGATTTAGTGGATGCCTTCGATTTGACAAACGGTCCCCAATCAATCCGTTGTCCTAATCAATCCGTTGAATCGAGGTTCAACTGTATTAAGTGTTGGGATATGAATTTAGTGAAACAAAAATAAGCATTTTTTTAAGAATCTTCCTATTGTTTTCAATTATCTGAAATATGATTAGAGAAATTATAGTGTATCCCATACAACTTTAAAAGTAAAGTACTTAGCTAAAAATTAAGATTAATATCTTAATTGATTATGTAAGTTTGCTTAAATGATAGTAAAGATTTGATAAACAATTTTTTTTAAATGGCTACATCACAGAGAAGAAAAAAAGAAACTTATTTGAAGAATAAAAGAGTGCTTATAGTAATTTTCCAATATGGTTCACTTCTAAAGAAGTTTAGGCAAACTTTATTAATGTTTCATCCTTCCAGACACATACTGGTCTACCATTATAGCACAAAAAATATCCTGGAGAAGTTATTTTACTTTTTTTGTCTTTGTAAAAATATTTAAAGAAATAAATATAGTGATAATGAGGTGGGCAACTTACTAAGGGTTTTTCATAATACTCCCACCCAAATTTGGTACTTAAGTGGTCAATATAGACAGGTAGTCAAATGAGGTGGTCAAGTTACAAAGGTTTCCCCATTCTGTTCCCGACAATGGTGGTCAACTTTACAGGTTTTACTGTATCTATATTTTGGTATCCTGTGTGCTAACTGTACAGATATGTGAATGAAACTGTGTTGTTGCAGGTCAGGTGGGTCCTCCCATTTCCTGCTGCCACATCAAACTGGTGGATGTTCCAGAAATGGAATACTTTTCCCACAAAGGACAGGGGGAGGTGAGTGTTTTATGCTCTTCCTTTTTCACTTTTGTTTTTCTTTCTTTTTTCAAATAAAATGTTTGATCAAATATAAAATCAAAGTTTTGATTGGAAAATGTTTTCTTTTATTTCCTCCAAAATCTTTTTCCACTGCTTTTAAATTGTCAGAGACGATGATAAGAAAGAATATATGCGGTACACAATTTCACGAAAACAACACGCTGCTAGTATTAATTTCATTGGACCGCGTATATCGATTTATTAGCTAATTGTCAAACTCGCAATTGTGTTTCATCATCAAAGTGGCTCTAATGGTATAATGTTTATATTTGTTCTTAAAAAAGAAAATAATCAGTGGTATTGCTGGTCCAATAAATGTTTCAGTACTTGTGTTTATAAATGCTGTGGTTTAATACATGATATATTTTTCAACACTTCTAATGGCCAAAAGTGCTGATATATTCTGAATATCATTTATGAAAGGACCTTATAGGATGCACGGCAAGAGTCCTAAAAATCTTCTGCTTTATTTGTTTAATCTGTTATTTTCTTTTTTAAGAAAATGTTGTCGTGTAATTCTTTAAGGATATGCAGGAATTCTTTTATTAAAAAAAAATAGGGTTGCATTAAATGGCAATTAATGTTTCATTTAAAAAGGGACGCTTTTGGAAACCCATCTTTTTAAAAATTCTGGGCACTGTCTTGGGTGAGCACTCATACTAGGGGGGGGGGGGGGGATCATTCATAAATGTCTCGCTTCGAGGGGGCAGGGGGTTCAAGATAAGTGTGACAGTTTGTGACAAGGGAAGGGGTAACAAGAAGTATGATATCATACATTTTGATTTCTATAAAAGCATTTAAAAATCAGCAAATTAAACTAATTTTTTGCTAATGTTATATAGTGCGACATGTAACAAAGGGGGGGTAGGTGGTATATTGAAGTTGTGACACTCAGTGACAAAAAGTGTGACACCATTTAAGAACGGTCCCTGGGCTGCACGTCAGGGTTGAATCTTTTTTGTCCTAAAATGAATATTTACTGTCACAGTGGGAAAAACTGGGAATTACTGTATGAAATGGGAAAAAATCCAACTTGGATTTTAGGTTAGACCTGAAAATTCAGGTTTTCAGTTAATGGCCAGTGTGCAGAAGGGCAAACGCGGAAGCAAAGTTATTTCATTATGTGCAGTCGTGTTGATTGGCTTATTCTCTCCCCAGGTCTGCATCAAGGGTCACAACGTTTTCAAGTGCTACTTCAAGGACCCCCAGAAGACGGCCGAGACGATAGACTCCGAGGGGTGGCTGCACACGGGGGACATCGGGATGTGGCTCCCGGTGAGTTTCCGCTTTCATTCCGTTCTGCTTGTCAGTGGTTGTGACCATGGTTGACTGCCATGCACAGGAATTCCGGTACTTTCAAGTTTCAATGCCGAAAATCAAGTATCTTCCGTTTTGATTCGGAAGAGGGTGGGGGATATCACAATTTACTGAAGATTTCTAGCCATCTTGTGCACAATTATCAATATTGATTAACGTAGGATTGTTGAAAAAACATTTTTAATGATATTACTTAAAAGAGCTTTTCAGCCATCATTTTGAAAAAAAAAAATTTTTTCATCGCTGTGGAAGGTAGGATTTCATAGTATTTGATGCTTGTTAATCTTTTGTTCAAAGGCAAATAAATATATATATATAAGGAGCAAGCAGTCATACTGTGTTTTCTCCAAAAAAGAATAAAGTTAAAGTTACTAGTTTTTCTTTGAATTCCTCATTAACTAGTACAAAAGTATGTTGTTATTTGTAACCAAAACAAGTTAGTTAGCTTGTTTTGGTTACAAATAACAAGATACTTTCGTACCAGTTAATGAGGAGTTCAAAGAAAAACCATTAACTTTTATTTTATTTATTTATTTATTTATTTTTTGGAGAAAACTCCGTTTGACCGTTTGCTCCTCATATGTATTTGTTAAAATCTTAATTTGAAAATTCTTAAACCTAAGTCCATGTCGTTTCAAATCTCAAAAGAAAGCTCAGTAATTGCTTTATCGAGATTGTCTGGAAATGTAAAGAATTCGAGATATAGTTTTTCGAGATAGACGGGGTTAGGCTGTGTATGTTTTCGGCAAGAAAAAAACTTGCAGGCGTAGGTGATGGATTTGCAAAATGGACACTTTGTAATCTGTGTTTTGCGTTCTCCAGAATGGCACACTCCGCCTGGTGGATCGCAAGAAGAACATCTTCAAGCTGGCGCAGGGGGAATACATTGCCCCCGAGAAGATCGAGAACATCTACCTGTCGAGCCAATACGTCTCGCAGATATTCGTGCACGGGGAGAGCCTGCAGGTGAGCTTTGTTCATTCCTCTTTTAGTTAAATTTTCATAGGAAAACCATTTGATTTTGCAAATCATCATAATTATTAAGGTTCGTGCCTGGCATCAAAATTAAGAGTGTCAGCACGTGTCGCCAAAATCCATACATGAAATATTTTATTAAGCTGATTTTGTTTTGACATTTATATTTTCGTGAGGTGGCCAATCAATGGATTGGGAAACCGTTAAATTCTGACAGAATAATGGAAAAAGAGCTGGATTTTTTTTCTGTATTTTATTTAATTTATTATTTTTTAAATATTAGACTTGCTTTTACCACAAGCCATTTTAATAATAATTTAACTTTGTGCAAAGTAATAGGAATATAATTTCACGTTAAATTAAAGCACAAATGAGCATTAAAACGCAGACATATGTTTCGGGATTGCTTGGAATCCCTTTTTCAATGCGACAGGGAGCTTCTAGATGCAAAACATCCAAATGAAGAAAACAAAAGAAAATGCTTCATTTGTATGTTTTGCATCTAGAAGCTTCCTGTCGCATTGAAAAAGGGATTCCAAGCAATCCCGAAACATATGTCTGCGTTTTAATGCTCATTTGTGCTTTAATTTAACTTGAAATTATATTTCTACCACATGCTATTTTGTTTTCAAAGACCATTCTATAGCAGATGAAGTCTATCCTCCCCTCGCCTTCCATTTGCGTTGGATTTAGCTCAATTTTTTAAATACACCCCAGACAGAACAAAGGTTATTCTTGTCGAATATGATGCACATTTTGAATTTTATCTATTTTTTTAAAACAAATAAACAGGAAGGATTGAATTTCAAACGTTTTTCTCTTTCTAAATTTCAGCTTCTGCTCATTTTGTAAAATTTTGTTGATACTGGATATTTTTTTGTGTACAATTAATTATACTTTTATTCATTGTAATTTGACATTCATTGAAGTAGGGGAGAAGGGGCTGGTGTGGACATTGTGAATAATTCTGTTGTTTTTCGATTTAAGTTTCTCAGTGAATTTCTGTGGATTTGCAACACTAATGTGCACTTTCATGTGAAGTGTCATCAAATTTTATTTCATGGTTCATTCGGAATTAATAAAATAAGGTTTTTATGGAGTAAAAGTTAGTTTATGATTTTTTTAGGCTGTTAATTTTGACTATTTTGATAAAAAATTTCAAACAAAAGCTGATAGTGTATGAGAAATTAATATAATCACTACATGTCATACTCACTTTTATTTCACAAGTATTAAAGGTATGAGTGTTACACGATAAGTTAGAATTGGCAACATGGGGCTCGGTGTGGACCAAACCCATCATTGAGGGCTGTCAATCCCCCCCCCCCCCCCACTTTGGGAAATATTATGTATTTATGTGTATGTACATGTGTTTTGTTGTTTTTTGTATGTACATAAATTTAGTTTTATACCCTTTGTCCCTTGGGAAATTTTGAAATGATGGGCCTGGTGTACACATTTTTAAATTCAGCTTTCAGTGATAAAAATATTAATTTAATGTGAAGATCATGTGCTAACGCAGTGTAAGCAACCTTTTCTTGACATGGAAACTGAGGAATTAAAAATCTAAGAACTGGAAAAAAAAAAAATGAGAAAACAGAATTTAAGGCAGGTGATTTTTTTATTCAGTTTTCCTCGTACGTTGGCACATTATCACAGGGGCCATGCCAGAGGAAATTCCAAGCTTCCAATCATACTTTCCATACCATTGTTTATAATAAAAGTGGCAAATAATAAGGAATTTTTTCATCACTGTTTAAATTTTCACAAAATGTTTTTGATTTTTCACAAAAATCACGCAAATATGAACCCTGTTAAATAAATGCTAGATCGACCCCTGATAGTGCCAAATTGAATCAATGTTGCATCAGCAAGACTATTTCTCTAACAATATTGGATTTTAAAGCTAGTACAGTCGACGCTCGATATAACGACCATCTTCACCCCCACAGAAAAAGGTCTTTATAACGAGTGGTCGCTATAAGAGGTGGAATTTTCTTTAAAAAATATACATGCATCATGCATATTCAGTATTTCCATTAAAATTGGTAGTTTTTAACTAACTTATTTTTTATCATTGGAATTTAAAAAAATTATCAGTGCAAAATATTATAACAAAATATTAAACAGATTTTAAAGTAGAAAATATAGGGGAAAAAATCACATTCACATTTCTGGAACAGGACACCTGGTAAGGTCGCTGTATTGGATTAGACGATTCAGAAAGGTCGCTGGGATAAAGTCTGGATTTTTACCACTGGTCGTTATATAGGAATGGTCTTTATAACGTGTGGTCGTTATAAAGAGCGTTGACTGTATAATAATAATATTTAAATTCATATTTTTAATGTTATTATTAAAAAAAAGAAGTCATATTCCCTGTGAGTTGGCTTAAACTTTAAAAAACGAGTAATAAGGTCGGATTCTATTCTTCATTTCCAAAGCACTCGCGGGTTTGAAAAATTGTAAAATCGGATGTTTTGTCTGTTCCAGAGCTGCCTGGTGGCCGTGGTGGTCCCTGACATGGAGAATGTGTTGTCCTGGTGCAAAGAGAAGGGCATCTCCTGTTCCTGGGAAGAAGTCTGCAGAGATAGGGTGAGTTTCGACGTTATCAGTCGCAAGTTAACGGAAACGGCCAAATTATCGCGATCCCGAAACCTGTGTTTGCCCGTTTTCATATGGTAATATATTGATGAGCATGTCAATTTTATTTCTTCCTTTTTACATTTATGACTCTCCCCCTTCCCACGAGAGAACATTTTTATTACTAATTTCATAATAAAAATAGTCACTGATGATAGAAAGTGCTGGATCTTGGAGGGTGGGGGGGGCTTTTTGCTGCTTTGAAACCCATTCATTACCTCTAATTTAAATTTTTAACCTAATTGTTTACATATCAAATACATGTGTGAAGTTCTTATTAGTATTATTTCTTAGTTTCTGCAAGTTTTTGCCATGCCGGGTTAAACTGTTGCCAGCCCTGTCTGCCCCCAAGTGAAAAATCCCTCCCTCCCTCCCCACACACAAAAAAATGCCCAGCGCATAAAGTTTGAAATACGAGCAATTTTTGCGTTTTGCCCCGCCACAGAAAACTCCAAGATCCTATACTGATGATAGATCACTCGAAGAAAGTATTTTATTTGATTCGCCTTCACATACAAATGGCATCGCTTTATTTGCATTACTTTTTAAGTGTTTTAAGAAAATACAGTGAGCTGAAACTGAATGATAAAACAAAATTCCAAAATTATTGCACAGTGTTATATATATTAAAAACTAATGCCTGTTGAATGATTGTTCCAAAGGAGTGCTTAACCTAAGGTAAATGTGATGAAAAAAAAAAAAGTTTCTAGATATTGAAATTTATCGGTAAAATTTAATAATGCCGCTCCTCAATAATCCCCTTGCCGCACCCTTTTGAGGTTTTTTTTTTTTTTTTAACCTGTTGACATGGATGTATTTTGCTTGTCGTCCCTTTTTCATTTTCTGTTTTTGTTTCTAAGTGTGTGTGTTTGAACCTTTCAGAACGTGAAGAGGCTGATCTTGGACGATATCACCAGCCTGGGAAAGAAGGTCGGACTCAAATCCTTCGAACAGGTGGGTGCTTTCTTTCCGTCAGTAGGTGTGTTGACATTTGTCGGCAAAGGGTTTCATCCCGAATGGGTGTGAAATGTTGTAGTGGATTTAATTCAGAAATAAAATTAGTGCAGCATTAAGTGGGGGAAATAAAATAATATGAATTCATTTTGATTCGTCAAAAGGAATTTTCTTTTTGAAAAGAACATCCACACGCACCAAAAAATAATTTTAAAAGTTTTGTTAATCCTTTTTCAGGGTTCGTACGGTCCTTAATGTTCATTTTCATTTTTAAGGCCTTAAAAAGTCCTTATTTTTTATTCCAAGTGCTTAATTTATTTTGTTGAAATAAGAAATATATATAGCGCTCTATTTGTTTTGCTATCTTTTGTATTCTTCGCAAGAATCAGACTTCCTTCATTTCAACTACTTAATCAAACCTTAAAATTTGGTTTGCTCGGGTCCGGTACTATCGCGGCTTTCGGAGAGACCCAAAACGGTGGATTTACATAAACATCATCGCATTTTTACTACAAATTGTTGTGCTGTCTCAACTGGTAGATAAATAATTAACTCTTGTTGTTTTAATTTTTTTTGAAAAGGTATAAGTAAATTGATGTGTTTTATATTTTTACAAAAAGAAAAATATTCATGGATTTTGATAAAATGCTTCAAACTGCAACACCCAATTCAGTTAAAATGAACTTGTACCCACCCACATGGCAGCTTCCAATTTGCTATTTCCTGCAGTTGTATGAAAAAGAAAATCGAGCTACATCTAAAAAAAAATTAAAATATTAGTAGAGAAGTTGAATCAAAACACCAAGCATTTGTACAAAATGCAATGGTGCCCAGAAACTGGGCACCATTTAAGACCACAGAAAAACAAATCTCACAAGTTCCCTCATTTTGCTCTTAAAAGAGAAAAGAAAAAGGAATAAAATTTGAAAAACGGAATTTTAAGGACTCGAGGGGGGGAAATTAAATAAATAAACAAAAATCGGGAATTTTCGAAAAAGGGCCGAATTTCGGGATTTCAAATTTGGGATTCGATCCAATTAATGAGGTTTAGTTACAAAGTAAATGAATATTTTTTAGAATGCAGATGATTTAGTAACAATTTTGCATGAAAATTGTTACTAAATCATCTGCATTCTAAACAATTATCAATAAAGCAAGTAGAAGCAGCTCTTAACAAGTAATCAGTAAATAAATAATCAGTTTTGAAATTTTTTTTTAATTTAGGGGGGGGGGAATACTTCAAAGAAGCATATTGTTGACATCTAGCTCAATAAAATAGATACATTTACCTAATATGTAGGCAAAAAAAAAAAAAACTTCCAGCTTTTTTCGCATTTGACCAATCGCATAGTATGATTATCGCATATTTATACCGTTAAAGGTAAAAGAATGATTTATTTTTATTATCATTTTTCTTACGTCTTACACTATAATAAGCGCCGAGTTTTCAACTCTCCCGATCGCTTTTCAGCTGATCTTTCGCTAAACAGTTTGTTCTCCCATTGTTTTTTTTTTTATTTTATTTTTTAGGTCAAATAAATTCCCTTATCGGAAATTTGTTGTAAAGCAATGTTTTAATATTTAGTAAATTTTTCCGACCAATTTGGCTTCGCGATCGTTTGCTGTAGGGTTTTGTTGTGATGGATATTTGCTGCGTTAATCATCAAAATTTGGATCTCATGGAATTTCTTCATTTGCAGTAAATTGAAGGAATCAACCTCTTCTTAAACCTATACACCGTAGTTGCCAAATGCTCCAATTTTCCTTAGTTTTTCTGTTTTTATTTGTGAACTTCGAAAATGCGGTTTTTTGCAAAAAGATCCAATTTTTCGAGCTGATGTACAAGTATTTTTATCTAAAGGGATTGTACTAAAAAGCAAGAAAAATTTTCAAGAAACTTTTTAAAAAGACATGTATTAATTTACATGAATTTTCATAACTTATAACGTGAAAATGTAAAAACCTATTTTTCGGGAAACTTGCTTGAATGGTAAAAATCTGTCTGTCGACTCGTTTGTGTGACGGCATTATCATGTGCATCAAATGCCTCATGAATTGAATGGTAAAAATCTGTCTGTCGACTCGTATGTGTGACGGCATTATCGTGTGCATCGAATACCTCATGAGTTGAATCTTTTCTTTTGGCAGGTGAAGGACATCTACCTGCACCCCGAGATGTTCAGCGTGGACAACGGCCTGCTCACCCCCACCCTCAAGACCAAGCGGCCCGACTGCCGGAGGAGCTTCATGGACCGCATAGAGGCCATGTACGCGCTCATGGCGTGACGGGACACATTCCACCGATCGGGACACTGCTCCCTTCCCGCAGGACGATATATATATATTTTTTACCGGACCCTCTGCGGCGCGGCTGCCTCGTGGTGACGGCGATGGCTCGCGTCGAGTCGATCCGTCGTCGTTTTTTCCAAACACAAAACAGATGTAAAATAGCGTGGACGTGCCCTTCCGGTATCGGCCTGGCGATTAGTCTCGTGACAACGAGGACGGCTCTCCAAGTCGAGCCGATCCGTCGTCGTTTTTGCCCGCCACAAAACAGATGTAAAATAGCCTTCATGTGTGCTTCGAGTATCACTCCATCTCTATTAGAGTTTTGCTCGATTGATTTTTTCCCCTCTCATGTCTATAAATGTGGATGAATTGTGTGTCCCCAATCTTTAGGTGCCTAATATTAAGTGGGAACTCTGAAATACAAAACAACGTCAACAAAATGAACTCGGTCGATTCGCAATACTCGTCGTCCGCGGCGAATAGGCGGCCGATCATTGGTCAAATTAATTTTTAAAAAAATTTTTATTTATACGAAACGGATTTAACCCTTTGACTACTGACGGGACACGTATATCCCATGTGGTAGATTAAATGGTAGTCAAAGGGTTAAGTGGCTTCATAATTCTATGAAACGCTCACACACACATTCCCTTTTGCTTCAGGGGAACCCCGCGGCGCGGACCGAATCCTTTCCCCGATCTTTCGAGGCGTTTCGCTCCGAGGTCCACCGTCCAGACCCGAGACCGGATCGACTTTCACGAGCACGAAGCGGACCGCTCCTTAATTTATATGGACCGTCTCCGTGGCGACGGACGGAGGGGCTCGGACATTTTCCCCGCTCTCGAAATATGTGTAGTGCTTACATATAGACTCCATTAAAAAGAAGCAGTGACTCGTATGGGTGACGGCTCCAGAAAAAAAAAGAAGCAGTGACTCGTATGCGTGACGGCAGATGCAGGCACCAGATATCTCTGGATATTTGGTAAAATACTCTACAAATGGTTTCTGGCGATACATTAATAATATTTTAAGTAGCTGAGATTCATTTCAGTTTGCTTTTTTTCCTTTTAAATTTACTCATGAATAAGTAATTCTGTACCGCATCGTTTCTCGGTGTCGAACCTCTTGAAAGATAAAATAGTTTAAGAAAAAAAAAAACCTTGCTGCAATAGAACATGTTGGATTTTGTGACATTTTTAAGTTATAAAATGTTTTATTTTAACGTTTAGGGTCCTGTTTCAATCTTGAGGTTGAGAAACGATGCTTTGAGTAGCTTATGTAGCAATGCAAAAATATATTTTCTGTGATAAAAACAGATCATTCAGTTCTATATCATTCTGTTATTGTTTGTAGACTTTTTTTTGCATTTATTTTTCTCCGAACGGAGGACTCGGAGACTGGCTCTGGCATCGAGTCCACGAAGTTGAAAAGCCACAAGATGGTAGATTCTTCAGAGGATGAGATGTACCAAATATGGGCTCATTATTTGTGAGGTCGTATGCCCCAGGTGTTGGCAACTGCTCTTTTCCTCCTTGTCGCCAAGTTCCCATGCAGAAATAAAGCTCGCCCGCTATATATTGGTCACGTTGAAGAACTTAAGTGTAGCATGAACAAAACATTTAATTTATGAAAAGGTTAAATCTAGAAGAGCAAAAAAACTTAATCTTCGAGAATATGCTTATGCAAAAAAAGAATAAAACCCCCCGGTAATTGCATCGAATTACGCTATATTTCTGTCCCATCCTATTATGGGCTCGACCTAACTCGTGCAAATTATTCCGGGAAATCGGGGTTCGTTTCCTTGTTTTTGCTGGTGGGGGGGGAAGGGACAAAGCACTTTAAATACGGGCCTGCCCGCTGCGTATGAATTTATTAAATTAATGTATGCAAATGAGTTTATTTATTAATTGAAAAATATGAAAACATTGAGCATTAAGTTATAACCTCCTGTTCAATTAAATACATACTAGTATTTTATTTTATGCAAAGGCCCGACTGTTTTTTCTGACTGTGCTACGTTTGCCAACCCTGATCAATATTGATATAAAAATCAATCTCTGGCTGTACTATGGAGTGGAACTTGGGGGCATGTGTTAGAGATTGTGACCACATGGGGCATATGACAGCGGATGCGAATTTTGCAGCTAGAAATGCAGCTCAGCAAGAAAGGCTTGAGCATGATTCTAAATACTAATTTTTGCACTTTTATCGTAACTAACCCAAACCTGATATGTTCAAAGCTATATTATAGACTTAATAAATGATCCTTGAACAAAAATGTGAAAGGCAAAATTGTGATATACCGTACTTGCCAACTTTTACGGATTATGCGTAAAATTTAAGGATTTTCGCTGCTTTTTACGCACGATTCGCGATTTTTCGTAATCCGATTGCATCTGCTGTTGTGAAACTCCTCTTGGTTTCACTTTGTAT
This sequence comes from Octonoba sinensis, assembly GCA_038502835.1. Taxonomy (NCBI): domain Eukaryota; kingdom Metazoa; phylum Arthropoda; class Arachnida; order Araneae; family Uloboridae; genus Octonoba; species Octonoba sinensis. The sequence goes on from CM076599.1 coordinate 180,302,588, forward strand.
GTGATTCTGCCGTTTGGACATCAATTTAGTGTGAAACATTATTTTCATCTTGCGTAATAAAGAACTTTCACGCGCGCCATTTTGCCACTCCCGCGCAAAACTTTCAACCCAGTTGCACCCGAGGGTATGAGACAAAACCATTTATTTGCTTTTAAAACGGATAATATAAATTGTACATACCAAATGAGAGTAATTATTAGCTAGTAAATGATTATTTATAAATAGTTCATTAATTTCACTCCCCCTCCTAAATTAAATTTTTGTTTTTGTACTCCCATGCTTAAAGTTGTTTCATTTTTTTTTTTAATTTATTTTATTTCCAGTGGCAGATAAGACCATTACAGCAGAAATGTATAAAAGTTGCTTGCTTCCCTATAAAAAGCAAAAAAAAAAAAAAAATTCGAATAATTAATGAGGACTATCTTTTTACACCAAAAGCGAATACTTTTTGAAGCAAAATTATTGAAACCAATAGTGATGTTAACCTCTTCATTTCCAAGTGTACCCAAATGGGTACATTTTAAAATAATGTTGAAAGCTAAAACGCCCCATTGTTTTTGAAATGAATCAACAGATAGTTTACTTCGTTTAAAACATGGAAATTAAGCATTCATTATTATTAAAACTAATTATTAATTAAAAAAAAATTTTTTTTAGTTATTTTGTTTTATAATCATTTTTTAAATCGGAGAACCAAAAAATTGTTTGTGCTTAGTTTTGGGGTCTGAAGAGGTTAAAGGGAAGATAAATAAAAATCGTTTCATTATTGTAGTATGTACTCATACTTTTTAAGTCACAAATGTCAATATTGCTTCAATGAAGTCATTGCATTCGCATAAAAGTTTTACTAATGACCATCTTCAAAAGTTGGCAAGTATGATACACTTTTCTTGCTAGGAGAGCTGCCAGTCCCAATTTTACCTTTATTTCTTGTGTCTCTCAACACAATTGGGTATTAATACTCCTTCAATTTGACACTTTCGAGATCTGCCATTTTTATTATGAGTGGCTCCATTGTGACTGTTCTTCCCTCCACTATCCTTTTCTTTGAAAAATATGTACCGCATAGATTAAATAAAAAGCCAACTACTTTTCAGCTGTACTACGAATGCCAGTTGCTTACACTTAGCTTTGGCAAAAGTATAAATATGTTACCAAATCAAGGTGTTTACAGGTCACGAAAAAGTCACAAGTTTGGAAAATGGTCACGACAGTAACGAAAACTATGAATTCTCCTCAAAAATTTTCTGCCCAACTGAACCAGGAAACCCCTGGCAGAATGCACCGGATTTCGGGTTTTTAAGTGACCGGAATGGAGGCAATTCATCGCGTCACGTGATAACGATGATCGCTGATTTGTTTACCAAATTTTTAATCGAGTTCTACGTGGAGTTCTCGAAGCAAAATTACCTATCTTGAAATTAGACTAGCTTCATAGCTTTTTCTGATTGTAAACCAAGTAATTTACCTTTAATTTATTCATTAGAAAGAAATTTATTGATTATTTAGGCCTAGTTTTTAATTAGATTTGTCGAACTCGAAGCGATACTACAGCTTTCTTTCTTTACAACCATTTCAGGTCACATAAATATTCGAGTTTATTTGCTATTCTCAAGGATATGCCTCAAACTCTTCGTCGAATATGACAGATAGAACAAGACAGCACAACAGATTTTAATATACAAAGAAGGAAATACACCCAGGGCAAAGGTGGGAATCGAACCCACGCCTCTTTCTCCGCGCAGGGAGGCACCGGAGCCAGTCGATTTAACCGCTCAGCCACTGAGGCCCCGATACTACAGCTTCCTTTGTTTACATCGCTATCACGTGACCTATGACGCTGTATGAATTGCCTCCATTCGCATCGTACCACTGCACGAAATATTCGGTAAGTCGGATTTTATTTTGTCGACACCCTGCAATGAGTCGATTACAGAAATCAGACTCAAATTGATCCCTAGTGAAATCAATCGCGCTTGACGTAGATTGTAATTACTTGGCATAGTTGCTTAAAAAAAAGTTCACATTAGTGTTATCAATATTAAGATTGTATTTTTGTTGCGTGATTAAATGACCAAAAGTAAGATTTCGGTGGTACATCGGACATTAATGTTGCCGGATATCCGGCTCAGATGCCCGAAACCCGTGAATTCTATAAATCAGGGGGGATAGTATTCTGGTTATACACCGGAATTCCGGTATTTTTTCGCATATTAATACCCGAAATTCGGTATTTTCAGACATTTTAAACTACAGAAAATCGGCGATTTTTAATTTACACTAAATTTCCAATGATAATGCCGTTAATTATTATTATGGATCATTATAATTCTATCGTACTCTTAGTTTACGAATATAAAATCTTTTATTTTCCGCCTTTGAATTTTGTGCCGTCATTTTAAGAAAATTGCAATCTGCTTGCATCTGATGTTAGAATCGGATTTTTTTTACTATGAACGTTTATTAAGCTTTATTAAACAGCAAATAAATAAAATTCGCTTCTATTTTTAGTAAATCTTGGATTTGAAATTTCTAAACTAAATTCTGTGCTTGTTAGGGGTGTGATTCTTCAAATATATTAAAGTTAACTGCTCCATTTATTTAACTCCACAAGTTCAGGTATTTTTCCTTGGAACGTACTATCACCCCTCAAATATTTTAAACATCCCACAGCTTCCAGTGAGTTTGTAATACAAATACATTTTCAAAACATGTTACTGGAATTTTAAAAAGCAGATTTGATATGAATCTGTCAGATACCAGATGCCTTCTGTGGCGACAAATTGTAAATTTCGTGACCTGCAAGACACCCTGAATCCATTGAAAAATGTAAGTTGATGTGTTCGGGGCATCGTCGACAATAATTCTTTCCTTCGAAAGCTTCTTTTGACTTCCACTAAACACCAGAGAAGAGAGAGGATGTGGTTTTTTTTCTCTTTGTAAAATACTCACTGTTACCATGGTTTGTACATATGTTAATTGTGTGTTGTTCAACAATAAATATGTCGAGTTATTCTGTCAAAGTCTCTTTATTCACAAACATAATAAAACTAACAAACGCGATGGTTCCTACGTGACCGGTTTTATCGTGACTCCTCTTCGAATCATGCCCCAGCCGATCAACCTGGAAAAAGAGAAAAGAGAGATATTACATTTCGCGTAATGGCTCTGGAAGGGTCATTTTTCATATTCATTCCAACGATGTGTTACGTTGTTAAAACACTCCTAAAGAATATTTTACAAAAGATATAAAATCATCCTGAATTTTTAAATCTGATCTACGTACTGTGTCTTCCTCCCGCTCAAATTAGTAACCTCCAGCATGCAACTACTCTCAATTTCGGATAAAATCATTCTGCACTCTGCAGTTTTTTTTTTTTTTCACTTTTTTTAATTCATTTAAATAATTACAAAAGTGTCTTTTCCATTCTAAATTATTATTATTAACCCATGATTTGAGAAGCAAATGCATTCACATTTCAAATAGACTAAAGTTCATAAGGAGGCTCAAACTCATGGAGGGAATGCTTGAGGGTAAACGCTGAAGTCTATACCTTATTTAAAAGAAGGAAAGATGAAGGTGTCTTTGAAAAACTTATCAATCAGCATTTACTACGGGATGACAAAAAGTTCCGGGAATTTTTTAGGCTAAACGTTAAGCAGTTTAATTATGTTTTGGATCTTGCGAAGGAAGATATTAGAACAGATTCTTCAAACAGACATCGGTACCCTATCACCATTGAAGAAAAAAAAAACTGGCTGTAAACTTTAAGCAAAGAAAAAATATTTTGTTACATAAGTATATTTTAGAGCAAGGGGGGGGGGGGCATATCACTTTATAAATAGGATTATACCAGTACTGCACAATGTATTTAAGAATTATCTTATAAATTCTAAAGTAAAAAGAAGTTTAATAATTATTAGAGACTCTTTTGGGCCTGTGTAATTGTTTTTCATGATTACCAAATATTAATAAATTTGCCTATTCTTGGTATTTTTTTAAGGTTAGTAATTAAGGTTCTAGTGCAGCTTTAGCGTCAAAATGCTCAACTACTAGTTTTTCGTGCTCAAACACTATAAGAATATTTACTTCCTTACAGCTAATAAGTGCCCTCTGAAATTAATTACATACACTTTGTAACCAAAATATTTCGTCAAATAGCTTTCTAAGTTCTTAACTAACACACTAAAAAATAATCAGTGACTTAATTCGTGAATTTTACCGCTTTTCTGGAGCAAAACCCTAAAAAGAGGAGCAATCTGGTACAGCATCGGTTTCAAAACTATCTGCCTTTCCTAGCTAAGATACTCTTTATAGAACCCTTGCTGATATGCAGTGGCGTACGCAGGGTTTTTTTTTCAAGGGGGGGGGGGGGGGTCATAGTTTTCTGAAACTACTAAAAGAAATTCGAGTATATGATAAAGCACTATTATCTAGGGCTCCGGGGGGGGGGGTTAGGGGTTAACCCCTAAACCAGCCCCCCCTTGCGTACGCCACTGCTGATATGTATCCTGAAAAAGGGGAATGTAAAGACTGTCCCGGCAAAGTACCATCAGTAGATAAAGGGTTAAGGCACTGGAGAGCAGTCAGAAAATCAATATTGCTGCGAAATTAAAAGTACCGATGCTGTTATGTTTCTTGCCGACTTTCCGATCTCGGACCCGCCAACCTTACAAAATGAAAAAGCAAGAGCAACAAAACCAAAAAGCAGGAGAAATTTCTACCTCAGAACCAGATGAAGGCTAGCACAATTTTTGTATCCCTAGACATAAATGACATAAAAATTAATCCACGAGATATAAAATGCATATTTTATAAGTTATACATTTATAAAGCTAGTGTAGAATCAAATAAGATATCGGTTTGTTCTATTTTTATTTCTTTACGATCATTTACTACATTATTTCAAATGTGTTTTGTTAGTTAAGGTAATTTAAAATTAAAAATAAAATACTGATTTATGCTGTTTGTAATTTTTAAGATCATTTACTACATTATTTCAAACGTCTTAAGTATTCTACAACAAAAAATCAATATATTTAAGCAATTAAATAGGACTTTTATGCGGTCATGAAAGGCACTAAAATTAAACTAAAAATTTGTTATACAACGACAACCAGTAAAAACCTTTTACAAATTGACATAAATGTTAATATTTCTTAAGTTTTGTAAATGACGTTACAAACAGATGGATGAAACTGAATCAGAAAACTTTTCCCCTTTAAAAAGCAGGAGAAATCTCTAGGGTGGCGGGAAAATTTTAAAGCATAAAAGCCGGAGAGTCGGCAGGTCTGCAATTTCATACAATTCGAGTTATGGCACGTGATCCGCAATGTTAATTATGAAGAGCTCTGGCGAGGAGTTGAGGAGTTTAGTTTTAGTCTGAGCCGTAAGCTTTGTGCTCGATTTCATTGGTTTGGGAAATTAGATACGAGATGACCGTTGGTTTCACGCTGATGTGTGAACTTTGTGTGCTTAGAAATCTGTACATAGTGTAAACAGCCTGTAATAGAATTGCTCTGCTTTGTACAAGGCGTTTGGTTTATAGGCTGCAAGTAGGATCGGCGTGTCAAGGTCACACAACTCTACCTTTTCCCCTTCTTGTCCCCATGGCTTCCGTGCCAGAAACTTTTCTACCACTTGGTTTGAGGAACATGATAAGTCAGTTTGTTGTTTTAGTTATAATAATAATAGACGGATTAAAATCGGACTTATTTCTCGACGGCAAAAATAAATTGCGTAATATAAAGTATTCTAATTTTTTGAACCCATCTAAATCTTATTCTCATATTCTGATCTGTTTCAGAAGGCTATTGTATAGCTGATTTGTTGTATTTTATATTTTGAAAATGTTAAATCTCACCCAAACATTCCAGATTTCATTTACGAGACATTCAATTGCATTTACTTAATATCAAAAATAAATAAGTGGGAAATAAATTCTTTCTTATTATATTTTCTCGATTATTCTCACATTTCGACTCGGACGTGCAGTAATGCAATCCATTGCCTTCACTGCAGTGAAAAAAAAAAAAAAAAAAGTGGCTCCGTCATCTTTCTCGCAGTTGCCACGGGGACGAAGCCTCGATACCCCCGTGACAACGGGCATGGGGGAAAAGTGGTCTGTCCTCACCTCCAGTGCTTCTCTATCCTCCGGCTGAGCGCGATCTTCTCCCCCACTTCCGTGCAGACGGGGTTGGTGAGGCTGATCTTGGCCAGATCGGCCTTCACCGCCAGCACCCTCCCACCTGTCGACAGGGACCCGATGTTCACCATCAGCACCTCCGCCTTGGCCAGCTTCTGGACCTGAAAAATGGGGGGACGCTCTCGATTAACATTCCGTTTCGAGACGGCCAAATTTTGCATTTCATCAACTCTTGGTAGATTAATCACATTTTTTTTTCTTTTGGAAAAGGTAATAAAGTCAAAACGATGTGTCAACATCAGGCTTGGAGTAATCGCGATTACGTAATCGTAATCTCCTGTAATCGATTACATTTTGGCAAAATCGAAACCGTAATCGTAATCTGACGATGGCATATTCTTATAATCATATTCGAAATTGCCCAATCCATTTTCTTGCGTAATTTTAATCGTAATCTAAAGGAAAAAAATCTGTAATCCCTTATTAAACCAAAAATTTAATCAAAAATCATTAATTTTTGATTAGTGACACTGCTTCAATAATGAGCGTTGTGTGCATAATATCAGGTAGTTTTTCGCTAATCTAATCGTATTCAAAATCGTAATCGGTCATCATAATCGTAATAGATTACTTTTTTACCGACTGTAATCGCTGCCGTAATCGTAATTACTTTTTGGCAAAGGATTACAATCGTAATCATAATCTCTCAATTTTTCTGTTTGTAATCGTAATCGATTACGTTTCTTCGTAATCGACTCCAAGCCTGGTTAACATACTATCCTTTTAAAATGCAGACATATGTTTCGGGATTGCTTGGAATCCCTTTTTCAGTGCGACAGGGAGCTTCTAGATGTAAAACATCCAAATGAAGCAGACAAAACAACAGAAACAAAGCTTATATAGCCTAAGAATTAACAGTAAACCAATGAGAATGAAGGCAGTGTGACGTGGATGTAGAAGTAGCAGGGAAAGCACCAATAAGAGAGCAACAGACGAATCCAGTTGAAAGTTCAAGAAGTAAAAAGGAATATCAATAAAAACAAAGCAAAAAAGACGACAACATGCATAAAAATGTGAAAATACATGAAAATTGCAAAAAAAAAAATAAAATAAAATACAAAGAATAAAATGGAAATAAAATAAGTACAGAAAATGTCGCATTGAAAAAGGGATTCCAAGCAATCCCGAAACATATGTCTGCGTTTTAATGCTCATTTGTGCTTTAAATTAACGTGAAATTACCTTAAAAATTATTAATTAACCTTAAAAATGTCCCAAAAGCCTTATTTTTATCTTTTAAAAAATGTTTTGAACTACTACGTGCATTTATTTCTGCCATTTCGTTTTGAAGCTTGAACGACTTGTCAATCAAAACAAGACTGCCACACAATATTCTGACTGTAGCAAAGAACGAAAGGGGGTGGAAATCGTTCCATTTTCTTTTTTCAGTAATGGACAACCAATTGAGACTGGTTAGAAATCAAGATAAGGGAAAGCTTTTACATCAATTCTTAAACATTAAATAAAATTTAGTGATTTTTTGGCTTTTTCTTTTAAAAGTACTAAGGTACACATCTAAGCCTTGGGGTGAGCAGTTGAACTATTTTCTTATTAAGTACTGTTGTCATTTTATAGTGACCTTACTATAAAATTTTGTAAGTTCTGAATATTGCAATGTGTGTCTTGTTAATGTAAGTTTTAATTATAAAGGGAGTTATGGCGGTACTTACGTATTATCGCAACCATGCCGAATTCGGGGATAACGAGCCAAATTGGCAACTCGGATTTTGTACCTATCTAAGGCGCTATGGTAACCATAAGTAGGTATATAAGTCGCCAATCTCGCCAACCTGGTCGCGATAATACGTAAGTACCGTTATGGCTGTAACATATTGCAACAAAATTCAACTTGTATACACAATTCATAGGTTTAAATGTTTTATGCCGGTGCAGTTATTTTTCAATTGGTAAAAATCCCATCTGGCACAAAAAAATTTTGGGTGTGCCAGTATCAAGAAGTCTTATATTTTCCTTAAGTCATATGCCATGTTGTGCAAAAATTAGAGCACAGGCAAATTTTTAGCAGTCTCGAAAGTTGGAGGAAATAGCCTCAAAAAGGCCCTATTTTAATATGCATAAAGGCCTTATTTCCAGTGGCAGAGGGAACCCGGTAAAACTTTCCAAATGTCAACACACAATTCAGCAGAAATTCACCATTTCGCTATCACCTGCAATTGCATGAAAAAGAAAATAGAGCTGTGTATAAAAAATACATTAGTAGAGAAGATGTAAAAATCATATTATTAACCTAAATATTAATTACCGAATAGGGATTGAATGACCTAATAAGCAATTTTTTAAACATGTAATTTGTATAGACATACAGTTCCAGTTGTAAATTATAGCTAATATCCTTTTTCTCATGTTTTGTGCCTCAATCAAAATGGTGGAGAGTCTAGTTTTTTTATACAAATATTTATCTTGCTAATGGATAAAAAATCGTGATTTTTTCTAAAATTTTAACTTTTAAAAATTCATTTCTTTATTAAACACTCTGATTGAGGCAGAACACATTCACTGTATTATGCAGATTTTAGTGCCATTGTTGAGTTATATTGTTTCAAGTTGAGGCGTCACATAGGTGAAACACGATTCTTCAGAAATCGACTTCAAAGTAAAGGAAACGCCGATTTTTACATAGAGAGAAAAACCCTAGTTACCCCCCCTTGAGAAAAACCCTAGTTACTACAGAACTATTCCGAATATTAGCAACATTTTTGTATCGTTTGGAAGGTAAAGAGTTGGAAAACAACTTGCAGTAAAAAAAATTTTTTCGATGTTTCGGTTGATTTTAGTAATCTCAAGTGTGTATGTACACCTTAACTGAGCAAAGTGTTTTCTTACAAAAATATTCAAAGCGGTTTTTTACTCCTAAACACATCATTGCCGTTCAACAAATACATTAAAAATAACTCCCATACTACAAATAGTATTTCTTTCCTTCTTTTTTTGCTGGGCTTTTTTTTTTTTCATTTTTTCTTTTTTTTTCGGGGCGGGGGGGGGGGGGGGGGGGCGCGTGGCACCATCAATAACCACCCCGCAGGTCACTTATGCTAGCTACGCCAGTGCCAAAACACCAGGCATTTGTACAAATGCAAGATTATCGCGCACCACTTATGACCACAGAGGAATAAAGCAAGTACCTCTTTTTTTTTCTTCTTTAGCGGACTTTAAGGGCTTAAGGAGGGGGGGGGGGGGGAAACTGAATATTTCCGTGTATAAGCCAAGAATTTTTGGAAGCTAAATCGGGGTCGTCAACTTACATACGCGTCCAATAATCTAAAAAAAAGTCGGTGCATAATATCGCGAAATATCGACTAATATAGAACTTTAATTACGTAATTTATGTCTCCTACATTAAGGAAATAATTAGCTTAAAATAGAGTTTATTATTTAAAAGAATATACATATTTTACAGCAGGATTTTGTGAAATCGCTGAAACAAAATGGCTAAATTTGCTTGCGACTAGCTCTGTATTCCCTTTCATCCTTCCAATATAAATACAGAAAATAAGTGAATAAAACCAATGAAAAAAGCAAAACAAACTAGCAAACGCAGGGGTAAAAAGCACAATGAATGAATAGGGGAAAATGTGCTTGTCGCTGTTGACGCCTAGTCAACGTCTTGGTTGGAAAAGACTTGATCTGTGTTACCTGCTTGGCAAAATTTTCGCCCCCTTTGCCAATTCTCTTTGAACTGTAATTTTTTTCTTCAAATTTTTCTCTCGGCTTATATACGAGTTTTGAATTTTTGCTACATTTTTGAAGGATTAATGCACTCTTGGCACTGTTTTTAGGAAAAAAGATTCCCTTTTTCAGCATAGTAGGGTTTTCTGGTTCTATCTTGGTTTCTTGACTACTGGCATATTGTTATCGAAATTGCTTCTATTTGAGTCGAAATTTACTGGCACTTATTGATTTTCAGCTTGTTAGATTGATATTTTTCCAAATTAAAAAAAAATGAGGGAGCTTTTAAAAACATGCCAAATTTTAGGATCTCTCGAATTTCAGGATTCCGAATTTCGGGTTGGTTACTGTACATTTTATATTCACCGCGATTTTGTGCGGGGCCTTATTTACCATTCATTAGGCCCAGGCACAGGGCCCCACTTTGAGGGGGCTCCTAATTTTGGTTATTTTTCTTTTTGCAATTTCGAATTTTTTAGAAAAATATTTAAAAGTAGCATCTTTCAAAAACAAACTGTTAGTGTTCTGTTGCTTCACAGAAAATGTGTATTATTAAATTATTTTAAAACCACAAGGAATTTTCACTTTGGGGGCCCCAAATTTTGGTCTGACAATTTGAAATTTGGAAAACAAAATCATTTTGCACGTCAGGGGTTCCCAAATGCTAGCCTAGACTCTGACATTTGAAAAACAAATCAGTTTTTGCACTCTGGGGGCCCCCACATTCAGGTGTGACTGGCAAGTTTTACAAACACATACCAGGGTTGCTACTCAAACAACAGAATGAAATTCTCCGACTTTTCCAGACATATTATTTTAAAAATTCTAGCCCTAAATCATCAGCATCATACCACTCCAAAAACATACATTTGCCCCCAAAATATTCTGTTTAAAACAACAGCGGGAATGGCTAACCTTTAAAAAAAACCTGAAAAATTTTGAAACAGTATATAAATTACCAAGTGATATAAGGGAACAAACATTTCCATGAAGGAAAACTACATACTTTAGAAAATGTGTTTTTTTTAAAGGCCTAATAACTCAGTTTCTTGATGAGAAAATGGATTGCTAACAACATTTTTGAGAGAGAGGAAAAAAAATATATTAATTACCTAGTGTAAAAATCTGAATAACGATAATAAAATGCAAGTTACTTTTAATTATTTAAAAGTTAAACTTTTGAAAAAATTTTCTGATCAGGTCGATGGTTGAATCAGGTTGCACACATCTCCACAGGTCCCTCTGAATGTTGTATTTTGAGTGGAGCAAAAGAGTTGATGTCATTATTTATATTGGACTTTCCGCGTGAGTGCTTCAAACATTGTCTAAAATTCCGTGACTTTTCCAGATTTTTGATAAAATATTAAAATTCCCCGACTTTATCACTCACTTTAAAAATTCCCTGATTTTTCCAGGTTTTCCAGGTAGCGTAGCAACTAGGGATGTAACGAATATTCGGCCACTATTCGGTATTCCTTTTGGCCGAATAGTCATTTCATCAACTGGCCGAATACAGGGTAAGGTCAAATTCGGCCTGGCCGAATACTGATGGACTATTCAGCCGAATAGTTCAGCTGCAGTAGAAATGTAAAAAAATTAAGAAATTATACAATATAAGTCTTGCAAAAGACTACAGTAGTATATAGTTTTAATAAATAAAAATAATTTAGACAAAAACTACTTTTTTTAAACCTTGTTTTAGGCCTTGATTGAGCAAAGACAAATTTTAAAGTTGTAATATTGTATTTTATACTTAGCATTTGCTCCCGAAAGCTTGCAATAATTAAATGTGATGGAGAATATGATAAATTAATTTTGTTATTATTAACAAAGTGGAAATCATACTTTGTTCGTGTAGACTGATTTTGCATAATGGGTGAGAGAGAAATGTGAAAAGCCCAGAATATATCATGAAAATTTAGATAGCATAAGTTAATATAGTCCAGTTAAGTGTATTCAATTTTAATAGATCTTTGAAAATATCTTCAAAAAAATGTTTTGAGCAAGGTAAAAGCTCACTAAGCAATTGTAGTTCTTTCATTTGAATTAAATAATTAGTAAACTAATGCTAATGCTTACTACCATAAAACCTGTCATTTCTACTCCTCTTGTGGGTGAAACTCTTAGTTTTATTACATTCAAAACAATACAGAAAATAGATTAATTTTAAATAGTTTTTAATTCTTAAGAAACATAATTGAATCATACATCATAGATTGTGTGTAATTTGTGAATAATTTTAAATTTGACAAATACTTTCTATTGCAACGATTTTCTGGAAAATTCAATATTCGGCTTCCGCCAGAAGAAATGGCCGAATATTCGGCTTCGGCCCGGATGAAAAGGCCGAATATTCGGTATTCGGCTAAATCACTATTCGTTACATCCATAGTAGCAACCCTGACATACTGAATGTTATGTTTCAACATTTTTTGTTGCGTGAGGGGCCCCCAAACATGAGTTGTGCCTCTAGTGATTCAAAATGTAAATTGGGCCCTGGTTACGTGCATGGGTTCACTCACCTTGGCTCCTTTCTTGTCCCCTTCCGTCCTGACCCCTAGCAGCCTGCGCAGCAGGAAGTAGGAGATCTCCAGCTCGGTGAAGATCTCTGGCAGGGCCCCTACCGCCCCCAGGACCTGCCCCACCATCCTGTCCGCCCTGGACAGTGTGGGGTCGATCTTCGTGCCCACTCCTGGAACACGAAAATTCAAATATTTTTGAGATTTGCATTTGGGGTAAAATGGGTCACTTTATAAAAAGCACAAAATAATAGAACTTGAAATTCAAATTTGTAAACCAATATTTTTTATGTTATTTTTCAATGTGTTGGCAATATTTTTTATTCTAAAAAAAAATTAAGTTCTTTAATATGGCAACACCATTTCTTTCTTTTTTTTGTAAACTTTGGATGATAGTGTGATACACATTGTTCACCAACTTCTGAAAAGTTCCATACCTGCCAAAATTTGGAGGAAAAAATCCAGTAGATTGCGATACATCACAATTTCGTATGTATTTTTCATTGTTTTTTTTTTTTTTGGGGGGGGGGGGGGGTGAGGGGTTTTAACGATCACTTAAATGACAACCACCAATAAGTTCCTTATATGATGTCTCGCAGCATAACCAACAAAATATTCAGTCCTCTACAGTTATAATTGATTTTATAATGTCTGAAACTGTTACTTTCCTTGTGTGAATCCATTTATCAAAGAAATTAAATAGGATAATAATGTTGCTGAAGTGATTTTTTTTTAACCAAAAATTCCCTATTTATAGGAGATCACACCAAAATTTATGAAAACCAGGAGATTTTAATACCAACCAGGAGACCAGTAGAAATGGGGAAAATCCAGTAGAGTTAGCAGGTATGAAGTTCTATATTTTATCAAATAACAGCCCAAATTTGAAGGATTTCCTCACTAAGAAACTTTGGAGAACAATTCCAGCTGAGCATGCAAGAAAAATACTAAATACAGTAAAACCTGTAAAGTTGACCAATATTGTAAGTTGACCACTTTTGCCCTGAACGGAATTAGTCCTTCAACCTCTATAAGTTGACCACAAAAGTACTGCAAAACAAGTGGTCACCTTCCACAGGTTTCACTATTGTCTTTTAATATGTACAAAAATGATCTTATTAATAAGTGAGAGTTACTTACTTGTGCTAGAACTGTACTGGGTCATTCCACGGCAACAGACGTTACATTTATACAGCATTTTTCAACTTCAACGCGCTTTCTAACAAACTTCTTGGGTATTTTTTAGGTTTTTTAATTTTGGCTAGTAAAAGTGCATGTGTCCTAAGTATGCAAATTTTTTTTTTGAAGATATATATGTAGTTGCTGTCTGTTAAAAAAAAATGCTGAAATTTCGTTACGTGTGTTACTCTTCGGGTAACACACGTAACGAAATTTCAAAAAATTTTTTAACATACAGCAAATACATATACATCTTCAAAATTTTTTTTTGCATACTTAGAACACATGTACTTTTACTAGCCAAAATTAAAAAACCTAGAAAATACCCAACAAGTTTGTTAGAATGCGCGTTGAAGTTGAAAAATGCTGTGTAAATGTAACGTCCGTTGCCGTGGAATGACCCTACTGTGCTCCCTCAAGGGAGTCTGCACCCAAACATTTCGAAAAAACTGAAAAATTTTTTATTGGCTTAAACAGTAAAATAAATCTTCAAAAATGTTCCCTGAAAGTTTCGGGAAAATTGAAGCAACATTTATTGATTTTATTACCGGTGCAATTTGCCACTTTTTCATTCCAAAACAGAAACTGCGCTGAATATAAGCTACGTATTTACTTTTTAAAATAAGCGAGAAGAAGCAATTTCACCGTGACTGTAACTGGAAAAAAAGAAATTTCTTTACTTGGTTCCTTTACTTTGATAAACATATTGCAGGCCATAAACTTAATATGCCCTTTTCTCTCGCTTTATTTTTGGTCCACTTCATCTTTTTAATTTGTATCGCTTAATGTGGATTTTTTCCACCTGTTTCTGAAACTATACATAACAAATTTATGCATAAATTTTATGATTACTCAAGTGCTTTTTTTTTTTCAAAATTATTTTTGTAGGTTCTTCGAATGTCTCATTTCCACTGTGTTACTTCAGTTGCTATTTTTTTTTCTCCAAAAGAATTTGACTTATAAAAAATTCAAAGCATAAAAGTTTTGCTTTATGAGCAATGAATCAACAAAAAACATTTAGTGACTTTACACCACATTTTGAAAACAATGCATTTTTAAAGATTGCTTAACTTTTTTTTTCTTAATCCAGCTTTTTTAATACCGTAATTATCGGTAAATAGCAGAAGAAAAATTCATTTTAAAAAAATTAAGTTTGGTGTATAACCTGCATCGCGGTAATGACCCGCACCCAGAAAAACATGGGATACCACCCCTATATATAATATATTCGCCTGTAGCGCCCAAGCCCCAATCTGCTTTGGACCTTCGTTTTGAAAGCCGAGATTTATTACTCTGCATTTTGTTTTGCAGGAAAAGAGATTCCACATTTTTGAACGGTAATTGCCTTTTTAATAATACTTTTTCTTTAAATTTCATGTATTGCCCACATCGTTATATTACCCGCAGGTAGTAAGAAAAGGAGTTTTTTTGTAGATTAACAGATAATTACGGTATTAAATTTCTTATGAAGGGGCCATTCATAAATGATGTCATGCTTTTTCCCATATATTTGACCCCCCTCCCCCTCTGTCACAATATGTCACACTTCAGCAGACCCTTCCCCTCCCCTTGTTGCCATATTTCTCGTTACTCCTCCCCCTCGAAGCGCGACATCATTTATGAATCATCTGATAGAAGTTGCGCAGCCTATCTGCACTCTTGTTTCTTATCACTCATTATTATTTAATTAACTATTTAAAAACTATTTATATATACTTTTATTTTACTTTTATACCTATGCGTAAATTACTAGCTAACGTCACTAGGCGGCCGTATGAAGGATGCAATATGCAAATTGAGCTGCTTTACTATGATTGGTTGCATCCTAAGGCGTGTGGCTGGGCGGAGTCTAAGGTTTCCCAGCGTGCCTCTGTATGTGAATGACTGGGCACATATAAACGCGGACTTGCCTGCATCAGTGGTCAGTTGAGCAGCTAACTCTGGTAGTAGGAACTGGCCGCTGACTCGATATGGAGTTTTAACTTTTTCTATGTTGGCTTATTAGAAAGCCTGAGTTAGCCATTTTTTGAATTAATGTTTTAAAGTATTGTTAAAGATTAGGGCGGCCATGTTGCCGTAGGATTAGTCTTTTTTTTATTTTATGCCGGTGGTCTACTTTTGTTAGTTGAATTTTAAATGTTTTGTCCACGTCTTAAATAAATGTTGTATTTTTAAACTTTGCTCCTCATTGAAATTGGTCGACATGCACTCTGCTATTTTATCAGACTAGTATGGTCAAACCCGGTGGACATATCGATAGTTCATCATCATCCCGAAGTGATGTACGCAAGACAAAAATTGTAAATGAAAACACCACACAGAAGGAAATCGTCTCGTGGTGTCGACATCCCTCAAACAACCCGATGCGTCGTATCTCTTCGATGCACACGCATATTCCGTGACCGCGGACGAGCGAAAGGCGCGACTCACCGATGAGTCCCCCCGGGACGGCATACATGAGGTCGTTCTGCTCGGCGAATAGCGAGACGATGCGCGAGTGGATCGGCTTGCACATCAGCTTCCCCTCGTCGTCTTTCGTCACGATCCCGGGACGAACCTCGATCTCCTGGCCCACCTGCAAGACGAGAACGACATTCATTCGACGAGAGACAGGATAATTTATGGAAAAGAAAATAAATAAAAAAATGAAGACTTCAAATTAGAAATTATGATGAATTTATTCTTCAAACAACATCCATTTTAAGCATCCTTTTAGAAGCCGGTCTACTCAGAAACAGGGTTCGTTGATTTAAATCAGCTTGATTTAAATTGCACTTTAAATCAAGTGATTTTTTTTTTTCAAAAAAAATCATTAAGTTTACAATGTTAGAAAGTGTTGTTAAAATGAAATATGTTGCAATGACAACCACTATTTCAAACAAAACTTCCTAGGTCCATCTGTCTGTGTGCATAACGTATTTCGTAAGTTTAGAACCAATTACTATTTTTTTAATTTTACAATGTGACTCTTATTCTTCAAGCGTCTTAACAGCAAAGCATTATTCATTGAATCATTCAAATTAGAGTTCATAATAATGATGAACCATTCTGTGTTTTTTTTATCTTAAAAAGAGTATTTTACATCCATTTAATAAATGCCACACAATAAATAATTCAGAATGAGTGTTTAAAGCAGCAATTGTTAGAATTTAGAACATGCATCCTTAAAGTTCCATCCATGTTCCTTAATAGCTTGAAGTTTTTTCCTTCTTAATATTTTTTTTCTATCATAGAAGTGTTTGCAGTAAAGATATTTGATTAAAGCAAAAAGTTTCAGTTTTTAATAATGGTGTGAGCGTAAAGGTCAAGATTCACGGTCGCCACTCTCCACGTGGCGACCTTGTTTGGAAAAGTGGAGATTCAAAAAATTAAGAGCGATCGCCACCTTTCCTTTTTTTAATTTTTAAAGTAAATCCTTCCTTTTCAAATACATCTATAGAATTTACAACTCATGCTTCTTTCATGTATGCAAGCACAATAAAAACGCATCAATTCGGCATTCACGTAACCGAATTTCTGCCGATAATCTTCATTTCCCCTTTCACAAGAAAAAAATGGCGAAAACGTTTCCCGACTGCGCTGTTTTTTTATAAAATCCTTCTCTCTGCCACATGAATCTTTTAAATGCAGTGGGAAACAATCTAAATCTTGATTTTGTTTTTCATAGTCGCAACACTTGCATTTCAGAACGGCCATTTTCCCAAAAACTTATAAAACATAAGTGTCCAGCCATTTTGAAAATGGTGTGAAAGTTTGAAAAAAAAAGTTTTGAAATGAATGAAAATAAAATGTACTGTAAAATGTAATTGTAAAAAAACAAATTTAGAACTGGAAATATACATATTTTTATAATTGTGTTAGAATATGGTCCGTATTTATGATCGCTGTTTTTTTGTAAAAGGTTCGTTTCTGTAATTGGGATTTTTGTTATATGTTGCTTCTATTATCAACAAAAATTTTACATTTAAATCTTTGGTACTGTATAACACTCAACACAAAAAACTATATCGCAAAAATTCCTATTTCCTTAATTTACCATCACCAAAGAATCTAGTTTTTTCTTTTTCCAATTTGAAGGTCATAAGATTTTTTTTTTTTTTTTTTTAAACTTGATAATTTTGACAAATTATTATGTTTTCTTCACTTAAAATAAGATACATAAGGAATTGCGGGGGAGCGGGGCATGTGCCCCCCCTCCCCTGCTTTGCATAGGTGGCCACAAAGTTAATCAAGTTTAGTTGCCACTGGCCACTTCCAAAATTTCTGAGTCTTGACCTTTATGTGAGCGTATGATTTTACTAAATGGGTAAAAATATTTCAGGCTTTTTCATTTATAAAATAGAAAAATGATTAAAGTACACTCGATGTAAAAATTAAGTTCATACAATTGTTACGTTTTTCAGCTTTCAACAGCAAAATAACTCGGATTAAATGTGTTCGTTTGAGTCATGCATTTGTATTGAAATTTGTTTATCATTATTATTATTAAAAAATATTTATTGCTGTGAAAATAGCTTAAAGTGTGTTTTTGCACATTGATTAACATACCATATTGCTTCTATGAATATATCATAACAAATATACAAAATATTAAGGTCTTTATAAAAAAATGTTAAAAAATCCGATTTAAATAAAAAAATCCGATTTTTTTAAATATATTTTTTTTAAATAAAAAAAATCACGAACCCTGCTGAGAAATGAAATTTTTAATGTTAATTATGCGATGTCTCGGAATGCCATGTCCCATGTCCGTCGCGGCATGTTTTTACACAATACTTCAAAATATTTATTTCTTAGGATAATATTTTCCCACTCTTCTGATAGTAGGTGTATCCACACACCAAGATTTGTCAAGATATTTTAACACTTAGTACTTGATATGTTCGGAAATGTTATCACAAAAGACACATGATATGAACATTTTGTTAATTATATGTGATATTAATTTCAGATTAAGTTCAGATTAAAGTCGTGTTTGTACTGATTTTTCACAAAAACATTTATATATATATGTATAAATATTGCTCAAATGAGTTTTTCCTGTTTCTAAAATTTTATGTGCACTAACCTACAATTTTAGGAACAGGGTGGAAAACCACAAAAATATTTTTTAAAGGAGCACAGCTTACCGACTCCCTACATTTAATTAAGAAGAAATATTTTTTTAATATAAAGAGGAAGGGGAGAGGGATAGTAAAATGCGAAGGCTTGTACTCTATTGCAATAAAAATAATTCAAAGAAAATTTACGTGGCCTTGTAATAAATAGATTCTCCCCCCCTAGAATTCATCTGAAAAACCAATGGACAATTGAATATTGATAAATAAAAGGACAAAAAAAAAAAAAAAAAGATGCAATCAAATCCAACGTTACCTTTTTGATGAAAAACTTTACCCAATTTTTTTTTTTTTTTTCGAGAATGCCATAATGCAATACATTAAACAAATATTTAAAAGACACCAAAATGAAGTATTAACTATTTATAAAGTTTTTCTTTCAAGTTCATGCATTAGTGCAAACTACAGGTGGATATCTGAAGATCCAGCAGGCAGCAGGAACACAAAAAATATTTTTTGCAAAGTGGATCGCATGGACGATTCTGATCCAAAATTCTCAGACATTTCCAAAAATTGAAGAAAAAAAAGTTTTTCCGAATTTTTTAAAAATTTATTAATTTTAAGGTTTTTTTGACAATTAATGTCTGTGTTTTTCTTTCTGCCTTCAGACAAGCAAAATATTTTGTACTACTTTGAAAAACTATCAATACAGTAAATTTTCCAGATGTTGGACCTTTCATTTAATTACTTGAAAAATTATTTCGCAGCGTATATGTACATGTGCATAGGTCGATGACGCAGAATTCAGGAAGAAAAATAAATGAAATATAATCTCTCTCACCTTGAGCACGCCCCTGAGAATGCTCCCGCCTGCCACACCCCCTTTCAAGTCGTCCACTTCACAGCCGGGCTTGTTCACATCAAAAGAGCGGATCACTGCAATAAAAGTTTCACAGTCACAAAATAGAATAAAATTAATTAGTGTAATAAATATTGAAGTAACTCGATAAATGCTGTTGTGCGTGTGCACACCTTCATGCCCAGTTTAAAAAGAGTGGAAGGAATTAATATTTCGAATTATTTTGTAAAAACAGACAGATATGGCACGTTGTTTTCAAAACATGTTTCTACATAATAATTGGAAATATTTCATAGATAAAAAGCTAGTTGCAACTAGTAGTTAACTACTTTTAAGTATAATTCATTTGGATTTCCATTTTTAAGCTTGTTCTTAAATATTTAATCCTAATAATTCAACTCAATATTATTTTTAATCATTAAAACAGTTTTAAAGAAATTCCTGTATAACATTCAAAGATTGAATATTTCCAAATAACACTGAACAATTAATATATAAATAGAATATGAACAAAGACAAAAACTTTTTCTCTAAATTTTAAACTTTTATTTTAATAAATTATTTTTTTTTGGTCTCTCAGCCCTAATTTGCATAAATTCTGCAATAAATATGATTTTTTAGGAGTACTTTTACATTATATAAAATAATATTTAAAAAAATTGCGTGAGTAATATTCATAAGCTAAAAATTTAAATAATTTAATGTTTAAAAAAAGTTTTTTTTTTTCTTTCAAAAAATAGATTTGAAAAAAGAAATTTTTGAAAGTAGTTACAACTAGTAGTTAACAACTACTGAACACTGCAACAACCCTAAGGGGCTGGGCTCTACTCACCAATGAGCCTGGGTAGGGAGGAGAAATCCCTGAGTGGGACGGGGATCTTCTTGACGATGTACTCGCAGATCACTTCGATGTTGTACTTCAGCTGAGCGGAGATGGGGATGACCGGAGCGCCCTCTGCCACCGTCCCTGGAACAAAACACCCAGAATATACCTTTATTTTTTGAAGACTCCTTAGACCACAGCTAAAGACCGGTAAAAATTATTCTAATTTCTATACATTAGATAAGGTGATAATATTTCCGAACATGAATTTGATTACATGTCCCCAAATCCTGGGATAATTTGGAAACACTTAGAAATATTTTCAGGGGTGTATTTGGGGACACGTATTACCCCCCCCCCCCAAATTCCTACTATAACTCTGCAAAATGCTAGGGCTCGACCAATGGCATTTTTTGGCCGATGGGCCGATGCCGATGGAAAAAAAAGTCGCTTTAAACCATTAAAAAGTGCAGAATGCTTGTCAAAAATGTCATTTAAATCATTTACTATTTATTTTTATGTTTATAAAAGCATAAATGCATTATTCAAGCACCGTAAAATTGTTTGGGGGAAGTTTACATAATAATTAAAACTGAAAGAATCACTCGTGATTCTAGTGAAGTAATTAAACTATTTGAAGGTTAAAAAAATTAAAAAATGCTATATCAGAGAATTTTCAATTCTTTTTTCTTATCTTTGCAAAAAAAAAAAAAATACTCAACAACTATTGAATCGGCTCGGGTCTAATTCCCTTTCCTTCAACATTTTCTCTTTATAACACTTACACTGCAAATGCCAAGTGCAGCTCCCTTTATTTTCTTATTTTTTTCATGGAGAGGAATGCAGATGTTATGACACAGACTGACAAATAATGTGGGTTTGTATTTTTAACGAAACAGTCAACCCCCTCCTCTCAGATTTTTCTCATGATCCCCCCCCCCCTCCCCCGTTTTTAAAAGAAAAGCGGAAACGATTACATATTTATTTTTCATTAAAGTTATTTTAAGCTCTTTTTCTGAAATAAAAATGAAATATTAAAAAAATTCGCTCGCAGTATTATCCCTTATATAGTATATCCCTTGTTCTTAACCAAGAAATACTGAATATTGCTTTAAAAACATAGACGTGAGATTTTTTCGTCATTACAAATGAATGCTGGGTCTTAAGAACTAATCTTATTAGATTTTTTTTTTCTTGTGAGTTGAAAATTACACTGAAATACTTGACATGTTCTTTATATTTTCATGAGCACAATGTAAGGTCACCGAAATAAACCAATATTTTGAGCACCAGCAGCTTTCTGTTGACAAATAATGTTCTGAAAACACGTTATCGTTTATAAAAATTAAGATGCATTTTGAAAAAAAAAAAATATATATATATATATTTTTATATACGTTGACAATTCTTGAAATTAATGAAATTGTAGCATTTTTATAAAGGTATTGTTTCACCCTGTATCCCAAACTCGTTTTTAAAGGATTAAATTTTTGAAAATTGCAAGTCGAACTTGGACACATAAAATTTCGATCAATAAACATTTATACTGAAAAATTGATTCATATTTTTTATCAATATGTTCTATGTTGTACAAGAAATATCCTAAACTGAAAGCAGATGCAACGAGATTGTTGTACAATAGCAGCAAAACTGTCAACTGTCTAACACGTGGCATCAAAGAAGCCAAAAATAAAGCACTAAAAAACGAAGTATGAAAAAAAAATATGAAAAAAAAATATGCATTGATCAATCTGTGAAAATAAAGAAATATTAGCATTTTTATTAAGATGTTATTAAATCCTGTCGCGCGAACTCGCATTTTGAGAATTCAATTTTTAAAAATTGCAAGTCGAATTTGGACACATAAAATTTCGATCAATAAATATTTATACTGTAATTTTTTTTCTTATTTTTGACCAATCTTTTCTATGTTGTAAACTAAAAATGAAATAATGAGAACAACCGCACACTAAAAGCAGATGCAACAAGATTGTAACACGTGGGATCGAAGAAGCAAAAAAAAAAACGCAAAGAGAAGAAAGTTTATGCTGGTAAAAATTAAAATTATTATCGTACTTTGATTGAGTTGACTTTTTATTGTTTACAATTTCGGAATAAGAAACATGACAAACTAAAAGCAGATGGTATAATATTATTGCACAATGACATCTAATGCACTAAGTCATTATTAAAAGAAAAACCGACAAAAATGAGGCAACTAACCTAGTGCGAAAAACAAATAGCACTCATAAGACATCTCTATGACTTTTACTTTAACATATTCTAACAGCGAGCATTCTGCTCAAAGAGAACTATTTTAATCATGAAGGTTTTCGGGCAGCAATCGCTTAAACTAGTTTTCCGAAAGTTTTATCAAATACTTTTGTAGAATGACATTTTTTTGTGTTTTTTTAAACTTATGTGCTGCCTGTTATTGTATGGAAATAGAAATTGATCTATGGAGAAAAAAAGAAAGTGAAAGACAGAATGTTTTCTGGAAAGTTGTCCCTGCGAAAAACATCGGCCTTGCATCGGCTTTTAGATGTTTTTTAGGCCGATGGGCCGATGTTTTTCTAAATTTAACATCTGCCGCCGATGCCGATGGCAACTTTGTTGAACAATCGGCGCCGATGCATCGGTCGAGCCTTACAAAATGCATATATATGCATAATTAACACATTGAAAATACATATTTCATCAGTTAATTGCTTGTTTGAAATTGCAATACTAAAGAAAATCACTGAAGTTAATTGTGTAAAAATATTTTGAAATTTCAATTATAGGAGATCTCCTAATATTTAGCCTCAACCTTTTCCAAAAATATTTTTCCCCTTCAATCCTTTCCCCCTTTCCAAAGGGGAAGGAGGGGGGAAGGGTAGAGAATAGTGATTTTTTTTTTTTTTTAAATCATTGATTTTGGAGTGTTAGAAAGTGTTGTAAAAATGAAATATATTGCAATTACAACAACACTTTCAAACAAAACTTTCTAGGTCCATCTGTGAGCATAACATATTTCATAAGTTTAGAACTAATTACTATTTTTTTATTCAAGCATCCTAACAGCAAAGCATAATTCATTCAATCATTCCAATTAGAATTCATAATAATCATGAACCCACTGTGTTTTTTATCTAAAAAATAGTATTTTAGATCCATTTAATAAATGCCATACAATAAATAATTCAGAATGGTAGCGTTTAAAACAACAGTTGTTAGAACTTAGAATATATATCCTCAAAGTTTCATCCATGTTCCCTAATAGCGTAAGGTTTTTTTTCCTTCTGAGCTTTTTTTTATTGTAGACTTTTTCATTAAAGATATTTGATTAAAACGAAAAGTGTCAGTTTTTAGTAATGGTGTGAGCATAATATGATTTTACTAAATAGGTAAAAATACTTCAGGCTTTATCATTTATAAAATGGAAAAATGAAAAAAGTACATTCAATGGAAAAATTAAATACACACAATTGTTACTTTTTGCAGAGTTCAACAGCAAAATAATTCAAAATAAATGTGTTCGTTTTCTCTGTACTTAATGAGTGTACTATTATTCCTGGTAGTGTTAAGTTTTATTTGAGCCATGCATTTCTATTAAAATTTGTTAATCATTATTATTATTAAAAATATTTATTGCTGTGAAAATAGCTTAAAGTGCGTTTTTGCATTTTGATTAACATGCCATATTGTTCCAAAGAATGTACATAATAAATATCCATAACATTTAAGGTCTTTTTAAAAAATATAAAAAAAATCCGATTTAAATTTTAAAAATCTGATTTAAACCAAAATAATCACGATCCCTGTTTCTAGCGAAGTACGTGTTCGATGTCGGCGTGCTATACTTACATCTTGTAGAAATGAAGTTTCGCAAATGTGTCGCTGATTTCATGGAGCAATTGAAAGAAAACCTCACAATAACGCATTTTGATAAATGTGTTATCGATGGTGGAAAATATGGAGAAATAAACTCAAAATGGAAGACCGGGAGATTGGGTTAAAAGCGTAGTCTCCTTTAACACGTTGACTGCCAGCGCTGTTTGCAGTTTATGGACCTCTTAACAATAGTTTAATTTAATCACATCATATTGTTCAAAACATCTTATTAAGCAAAAAATTACAAACTTCCTATAAATGTATTGAAAAATGGAAATAAGTCGGCATCAACGAGACAACTTGCAGCTTGATCTTACGGGAAGTTCACCTACTAGGAGTTATCTTGTAGGAGGGCTGTGAACGTGCTAATAATTGGGTTAGTTGGGAACTCTGTATCGTCAAATTTTAAGATGACAGTGAAACCCCCGAAAATCCGAACTCCTAAAATCCGAAATCCCGGGAAATTTGAACGAGTTTTACTTAAATTTAAGTTTGAAAAACACCCGCAAACAAAGAGAAACTTATTTATTTTGTCATAAAACAATTACTATAATCTTATCTTATATCATTAGTTGCAAAATTTAAAAAGTACAGTTAGCATACCTAACAAACTGTAAATGTGTCTACATATATGTCATGCAAGGTTGAAAAACGATAAAGTCGGTTATTAAATTTTTTTAGGTTAAAGACGCCATGAAATAACAATAGAAACTCACAAAATCACTAAATCTTTCACTTGAAATCAGTTATCTTCAAGTATCAAAGTGACGAGGGTTTGTTATTACAATATACACAGTTTGCGGCCAAGTAGTTCGAATTCGAGGAGTTTCACTGTAATTAACGGAAAAGCTTTCGGAAGACCGAATTAATTTTCAGTTTTCGGGTCAGAATCGTCCCCGATATAATATGAAACGGTGTTCGGATCGTCGGGATGAACGAGGGAGATGGATGGGGTACCTTGCACAAACTTGAGTATCTGCTGGTACTGCTCCTTGGCCTGTGACTCCTTGACCAGATCGATCTTGTTCTGCAGGATGAGGATGTGCTTCAGCTTCATGATCTCGATGGCCGCCAGATGCTCGGAAGTCTGCGGCTGGGGACAGGACTCGTTGCCCGCTGGCCAGAGAGAGAAGACGGGATAAGGAACGTGTTACAGTCTGTGCACTTACAATAGGTCACACCACTCTGCCTTTTCCCCTTCTGGTCGTCATGGTTTACCTGCCAGAAACCATGTTTTTCCCCACGTAGGTTTGGGGAATACGATAAGTTTGTTGTTTTAGTTACAATAATAGATGAATTCAAATCAGATTTATTTCTCTACGGCAAAAACAGATTGCATAAGATAAAGGATTCTAATATTTTTAACCAATCTAAATCTTACTCTAATATTTTGATGTGTTTCAGAAAGCTATTGTATACCTAATTTATTGTATTTTATATATTGAAATTGTTAAAATCGTATCTAAATAAATTTAATTGCATTTAAACAATACGCATTGTAACAATAAATTATTTATTGTTACTTTTTCACAATTATTCCGATAATATGAATCGGAGGTGTAGTAATGCCTTAACTGCAGTGCAAAAAAAACGCTGTTATCTTTTTCAGAGTTTCCATGGTGACGAAGCAGGAGACGCAACCTTGACGAGCCTATTCTAATCACACAGATAATAGCAATCGGTAGAAGAGATACTGCATATGAAAACATTGTTTTTCTTTCTTGCGACTGAATCTTTACACATCTCCATGCTTTCCGTACCACATAAAAGCCTAGATTTCAGGCAAGAGATTACATATTAAAAAGTTCTCTACAGTTTTCCAAATCATATATACGAGTTAAAATGTAAAATCGCGCCAAGTGGGGCAGGTTGTTACATTTGCGGCGGGGGAAGTTGTTAGTGCAACAGCCTTGCCTTATGAATATTTCCATTATACATATATATTTTTCCTTTGTAAGAATAATCTCAAAAATTATAAAAGGGAGACCAGATGAAGTCATTCTGACCCAGGAAATATTTCTAGGGACCCCCCATCGGAAAACGTGACGATCAGTAGAATGGGTCGTTCATGTCTAATAAAACACAGAGTAACTATCGTGACGATCAGTAGAATGGGTCGTTCATGTCTAATAAAACACAGAGTAACTATCGTGACGATCAGTAGAATGGGTCGTTCATGTCTAATAAAACACAGAGTAACTATCATAACATGTTAGGGGTCGTTCATAAATGATGTCATATTCTGAGAGAGGGGTGTTTGAGAAATGGTGACAATTTGCGACAAGGGGAGGGGGTAATAAGAAGTGTCTATCCTATTTTGGTTCCAACAAAAACATTAAAATCAGCAAATTAAGTTTATTTTTCAAGTTTTTTTCATTTTCATAATTTGATTTTGAACTTTCATTGATCATTTTGCATCGTAAACACTGATGTTAATGAAGGTTGGAATTTACTTCTTGTTAAAATTTAAAAAGAAAATTTCTTAGGCATTTATATTTTCTCAGAATTCGAATTAATATATTTTACTGTTCAATACAAATTATTTTTTGTGTTGTAAACCTCATCATTTTATAAAAATTGAGAACACATGTCATCATTATTATTATGCTCACAATTGTCATTAAAAGCTCAAAAATAAAATTAAAACCATGATCTACAATGCAGTGCCTTGTTTCTAAACTGCAAGTATATATGCTTTTGTAATATAGCATGACATGTGACAAAGGGGCGTAGAGGGCTTGATGAAACGTGACATTTTGTGACAAGGGGAAAGGGGGGGGGTCAAGTATATTGGGAAAAATTGTGACATTATTTATGAACGGTCCGTTAGAGGTTTATGAAAATTTCTAGTCCTCGTAAGCTGTATCAATAATATACTTCTCTTTTGAATAATTTGTTGTGCATTGGTAAACATTTCAGAGATAGATGCAACTAAATATTGTCCATCAACAAAAAATTCTAATG
This sequence comes from Octonoba sinensis, assembly GCA_038502835.1. Taxonomy (NCBI): domain Eukaryota; kingdom Metazoa; phylum Arthropoda; class Arachnida; order Araneae; family Uloboridae; genus Octonoba; species Octonoba sinensis. Next base: position 180,329,755 of record CM076599.1, read on the forward strand.
TCGGGGTTATAAATCAAGAGGGCAAAATTAAGTAAACAACTAATACAAAAAAAAAATGCTTCCCTTTGGGGGGGGGGGCTTCGAAGAATGAATGAACTCACCGATGAGTAGCAGTGCTGCATCCATGACAGCTGCTCCGTTCAGCATAGTGGCCATGAGAATGTCGTGCCCAGGGCAATCCACGAAAGACACGTGCCTGCAAAATTCAAAGGGAGCACTCACGGGCTTGAAAGACAACACAGCATAAATAAATATTCACACGAAGTATGGGTGAAAATGGGAAATTTGGTTAGCCAGTCGCTGATAGACTCCGTTTTGTTAGTGGCCACTTTTTAAAACTGCTGATAATTGAAACTAACTCCAAAATTGTTCAGAAAATAAATAAATTATTGAAATAAAACAATAAATATGCAGATTTAATTGAGCACATGCTAAAATGTTTCAGAACTTTTAAAATGATTTAAATATATACAGGATGCTGAAGGATTGAAATTTGAAATACGGCATGAGATTTTCGGCAAAGCAAGAACTCAATATTGGCATGCTTCCAAAGGAAAAACAGAAAAAGGTGATTGGCTCACAAAAAAGGGGGGGGGGGTATACAAGTAGAATGTGCTAAAAAGGAGTAGCGATTGGTAACATTTTCTAATCGCCACTTTCACTTTAGTCGTCATGTGGAAAAGAGGCGACCGCAAATTTTCACCTATAGTGTGAAGTACTAAAAAGTATGCAAACAAATGAACTGGAGCCCTTTTACACCCTTTTTAATGGTAGAATAATAATATTTATTATTATTATTAGTTTCTTATTTATTATTATTTTTTAAGTAACTTTTTTTGAGCATTACACACTATTTCATAACTTTCGTTTCACAATCCAAACAAAATTCTTTCCATTTAAAATGAGAGAAAACTTCAGCAAAAGAAAAATCAAGATTGAAATGAGAGAGCATTTTATTTCCTTGTTCTGCAACATGTGGAATAAATTCTATCGAAATAGTAGGAATAAACATTTATTCTTTTAATATCATATTTTGATTTGATTAAATAGTGAAGCAAAACAAAACTACATACATTCACATTTATTCTAAAAGAACCCGAATATTAAAAGCTAAAAGCAAAGTTTAAAATTTGGAGAAATTAAAAGTTAGAGAAGCTCAAAAGATGATACTTAAAAAAAAAAAAAAAAACAATAATAAATACTATTTAAAATGGCTCCAGTTTATTTGTTTACATAATTTTTGACGACACTACTTACAAATACTTTATTTTAAGGGTCCATCTTCAAAATATTCATACGTAAACTATCCCAGTGAAAAAAGGGACTATACTCAACATATTTTAATTTAAACTGACAAAAAATATGACATTTCTTTAGGGCACGCCACACAACATGAAAAAAAAGTGGGGATTCCGCGGCAGGCCAACTACTTAACCGGAACATCTGCTTCTGCACCCCAGGGCCCCCATTGGGCTGTCATGCCACTGAGTAAGTTAGTTTAGATGAAAAAATTAGCTGTCCCCTCTTCTGAATTTATAATTCAGTAACAATTTTTCTCCGTGACAGTATCTGTATGGATATTTTGAGAATGACCCTTAAATATTATTCCTGTAGAAATTAACATTCAGTAAAAGTTTTATTAAATGTGTTGCTTTCCACAAACTGAATTTTGAAAAATCTGCACCAGAAATCCATAGTATCTTTCGTCCATTTTTCATTTTTTTTTTCTTTTCCGCGATGAAATTTCGAAAACTGAATTTAAAATAATATGGCTCTTGGGTACAGAAATAGTATATTTATTATATGTATATTTATGTATCTGCTAATGAAATTTCAATACAAAAAATTTCGAACATTCGGCGAAAAGTCCAACAATACACTTTTATCTTATTATTATTATTTTAGTTACATATGTGACAAAACTTTAATATTTTAAAAATAAGAAGCGGTTTGCACCAGTAGGTAGAAAGTTTACATTACTGTCACTCAACAGGCAAAAAGGAAATTAAAATATTTGAAATTTTTCTTTCATCAATAATTTTACAGTTAATGTTGCAATGAAATGTCAGGACAATGAATACTCTTGAATAACACTCGGATAAAATGTTTTATCTCTTTGATAACATAATTGAAGTGAACATCCGACCAGAGCTAGTTTATTCAAATCGTTTGGATTTAAATTTCGATAAAAATCATGATTTAAATCAAGTATTTAACCATCCAGCTGCAGCTTTCAGTGATGAAATGAGATTATTAGAGTGGGTAAGTTAAAATTATTTTATTTATAAAACATAGAAATGTATTTAAATGAAGTGTCCATATACATGACCCAATTGTTTGATTTATTTTAGCTTTCAGAAGTTAAATAATTATAATTAAATGTGTACATTTTCCCTATACTATTTTTCCTGGTAGAGTTCACTCTGTATGTGAATCATGTATCCATTTTATTATTAAAAAATAACTACCGCCATGAAAGTAGCATAAAATATATTTTTGCATATTAATGCCTAAAATCTGAATGGGAACCGTTCATAATAGGGATGCACCGATCAATTACAGGGGTGGTACTGGCCCTCCCCAAAAAATCCTGAAACTAATTTGCGGAATCTTTAAGGTTGAAACAAGGTTTTAAGCTATTAAATGTATAATGTATATATACGGTATTATTACTATTTGTAAAGAAAAGTTTTATTCTGAATAGTTATTTGTCACATAAAAATGCAGGTACATCTTTTGTAAGAATTGAATAAATTTTTACGTATCCCGAATGTATGACATTCTGAATGCACTGTTAACTGCATAACTTCCATCTTACAATTCCAAACAAAATACAGATAAAACCTATGAAAAATTCTTCATCACATTTTGTAAATTAACTTAACATATTTCACAAAATTTTCGAAAAACACAAGGATAGCGCTAAAAAAGTTAGAAATAATTTTTTAAGATCCGGAATTCCGGACTTAAAAACCTTAAAATATCCGGAGTTTCGGCCTACAGCCGGAAAAGTACCGGCCCTGCAATTAGCAATAATTGGTAATCGGCATGCTTGCCGATTAATCGGCATTGGCTTTTTTTAGCCGATTGATCGGCTGATCGGCAAATTTTTAATTAATTTTTCTTTTAAGCATTTCTATTGTTAAGTCTCTGGTTTATATAACTGAATGTATGCGCTTTCAATGTTTTAGACTTATTAAAGTATTTCAAGAAAGTTTCCAAGCACACCTACCTGAGGAGCCTGAACCTTCCAGGGCATCCTATCCTGTCGCAGGGGAAGTCGTCTTCCTTGCTGCTCCTGGCAGACTTGTAGCAGGCCGGTCGGGGGCAGCTCTCGCAGTCACACTTGTAGATCTAGAACACACAGGCACACAGTCACTCAGAGAGCTGCAATACTCCACAGTATCACATCTGATGGGTATTGGCTGCTTGGTATTACGATTAAAAAAAAATTTTTATTTCGAATTAACATTCTGATTTTTAAAAAAAAACTGCCTTTTTTCAATCTCTAGTTTTTTAAATTCTTTTAGAAATATAAAACATATGTTGAAAATTATTTTCAGTAAATGCACTTGCCAACTTTTGAAAATGGTCATCAGTAAAAGTTTTATGTGAATGCAATGACTTCACCAAAACAAAATTGAATTCGTTAATTTAAAAAGTATCAGCACGTACGACAATAATAAATTATTTTTATTTGTCCCTTTAACATCACTATTGGTTTTAATACATTTACTTCAAAAACTATTTGCTCTTGGTGTGAATAGATGGGCTTCGTTAATGATGTAAATTGAAATTCTTTTTGCTTTTTATAGTGAAGCAACTTCCTTTGAAGTACAAAAACTTCATTAAAAAGTACATTGTCATTCTTCTCCCCTAAAGCAACTATTAATGAATGACCATCTACTAGTCAATGACTCTGATTTGGTATGTGCAATTTGTATTCATATTTTTAAAAGCATATAATTTGTTTTATGTCACACTCTTTGGTGGAACTGGATTGAAAGTTTCTCATGTGTGTGTCAAAATGGTGAGTGTGAAAGTCCTCTATCACACAAGATGAAATATAAGATGGGATGAAAATAACACTTAACACTAAATTATGCTGTCCAAACGGCAGAATCACATAGAAAATGAAACCAAGAGAGTTGTACAATAGCAGATGCAACCGGATTTCTAAATATGTAAAAAATCGCAACTTGTGTGTAAAAGCGTAAAAAATCGGCTAAAATCCAAGTTTTATGCATACTCCACAAAAGTTGTCAAATATGATTCTATTTCATAATGTACAGTACCAATTTACATAAAATCTCAACAATTAAGCAAGTTTTTAAAGATAGCAGTAAATATCATGAAACATACATCCCTTCAATAACTAGATTTTCAAATAAAATATGAAACGCAAAGAAAATATGAAAGTATCATCTTGAATACAATGTCAAAAACTTAGAAGTACACTTTTCTCCATGCATAATTTAACTCATTCAAAAGACGTGCCCCCCCCCCCCCCTTGGAATGTAGATACTAATTCTTTGTTACTTGATCATTCATTTTATTCATTAAAAAATAACAATTAACTAAAGCGACTTAGCTGGCCTGAAAACATCCTTCCCTTAAAAATTTCCAAAGGCACATTTTTTTCACTAATATTAAATTTCTACTCCTACAAAACAAAATTTAAAAAATGCGTGCTCTTTTCCGATTACGCCAAATACGCAACTCTGATTCTCTCCTTCCTTCGCATAATTTTCTCTTCAAAATAACTAAGTAATAAACAATCACAAGAAACACCTCTTTTTTACAATCCTTCGATTTTCATAAAAATGAAAAAAAAAAAATCATAGAAGTTAGCAGGCATGCTAAGCTGCTGGTTGTAACTTAAATAATTCTCTAATAATAAGATTAAAAACACATTTAATAAATAACATGTTGTATGTTTGTAACACAAAATTATCATAGGTGCACCATTATCGGTGATCCTAACTGCAAAAATATTTATCCTGCAAACAAATCTCGGCACCAGAACGCTTAATTTTCAAATTTCGGCGATGAAGAATCAATAACGGCCGATCAACTCCCAAAATGTGATTGTCACTTCATCCTGTGCTGGCCCAACAAGAAAATAGTCTGCAGAGCATTAAAGATACTGGAATTACCTTGGCATTGGCATAGCCCAGCTTGATGGTGATGTTTCTCTCCAATTCATTCTTGAATCTTACAGTCTGCAGAAATAAACAATCGTACATTGTCACTCAGAAGTGGTGAAATATTATTTACAGTAGTTATGTATATACTCTTTTATGCTACAATACTTATATCACAAATTTCAGTCATCAGTATCCCACTAATAACTATAAATCTAGTTCCATTATGCTTCTTACATAAAATTATGCTCTCTCTCACAAGTTATGCTCTTACATAATTATTATTATTATTATTATTATTATTATTATTTTGCAGTAAAACTTGTAAAGTCAAACATTTTTGTAAGGAACAGAATTGGCCCTATATTATATGATGCTGGGAAACTTTTGTAACTTGACTACTTATATTCACGAAATTTAGCCGGAAATACAATAAAAACCTTCCAAAAAGTTTTAGTGTAGTTTTAGGGATTTCCACTTTCTTAACCTCTCCTGGTAGTCAAAAAATTGCCATTCAACCCCAACAAATTCCATAATGATTAAAGAAACAGACAAAAAGCAAAAAGTACTGAACAATTATCGTTTCAGCATTATGGCCAATATTTGTTAAGGAAAAAAACTTTACGGCACAAGAAAATCACAAAAATTAAACATTACGAACCAGAGTGTATATGATTTAAATCAGCTGATTTTTTTAGAGAAATAGATTGAAATCAAATGTTTTAGAAAACAAAAACAAGAATGTTGACAAATTTATTACCTGAACTCCAGATATCGCTTTCACGACGGTGGACTTCCCATGAGCCACATGTCCAATGGTGCCTGAATATAAATTTAATAAGAAAAAAAAGTTAATGGAAGAGATTTTCAAAGGTTTTATAAATGCATTATAAGACATGACAATCGATGCAAACCAAAAATATTTTAGTGAAAAATAAAAGCCTCTGCATTTTTGCTGAATATGCATTATATTGTGCGTAACTTAGAAAATGAAAAACGAAATTTTGTAAACCAAAGGCAGAAGTTAAAAGATAATTACACAATTATAGCAAAACTGATGCTAGTACGCATCGCATGGGGCATTGATGAAATTAATAATAAAAACATAAGACTAGTGTTTCAGCATATAAAAGTAAAATTTATTTATAATTAATTTGGAAAAAGTACCTTTTTAGTAATGAAAATTTTTGAAAGGGCACCGTACCGTTACTTATCGTATTTTACCTACATGATGGAAGCGGGTTTTGAAAAATTTAGTACACAGAGACATTAAATATCTACGAGGACTAATTTTAATTAAAAAATCATAACAATTTAAACTAATAATCTTCTCAAACCCAGTTAGCTGAATATTCACGTGTTTGAATGAAAAGGGAATTACCCGGTTTGAATACCGTATATATTTCCGAATATGAGCCGATCCGTGTATAAGCCGAGAGTGCATTATTTTTTCAAAAATGTACCGAAAATTCAAAACTCGTATATAAGCCGAGATAAAAGGGAACTACTGTGATATAACCCCCTCCCCCTTGGCGATTTTTTCGTTGGCGCCAAGAAACCGTCGCCAACAACAAAATTTTTATGTCGCCAACTTCAAATAAAATACAACACTCTTGGCAATGATTTTATCGCCAACAATGTCACATCATACACATAGCAAACATGTCAAGAAAAATCACTAAAAAACAGTAAATTACCAAAAATTGCAAATTATATCTTAGACACAATATCAACGCTACTATGTAAAGCACGTACAGCATTTTTCAACAGCAATTCAATACATTAACGGATCGATAATTACTCGAAAAATAGAATTATTTACTTTACAAACACTCAAAGTTGAATAAAAACCCTTTCTTAAAAGAACACGCAATTTATGCCCAGCCAATAATAACTACTGCAATGATTCATTATTGAATAAAATGATATGCATTCTTTAATGAAAAACATAATTAAAATATCGCACAATTCAACGCAAAACGAATGTTTATTAAAGCTGTGGGAATTTTAAAATAAGAGACTCCATTAGAAAATATATCACATTAATATTTTAGAACAATTGAAAATTCATTGTTTTATAACCTTACAAACACATAACATAAGCAGATAATAAACTAACAAAAATAAAGAACTCACTTTAAACCAGTTGGCTTTTCAATGTTAATTCCAAATAGCATCAAACTTACAATCCAATATGACGAAATGGTCCGAAAATTACCACTTTATTTTTCTTTGCTTTTAGTCACAATTAACCAAACTTATGCACTTATCAACCAAAACAATTTCGTACTTCAGATAGCACAAACTACAAACCACGTTTCCATCAGATTAAAAAAATGACGCCTTAACAAACTAATATGAATTCGTTTATCTCGCCATAATACAAAACAATTGAACCAAATTAATTCACTTTAACACTTTACATTCTTCCTTTATCAACAGGAAATATCTCCACAAACTTTAACAATGAAATAAACTACTAAAAAGCTACCTATTAGTAAAAGAAAACTTTCTAAAAGTCCAACCATCACTCTAAAAACACCCATTGCATAATCCACTTAGGGTTGCCACACATTACCTCAGCCAACATCGATGGCGCTGGGTAAACGAAAAGATATCGCCAACCGAAAATCATTACAAATTGGCGCGCTAGCTCGAATGTCGCCAAGGGGGGGATTATATCACAGTAGTACCGATAAAAGTTCGAAGGAAAGAAAAAAATACATCTCGAAGAGAATCGCCAAAAGGAGCGAAACATTCGCCAAGCAGGTAACACAGATCAAGTATTTTCCAATCAAGACGTGTGAAAGTGAGAAGCTTAGCGCCAAAGGCAATGGACTGATCTCCGGTAACCCTGTCTGAGGCGAGTGCCGGTCGGCAAACATGTGTTCCGTTCCCCTATTCATTCATTCATTGCTTTTGGCCCCTGCGTTTGCTTAGTTTGTTTTACTTTTTTTATCGTTTTTATTCAGTTATTTTTCTACATTTATATTAGAAGGATGAGCAGGAATAGAAAGGCCCACACAGCTAGTCGGGAGCATATTATAGTCGGGAGCAAATTTCGCCTTTTTGTTTCAGCGATGATTTCACAAAATCCAGCTGCAAAAATATATGTATATTCTTTTAAACAAAACTACTTATTTTAAGCTAATTATTTCCTTTATGTAGGAGACATAAATTACATAATTAGAGCTCTATATTAGTCGATATCTCGTGATATATAGACCGACTTTTTTTCCCAGATTATCGGACAGGTATATAAGCCGACACCCCCGATTTAGCTTTCACAAAAGTGCCGAAAATTCTCGGCTTATACACGGAAATATACGGTACTTTTCCGTTCGGAAGTGTTATCAAAAGACGAAAAATATCTTTTCTTTTCCATAAAAAAGTATTAAAGCATTGTGAAAGATTATCTATGTATCTGATCGATGTTCTTGAGAACTAAATCATTAAAGCAACTTTACTACAAAAAAGGAGAGAGAGAGAAGGAGTTCAGCCTATAATCTGCACTGTGGAAGATAAAACAACGATTCTCAGTGAACTGCACACAAAATTTTCAAAAAAGGTAACCAGCACACCATACATTTTGAATAAAAGTTATATAATTAGGTGATCTCCCCCCCCCCCCCACACACACAAAACATACATATATAAGTTCAAAAAAAAACCCTCAAGTTATTAAATGATCCATTTTTCCAGAAACATTATTGTAGCTTTTTAAAATTACACCAAATAGTTTGCTTGTCTCAAGGTAGAAAAGAACAGATATCATTTGCCAAAGAATACGCAAGATTAATAAATTGGACATTTTTCGAAAAAACGATTTTTTTTTAATTTTCGGAACAGATTCTCTAAAATTTTGGTCCAATACGACACCCTAAAAAGTCGAGAATTTTAAGCAGATTATAGTCCCACACGCTATCCTCGTGTTTACAATAGCCGATTAGTCCGGATTTGCAGGATTTAAAACACAATAGGTGCCTATAGCATTATTTAGTTTCATCAAAATAATTCCCTTACAATTGTTCCCTGTCATATTCATTCATCTTTGATCTTGGTTGTATTGAAATTTAAACTTATAAAAAGTAGAGCTTGTTATTCTAAAAATTAATTTTGAGTTGCAAAGATAGAGCAGACATATATTATACATAAAACTGAAAAACAATTATACACGTAAAGATAGCACAAATGAGCATTAAAAGAAGCTCATTATTTTCACATATTATACATGTCTGGTCAATAGTTTGTTGACCACTCTCGATAACCGGTATCTTAATTAACCCCTTGAACTGAAATGACGAGTCCAGGTCGTCATGAACTATCCCAACACTTACTTATGTTCTTATATGAATACATAACAATAAACATTCATATAAATGTGTGAAACGAATATTATTTTAAAAAAAAAATAATTTGAGCAACAAAACAAATTTAAGTATCAATACCCCCGTCTTAAAAGTTAAAACTAAGAAAATTAAATTGTCCGCTTGAGCAGTGCTGAGTGAAAACGAATTGCAGTTCATGGGGTTAAGTTTTAATGGTCTTAAAAATAACACAATCATCAAAAGAGATTACACAGATAAAATAAAAATAAAAACAGAATTTTCCCTGCAGAAATTAAGGTTGAAAATGATAGGTATGCATAAAACAGATTCACACTCAAAGTGAAATTTACTCTGCTACAAAACGATCTGGAATCCCCGATTAAATTCTCAAATTTCCAAGCTCCCGCAGTGAAAATTTCAGTGCCTCGGGATTTGTCGAGACCCGTTCAGGTTCAACAAAGAGCATAAAAATTTAAATAGAGAAAAACACGCACCGATATTGATGGTGGCCTGACGACTGATGACTTCTTCGGATAACGGCGACAGTTTGCTCACATCCTGTAAATTGTTAAAATGTTTATTCATGCAGTTTTCAAATTTGTTATCAAGTACATAATAACATATTTACTTAATGGGCCACTCCACAGTTTCAGTAGTTGACAATAACAAAATCTTGCAGTTACAAGTACAGCATGGAAATGCTCCCAAGTAAGTTTTTTTATAAGTCCTTAAAGTTCTTACTGAACTTTTACCCGATTTGGCTATTTTACAAAAATAGAAAATCTGTCAAAACAAAAAACCACACACACTGATTGGGGCACAATCACCTTTACGGAAAATATACAAATTACTGATAAAAAGAAGCCAGTGCTGCTTAAACGCAAGAAAAAAAAATAAAGGTCAAGTCCCCTATTGTTTAGTCAGTATTTTTTGCAGTTAATTGTCTGAATAAGAGCACAACCCATAATTTAGCTTTTCAAAAAGTAATGATATGAGAAAAAAGGGCCAAGTTTGGTATCAAGAGAAATTTTAATCGCTAAATAAAGTATAAACAAAGCAATTTTGGTACTGTTCCCTCAAATAGTTTTCCCACCCATTTGGCTCACTTTGACAAGTCACCAAAAGTACCTTTTAAAAATGAGACAAATAGGGTGACGACAACCGTGATACGACCTAAAAGTACAGCAATTTAATTGAATTAAAGCAGGTGGCACTCATTTTGTTATACTACAAAATTCATGTTTGAGACAACTCTGGAGTGGCCAGCGTTAGCTCTTCCACCAATTTCTCACAACAGCGTACAGGCAGATCACAGAAACATTTGTCCCATTCTCCAGAGAGTCGTATATTATATTATATGTCACCGTTCCGGAAGAACAATGACATAACTTTAAAATGTGTCGACTGCAATAAATTCCATAGGCAATATCAGAATCACAACCCTTACACAGGGGACGTAACTGTAGAACAACAGTATATGTCTTCTAGAACAACGAACCATTTTTAGAGAAACAATGACCTAACTGCACTTAGGGGTTGAAATGAGGGTGATTAATATTCCCTGGCAAATGAAAGTAAAGTATTATATCCTACATCGTTACTCTCAATATACCATTACTTACACTCTTTTCAATTACACGTTTTATACAACTGCAAATTGTTTTTTTTACTCTCCTGCAAAGTTGAAGTTTTTGCATTTACGTCAGTTCTTCCGGAAAGGTGATATTATAGAGATTGAAGCAAAAAATTCCCACTTGCATCCGCCTAGAGGACCGTCCGAAAACCGTTGTCGGTTCCACGACCGAGAAGTACCTTATTTAGCAAAGGATTCCTATTCCTTTTTTTCAAAAATTACAGAGCCATAACCATTCCCTATGTAACTCTTGAAACCCAGGCCAGTCATTTACAAACTCGGAGCACATAATGAATATCTCAGTTTCTATTCAAATTTACCGGTTCACTTGAACCAAGAAATGAAAAATACATTGTAGATGTGGCAGGAGCCACTCGAGGTAATAAATAAGGGCATAGCTTCAGTAAGGGGTCCACTGGCGACTCATTTTAGTTGGCAACCTTCTGGCAAAAACACCGCAGCAATGAAAACCTCTTGCATGCAGTTTGTCTGCAGTAAAACAAAATAATACTCTGCAATGTTCCGAACCTTTATATTCCGCAGCAGCACAGACCAGTGCAACCGCTTATATCCTGTCCGCAAAACACTACAGAGTTTTTACTTTTTGTAAGCAAAGTGCACAGGGCACCCACATGCCAAAATATGATTTAGTCAGGAAAAGATAAACAAAAAAAGTCATCGTGATTATCACATTTCAAGTGAAATATAAAATTGCTGGTTTATTGCATGATTTATTCATTAGAACCGTCTGCGAAATTGACAGACAGATGACAGAATATAAAATTCTAAAACCTTGTCCCAGGCGGTTGGCAACAAAAGACGTTGGTTTATATGAACAATTGGTTTGTTTTCGAAATTTGGAATTCCGCTTTGTTAAATATTTGGTGACTTCAGGACATCTTTGCTGCCAACCAAAAAAAAATTGCCACTGAGCCCCCATTTTAAAGCAGTTAAAAAAGTATTTGTCATTAAATTTTATACAGATTTTTTGCCAAAAAGAACAAGAAATCGTATAATAAAGCAGACTCATAACGGAATTTTCCTTTAGAATATTCGGTGAACCAAATGCAAGCAAACATGTGGCCGATTTTCATCTATTCCTTCAAACACTAGCTCTTGCATCATCCCCTTCCATTACAATTTCTGACAAGAGGACCAGACATAAATCAGAATTATTCCTTTTAATCTGTACCCTTTTACGTGGCACATTTCGAATAACTAAAATAATCATTACGAACCAATTTATCAAGATCTTGTTTCTTTAATTGCGGTTGACCCTGCGGTATCGCACTTTCAGCGGGCGCCATCTTGGAAACGAAATTGAAAAAAAAGTTACGGCTATAGCTAAGAAACCGGTAAAATCTGGATCACTGACAGTTGAATATATCAATATTAGCAGCTAAGATAAATTAAAAATCAGCAATCAAATGAATATTTTACAACAAAAAATTAAATTAGACATGCAGTAAAGCGTTTTTTTGGAGTCAAATTTAGTACAGTTATTCTGAGAATATCGGAAAGAGCCTTGAATAGTACGTAGACCAGAATTTACGCAAATGCATTCTTCTGGCTGGCAACATGTCATTCAATAGGAAAAACAACAATGGCGACGTTAATGGACTCTTTTGAACAGCAGTATGCTTCATTATCAGCTGATATTACCTCTAAAACGAGTGGGTTGATGAATGTGTCTGGAGGTAAACAACCAGGGCCTATTTTTCTATCAGCATGGAATAAAAGACGTTTTTTATTATTGGTTTTCCCCCATTGATCCTAAAATTGATTGACGTAAATTATCGTCCACACATGTAGATATGTTTAATTATGTAATCAGCAACACAGGAATGTTTTTAACGCGATGAAATGAATTTTGCCGTTATTTGGCTGGATGATGTTTTCAATTTTACAGGCACATGATTTTGAATGCATTTCGGAGTCTGCTTTTGGCAGTTTGTTTATATCTAGTTTGTTAAACGTGCAGTTAATATTATTACCTCTTTTCCCCATCTCGATCACCCAATTTTGAACCAATTGTATACATTTTCTTGGAAGGAGCTGCTTGTGAATTCCACAGCAGCTTTTCAAATGGAATTTTGAGAAAGCTTAACTATAAGTCAAAAAGTGCTTACCTGGAAAACGTTTTCCAAAGCAAGCAATGTCTGTATTGTTTTTTCTGTAGTCATGTAGGGTAAACCGACGAGCAAATGAACAGTTTCTTTTTCTTCAAGATTAAGATTTCAAAAGATTTATTCTACATGAATTGAGAACAACTGTTTCCTTACAAGCTATCTAGTACCAGAATGACGTTAGAATCAAAATTTCGCATGTTTATTGATCTAGTTCATTCACGAGTGATTGACCACACCCAAAAACACCTGAAGCAATGTCATTTACACCCCTCCCCCCCTTTTATTTAAAATGCATGTCATGTTTGTACTGTCACGTGTCAAATGCCACATATTATGCAAAAATATGCTGTTTTAAGTATGAAATGATGCCTACGCATTCAGGCCATCCTAGATTTGATTTTTCCCTTATCACAATCAATCAGCGTTTGGGGTTTGGGACAGCACAGGTAGGTTTTACCATCCGAAAGTGTCCTAAAGCTAATAGGGTGTAACCTAATCAATTTATATATATTGCAGTAACTGTTATTTGTAAATAATAATGTAATGTTTATTTGGGAAAAAACTATATTTTTCTTGAGAAGAGTAAAGAAACTCCTTATGTAAGAATTGGTAGTGTTGTGAAAAGAAAGTACCAAAGAAACTCATTTCAGTAACATTGATGATTCATCATTTCTATTAAATCCTGTATATATTTAGAAGAATTGAAAACTTCTAACATTTTTCTAAATTGTTTTTGTGTGATTTGATAATGTTTTAGCAAAAATTATATTTTTAATCCTAGTTTGAAAAATAATAAATGGATGATAAATTGCCGGCACTTACATTTTAAAACTAGCCACATTTTCATTTTTTATTTTTAACATATGTATTATAATGTGCCCTGTACATATTTTTTACTGAAAATCAAAGTAAGATTGTAACCCTTGTGAGTTCATCTTAAAATATTTAATTTTAAAATTTTCATATATTTTAATAACTTAAGAAATATATTTAATTTTATAAATATTGGCACATTTAATTGGGTTATTTAATTTTATCATTATTAATCAATACAAAACAGTTTAAGTTAGCTGTGTTTATTATTTTTCTTCACAAAAAGTGGCCAGTACAAAATCTGCCTCACTGGCCATTGGCCACTGGTGAAATTTCCCAGTTTTACCCTCTACTGAACAGCCATTTGGTTTCTTTTTTGCTAAAACTTTTAAGTTTAAAACAAGAATTTAAAAGTATATAATGAAATTTTGAAAAACAGTGTGTAAAAAGTCTATTTGACTTTTGGCTTTTAGAGAATTCGTCAACCCCCCACCCCTCGATATAATTTCTGTTTTGGTTCTCCTTTCTTAGGGAGAGAATTTCATGCAATGTATAACATTTCTTTTCCTCTGATTTCCAGTGGAGAGGAAGATGCTCATCGGCCAGATCGAGAGGCAGCTGGAAGAGGCCCATGAATTGGCAAGTCCCTTTTCTGTTCTGTTTAGGTGCTTTTAATGAAAGAAAAACATATACAAAAAAATTTATTTGTATTTAAGAAAGCCGCAACACGATTTCCCACCTTTTTATTTCACGGGAGGATTGTTTTTAAATTTAGTTACTGAAAAAATTAGCTGATTAATCCAAATGTGTAATTAGTTTTAACTACAGCAAGTGGCTCAAATTAAGAAAAAAATCACGTAACTAATTAATAGTTATATGAGGTATGAATTTAGAATATTGAAGAGAATTGAGTTATAACCATTTTTAAATTTCAGTGCTGCCCTTAATATATTTGTAAGTAAAATGATTTAAAACAGTAATGAAAGTACTTGGAACAAATAAGCAGTTAACATGCAATTTTTTTGACTATATTTATTTGAAACAATGGATCTTGAATATTATTACAGGTGAATTCCATGAAAAAGGGGAAATGACACTTAAATTTTAAACATTAGCATTGGGTCACTTGTAATACATCATTTTCTTCAGAAATAAGTAAACTTTTTGAAAATAGAAACAATTTGTGAATTTGACATAATTTAAGTTTTAAAAACAATGCTCAAAGTTACTCTTTTATGTCATGCTTTTGTAGAGCCAAATAACTTAAACTTTAAATTGACCTAAAAATGTGATTAATTATTTTATAAAAGTTTAATAAGCAGATTAACTATTATACTTTGGGTGTTCTATTAAGCTTTTCATTGGTGTAATACGTTAAAAAATATATTCTTGCCAGTAAAGTAGTGTATTAATTAGTCATATTGGACATGTCCTTCCATTACCAAAAAAGTGGACATCAACTATCTCACCTGGGACACAATGGCTCAAGAATTACGAGTTTTTCAGTACATTGCAGGTTTAAGGCTTGCAATTATTTGGCAGAATCAAAATTTTTAAAAAATGCAATTTTAGGAGTTTTTTTCATGGTAACGGAAGGACGAAAATATGGTAACGGAAGGACATAAATCATGGTAACGGAAGGACAGTCATAGTTAAACTCATTTCGACTTAATTTTTAAAATACTCTATGAATATAAGCAACATGTATTCACTGCATAAAACTTATCTTCATTGTATTTATTTGATTTGGTGTGGAAAAAAGCTAAAGACTATGCACTGGGTTAATGATGAACTAAACCACGGGAAACTGAGTTTCCGGCTTTGTTGATACAAACACACAATGAGTTTCTATACTTGGATTGGATTTTTTTTTTCAGTTACAGGGCTAATATGCCTGTTTAAACATCAGTATCTATTGATAAATTTAATTTTCATTGAAAAACAATTTAAAGATCAAAGCGCTTCTTCGACACCAGTCGCAGAAAAAGATATGTCAACAGCACTGGTGTGGAGAAACATTTTATCTGAGGAACTCATTATTGCAAGACTTTGCAGACATTGCACACCCAGCTAAAGTCTTATAGTTGGACATCTTCCCTCACAGGATCAAAATTCAATGAGTACCTCACTGAAAGATGGGAAGAAATCCATTCTCTGCCAGAAACACAAAGCACCCAGCATTAAGCAGTAATTAATGCTTTCTACCCTATAAGCATAAATAGGAATATTTGTTTCTTGTGCAAAGATTTTTAAATCTTATTATGAAGTGTAATAGTAGAGCTGCAACTGTAAGTCAGAAATTTTTTATTAGTTGAAGGTAGGGGGAATATTTTTTGAAGTGTTGCCTTTGAAAAACTAGATCTGTGAATGCTTGACTTATATGTATCTTGTAAAAGGGGACAAATTTGAGACCAACAAAGAACAACTAATAAAAAAACAACAAAGAAAATATCAAACTTAAGATAATTGTGGAAACTGCCCCAGCACTTGACCGAGACGCAGGTTCAAGTATAAATCTAACATACAAATCCAACTAGAGATATGCCAGGTGATGAACAAGTCTGAAAAAAGGTTTTACTTGTGATTTTCACATATATTTGAAAGAAATTCAACCTTTTTAATGTGTATCTTGTACTTTGGTACTTTTATCCTTCCGTTACCATGACAAAATATTTATTTTTAGTGAAAAATTAATTATTTTCAAAAAAAAACTCTCATAATATGCATTGAATGAACCCTCCTTAAGATGCCCAAATTGTTTCAAGAAATTTTTGCAAATAGTTTAACTGAACTTTAAAGTTGATAGTGCAACCAAAATTATCATGGCTGAAAAATTTCCTTCCGGTACCAATATTAAAATTTCAATTTAAAAAAAAGTTATTAATTGTAAAATTCAAGTTTACTAATTTTCATATAACGTAATAGAAAGTAAAAAGGTTTGACAATAAGTTTCTTGAAAACAGTTATTTTTTTAAATTGACAAGCTTCCAAAGTCCTATTTTGTTGTAAAAAAGTCCTTCCGTTACCCACGGAATTCACCTACACAATGATGCTTCGTTTTATAAATGTTTATGAACAAGTTGCTAGTCTCAGGAGAGCTTTTATAAAAGCAATATGAATCTTTTTTTTTTTTGTAATGAGGTTGATGTGCTTGCACATTAAGTTCTTCACTGGAAGTTCATCCTGTATTAAAGCATGTCCAGTAACAGTTACTGGTGTCGCAGTCATTCTAGCAATCGTTACTGGACGTCTAAGAAGAAAAAAAGTGCTCATTTCAGTTCTATTGTTTTACCTTCCCCCCTCCATTGCTGTTACCCCCACTAAGCTTCAAAAGTGACCTTGTGACCTCCTGATGTGAATTTTTGGATGAGTTTTCTTCCCCCAATGGCCTTTCTTCCTTCCTGCAACCTCGACATCCATCATGTCCCATGTAAAGTTAACCACTTTTGTCAGGGCCCTATATTATATAATTGTAAGGAAACCTTTGTCACTTGACCACCTGTCTATATTGACCACTTATGTACGCCACATTTGGGTGGGAGTATTATGAAAAACCCTTTCTAGGTGGACCACCTCATTATTACTATATTTATTTGTTTATCAGTTTTTGCAAAGATAAAAAGAAAACTTAAATACTTCTCCATCATATTTTTTATGCTATGATGTTAGACCAGGATTTGTCTGGATGGATGAAACATCAATATAAAGTTTGCCTGAACCTCTGTGTAACTTAACTGTTCAAGAAAACTACAATGAGTACTCATTTGTTCTTTAAATAAGTTTCTTCTTTTGCTTCTAATTGATCTAGCCAGTTTGAAAGAAATATATTTTTAGGGAATCTTTACCATCAAATAAGTAAAATAAACACATTTATCTTTATTTTAAATAAGTGTTTTAATTTTAAAGTTGTATAGGATACACTGTAAGTCATCCAGGTTCAATTTATCTAGTGATATTTTAGATCATTGTGGAAAAATAGCTAATTACTCATTTTAAAGTATTGTAGATACATGGAATTATATTTTAATGAGTCACAAATGAATAAACGCATAGTGTAACTTGATGAACTATCGATATGTCCACCGGGTTTGACCATACTAGTGTAATAATATAGCAGAGTGCGTGTTGACCAATTACAATGAGCAGCAAAGTTTAAAAATACAGCGTTTATTTAAGACGTGGACGAAACATTTAAAATTCAACTAACAAAAGTAGACCACCGGCATAAAATAAAAAAAAGACTAATCCTACGGCAACATGGCCGCCCTATTCTTTAACAAAACTTTTAAACATTAATTCAAAAAATGGCTAACTCAGGCTTTCTAATAAGCCAACATAGAAAAAGTTAAAACTCCATATCGAGTCAGCGGCCAGTTCCTACTACCAGAGTTAGCTGCTCAACTGACCACCGATGCAGGCAAGTCCGCGTTTATATGTGCCCAGTCATTTACATACAGAGGCACGCTGGGAAACCTTAGACTCCGCCCAGCCACGCGCCGAAGAATGCAACCAATCATAGTAAAGCAGCTCAATTTGCATATTGCATCCTTCATTACGGCCGCCTTGTGACGTTAGCTAGTACTTTATGCATAGGTATAAAAGTAAAATAAAAGTATATATAAATAGTTTTTAAATAGTTAATTAAATAATAATGAGTGATAAGAATTAAGAGTGCAGATAGGCTGCGCAACTTCTATCATAACTCCACCCTCCATAAATTGACCACAAAAGTACTGCAGCGCAAGTGGTCAGCTTACACAGGTTTCACTGTACTACTAAAAAATATTTCTGTGAATTTGATCTAGTAAATAATAAATGGCCTTCGTTCCAGCTGGAACAGATGGATCTGGAAGTGAAGGGCACCCCTCCCGCGCAACGGCAAAAGTATCGTATCCGATTGGACAGCTACGTAGCAGACCTGGCACTCCTCGACAAGGAACTGGTGAGTCGGCCCCCCCAAACAAATGACCTTGAAACATTGATCCAAGGTTGTGTTAGTTTCTGATGGGGCGCCACCACACATATACCGCCTTCCTTTTTTGACCTCAGAGTGAAGGGAAATCCTCCCTCCCCCCCCTTGCGATCAGTGGTGTAGGCCTGAAAAAAAGTTGGGGGGACGCGTATACATACGAAGATAAGTAATTGAAATCAAAAGTGGGGGGACGCTTTTGTTAAAACTTAACAAATGCGGGGGGGGGGGGGCACTTCATTAAAATAAAAAGGTAGGGGGACTCCATCCCCCTGCGTCCCCCCTCGACTACACCACTGCCTGCGATACCCTCAAAACAGTTTATTTATTTTTTGAATCTTGTTTTATATGAATGTTTTTTTAAAAAATTTAAATGGATTATACTTATTTTTTATCTTCAGTAGATGTACTAAAAACATTTTTTAAATTATTTTTTTCGAAAATCTTGATTATAACCCCTCTGTTTTCTATTTATATCTGGGGTTATCTGGATTATAACCCCATCTGAAATTTGCCAGTTTGGTTTCTAAAAAGAGGGGGGTTACTTTCAGGGTTTTACAGTAGTTTAAAAAACAAAACAAAATTAACTGTCAATTCGGAGGGTAGTGGAACACTTTTGATCGTCTTCGGCTCAGAGGGGAACCCGACATCTGGGGTTCAAACGGAAACAAAAGGTGGGGCAAATCACCTGAATGCTCATGCATCGACACAATTTACCCTGCAAGAATTGTTTCTAGGCTCCCACTCTTTAAGACAATTTTAAGGCCTTTGTAAGGCTACTAAATTTTTTTTTTTTTTTAAAGCTGCATTTTCCAAAAGTCCCAGTTTTTCATATATGTGAACTGTTTTATAAAATGTATACTAGCCAGGGCTGGCAAAGTTTTGGACACTATGGTAAAAACCATGGTTTATACCATCCTGTCCAAAACTATATTTTTCAATAAAATTGTATTTAATTAAAGGAATGCAATAATTAACAAATTAATGTAATAAATATTAATTAAAATATAATATTTTATTTTTATTAAAGCTTTATTTACTGAATGTGAATAGTTTAAAAAATATATCTTTAATTAAAAAAAAAAGCCGATACATATCATGGTTCTAAAATCTCTTAGTTATTGGCATAAAATTTAAAACTTTGATGACCATTTATGTGCATAGAGGTATAATAAGAAATATTATATAGAATATAATTCTGTAATTTTTATAAATTAAGGCAAATTGAAATCATTGATGTTAGTATTACTAGCATAAATGAAAGGGTAAAAGACTATGAATGGGACATAGTAAACTCAAAGCCAGAGCTAAAGTGGAAAAACCATTCACTATCGACCTAATCTATGATGATGTGGGACAGCTATAATATTGTACTCATTTTTTGTGTACAGAAAATGTTACCTCATAAGATTTTAGTGTTAATAACCTTTTCTTATTCATGCAGTCAATAACTTCTCAGATAATATCAAGCTTGGATTTGTGTGTTAGGATTCTTTCATGATTTATTTTCATCTCTGATTCAGTTTTTTTTTTTTTTTTTGTCGTGTCACTGACATAGCTGAATTTGGTGGATCCATGTGTCCGGATTACTGCTTCTGAAATTTGCTTGATAGTATTGTCATTGATTCGTCCATCAATAACGGCAAGACTCCCATTTTTCGCAGATTAGCACTCGTAGTTGGACACTCAAAGGTGTGGCATGGTGTTAGCTGCGTATCTGGGCAGCTCATGTAGACTCTCCAGCCATCTCTGTCGATCTTCATGACTTCCTGCTTCTGTGATGGTTGGTTCTTAGCCTGGTTGTAGTTTTTGTAGTGGATCTATCTGCGTTTATATTACAAATCAAGTGTTTCGTTGGGATTGATTTTTCTCTCGGTTTAGATTTAGCTATTGCGTTTACATCTCGAAGGTAATCGTTATTATGGGCAGTATCCAATATTCACCTCATCATAGAAATAGATTTGCCAGAGCCTCGGATTCAGTAAATTAATAAAAATAAGTATTAAAAATATAATAAACTGAAATATCATTAAAGCTAGATAATAGTTAAAGTTTTATTGCTTATCCAGGACATTAACTCTGTAGGTAAATGTGATTGGTTCAAGGTAATGCTCATTTACATACTCTAATTGGCCAATCACATTCAATAGTATTCCTGATTGGAACTTTAACCTTACAGCCATGCTGCTAATGTGCTCAATGTAGTGATGTGATTGTTGAAAAAAGTAACTTGTTTTTTTTTTAAATTAATTCACTTGTTTTTATTGGCAGTATTATTTCTTCTGCAGAGCTATGTCTCATTCAAGATACACTAGATAAGTGAACTTGATGTTTTTGTTTAGAAAATGATACTCTGCTAAGAAATTGTTTAGCAAAAAAGTTAAATGCATGACTAATGAAAAGCCTGAATCAATTTATTTTGAGGCAGTGCACCTGTAATGGACGTATTCATTGAAAATGATTAAATGTTTGATGATCATTAGATCATAAAATGATATAGATGATCAATAGGTTATCAAACGATATCGATGATCTATTGATCATCGAGAGATAATCTTTGTGATGAAACAATCGAGATCATCGAGATAAAATCAAATGACAGAGTATTGTCATCTGATTCTAAATGACGTCTGAAAAGAATGTCTTATCTTACAGAGGAACAGGATCCACTTCCGAGGGGAGAGCCCCATGGGGGAGGAGCCCTTTGAAGCGGACGATCAGGTGGGTCCCCTTCTCTGAGACACCTGCGGCCATAGCGTGAGTCTCGAAGGTCACTCATCCACTTCTATTTTCAGAGGCAGAGGCTGCTGGAGGACACGGAGAGGCTGGAGATCTCTTCTCGCCGTCTGGACGGGGGATACGGGCTGGCCGTAGAAGCAGGTGAGATCCACTCAACTCCGCTCCGCTCACGACTCCCTCGGATCCGAACTTCGTTCGTTGCCCCTTTGTGCCACAATCACTCATATGGGGCCGTTCATAAATGATGTCACGCTTTTTCCCCAGAAATTTGACCCCCTTCCCCCCTTTGTCACAATATGTCACATTTCAGCGGACCCCCCTCCCCCCCTTTGTTACATGTCACGCTATGTTGCATAGTGCATGATGTCACACTTCTTGTTACCCTCCCCTTGCCACACTTTGTCACAATTTCACAAACCCCCTCCCCCCTTCGAAGCGTCACATCGTCTATGAATGATCCCTATTTAAAAAACACCACGAAATTCTGTGAAGCACTACAACAGTTGTGTGCGATAGGGATTTGTTTTACAATATTAACATTAAATTTTAAATTAACGCTTTTGTTGCTTTCCAGTGTTTCAGTTTGCTGCATAGAAATATAATTTTTTCCAAAAAATTTAAATGTTGTGTGCTATTTTAACTTTTTGACTTCGGGAGACCAATAAAAAACACATTTATCACATCTTTCTGCTATATTAGTTAATAGACGAGATGACGTGCCATAGGGAATTCCAATCGATCAAAACGGACCCTTCACAAATTCCGAGCTAGCAAATCATAGGTTTTGCAGAATTATTTTTTAAAAAAAAGCAGCAAAAAAAATTAAAAATCTTTTTCACTGTTTGATTAAAATTTGAATTTTTACAACAATATTTGAATTTCCTCAGAAATATCGGAATTTCCACAAAAATATTTACTTTTTCACAAAATTGATTTTTCCCAAAAATATTTTTAGAATTCAAAAAAACGTGCCCTGTTACAAAATGTTGGATCAACCCCTGTAGACACATTAGTGCTTTATTTTTACTGTTAAAGTTTTTGTATAGTAGTATAAGTATCATACTATGGGGAAAATCTTACCAGCATACCATAATTATACTAACGATATGAGAACAAAAAGGGAATTTTGCCAGCCCCATAGTAAAAAGGTTAAAGCGCATCATTTTATTTACATTTTTTTTAACGTCTCATCTAACGAGCATTCTGCTTCTCACGCTACTTTTATTTCAAATGTTTACTGCTTTTGTTTTTCGATAGCATGTCACACGAATAGTTCATTTGACGGATGAGATCGTTTACAAAATTACTTTTGAAATATGGGATCATTCATAAATGATGTCACGCTTCGAGGGGGGGCGGGGGTTCACGAAATTGTGACAAGGAGAGGGGGTAACAAGAAGTGTGACGTCGTGCATTATGCAACATAGCGTGACATGTGACAAAGGGGGGGGGAGGGATGTCCAATATGTTGGAAAGAAACGTGACATCATTTATGAACGGGCCCTATGTTAATTATGGATCTGTCGATAAAATGTCATTGTGAAAAGTTTCATGCATTTGAAGGGAAGTTCTTCAATATAGTTTTTTTGTGATGCCCATTTGTAACAGTTTAAGTAATTAGTTTCCATTATTAAGAAAAACTAATGACCTTGTGATTTGGATGTGTGAGCACTCCAGGTCATTTTATTATTTAGTGCTGAAACGGAACGAAAAAGATGCGGTTTGTCATGCGTAGAAGTAGAATTCAGGCACTTAGAAGCAAAGGGGTGTAAGTGACCAAAATGAAAATTTTGAGATAGTATACCTTCTGTTTTGTGGGAAAAAGATTTTCGTGGTAGCTTCGACAGATACTGCAAAAAAGCGTGGTTTAAAAAAAATGACTAAATAAAAGCTGCATTCCGTTTGGTGGCAAAGGGATGCAAGTGCAATTACATCCGTTTGCCTCTAAATAAAATAATTTGATTTTTCAGTTAGTTTAAATACGCAATGCAGACAATCTATTTCTGAAATTTAAAGCGGATAAGAAGAAGAAAAATAAGAAACGAATTCTGAACTGTTGAGTAATAATAATAAAAACAAGGGTTAAATCATCTACAGATTTTATTTTTGTCTTGTTTTGTTTTCGGCAATTTGTCTAATGGCAGTGGTTTTTAGCTTGTTGATAAATATAATTATTCGAAATTTATATTATGCAGTTTTTAATAAAGTTTATATCACTAACTAGCTATCTTTATAACTGTGTAAATTAGCAAAATGAACAAGACACATTTTTCATTGAGTGGCAAAGGGGTGTAAGTAAACTAAGTTGGAAGCAAAGGGGTGTAAGTAAAAATAAGCTATTTTTTTTTAAAATCCTATGCCAAATCTAATTATCAGAAAAATTTTAAACTTTATACTTTAACACATACATATAGGACTCAAAAATATTTATATGAAGAACCTCTAGAATTTAACATAGGAACTAAACTCCGAGCAAGTTTTGCTTTAAATGATACTTTTGTCAATTACCTCCCTTTGCTTCTCACCACCTCACTTGTTGCATAATGGGCACGTGCGATTGTCATTGCTGTTGCATTTGTTGCATCATCAAATCTGAATGGAGTGTCTTTTTGTGCTTTCAGAGCAAATCGGGGCACAGATCCTGACAGACCTGAGCTCGCAGAGAGAGACGATCAAAAAGTCCAAAAGTAGAGTGAGTATCTTGATTATCTTAAATTGAAGCATTTTTTAAACGTTTTGAACAGTCATTTCTTCTGGACTGCTTGCTGCCATATGTTTTTCTTGGAAAGCGACGAACAAGTATGCTCATCTTTGCTTGGTGAAATAATCAAATACCATGCTACAAAGAATCAACATTTATGGAAACAATTTTTTACAGTACTCCACCACAGTGCTCAGTGGTCGAGTACTGTAAAAAGTTTTAGAACTTAAGGGGGCACCTTTCAAATGTAGAAAATACCGATTTTTCAATTTTTTGCTTAAAATGTGGTTTTACTCTCCTAGTACATCTGAGCAAAGTTTTGAAGAGATTTAATTTCAACACCAATTTCATTCCCATCTCCCTAATGTTAAAATAACCCTTTAAAAAAGTTTTGATTTAATTTTTTTCCCGCTTAATGAGTTTTTCATATTGGTCAATTTTTTCTTTCAAATGACACTTTAGACTAGACTTCTAGTGTTTCTTTCTTTGGTCATGTTTCTTTCAATCTATGTAGTTATTAAAACAATCAGAAGAAGGTTTAGCAGAGAGGATTAGTCAGTTGATGACTGATAAGGGGAGAAAAAAATGTTTCTAGAGTCTCCTATGGGGGTGTCTATTTTCTGTCTAATTTAAATATTGGCAAATAATAAAATAATATCATTTCTAAATATCATAATTATATTCATTATTAATCATAGAGCCTACCCGTTTAAGGAGTTTTCCCGCATAAGAAGTTTTTTGTCTTGGTCCCCTGGAAAACTTCTTAAGCGGGTATATAAGCATACAGGGGTCATGGCGGACAAAATTTGGGTCCGTTTTCGGACCCTTCGCAAAATCAAATCAATCGTCAAAACGGACCCTTCACGAAATTCAGATCCATCGAAACAGACTCTCAAAAAATTCTAAGCTTCTAAATTGTACTTTTTATACCATTATGTATTAAACAAGCGACAAATAGTAATGAAATTTTTCATCAATATATGTTTAAATTTCCAATTTTCACAAAATTATGTGACTTTTTACAAAAATTTCTTTAGAATTCACAAAAGGATCCTGCTTGAAAATGCCGGATCGATCACTGTTATGTATGGTATTGCATAAATTATCCATAGAAATATAATCTTATTTAAATATATATATCTGATGTAAGAGCTGTGTATCATTCATAAATGAAATATTGCATTTTTTGTGGGATCTAAACTCCTTCAAAATAACATCAACCATTTTGGGTTCTCTTCCAATATAAAGTTCCAATGTTAATGTGAGGTTAGCAGCAAAATATCAACACCAGCCAATGCGCAATCGCACTATGATGTAACCCCAAGCCAGGGTTCGTGATTTTCTTTAAAAAATCAAAGAAAACTGATTTTTTAAATTTAAATCAGATTTTTTTAATTTAAATCGGATTTTTAAAAAAAAAGACCTTACACATTTTGGATATTTTTTATGTTACATTCATAGAAACAATAGGGTATGTTAATCAATATTCAAAAACACACTTTAAGCTATTTTCACAGCAATAAATATTTTTTAATAATAATAATGATGAACAAATTTTAATACAAATGCATGATTCAACTGAAACTTAACCCTACCAGGGATAATAGTACACTCATAAGTCCAGAGAACATTAACACATTTAATCTGAATTATTTTGCTATTGAAAGCTGAAAAAGGTAACATTTGTGTGCACTTCATTTTCACATTGAGCGTATTTTAATCATTTTTCTATTTTATAAATGAAAAAACCTAAAATTTTACTCATTTAGTAAAATTATATGCTCACACCATTACTAAAAACTGAAACGTTTTGTTTTAATCAAATATCTTTATTGAATATTCTATGATAAAAAATATTTCAGAAGGAAAAAAACCTTAAGCTATTAGGGGACATAGGTGTAACTTTAAGGATGCATATTCTAACTTCTAACAATTGTTTTTTTAAACACTATCATTTTGAATTATTTATTGTGTGGCATTTATTAACCCTCTCATGCACGCATTTATTTATTTGTGTTATAAACAAAAACTTCATATGCTGCAAACTAATTTAGCATCTCAGGATTGTTGTGTAATAATTTATTTTTAGAAATAGTGTCCTGTATAGTCAAAAATTCGTGTTCTTGTATGAAGACGTTTTGTGCTTTTTTGTAATATTCATTCAATATACTAATTAACATGGCAAAATTGAATATTCAAACTTCATTTATAGGGAATAAGAAGCTGTAAAATAATAACAAACTTCCCAGTAATGTAAAACACGCTTCAAAATAACTAAACAGAATTTGATTCGAAACTGAGATTTTCTCTTCTTTCTTGAATCATACACGGACGCCCAAATATATCTTAATCTTTTAACAATCTTGAATACCCTATGAAACATTTTGTGGCTTCCAAAAATTGTTTGGAATGTCTAGATGAGGACGACATGCAAATTGCAGCACAAAAACGAATCTGCATAGAAATTTGAAGCAAAAATGTGTGTCACCTCATGTGAGGCTTTCATGCCTCATGACCCCCCCCCCCCCCACATGAGAGGGTTAAATTGTTCTAAAACACTATTTTTAAGATAAAAAACACAGATCATGATTATCATGAATTCTAATTTGAATGAATAATGCTTTGCTCTTAAGATGCTTGAAGAATAAGAGTCATATTGTAAAATTTAAAAAATAGTAATTAGTTCTAAACTTATGAAATATGCTATGCACAGACAGATGGACCTAGATAGTTTTGATTGAAACAGTGGCTGTCATTGCAACATATTTCATTTTTACAACACTTTCTAACATTGTAAAATCAATGATTTTTTTGAAAAAATCACTTGATTTAAATCAATGATTTTTTTTTTAAAATCACTTGATTTAAATCACAATTTAAATCATGATTTTAATGAACGAACCCTGCCCCGAAACAAGACGGCAGCCCAATTTGTCGGTTTTATTTGCATCCCATTTAAATTCTTTTGCTGCTCGTTGTAAAGTAAGTATTAAAGCAATGTAATAATATTTCCCAAATTTTTTCAGGTTCAGGAAACGAACTACGACTTGGGAAGAAGTTCTAGAATCGTTAACGGAATGATCCGTGGGTGAGGCAGCTTCCTCATTGATTTGCTTTTCTCTTTTTACTGAAATGTCACACTTTAGGCAGTGAGAAGCAAAGCGATGCAAGTCACCAAAAAAATGGGAGCTTTAATGTTAATTTGTTTCTATCTCACACTTAGATAGAACACCTGTTACAGCAATCACTAACATCTCTTGCCACAACATAGAGTGGTTACTAGTTATCTCGAAATTTTTAATTTTGCCACTTACACCTCTTTGCTTCTGATCTGAAATACTGGGCAAGTGGCCATTGATAGAAAGTTCATTAAGCCCTCCAGCCAGCACTTTTTTGTTTCCTTACTTTAGATCAGGGATTCCCAAATTGGTCTATATCAACCCCCAGGGGTCGATGCCAACCTGCAAGGGGTCCATGTCGAGTGAGAAAAAAATTGGGGGTTCATGAAATGAAGATGGGGGTCAACGATAGTGGATCTCATATAAGCTAATGACTCTGCAAAATTTTTATAAGAAAATTACTTATCCCGTATTAGTAATGATTAAACTTTGTGCAAAGTAATAGAAATAAAATTTCACGTTAAATTAAAGCACAAATGAGCATTAAAACGCAGACATATGTTTCGGGATCGCTTGGAATCCCTTTTTCAATGCGACAGGGAGCTTCTAGATGCAAAACATCCAAATGAAGCAGACAGAACAACAAAAACAAAGCTTATATAGCCTAAGAATTAACTGTAAACCAATGAGAATAAAGGCAGTGTGAAGTGGAAGTAGAAGTAGTATTAAAGGCACCAATAAGAGAGTAACAAACGAATGTAGTTGGAAGTACAGAAAGTAAAAAGGAATATCAATAAAAACAAAGAAAAAGACAACAGCGTGCATAAAAATGTGAAAATACATGAAAATTGCAAAAAAATAAAATAAAATACAAAGAATAAAATGGAAATAAAATAAGTACAGAAAATACCAAAACAAAAAGCAAAACAAAGTACACATGCCAAAAGAGGGGGAGGGGGGGGAGAGAAAAAAAAAGGGGGAAAACTAACAAGAAAACCAAGAAAGAACAACAAATTAAAGGAACTTATGCCAGACCTGTGAAAAATAAGGAGTTGAGGAAGAATCATTAACCAAATTAGAACTATTCCTGTTAATATGATAAGCTTCCCAAAAGTCAAGTTCTAAAGGGGAAGAACATTTTTGAATAATTTTCCCAGAATTGAAATCAAAAGAGTGGTTGGAATTCCAACAATGTTGAGCAATGCTAGACTTATTCAGCTCTTGCTTTCGTACATAACCTTTATGCTCATTTAACCGAATTTTCAGAGCACGTTTTGTCTGTCCAATGTAAGAAAGGCCGCAACGGCAACTAATTTGGTAAATACCCCAAGTATTAAGTTGATCAACAGGATCTTTAAGAGAAGAGAAGGAAAGTTTGTTGCTAGGAGCAAAAACAACTTGAAATTGGAACCTTTTTAGGATTTTAGCAATACGAAAACTTACAGAATGAAAGAATGGTAACACAACCAAATCCTTTCTAGAAACCACATCATTGGGACCAGAAGGTTTTTTAGAAAGTTTGTTATGAATAGAATCAATTAAAGAGTGAGAAAATCCTCTATCAACAGCTACAGCTTTCAGATAGTTGAGTTCAATCTTGAGAAGCTCAGGAGAAGAGCAAATATTAATAGCACGATGGACAAGAGCATTAAAAGCCGAATATTTTTGGTTGGGAGGATGAGACGATAGTCTGTGAGGAGGTAAAGAAACAGCGAAAGGTTTACGATAGACAGAAGTTGTGAAACCAGACTCACTCCTAGAAATCAAAACATCAAGAAACGCGAGGCTACTATTAAGTTCTTTCTCACAAGAAAACTGGATATTAGAATCAATGGAGTTCATAATCGAAAGAGCATCATCAATACCTAACAAGTTACTGTCCGTTAGGACAAAACAATCATCCACATAACGAACATAAAATTGAAATTGCAATTTTTGGAATAGTTTTTCCTCAAAATAATGCACATAGAAATCACTTAAAATAGGACTAAGAGGACTTCCCATGGCTAGGCCATCTACCATAGCATAGAATTTACCATTAAATACAAAAGTGCTCTGTTGCAAGCACACACGAGTAAGAAAAACTAATTCCTCGACTTCCACAGAAGTAAAATGGAATTCAGAAAGCCTTTTCCTGAGGCAAGTCAAAGCGCCATCAACAGGAACATTAGTAAACAAAGAATTAACATCAAAAGAGGCCATAACCGAATTATTCGGAACGAAGTTATGAAGTTTCTTAACAAAATCGGTGGAATTTTTAACAGTGAAAACATTCCGACTCCTAAGTGGAGAAAACACAGAAACTAAATACTTGGAAAGTTTATATGAAGCAGTGCCAATATTGGAAACAATTGGTCTGAAAGGAATACCTGCCTTGTGTACCTTCGGTAAAGCATAGAAACGCGCACAATTAGCAACAGAAGGAATCACAGACCGTTTAGCAATCAAAGGAATAGAATGAACAGACTTAACAGCAGAAGAAATAGCTTTTAACTCCTTGTCGCTAGGATCTTTATAAATTTCAGCATAAGGACCAGAAGCAATTAAATCATCAGTTTTTTCAACAAAAGATGATTTATTAAGAACAACAATCTGACCACCCTTGTCAGCTTTGGTAATGACCAAATCAGAATTTGAAACTAAATTATTGACACAGCGTTTCACAGAATGGGTAAAACCAATATTAGGAACTTTTGAATTGAAATCAACATTGGAAGCAATAAGATGCCGAACTGACTCTTTTTGAGTGGAAGTTAAGGCACTAAATTTGAAAGCTTTTTCAACCGGAGCAATAAGTTCAGAAAAAGAAGGCTTTTTAGCCAAAGCAAAATTGTTATTACATTTCAAAGCATTAATTTCACTACTATTCAAAGAAAATTTCGAAAGATTTACAACCGCATTCCTATTAACAAGAGGCAAATCAGCCCAGGACTTTAATTTTCGATTCAAATGTTCCTGTTCCGGCTGATTTGCCTCTTGTTAATAGGAATGCGGTTGTAAATCTTTCGAAATTTTCTTTGAATAGTAGTGAAATTAATGCTTTGAAATGTAATAACAATTTTGCTTTGGCTAAAAAGCCTTCTTTTTCTGAACTTATTGCTCCGGTTGAAAAAGCTTTCAAATTTAGTGCCTTAACTTCCACTCAAAAAGAGTCAGTTCGGCATCTTATTGCTTCCAATGTTGATTTCAATTCAAAAGTTCCTAATATTGGTTTTACCCATTCTGTGAAACGCTGTGTCAATAATTTAGTTTCAAATTCTGATTTGGTCATTACCAAAGCTGACAAGGGTGGTCAGATTGTTGTTCTTAATAAATCATCTTTTGTTGAAAAAACTGATGATTTAATTGCTTCTGGTCCTTATGCTGAAATTTATAAAGATCCTAGCGACAAGGAGTTAAAAGCTATTTCTTCTGCTGTTAAGTCTGTTCATTCTATTCCTTTGATTGCTAAACGGTCTGTGATTCCTTCTGTTGCTAATTGTGCGCGTTTCTATGCTTTACCGAAGGTACACAAGGCAGGTATTCCTTTCAGACCAATTGTTTCCAATATTGGCACTGCTTCATATAAACTTTCCAAGTATTTAGTTTCTGTGTTTTCTCCACTTAGGAGTCGGAATGTTTTCACTGTTAAAAATTCCACCGATTTTGTTAAGAAACTTCATAACTTCGTTCCGAATAATTCGGTTATGGCCTCTTTTGATGTTAATTCTTTGTTTACTAATGTTCCTGTTGATGGCGCTTTGACTTGCCTCAGGAAAAGGCTTTCTGAATTCCATTTTACTTCTGTGGAAGTCGAGGAATTAGTTTTTCTTACTCGTGTGTGCTTGCAACAGAGCACTTTTGTATTTAATGGTAAATTCTATGCTATGGTAGATGGCCTAGCCATGGGAAGTCCTCTTAGTCCTATTTTAAGTGATTTCTATGTGCATTATTTTGAGGAAAAACTATTCCAAAAATTGCAATTTCAATTTTATGTTCGTTATGTGGATGATTGTTTTGTCCTAACGGACAGTAACTTGTTAGGTATTGATGATGCTCTTTCGATTATGAACTCCATTGATTCTAATATCCAGTTTTCTTGTGAGAAAGAACTTAATAGTAGCCTCGCGTTTCTTGATGTTTTGATTTCTAGGAGTGAGTCTGGTTTCACAACTTCTGTCTATCGTAAACCTTTCGCTGTTTCTTTACCTCCTCACAGACTATCGTCTCATCCTCCCAACCAAAAATATTCGGCTTTTAATGCTCTTGTCCATCGTGCTATTAATATTTGCTCTTCTCCTGAGCTTCTCAAGATTGAACTCAACTATCTGAAAGCTGTAGCTGTTGATAGAGGATTTTCTCACTCTTTAATTGATTCTATTCATAACAAACTTTCTAAAAAACCTTCTGGTCCCAATGATGTGGTTTCTAGAAAGGATTTGGTTGTGTTACCATTCTTTCATTCTGTAAGTTTTCGTATTGCTAAAATCCTAAAAAGGTTCCAATTTCAAGTTGTTTTTGCTCCTAGCAACAAACTTTCCTTCTCTTCTCTTAAAGATCCTGTTGATCAACTTAATACTTGGGGTATTTACCAAATTAGTTGCCGTTGCGGCCTTTCTTACATTGGACAGACAAAACGTGCTCTGAAAATTCGGTTAAATGAGCATAAAGGTTATGTACGAAAGCAAGAGCTGAATAAGTCTAGCATTGCTCAACATTGTTGGAATTCCAACCACTCTTTTGATTTCAATTCTGGGAAAATTATTCAAAAATGTTCTTCCCCTTTAGAACTTGACTTTTGGGAAGCTTATCATATTAACAGGAATAGTTCTAATTTGGTTAATGATTCTTCCTCAACTCCTTATTTTTCACAGGTCTGGCATAAGTTCCTTTAATTTGTTGTTCTTTCTTGGTTTTCTTGTTAGTTTTCCCCCTTTTTTTTTCTCTCCCCCCCTCCCCCTCTTTTGGCATGTGTACTTTGTTTTGCTTTTTGTTTTGGTATTTTCTGTACTTATTTTATTTCCATTTTATTCTTTGTATTTTATTTTATTTTTTTGCAATTTTCATGTATTTTCACATTTTTATGCACGCTGTTGTCTTTTTCTTTGTTTTTATTGATATTCCTTTTTACTTTCTGTACTTCCAACTACATTCGTTTGTTACTCTCTTATTGGTGCCTTTAATACTACTTCTACTTCCACTTCACACTGCCTTTATTCTCATTGGTTTACAGTTAATTCTTAGGCTATATAAGCTTTGTTTTTGTTGTTCTGTCTGCTTCATTTGGATGTTTTGCATCTAGAAGCTCCCTGTCGCATTGAAAAAGGGATTCCAAGCGATCCCGAAACATATGTCTGCGTTTTAATGCTCATTTGTGCTTTAATTTAACGTGAAATTTTATTTCTATTATCCCGTATTATTTATGGAATATTGAGAAAATTTCTAATTGCTTCAACATCTTCATACCTAGTAGAAAGGGGTTTAAGCGCAGTTACGAATCTCCTAACAAAAAAAAGGGGGAAATAGACTGGACATCATTAACCGACGAGATTTCAGATTGAACCTAACTAAATTGATGCTAAATGTTGATAATTTATTATTAAAGCATCAGGTTCATCCCTCCTACTAAAAGTATTTATTTATTGCTTAGTTATTTTATATAACATACTAAATTTTAATTTGAATTTAATTAATAATTGCATAAAATTACCATGTGTTTTTTAATTAAGTTTTTCACACTACATTTCACTATACAATTAGAAATGTAAATCTTTCACAGTGAGTAGCAGTATACCAGCTGTCAAAAATGCATTGGAAGTTGATGAATTTACAAAAAAACTATCAGGGTCTACCCAAAACCAACAAACATGGCAAGGGGTCTACTAGACAAAAGAGTTTGGGAACCACTGCTTTAAGACAAAAGTGACCTCATTAGTAGTTTTGCCCTTTTAAAGTGTTATAACCAGGGATCACCATATAAACCAGGGATCTGGAGGAGTACCGCAACGAAATTTAGAGCTCAGCCAGAGCAAAAAATTGTTCTGCTCTGCAGCTCAGATTTCTTTAAAATTATGCTCATAAATTTAAAAATATGTTTTTTTTCCTTTTTAAATTTGTTTTGTCTAATTTTTTTTTTTTTTTTTTTTTTGAGGGGGGGGGGGGTGCGGGACCAGGGACTCCTAATTTTTTTTTGCAACATTAGTACACACAGAACATTCTATTGTTTTTTTATTTAAAAAATTGAAAAAAAAATAAATTACTTTAAAAAATGATAAATAATATGTTTTCTATTTATAAATATTTGGAGCATGGAGCAGAGTAGGAGCAAAAGCTTGGAACTCAGATCGGAGCACCTCAAAAAAAAAAAACTGCTCCAGTTCCCTGATATAACATTATTATAAATTTATGTATTCAACTTTATGAATAGAAGCAGCGGAAATGTACTATTGATAAGTGGTCTCACGTGTGGTTTAACATTCCGTATAAAAAGCAATATACAGTAAAACCTGTAAAGTTGACCACCGCTGTAAGTTGACCACTTTTGTCAGGAACAAAATGAGCCCTGTATTATTTAAAGTAGGGAAACCTTTGTAACTTGACCACCTGGCTATATTGACCACTTATGTACGCCATATTTGGGTGGGACTTATAAACAACCCTTTGTAAGTGGACCACCTAATTAATACTATATTAATTTGTTTATCTATTTTTGAAAAGATGAAAAAAACTGAAATAACATCTCCAAGATATTTTTTATGAAATAATGTCAGACCGGTATTTGTCTGGATGGAAGAAACATCAATATAAAGTTTGCAAACCTTTGTGTCGGTTAATTTTACGAAGAAACTCTTTTGTTCTTTAAATAAGTTTCTTCTTTTTCTTCTAATTGATCTAGCCATTTTGAAAGGAATATGTATTTTTAGGGAATCTTTACCAACAAATAAGTAACCTTTCATAATTAATAACATTTTTATCTTTATTTTAACTTAGTGCTTTACTTTTAAAGTTGTATGGGATATGTTGTGAGTCATTCAGGTCCAATTTATCTAATGATATTTTGGATAATTGTGAAAAAAAAAACTAATTACTAATTTAAAGTAACATTAATACATGAAGTTATATTTTAATTAGTTACAAATAAATAAACGCACAGTGTAAAAAATGACAAAAAAAAAAAATCTCCTATGTATGTTGATCACTTGCGGTGCAGCCTTTAATTGTCAACTTATTGAGGGTGGAGATTTTTATATATTTTTTTTTGTCATTTCTTACACTATGCATTTATTCAGTTGTTACTAATTGAAATATATATATATAGCTTCATGTATTAATGTTACTTTAAAATAGTAATTATTTTTTTCCCACAATGATCTAAAATATCATCAGAGAAATGTAACCTGAATGACTTACAATGTATCCTACACAACTTTAAAAGTAAAGCACTTAAATGAAGTAAAGATAAATTTCCTCTCCTCTCTCCTCTTATTAGTTACTTATTAGATGGTAAAAATTTCCTAAAAATACATCATTTTTCAAGATGGCTGGGTCAATTAGAAGAAACTTATTTAAAGAATAAAAGCGTGCTAATGGTAGTTTTCCCAGCTTATCTTTTCAAAAATTGATAAACTTTTCAAAAATTGATATTTATTTAAATATAGAAATAAGTAGACATTCAACTTACAAAGGTCAGGGGTGATTGTGACACAAAGTGAAAAACCCTGAAATTTAATTTATTTCTTACAAATAAATTGTAATTTATAGTAAAACATAAAATAAATAGGAATTTCCCATGACTATATATTTTTTGTTCAAAATTTTTCCAGTGAAATACTTTTTCTATTCAGTGTTATTATTTTTTCATTTATTTGTCAAAAGTCCATCGCCGATTCCAGTAAAAGGACGTAAAAATGCGTTATTATGCAAGAAAAATGAAGGTCGGAAGATGGAGTTCAACTTTGGCGATGTTTACATCGGGAACGTAAGCATCGCCAACGCGGGGTTTGGCGGCGGAAAAAAATTCCAAAATGGCGCCGACGTCCAGTTATCCGTAACAACGAAAGCACGTGGGACGTGGTATCGTTCGAATTCGGAACAAAGATGGTTGGCGCCGTTACAACCCTTGCTGCGTAAAGGGTTGCTACAAAGGGAATACAAGGGAAGCCTCATATGTATAAAAATTTTAATTAAAGGAAGAAGTATGTTTATGTAGAGCTTGACAAGGCCATCCTCTACATAAAACTGGAAATCTTTGTGGCCCATCCCCTAGTGCTACATATTCCAGCACAGAGATATTCACAGGTTTGTGGAGGTTTAAATGGCTGTAATGTGAATTTTTTCCCCACATGTTTCTGAAACTATGCACAACAAATTTGTGGGACGTTTAAATGGCACTGCTTCAAGTGTTTTTGGGTGTAGTGACTGACGATTGAATGGACAGTGCGTAAACATGCAAGATCATGATTCTAATCAGCATGCAGGTGTCAGATGTCATGGAAGAAAATGTCTAGTACCCATCCATGTAGGAAAGAGCTTTTGAATCCTTAAAACTAAACTCTGTGGCGTGACAGCCCTTTGGATCCATGGCCTACTGTGCCCATCTCACCTTTTGAGACCTGGGGTTCCGAAGCACATATTCCCCAGTGTTAGCGCATAAGCCCCAGTGTTAGTTTCCAAGCACACTCAGTCACTGGGCCTCCTTTTGTACCCTTATTTTTGGATTTTATTTATTTATTTTGCAAATGCCACACACTACAATAAAATTGCTTAAAAACTAAATTAAAAATAGCACCTAGGCCATTAGTGCACATGCCCTCCAGTACTTATCTACACAACAAGGGACCATTCATAAATGATGTTGCTCTTTTTTCAATATATTTGACCCCCCCCCCTCCCTTAGTCACGAAATGTCACACTTCAACATACTCCCCTACCCTCCTTTGTCACATGTCACGCTATATTACATTAGCATAAAATTAGTTTAATTTGTTGATTTTAAAGGTTTTATAGAATTCAAAATGTACGATGTCGCACTTCTTGTTACCCCCTCCCTTTGTCACAAACTGTCACACTTTCTTGAATTCCTCTTCCCCTTCGAAACATGACATCATTTATGAATAGCCCCCAAGTAAAAATACTGAGTGCAGTGCACTTGTCTAAATGACATAGAAGAAAAGAAACACTGGAGAATCGGCAAAGCTGTAGCACATTTAGCGTTGCCCCGGGTGCACCACATGGAGGCCTTACAACAGTACCGGATCTTGGAGTTTTCCGAGGTGGGGCAAAACTTAAATTTGCCGCCTCTACCATCAAATTAGGATTGCTATTTAATATAACTTTTAGGCGCATGCCTTTTCTTCAGGATTTTTCACTTTGGGGTCACTGAGAAACTCGTAAAACTCGTTAATGTTCCCACGACATGTCTTTTTCAGCTCAACATTAGAAGGGGGTCCGGGGGAATCTCCCCCAGGAAATGTTTGAACAATATATGCAAACTGGTATATTTTGGGGCCTTAAGAGATGCATTTGAGACAAAAATGTTCGTAAAAAAGCAAAGAAAAACTTTTTAAAATTTAAACGCTTTTACTCATAAAAATGCAGAAAAAAAATTGTATTTTTAAAAAATCCAGGGGGAAGGAGTCCCTTCCCCTCCTTTTACTAACGCCCATATCGAAGAGAGGCGTGTCTGCCTTCTTAAAGACTTACAAGCTCCCCCCCCCCCCTCTTCCCAAAAGGATGCTTTGAAAATTTGTAAAAGAAAAACTATTGTATTATTTGAGCATATCATGATTTATTTTATATGTATTTCACTATTACCAGGGGAAAAACCTT
The DNA here is from genome assembly GCA_038502835.1 of Octonoba sinensis. Lineage (NCBI taxonomy): Eukaryota > Metazoa > Arthropoda > Arachnida > Araneae > Uloboridae > Octonoba > Octonoba sinensis. The sequence continues at coordinate 180,367,137 of CM076599.1, forward strand.
GACATTTTTAAATTTTGACACTGAAATTTGCACGGGCAGCGCAAAAAAAAGAAAATCGCAACTTTTTGCTTAATTTGCCCTTTTTTGCGATTTTTTTGGGGAACGGGAAAAGAACGGTTTGCAGAGTTTAATAGAATAGACTAAAAATTATCTATCCATGCGATAACTGCAAGATTAGCAAATTTTGCTACTGCTGCACTGCTCGTGGAAATCGCGGGATATGCAGCCAGAGGATTAATCGGTTTTAATTGTTAGCAAAATATCTGATTAATGATTAAATCGGAGCGCCGAACAAGGATTTTAACTCTTCCAAAAGTTAGTTTCTTAATAAATATTTTTTTTTTTTTGTTCATCACAGTTGAATTTGCCCCGCCCTAGATCCTGCACTGCCTTACAACGTTACACCCCTCCTTATTTTTGGAAAGAATTTGCATCTTCATTCTCTAGTTTAACCTATAACGAAGCAAACTGGACTCATGGGTTTTTCTCTTCCAGGTTGATGCAACAAAAAGTCATCTTGTATGTCGTTGGGGCCCTCATCTTCGTGACCATTGTACTCGCCATTTTTTTCACCGTCAGGAAGCACAGCTGAGAACGGATTGGACCGAAAAGAAACCGTTCGTTCCATGCCGGAACAAGACTTTGTACGGTGTACCACCCCCTTCTCCAACTCGAAAAGAAGTGATAAATTTAAAGAGGTCGATGGAATTATTTTATTACGTAAAGAAAAATTAGTGTAAGTAATTTGCATGCCTGCCATCTTTTATGGTTCCTGCAAGCTTGCAGCAACAATTAGGCAAACATTTCTCCCTGTCAATTTCGGATATTGGCGATTTCTTGCAAATTTTTCACGAAAGTAACAATGTTGCAGAATTTCCACAATCCTTTTGCTGATCCTAGATTTCGAACGCAATGACTCGCTTAATGAGATTGGAATGATAATGACTGTAAGTAATACAGTCATTAAATAGGGGTTAACCCCCATGCATTTACTTCTTAAACAATAAATGTAAATGGGGTCAACCCCTAGTTAATAAATGGTCGTTCCCCTTTTCCACAACAGAAAATGATAATTCTTTGCACTCTTCCGAGTTTCTGTCTCATTAAGTTGGCAGGTATGCATCTGCAGGTTGTTGCACACCACTAAGGCTCTTAGAAGTGTTTGAAATACCACCAAGATTTTCTAAGGAATGGAACATTTTCCTTTGTGCAAGAACAAAAACACCAAGTCACAAAGCTATTGAAACTTTCTGTTTTAATTAACAGTACACTCTCTAGCATCTATTTTGTATTGTGCAGTTCTTTCTCTTTATTGCCGAGTTTCAGTTTAATCTTTATCGTTCAAACTTATCTGCATATACCAGGCAAGAGACTATTTTTAATTTCTGCATACAAATCTTTCTGCAAGGGTGTACAGTAGGGGTACATTAGTGATGCAGCTGATTTATCGCTGAGGTGCCGTTCATATATGATGTCACGCTTTTTTTCCAATATATTTGATCCCCTCCCCCCTTTGTCACATGCCACGCTATATTACTTATATAATTATAAACACAATAATAATAAAATATAATAATAAACATAAGCATATATGTACATACAGTACTTTGTTGTACTTACAGTTACAACAAGGTACTGTGTAATAAATCATGTTTCTAATTTTATTTTTGAGCCTTTAATGACATTTGTGACCATAATAAATAATTTACATGTGTGCTTAATTTGTATAAAATGAGGTAAAGATTTACAACATAAAGGATAATTTGTGTAGATTAGTAAAATGTATTAGTTCGAATTCTGAAAAAATGACCCCCTCAATTTTATTTTAAAGGGTTTAAAAGCAAAAATTACCTTTTAAATTTTTAAAAGGAAGCAAATTTAAACTTGAACCAGCATCAGTGTTTACAATACAAAATTAATAATGAAACTTTGAAATCAAATTAATAAAATAAAAAAAAATTTAAAATTTAAATGTTTTTATAGAAACCAAAAGGGTTTCACACCTAATTTTAAACCCTCCCCTCCTTGTCACAAACTGTCACAATTTCTCGAACCCCCATCCCCCTCAAAGCATGACATCATTTATGAATGACCCATAATGGAATCTAACAATTTGCTTATATTGTCGCATTTTACGTCTGTACGGATATCCTGACGGACAGATTGACATTGAATTAACCAGAATGGAATTAACCATTTCTCTCCTGCTGGCCAAGGTGCAAAAGCAAACACATAACCCTATTATACATTTTTAAGGAGGGCTTAAACCCCTCCCATTTAGAAATCATACTGCATAAGGATTTCGGTTATTTTATGAAAACTAGGAATTTATTTTAATGATCTATAAAAATATTTATTTATTAGTGATTAATATTAATACTATTGAGTGAATACTAATTACCTTTTAATTGTTAATTGTTTTTGGAAATAATTTTGAGCATTTGGAAATAAAATTGTTTGAGCCCCTCCCATGATTTTTAAATTGCTACACTGATTTTTACTCCTGCTTTGATGAAGGCAATGTGCTAATAATAAACGACTGGCAGCTAGCCAACAATTATCTCGTCAGAATTCCATACAAAGCATGGTTAGGTTGTGTAACGTGTGGATGCCTGTTGGCTGTAACAATAGAATGTTGTGAACAAGACTGAAAATGATCCATTTGGAGGTTCATCCATCAGACGGACTTGGAATCTCTCGTCTCATTGTGATAATTGGATATGTAAATAATGATTTTTAAACAGGAATCAATTTTGGTCTTTGTTTTCTTTATTTAACGGAAATTCTTCGTTGTATATATTGTGTTCAATAAATTATTCTACTGTTTTTCTTTGCTTCCACGGGGGATTTCCAAAGATTTGCGCACATGCTTCACAAACTTCCTATATTTAAGGGAAGCCGTTTGAAAAACAGCTGGTAGAGCGCAAAGCTTCGTCCAAATGTTTTACCGGCATATTATTTCTGCTTAGGTTGCATAATATTTCCCGATCCAAATCCCGGTTGCTTTCACTTTAATAAGTGCTCATGCTCTGCTTGGGATTACCATGGATCTTTATGCACTGCTTTTTTTTCTTGGAAAAGATTACAGTTTACTGTAATTGATTCTCACCCAACGAGCTGGTGTGGCCTATATATATATATATATATATATATATATGGTAAATACAGTCCCAGCCTCGACCACCAATGTCGCCGCCACTTTAAGCCCTGTTTACATGATGCTAGATGAAGAGAAAATTTTCTGGGGACGACTTATTGGCTGCGTGTGAACAATTCAAGGCAATTGGCACGCCAACTGCCTCGCCAGTTGTCCTGAAATTCAGTTGGCTCGAGGAGTAGACAGGGGACAATGAACTGGGCCCAGTGACGCCCTCACCACTCTGAATCACAGTTGTCGAGCCAGTTGGCGCCGTGTTAACGTTGCAGCCAGTTGATTTGCTTTGTGTTGTGCCAATTCACTCGTGTCAGTCAAGTCTGCTGTGTTTGTTTTGATTATTTTTCGTCCTCAAGTGCCATGCCAATACTTTCAGTGTGAACAGGTTCTCTTCCAACTGGCCTGGCCATGACATTCCCCCAACCGTCCGGAGACAATTGTCTCTTTAACTGGCATCGTGTAAACGTGGCTTTAGCATTCTCCTGCATGTTTGGTGCTTGTGAACAACAACAACAAAGAACAGAAGATGATTTTTCATCTTCAAAATGAACTGTCTATAAATAACTTATGATTGCTATCACCAGCAAAAATAAAATAATTAAATTAACTAAATAGACATGATAAATGTGGTTCCCATGAAAATTATTTGGAGCATGGAAGGGAGCTGGAGTAGATGAGGAGCAAGGAACAAGTGTTTAAGTCGGGGACGAACAACTCTGAAATGCTCTCACAAAAACGATATCAATTTTCCCAAATTGGGATCGAGGCCAGGATTCCGAATACACCGGATGAACTGATTTTGCAGGACTTGCTCATGTGCTCAAATGAACGAGCCATGGGTGAAAGTATTCCGTCTATAGACGGATTTCCGTCTCTTTTTTTGTTTTACTAAATCGTTAGATGGAAAAGGGACAGAATACTTAGAACTAAAGAATTTTAAGATAGATTTAGATGTGTTAGAAATGTTTTTCTGAAATAGCTTCATTTAAAAGCTTAATATGTGATGTTGCTAATTATAGTAAATTTCGTAATTTTGTTAAAATACCTAGGAATGATTTTAAAAATGTCTGACTTGAGTTCCCACCTTAATTATTAAATATTGCTAATGTTAATCTAGCTATTATGGGGGAGGGGGGGAAACAAATAATTTTCCCCTTCCCCAAAATTTCTAGAAAATGCATGTTTTGGAGTTTATTTTAACTTCCGTCCTTTGAAATCTTCTTACTCTCACTCATGGAACGAGCGATCACCGATATTAATCCTCAAACTAGCAGAGTGATACCCGGATTTCTGAAGCTCTGCACACGATTGCTACCGGAAATCATTTATCCGAAATCTGCTGAAAACTCACAGAGAATTAAGAGTGAGAAACTAGAGAGACTTTAAAAGGGGAAATTACTAGGGAATAAAAGAGCTTACTTACAGAAGTTATATTTCAATTATTCTAATCTTCTTATTTATTTAAAAACTTGCAACAATAAATCATGTTTTAATGAAATTTGTTTCATTTTGAAAATACAACTCATACAGATACAGTACTGGATCTTGGAGTTTTCCGAGACGGGGCAAAACTTTAAAATGCTGCCCCCCCCCCTTCCATCAAATTATTGTTGATATTTCATATAACTTTTAATAATGGTGCTGGCCTTTTTTATTTATTTGTGAAAATATTTCATTTTTAGCTACTGAGATTAACAGATAGAACTTTCGTCAATGTTCTCACAGCGCTTTCAGCTCAACATTGGGAGGGGGAGGTCGAACCATGTGAAGGGCCCCCCTTAACAAGAGATATGAAATTCTGACAGTTAAAGGGGGTCCGGGGAAATTTTGGAAACTATATGCGAACAGGTGTATTTTAAGGCCTTAGGAGACGCATTTGGGACTTCAAAAACTTTAGGGGAAAAAAGCAAATAAAAATTTCTAATTTCAATGCTTTTACTCATAAAAATAACGATAAAAATTTTTTAAAAAAAAAATGCCAATTTTTTTTCTACATCCAGAACTGGACACCCCCCCCCCCCCCTTCTTCTTCTCACTAACGCCCCATATATAAGAGCAACGTGTTTGCCTTCTCAAACAATGCTTTACAAGCTCCCACCTCTTCCCAAAAGTATGCTTCGACAGTTTGTAATAGGAAAACTATCGAGTATTGTTTGATCATAATTTATACGTATTTCACTATTATAAGGGGAAGAAACCTCGACTTTTTAAAATTTAAAGCTTTAAATTTTTGCGAAATAAGCCGCCCCTAACCTCAATTTTAGAGTTTCCGACAGTTTATACAAATAAATAAGTCTATTAATCGGTTTTAATCGTTAGCAAAATAGCTGATCAATGATAAAATCGGAGCGCCGAACCAGGATTTTAATTCTCTTCCACAAGTTAAATTTTCTTTATCAAATATTTTTTCTTTCCTTTCCTTTTTGTGTGCATAATAGTTGAATTTGCTACCCGGGGTATGGGCCCCGGCTTCCCCACCCTAGATCCGGTACTGAACTCATAAGTATGGGAGGACATATATTTCTACAATATTTTAAAGCTTTAAACTACAAACAGTAAAGGCCAGTGACTAATTGTCTGCACTCGTCAAGTTAATCTCTCCTTTTTGATGGAATGATTTTTAAACTTGCTCTACGTGATGAATATATTTATTTTTCATAGTGAAGAAAAGAAAAAAAAACGCATAATAACGTATAAATAGGAATAGGGAGTATTGAAATGAATGTACTAAATGTAACACATTCTATGCCTATGGAAGTCACCAGACACTTTCAACATTAGACATTTTCTCCAATTTCCAAAGAAATACTTGACGAATTGTTATCTATCTTCAGTCTCACAGAAGGCGTGCTTGCCCTCAAACTTTTTTGTGAAAATTTCACCATTCGTTTATTTAAGGAATCGTGGATAAATTACGTAGAGAAAAGGCATTTTGATATTGTTTTGTATCTTAAAAGTCTAGAAAATTCAAAATAGTTTTCTTTCTAAGTACACACATGTTCTGCATTTTCATAAAAATAGCTCATATTCGCAAGGATTAACGCAGTTCTCACGGTCCTTAAAAAACTGCTCAATTTTTGTTCAAAGTCCTTCATTTATTTCCAAAGTAACCTGGTTATTCTAACTACTATGCCTTCCCCCTTCACTTTTATTTGAAATCACAGGGGTGTAATTGCATCCCCAATTCTCACTAAATTTTATTAGGCCATAGTGTCATTTTTTCTGAATTTGTACGTCAACGGCAACAATTTTCAATTCTACCCATCTTCTTCCCACATCATGATCCTAATTTTTTGCAGTGTAATTGCATTTACTTCATTTACAGCCTTTGATTAGCAATCTAGCTTTAGGTGTGCATTAAAATCTTCTTCTGTATTTTTCAGCTCCTTAATTCTTCAAAACAAATCTGTCCTTAAAGAGTTCTTAATTTCTGTTTTGGAAAAAAAATGGGAACCCCGATTAAACATTTCCAGGGTTCCCACCCAGAATATGATACAGAAAAAGTGAAAAAAGTGACCAAATGAAAATAAGCTTTGCATTACCACTAAAACACATGTAGAACAAAGGTTTATAAGTTTTTAAGCATAGAAAAATATACATTTATTTTCTTCACATGGAAAAGTTCCATCTAGAACTATACGAGCCTACTTTCGTAGATTCCAACTTCAGATTTATACTCTTGCTATCTCTCTCTCTCTGTCTCTAAATTCTCATTTAGCTTTAGTTTTTCATTACTTCAAATGTACAGTCTCTAACGGTTAATACATATTCATTCACTCATGAATTAATTTACTCGTTCATGAATTTGTACTTATTTATTTCTTCACTCATTCATTCAGTTATTCATTCTTTCACTTATTCATTCATTCCTTGAGAAATATCCCTAAAAATCCCGGTCAACAAATTTCATAAAAAAATAGGCTCGGTTAGTTCAGGTTGAACTTCGTATCTGTACATGTTCTTTAGCCTAACATCTTTCCGATAAAGTTTGTTCCAAGCGAATCCGTCAGCTAGATCAGGATTTATATAGGATTGAAATTTTCCCGTAGGCACTAATGTTGATTTTTTTGAACTGTTCAAAAATGAACAAAAATTGTTCAAATCTAAAAAAATATTTCACACCGAGAGCTTCTTCTAATAAGCTTGTCCATACGAACTTGGATCTTATGCCTAATGTTACGTAATGTGCTTTATTTTTGCCCATAGGCGCTAATATTAAGATTTTTTTAACTGTTCAAAACTAAACGAAAAATTGTTCAAATTAAAAAGTAAAATATGGAAATGAGATGTCCTGGCCAAGATCTTTTGAATTGGCCAATTTCCTCAAAAGTTATTGGGGGGGGGGGGGATTAACAGATGCACATTTTGCCCATCTCAAAACCCTACTTTCAAATTTTTCATTTTCATTCCTTATTTAATTACTTCTTTGACTTTTCTTTATTTTTAACGATATTTTTACGATACATTAAGCCTTCTTTCACTTTATTTATTTTTTGGGAAAGTAGGCTAAAAACAGCAGAAAGTTCAATCCTTAACTAATCTTCCATAAATAAACATCACCATCATCTCAAATAAAAAATCATTTTAAAAAAACCAATAGTTTTTCATCAGACACAGAAAGAAAGCAGCCATACATATATATGCCAGGGGTGACCGATTATGCTAGCAATTTACAGAATCAACTTTATTTTTTAATGTGTGAAAGAAAAATTATTTTAAATGTTTTATCACAAAAATAAAATTGTAGGTAATAAAAACATTTAGAATATCAGAGGAGCATGTGCAAAATTTTTGAAACAATTAGATAAATTGAAGGTATGTATATATACAAGAAATATTATGATCAAGGAATATAATCTTTGATGCCAAAATTAAAACACCAAAACTAAGTACAGTAAAACTTGTGTAAGTTGACCACTTGCGGTGCAGCACTTTAGTGGTAGAGGGTGAAGGGCTGATTCCGTTCCTGAAAATATTGGTCAACTTAAACAGGTGGTCAACTTACAAAGATAGTCAAATTTACAGAGTTTACTGTACTCCAAATGCGTGCTAGTGCAAGGCTCAAAAGAGAATAAAACAGTTTAATATTTCAAAATTTGCTTTTATTGAGATTAATTTGAATATTATTTAAATTTATGTCAAATTACATATTTTAGAGCAAGTAAAAAATAAAAATCTTTTGATTGACAACTAAAGAAGCAAATAAAATCAATTATAAGCATGAAAAACCGTAAAAGGGTCAATGCCCAGTTAAATCAAGCAAGGAAATCGCTAAATTAAATGCATTCTGTTCAAGAAATGAGTTTGATTATAATCCTTTGTCCAAAGCTAATTTAGAAAGTTCAGATACCAAAAGTAAAATACTTGAAAAGTATACTTTAAGTGCTTACTTATCCTGTAGCAAAAAGTTTTTAACTTGCAAATCGTTCAAAGGCTAAAAATGAAAATGATATGATAGAATAGACCTTGAAAAGCAAAAAAAAAAAAATCAATACAGTAGGAATGCTTAAAAATTTTAAATGTTAATATAAAAATCTCAGAAAAGAATGTTTCAAAAATTTAGAGAACCGTCGTCCCTGGTATATAAATGGCAGCATTCTGTAAAAGTTCCAATTTATACATACAGTCTTAGATTTCTTTTGAAAAAATGTTGTGATTACGGAAGATTTTCTCTTCTGTAATTTTTTAAAAAATTTCATGTGCTCCTTTGCTGTGTGCTCATCTCCATCAGTTTTTATCGATTTAGCACCCTCTATCATTCCCCGAGCAAGCTGTATTTCTGTAAAAGCTAGATTTCTAATGCCCTCTTAACTTTTCATTTGCTTCGTCAAGTAGCTTTGTGTAAACTATTTTATTTATATTTTACCTGGTGTTTATAGGAAAAGTTTGGTGGTTATATATCACTTTATGAGATACCTAAAAAAAGCGACTTTAAGTGACCAATGAAAAAAAATGATTTTAGGTGGCAATTTGCTACAAAAAGTGACTTTAAGTGACCAATGAAAAAAAAAGTGATTTTAGGTGAAAAAAGTGACTTGGTGGGAACCCTGCATTTCTTCATAAAATCCCAATTTCCGAGTTCAAATGCAAAACAACCTTCGGAACTATTGGTCCGGAAAAAGAATCAGCACCTGTTCCCATTAAAGTATGCATGTATACCCAGTGATGACATTCGAAATATTTAACAAAAAGTTTGCTAATTGAAAATATTGCCTTAAACTTTTTTGTTGTTGTTGTTGCTCAAATGGTGCATTAACAAAATTAACACAAAAACTAACATTAAGATACCCATACAAGTAAAAAACATGTGCTTCCAAAAATAATTCAATTAAAATTTAATATTGTTTGAGGCTAAAACTATATTTTTTTAATAAATAACCCCCCCCCCCCACCCCCTAATCAATTTATGCTACAAGCGGTTTTCTCGGAAACTACGAATGGTCCAAGGCTCTATGGTTTAATAGTATTACGGCATATAACATATTTCTTTAAAGAAAGAAACCAGTGGGAAATGTTACTCATGTTTAACAAGGTTTGTAAAACGTTGAAAATTTTAACAATGGCTACAGTCAAACCTGTGCAAACCAAGTGGATATTACCTTTGTATACTGATTTTTATCTAAATCCTTGAATATACGATTGTGAACGAGAAAAATGTCTGACTTTCTGGTAGCGTTACCCTCCTTTGAATGCGACTGTTTCCCAAAATGAATCGGATCCGATTCCATATACCTGTATATCGATTTTTATTTCAACCCTCATCTTACTTCTGGAGACATACAATTAGCGAGAAAAGCATTTGATTGCATCGTTTGCAACACCCCTTTGGAGCGATTGGCGCTAAAAAGGAATCGGAACCTGGCCAAACCATCCTCTTCGTGGTTTGCCCCATGTTTTTCTCATTGAAGTATATCTGTATCCCTTATTAATTACTAATTTAAATTAAATACGCAAGTCAAAGCAGAAAAAAAATATGTTCATCTTCAGCTGTTTTTTTAATGAGGCAAGCTATTAACATTTCGATAGAACAATTTTATACCTTTCTTCCTTTTACAAATATAAACAATTTTATACATTTCTATAATTTACAAATATAGTATGAAACATTTGTGAGGGATAAATACAAAATAGAAGAATAATTACAATTATTAATATTAATCTCACCATAACAGATTAGACAGTGTATCATATTTGCTGACAAAAACTCCAAGCTTGTACAAATGTTAGCTAATTTATGTCGTAACGATTATATATCGACCAGTCCATGATCAGGGAATGGTGCATAATCATCATCATCATCATATGATGTTAAATGTTCCATGAAGCTCTTGTAGCGTGGAAGCTGCTTCAACTACAGCAGATGTTCAAAAAGAGATGCTTTCCGATCCAAGGCGTAAAGTTGATCTGAACGGCTGTCAGGTTCTTCTTTCGACGCATTATCTACATAATTTAAAAGATAAAACATTAAGATAGGCATACTTTTACATAAAACCAAATATAGTCTGAAGATTGGTTTGCAGTATGGTTTTACCAGCGGTGGGTACTGTGCAACTAATTTGGAGCCCTTCCATGACTTAAGTTACCATGGCCTAAGATAACAAAAAGTGCATAGCTGTTGTTTAAATTGTTTTTCAAAATGCATTCCATGATGTATTTACATATACAGTATACAATATATTCCTGCTTGTTATAACAACCACTGTTGTTCAGACATCTTGCTGTAGCGTAAGTACAAAGTACTGCATACTATTCATGCATAAGTAAAAAGACTAGAATAATTTTAACTTTTATGTTTTATGCAATTTCCATTACGTGATGACTTCAAATCAAATTATAGTTGAAAAATCTTATCAGGAAAATTGGAATACCAGTTTGAAGCACAGAAACATACAATCATTCCAGTGTACAATACTGAAAAAGTTTTCCTCTTGAACATGAATAAGAGTCATAAGAAGGGCAAAAACAAAAAAAACATTATTTTAGGGCTTATAATTTTGTTTCGTCAACTCATTCTTAACTAAACATAAATTCATCACGAGCAATAGTTTCATTAAGAGTGAATAATTGTAATCTCATATCCCGATATTTTCAAGCGGTGATACAACAGAATTTGTACGTAAAACTAAGAAGATTTAAATGACGTTAAAGTCAAGAAATCCAAATTATTTTTTCAGACAGTGAAAGTTTTGCATGATGAGTATGGCTGATAATGCTAAGCACGCTCTCACAAGTGCTTTGAAGGTCACGGTCGATGAGCTAATGTTAAGGATACAAAAATAAAGTGTTGATAATTGCCGACATTTGCTGTATAATGTCAACAAAAGGGAGGTCAAAGTAATTTACTTTTGCTCTGTTTTTAGGAGAGAAAGATAAAAATGGATATCTTGTTTTTGTGCATACAAATATAGCAACCATCCGTTACTCTCAAATTTCTTATTCTTCAAATATTGCATGAACCATAACGGCTGCCTTTCATAAGCCTCACAGTGGTATTATTGAATGACTTATTTGACATAAAAAACCAACTACACTATGCATGTATTTCAATAAGAAATAATGAAAAACAAATAGAGGCAATATGTCTAATAATAATTTAACTTTGTGCAAGTAAACAGTAATAGAAATATAATTTCACGTTAATTTTATCCTTTGTATTTTATTTTATTATTTTTGCAATTTTCATGTATTTTCACATTTTAATGCATGTTGTCTTTTTTGCTTTGTTTTTATTGATATTCCTTTTTACTTCATGAACTTTCAACTGAATTCGTTTGTTGCTCTCTTATTGGTGCTTTCCCTGCTACTTCACACTGCATTCATTCTCATTGGTTTACAGATAATTCTTAGGCTATATAAGCTTTGTTTTTCTTGTTCTGTCTGCTTCATTTGGATGTTTTGCATCTAGAAGCTCCCTGTTGCATTGAAAAAGGGATTCCAAGCAATCCCGAAACATATGTCTGCGTTTTAATGCTCATTTGTGCTTTAAATTAACGTGAAATTATATTTCTATTACTGCAATATGTCTAGTTAACTTTTCTTTTGAAATTCTTCTTTCCCCCTTGCACCATTCTGAGGGAAGGAGAGGTTAATATATTATAAGACTTCAAGAACTATTTTATGCTTCTCTTTCGTTTTATTTACTTTGCTTTTGTAATGGCTGACTTTTAAAAATTTTCAGGACAGAAACTCCCTTGGTAATTTCCAACAGCAAAAATCCTTAGTACAAGTTTTCGTAGCAATGTTTTAAGTACAATTAAAGCAAAATTGACGCAGAAAACACTAACACCATACAAAAAACGGGTTACTCCAATTATGTATTTTTCATCAATAAATATGCTCTACTTTAATAATAAAATTACACGTTAATTTAAAGCACAAATGAGCAATAAAATGCAGACATATGTTTCGGGATTGCTTGGAATCCCTTTTTCAATGCGACAGGGAGCTTCTAGATGCAAAACATCCAAATGAAGCAGACAGAACAACAAAAACAAAGCTTATATAGCCTAAGAATTAACTGTAAACCAATGAGAATAAAGGTAGTGTGAAGTGGAAGTAGAAGTAGTATTAAAGGCACCAATAAGAGAGCAACAAACGAATGCTGTTGGAAGTACAGAAAGTAAAAAGCAATATCAATAAAAACAAAGAAAAAGACAACAGCATAAAAATGTGAAAATACATGAAAATTGCAAAAAAATAAAATAAAATACAAAGAATAAAATGGAAATAAAATAAGTACAGAAAATACCGAAACAAAAAGCAAAACAAAGTACATATGCAAAAGAGGGGGAGGGGGGGGGAGAGAGAAAAAAATTGACACAAAAAAAGGAAAACTAACAAGAAAACCAAGAAAGAACAACAAATTAAAGGAACTTATGCCAGACCTGTGAAAAATAAGGAGTTGAGGAAGAATCATTAACCAAATTAGAACTATTCCTGTTAATATGATAAGCTTCCCAAAAGTCAAGTTCTAAAGGGGAAGAACATTTTTGAATAATTTTACCAGAATTGAAATCAAAAGAGTGGTTGGAATTCCAACAATGTTGAGCAATGCTAGACTTATTTAACTCTTGCTTTCGTACATAACCTTTATGCTCATTTAAGCGAATTTTCAGAGCACGTTTTGTCTGCCCAATGTAAGAAAGGCCGCAACAGCAACTAATTTGGTAAATACCTCAAGTGTTAAGTTGATCGACAGGATCCTTAAGAGAAGAGAAGGAAAGTTTGTTACTAGGAGCAAAAACGACTTGAAATTGAAACCTTTTTAGGATTTTAGCAATACGGAAACTGACAGAATGAAAGAATGGTAACACAACCAAATTCTTTCTAGAAACCACATTATTGGGACCAGAAGTTTTCTTAGAAAGTTTGTTATGAATAGAATCAATTAAAGAGTGAGAAAATCCTCTATCAACAGCTACAGCTTTCAGATAGTTGAGTTCAATCTTGAGAAGCTCAGGAGAAGAGCAAATATTAATAGCACGATGGACCAGAGCATTAAAAGCCGAATATTTTTGGTTGGGAGGATGAGACGACAGTCTGTGAGGAGGTAAAGAAACAGCAAAAGGTTTACGATAGACAGAAGTAGTGAAACCAGACTCACTCTTAGAAATAAAGACATCAAGAAACGCGAGGCTACTATTAAGTTCTTTCTCACAAGAAAACTGGATATTAGGATCAATGGAGTTCATAATAGAAAGAGCATCATCAATACCCAACAAGTTACTGTCCGTTAGGACAAAACAATCATCCACATAACGAACATAAAATTGAAATTGCAATTTCTGGAACAGTTTTTCCTCAAAATAATGCATATAGAAATCACTTAAAATAGGACTAAGAGGACTTCCCATAGCCAGGCCATCTACCATAGCATAGAATTTACCATTAAATACAAAAGTGCTCTGTTGCAAGCACACACGAGTAAGGAAAACTAATTCCTCAATTTCCACAGAAGTAAAATGGAATTCAGAAAGCCTTTTCCTGAGGCAAGTCAAAGCGCCATCAACAGGAACATTAGTAAACAAAGAATTAACATCAAAAGAGGCCATAACTGAATTATTCGGAACGAAGTTATGAAGTTTCTTAACAAAATCGGTGGAATTTTTAACAGTGAAAACATTCTGACTTCTAAGTGGAGAAAACACAGAAACTAAATACTTGGAAAGTTTATATGAAGCAGTGCCAATATTGGAAACAATTGGTCTGAAAGGAATACCTGCCTTGTGTACCTTTGGTAAAGCATAAAAACGTGCACAATTAGCAACAGAAGGAATCACAGACCGTTTAGCAATCAAAGGAATAGAATGAACAGACTTAACAGCAGAAGAAATAGCTTTTAACTCTTTGTCACTAGGATCTTTATATATTTCAGAATAAGGACCAGAAGCAATTAAGTCATCAGTTTTTTCAACATAAGATGATTTATTAAGAACAACAATCTGACCACCCTTGTCTGCTTTGGTAATGACCAAATCAGAATTGGAAACTAAATTATTGACACATCGTTTCACAGAATGGGTAAAACCAGTATTAGGAACTTTTGAATTGAAATCAACATTGGAAGCAATAAGATGCCGAACCGACTCTTTTTGAGTGGAAGTTAAGGCACTAAATTTGAAAGCTTTTTCAACTGGAGCAATAAGTTCAGAAAAAGAAGGCTTTTTATAAAAAACCAAAATTGTTATTACATTTCAAAGCATTAATTTCATTACTATTCAAAGGAAATTTCGAAAGATTTACAACCGTGTTCCTATTAACAAGAGGCAAATCAGCCGGAACAGGAACATTTGAATCGTTACACAACTTAGTAAATTTCTTATTTAAAGTGATTTTGTGACAGTGAGATGAATGAAGAGCTCTTGCCAATGACATTCTATCAATAGAATCAAAATCGAAATTAGAATTAGATACAGAAAGATGTAAATCATAAAGTTCACGTTCTATGAACGAAAGTTTTTTCCTAGTTTCTTGGATAGAAGCTCTAAGTAACGCTAATTTAGAACGAAAAATTACCTTATCAACCCTAACAGAACGCGGTAAATTACACTTTTTTCCAATTTATACCTTGAAGTGTAATTTACCGCGTTCTGTTAGGGTTGATAAGGTAATTTTTGTTCTAAATTAGCGTTACTTAGAGCTTCTATCCAAGAAACTAGGAAAAAACTTTCGTTCATAGAACGTGAACTTTATGATTTACATCTTTCTGTATCTAATTCTAATTTCGTTTTGATTCTATTGATAGAATGTCATTGGCAAGAGCTCTTCATTCATCTCACTGTCACAAAATCACTTTAAAAAAGAAATTTACTAAGTTGTGTAACGATTCAAATGTTCCTGTTCCGGCTGATTTGCCTCTTGTTAATAGGAACACGGTTGTAAATCTTTCGAAATTTCCTTTGAATAGTAATGAAATAATGCTTGAAATGTAATAACAATTTTGTTTTAAAAAGCCTTCTTTTTCTGAACTTATTGCTCCGGTTGAAAAAGCTTTCAAATTTAGTGCCTTAACTTCCACTCAAAAAGAGTCGGTTCGGCATCTTATTGCTTCCAATGTTGATTTCAATTCAAAAGTTCCTAATACTGGTTTTACCCATTCTGTGAAACGATGTGTCAATAATTTAGTTTCCAATTCTGATTTGGTCATTACCAAAGCAGACAAGGGTGGTCAGATTGTTGTTCTTAATAAATCATCTTATGTTGAAAAAACTGATGACTTAATTGCTTCTGGTCCTTATTCTGAAATATATAAAGATCCTAGTGACAAAGAGTTAAAAGCTATTTCTTCTGCTGTTAAGTCTGTTCATTTATTCCTTTGATTGCTAAACGGTCTGTGATTCCTTCTGTTGCTAATTGTGCACGTTTTTATGCTTTACCAAAGGTACACAAGGCAGGTATTCCTTTCAGACCAATTGTTTCCAATATTGGCACTGCTTCATATAAACTTTCCAAGTATTTAGTTTCTGTGTTTTCTCCACTTAGAAGTCAGAATGTTTTCACTGTTAAAAATTCCACCGATTTTGTTAAGAAACTTCATAACTTCGTTCCGAATAATTCAGTTATGGCCTCTTTTGATGTTAATTCTTTGTTTACTAATGTTCCTGTTGATGGCGCTTTGACTTGCCTCAGGAAAAGGCTTTCTGAATTCCATTTTACTTCTGTGGAAATTGAGGAATTAGTTTTCCTTACTCGTGTGTGCTTGCAACAGAGCACTTTTGTATTTAATGGTAAATTCTATGCTATGGTAGATGGCCTGGCTATGGGAAGTCCTCTTAGTCCTATTTTAAGTGATTTCTATATGCATTATTTTGAGGAAAAACTGTTCCAGAAATTGCAATTTCAATTTTATGTTCGTTATGTGGATGATTGTTTTGTCCTAACGGACAGTAACTTGTTGGGTATTGATGATGCTCTTTCTATTATGAACTCCATTGATCCTAATATCCAGTTTTCTTGTGAGAAAGAACTTAATAGTAGCCTCGCGTTTCTTGATGTCTTTATTTCTAAGAGTGAGTCTGGTTTCACTACTTCTGTCTATCGTAAACCTTTTGCTGTTTCTTTACCTCCTCACAGACTGTCGTCTCATCCTCCCAACCAAAAATATTCGGCTTTTAATGCTCTGGTCCATCGTGCTATTAATATTTGCTCTTCTCCTGAGCTTCTCAAGATTGAACTCAACTATCTGAAAGCTGTAGCTGTTGATAGAGGATTTTCTCACTCTTTAATTGATTCTATTCATAACAAACTTTCTAAGAAAACTTCTGGTCCCAATAATGTGGTTTCTAGAAAGAATTTGGTTGTGTTACCATTCTTTCATTCTGTCAGTTTCCGTATTGCTAAAATCCTAAAAAGGTTTCAATTTCAAGTCGTTTTTGCTCCTAGTAACAAACTTTCCTTCTCTTCTCTTAAGGATCCTGTCGATCAACTTAACACTTGAGGTATTTACCAAATTAGTTGCTGTTGCGGCCTTTCTTACATTGGGCAGACAAAACGTGCTCTGAAAATTCGCTTAAATGAGCATAAAGGTTATGTACGAAAGCAAGAGTTAAATAAGTCTAGCATTGCTCAACATTGTTGGAATTCCAACCACTCTTTTGATTTCAATTCTGGTAAAATTATTCAAAAATGTTCTTCCCCTTTAGAACTTGACTTTTGGGAAGCTTATCATATTAACAGGAATAGTTCTAATTTGGTTAATGATTCTTCCTCAACTCCTTATTTTTCACAGGGGTGGCATAATTCCCTTTTAAATTTTTTGTTCTTTCTTGGTTTTCTTGTTGTTTTCCTTTTTTTTTGTCAATTTTTTTCCCTCCCCCCCCCTCCCCCTCTTTTCATTGTACTTTGTTTTGCTTTTTTTTTGGTATTTTTTGTACTTATTTTATTTCCATTTTATTCTTTGTATTTTATTTTATTTTTTTGCAATTTTTTATTTTTTTTAAAGCTGTTGTCTTTTTCTTTTTTTTATTGATATTCTTTTTACTTTCTGTACTTCCCAAAAGATTCTTTGTTGCTCTCTTATTGGTGCCTTTTCTACTTCTACTTCCACTTCAACCCCCTTTATTCTCATTGGTTTACAGTTTAAATTTTTAGGCTATATAAGCTTTGTTTTTGTTGTTCTGTCTGCTTCATTTGGATGTTTTGCATCTAGAAGCTCCCTGTCGCATTGAAAAAGGGATTCCAAGCAATCCCGAAACATATGTCTGCATTTTATTGCTCATTTGTGCTTTAAATTAACGTGTAATTTTATTATTATTGTTTACTTGCACAAAGTTAAATTATTTTTATGCTCTACTTTATTTAATAATTTATCATTCATCACCTCCATGCAAATCTTATCATGCCCGAGGCCAGAGTGGACATACCCGTGTACAATATTTTTTTAAAACTTCATTTAAGAAAATACAGCTGTACGACCCGGTTGAATGTCAGTTTTCAGTGCAATATATGCGTCGATAAAAACCAAAGTTTTCGGCTTATATAATTTTTTTACAGTATAATTTCAATTTCATAATTTCCTCAAACTCTCATTCGAATTTAAAAGACCCAGTTTGGATTTGATAAATGTTATATGGTTCCCCCAGAAGACATCAGATCTTCAATTCGAATGACTGGATTCGCATCTGGCCAATGCATAAACTGTTGTTGTAATGAATGGAGAACCTGCTTATATCAAAATGCAAATTATGAAATTTCTAACCTGAAAAAAACAGATCCAAAACACTCGCATGCTACGCTGTCTGTGTCAGAATTATGTGCCCCATCCTGTAATGAAAATAAAAGTTATGATAATTAACGACACACAGGGTGATAACAAACAAAATATTGTTAATGAAGTGTTGCATTTCATCTTCGATTAAAGTACTTGATAAATTTAAAAGTAGAGTCTTTCTTCCCCCTTAATATATATGCAAGCGAATTTAAATCAAATGCAACCAGTGTTCCTTTCAGACCTTTTGCTCCGGGAGGGCAGGCGAAGAATTAGGAGGGTGATCCCAAATCATGCTGTTTTTTTTTGTTTATATAATAGGTAGAATAGAAATGATGAAAATATGGATTTTTTAAATGTATATATGATAGATCCCGGGGAAAATATACAGTAGAATCAGTTTTCGGCTTTATGTTTAGTGAAGTTAGGGGAGTGAGTTTCTGAAATTTTTGTAATTGAAATCTTATAAGTTATTTTTAGGCTGGTTTCGGGGCGGGGGGTCCGGGGGCCCACCCCGAAATTTTTTTTTTCAATTTAAGTCCCAAGAATGCAATTTTAGGCTTTAAGGAGAAGTTAGAGGAGGGTTCTCCCGTGAGAAAATTTTCAAACTAGCCTTAGAAATGCAGTTTTACTCTATTTTTGTCAACGTCACTGGAAACGGGTGCGAGAGCTCTCCCCACGAAAAATTTTGAGTTCTAAGTCCCAGAAATGAAATTTCGGGTTGAGGTCATTCATAAATGATGTCACGCTTCGAGGGGGGAGGGGAGTTCATGAAAGTGTGACAGTTTGTGACAAGGGGAGGGGAGGTGGTAACAAGAAGTGTGACGTCGTACATTTTGATTTCTATAAAAACATTTAAGATCAGCAAATTATACCTATTTTATGCTAATGTAAGATAGCGTGACGTGTGAGAAAGGGGGGAGGGTATGTTGAAGTGTGACACTTTGTGACAAAGGGGGAGGGGGTCAAATATATTTTTTAAAATGTGACATTATTTATGAACGGAACCATACGTTGTTTGGGAATGTTAGAGGATTCGAAAGATAGTTCGGAGAGTCTCTCCTCCTGTAAATTTTTCGGAACTAAAGTCTAATATTTTTGGCTACTTTTGTTAGCACTACTGATAGTGTTCGGTGTCGTTCCCCAAGAAATGTTCCTGAAACTGAAGTCTTAAAAGTGCAATTTCATGGTATCTTAGATGATGTAGGAGAATGAAGAAAGGTCCAGAGGACATAGCACGAAAATGTTCCAAAACTGATGAAGTTCTGAAAGTGTAATTTTAGGCCATCTTTGGTCACGTTAAACGGGGTGATTTGGGGGCCATGCTTTGAAAAATGTTCCAACCTGAAGTGCAGTTTTAGGCTATTTTTTGGTGGAATTAGGGGAAAAGGGAAGGTGTCTAAAGTTCTTCCAGGAAAGTTTTAAATTGAAGTCTTAAAACACAATTTTTACATCTTTTTTCACATAAAAAATGTAGGGCACATTTACTACAATGTACATATTTATGTGTTTACTTGCTTGCAAAGCGATGATCGTTGACCAGTCACGCAGAAGATCACCTGAATCTTGATTTAAATGTTTTAAGTATAAATGCACATTGTTTTTTAAAAGATATTTGTCATTGTTTCTAGAAAATTTCCAAAAGTACTCTTAATGTTGACCTCAAATAAACAATTTAATTTCAAAGTAACAGTGTCAAACATTTCATCGCCAACCGTCTCTCGTTGCAACTGGATATGTAAAGATTCAGATAACAGAAGTATGGATCAAAAGGTTCCTATCATATGTAAAAAAGGGAAACCAATACTAAATAATGAAAGGCAGATTCTTTTAGGAAGGGGTTATATTCATGAGATTTAACGGAATAAAGGGAGATTATATTGATTATCCAGTACTCTGAACCAGGGTCACCGATAGCCCAGGCGGGCCCCATGTCAGTTTTGGCACCCACCCCCCTCCCACCTCCCTTACCCTTGCATCTTAACCATAGAAAAATTTTACCCACTGCCCTGCTCTGATGCCGAACCGAGCCTCATGAATCAGCCATACCTGACACCCCTCTCAACAGCCATGCTTAAAACCAGGTGTTATCTGAAGGACCGGAGCTTTGGCGTTTCACAATTTGTTGGCAGTGAGAGGCCAGTTTTATGACCCGAAACAGGGTCCACTTTATTTCCTCTATATTTTAAAATTTTAACTTTTCCTTCTTCCTTTCTCCCTTTTATTTTTACTTCTTTCTTTCTTTTTTGAAATAGTGATCTGAATCTTTCTCCCGGGGGGGGGGGGGGCAGTTGGCTTGCTCCGAGGGGGCAGTGCATCTGATGCCTCATATATATTTAATACGTTGTTGAAGAAAAGCTTATAAATTTTGACCAATACTGGCATTTTCATCTCCTGGTCTGGATCTAAAAGAGATAAAAAGAATGCATCCTTTAATATAAGTGAAAAAAAAAAGAAATAAGTATAGCTGTGAGTGTATAAATTTTAAAATAACAACTTAAAGCTCCAACACATAATCTAATGTAATAACCTAATATTCTAATGTATATTTAAATTTAAATTCGAACTCATCGCTTAAAAATTTTACCTATATTCGTTATTAAACATAATCAACAGCTACAGCTTTCAGATAGTTGAGTTCAATCTTGAGAAGCTCAGGAGAAGAGCAAATATTAATAGCACGATGGACCAGAGCATTAAAAGCCGAATATTTTTGGTTGGGAGGATGAGACGACAGTCTGTGAGGAGGTAAAGAAACAGCAAAAGGTTTACGATAGACAGAAGTAGTGAAACCAGACTCACTCTTAGAAATAAAGACATCAAGAAACGCGAGGCTACTATTAAGTTCTTTCTCACAAGAAAACTGGATATTAGGATCAATGGAGTTCATAATAGAAAGAGCATCATCAATACCCAACAAGTTACTGTCCGTTAGGACAAAACAATCATCCACATAACGAACATAAAATTGAAATTGCAATTTCTGGAACAGTTTTTCCTCAAAATAATGCATATAGAAATCACTTAAAATAGGACTAAGAGGACTTCCCATAGCCAGGCCATCTACCATAGCATAGAATTTACCATTAAATACAAAAGTGCTCTGTTGCAAGCACACACGAGTAAGGAAAACTAATTCCTCAATTTCCACAGAAGTAAAATGGAATTCAGAAAGCCTTTTCCTGAGGCAAGTCAAAGCGCCATCAACAGGAACATTAGTAAACAAAGAATTAACATCAAAAGAGGCCATAACTGAATTATTCGGAACGAAGTTATGAAGTTTCTTAACAAAATCGGTGGAATTTTTAACAGTGAAAACATTCTGACTTCTAAGTGGAGAAAACACAGAAACTAAATACTTGGAAAGTTTATATGAAGCAGTGCCAATATTGGAAACAATTGGTCTGAAAGGAATACCTGCCTTGTGTACCTTTGGTAAAGCATAAAAACGTGCACAATTAGCAACAGAAGGAATCACAGACCGTTTAGCAATCAAAGGAATAGAATGAACAGACTTAACAGCAGAAGAAATAGCTTTTAACTCTTTGTCACTAGGATCTTTATATATTTCAGAATAAGGACCAGAAGCAATTAAGTCATCAGTTTTTTCAACATAAGATGATTTATTAAGAACAACAATCTGACCACCCTTGTCTGCTTTGGTAATGACCAAATCAGAATTGGAAACTAAATTATTGACACATCGTTTCACAGAATGGGTAAAACCAGTATTAGGAACTTTTGAATTGAAATCAACATTGGAAGCAATAAGATGCCGAACCGACTCTTTTTGAGTGGAAGTTAAGGCACTAAATTTGAAAGCTTTTTCAACGGAGCAATAAGTTCAGAAAAAGAAGGCTTTTTAAAAAAACCCAAAAATTTTTATTACATTTCAAAGCATTAAATTTTATTACTATTCAAAGGAAATTTCGAAAGATTTACAACCGTGTTCCTATTAACAAGAGGCAAATCAGCCGGAACAGGAACATTTGAATCGTTACACAACTTAGTAAATTTCTTATTTAAAGTGATTTTGTGACAGTGAGATGAATGAAGAGCTCTTGCCAATGACATTCTATCAATAGAATCAAAATCGAAATTAGAATTAGATACAGAAAGATGTAAATCATAAAGTTCACGTTCTATGAACGAAAGTTTTTTCCTAGTTTCTTGGATAGAAGCTCTAAGTAACGCTAATTTAGAACGAAAAATTACCTTATCAACCCTAACAGAACGCGGTAAATTACACTTTTTTTAAGTTTTTTACCCTTGAAGTGTAATTTACCGCGTTCTGTTAGGGTTGATAAGGTAATTTTTCGTTCTAAATTAGCGTTACTTAGAGCTTCTATCCAAGAAACTAGGAAAAAACTTTCGTTCATAGAACGTGAACTTTATGATTTACATCTTTCTGTATCTAATTCTAATTTCGATTTTTATTCTATTGATAGAATGTCATTGGCAAGAGCTCTTCATTCATCTCACTGTCACAAAATCACTTTAAATAAGAAATTTACTAAGTTGTGTAACGATTCAAATGTTCCTGTTCCGGCTGATTTGCCTCTTGTTAATAGGAACACGGTTGTAAATCTTTCGAAATTTCCTTTGAATAGTAATGAAATAATGCTTGAAATGTAATAACAATTTTGTTTTAAAAAGCCTTCTTTTTCTGAACTTATTGCTCCGGGTTTAAAAAGCTTTCAAATTTAGTGCCTTAACTTCCACTCAAAAAGAGTCGGTTCGGCATCTTATTGCTTCCAATGTTGATTTCAATTCAAAAGTTCCTAATACTGGTTTTACCCATTCTGTGAAACGATGTGTCAATAATTTAGTTTCCAATTCTGATTTGGTCATTACCAAAGCAGACAAGGGTGGTCAGATTGTTGTTCTTAATAAATCATCTTATGTTGAAAAAACTGATGACTTAATTGCTTCTGGTCCTTATTCTGAAATATATAAAGATCCTAGTGACAAAGAGTTAAAAGCTATTTCTTCTGCTGTTAAGTCTGTTCATTCTATTCCTTTGATTGCTAAACGGTCTGTGATTCCTTCTGTTGCTAATTGTGCACGTTTTTATGCTTTACCAAAGGTACACAAGGCAGGTATTCCTTTCAGACCAATTGTTTCCAATATTGGCACTGCTTCATATAAACTTTCCAAGTATTTAGTTTCTGTGTTTTCTCCACTTAGAAGTCAGAATGTTTTCACTGTTAAAAATTCCACCGATTTTGTTAAGAAACTTCATAACTTCGTTCCGAATAATTCAGTTATGGCCTCTTTTGATGTTAATTCTTTGTTTACTAATGTTCCTGTTGATGGCGCTTTGACTTGCCTCAGGAAAAGGCTTTCTGAATTCCATTTTACTTCTGTGGAAATTGAGGAATTAGTTTTCCTTACTCGTGTGTGCTTGCAACAGAGCACTTTTGTATTTAATGGTAAATTCTATGCTATGGTAGATGGCCTGGCTATGGGAAGTCCTCTTAGTCCTATTTTAAGTGATTTCTATATGCATTATTTTGAGGAAAAACTGTTCCAGAAATTGCAATTTCAATTTTATGTTCGTTATGTGGATGATTGTTTTGTCCTAACGGACAGTAACTTGTTGGGTATTGATGATGCTCTTTCTATTATGAACTCCATTGATCCTAATATCCAGTTTTCTTGTGAGAAAGAACTTAATAGTAGCCTCGCGTTTCTTGATGTCTTTATTTCTAAGAGTGAGTCTGGTTTCACTACTTCTGTCTATCGTAAACCTTTTGCTGTTTCTTTACCTCCTCACAGACTGTCGTCTCATCCTCCCAACCAAAAATATTCGGCTTTTAATGCTCTGGTCCATCGTGCTATTAATATTTGCTCTTCTCCTGAGCTTCTCAAGATTGAACTCAACTATCTGAAAGCTGTAGCTGTTGATAGAGGATTTTCTCACTCTTTAATTGATTCTATTCATAACAAACTTTCTAAGAAAACTTCTGGTCCCAATAATGTGGTTTCTAGAAAGAATTTGGTTGTGTTACCATTCTTTCATTCTGTCAGTTTCCGTATTGCTAAAATCCTAAAAAGGTTTCAATTTCAAGTCGTTTTTGCTCCTAGTAACAAACTTTCCTTCTCTTCTCTTAAGGATCCTGTCGATCAACTTAACACTTGAGGTATTTACCAAATTAGTTGCTGTTGCGGCCTTTCTTACATTGGGCAGACAAAACGTGCTCTGAAAATTCGCTTAAATGAGCATAAAGGTTATGTACGAAAGCAAGAGTTAAATAAGTCTAGCATTGCTCAACATTGTTGGAATTCCAACCACTCTTTTGATTTCAATTCTGGTAAAATTATTCAAAAATGTTCTTCCCCTTTAGAACTTGACTTTTGGGAAGCTTATCATATTAACAGGAATAGTTCTAATTTGGTTAATGATTCTTCCTCAACTCCTTATTTTTCACAGGTCTGGCATAAATTTCCCTTTTAAATTTTTTGTTCTTTCTTGGTTTTCTTGTTGTTTTCCTTTTTTTTTGTCAAATTTTTTTCCTTTTCCCCCCCCCCCCCTCCCCCTCCTTTTCATTGTACTTTGTTTTGCTTTTTTTTTTGGTATTTTTTGTACTTATTTTTTTTTCCAAATTTTTTTCTTTGTATTTTATTTTATTTTTTTGCAATTTTTTATTTCCAAAGCTGTTGTCTTTTTTCTTTTTTTTATTGATATTCCCTTTTTTCTTTCCCGTACTTTCCCAAAAGGATTCTTTGTTGCTCTCTTATTGGTGCCTTTTCTACTTCTACTTCCACTTCACTCCTTTATTCTCATTGGTTTACAGTTTAAATTTTTAGGCTATATAAGCTTTGTTTTTGTTGTTCTGTCTGCTTCATTTGGATGTTTTGCATCTAGAAGCTCCCTGTCGCATTGAAAAAGGGATTCCAAGCAATCCCGAAACATATGTCTGCATTTTATTGCTCATTTGTGCTTTAAATTAACGTGTAATTTTATTATTATTGTTTACTTGCACAAAGTTAAATTATTTTTATGCTCTACTTTATTTAATAATTTATCATTCATCACCTCCATGCAAATCTTATCATGCCCGAGGCCAGAGTGGACATACCCGTGTACAATATTTTTTTAAAACTTCATTTAAGAAAATACAGCTGTACGACCCGGTTGAATGTCAGTTTTCAGTGCAATATATGCGTCGATAAAAACCAAAGTTTTCGGCTTATATAATTTTTTTACAGTATAATTTCAATTTCATAATTTCCTCAAACTCTCATTCGAATTTAAAAGACCCAGTTTGGATTTGATAAATGTTATATGGTTCCCCCAGAAGACATCAGATCTTCAATTCGAATGACTGGATTCGCATCTGGCCAATGCATAAACTGTTGTTGTAATGAATGGAGAACCTGCTTATATCAAAATGCAAATTATGAAATTTCTAACCTGAAAAAAACAGATCCAAAACACTCGCATGCTACGCTGTCTGTGTCAGAATTATGTGCCCCATCCTGTAATGAAAATAAAAGTTATGATAATTAACGACACACAGGGTGATAACAAACAAAATATTGTTAATGAAGTGTTGCATTTCATCTTCGATTAAAGTACTTGATAAATTTAAAAGTAGAGTCTTTCTTCCCCCTTAATATATATGCAAGCGAATTTAAATCAAATGCAACCAGTGTTCCTTTCAGACCTTTTGCTCCGGGAGGGCAGGCGAAGAATTAGGAGGGTGATCCCAAATCATGCTGTGTTTTTTGTTTATATAATAGGTAGAATAGAAATGATGAAAATATGGATTTTTTAAATGTATATATGATAGATCCCTGGTAAAATATACAGTAGAATCAGTTTTCGGCTTTATGTTTAGTGAAGTTAGGGGAGTGAGTTTCTGAAATTTTTGTAATTGAAATCTTATAAGTTATTTTTAGGCTGGTTTCGGGGCGGGGGGTCCGGGGGCCCACCCCGTAATTTTTTTGCAATTTAAGTCCCAAGAATGCAATTTTAGGCTTTAAGGAGAAGTTAGAGGAGGGTTCTCCCGTGAGAAAATTTTCAAACTAGCCTTAGAAATGCAGTTTTACTCTATTTTTGTCAACGTCACTGGAAACGGGTGCGAGAGCTCTCCCCACGAAAAATTTTGAGTTCTAAGTCCCAGAAATGAAATTTCGGGTTGAGGTCATTCATAAATGATGTCACGCTTCGAGGGGGGAGGGGAGTTCATGAAAGTGTGACAGTTTGTGACAAGGGGAGGGGAGGTGGTAACAAGAAGTGTGACGTCGTACATTTTGATTTCTATAAAAACATTTAAGATCAGCAAATTATACCTATTTTATGCTAATGTAAGATAGCGTGACGTGTGAGAAAGGGGGAGGGTATGTTGAAGTGTGACACTTTGTGACAAAGGGGGAGGGGGTCAAATATATTTTTTAAAATGTGACATTATTTATGAACGGAACCATACGTTGTTTGGGAATGTTAGAGGATTCGAAAGATAGTTCGGAGAGTCTCTCCTCCTGTAAATTTTTCGGAACTAAAGTCTAATATTTTTGGCTACTTTTGTTAGCACTACTGATAGTGTTCGGTGTCGTTCCCCAAGAAATGTTCCTGAAACTGAAGTCTTAAAAGTGCAATTTCATGGTATCTTAGATGATGTAGGAGAATGAAGAAAGGTCCAGAGGACATAGCACGAAAATGTTCCAAAACTGATGAAGTTCTGAAAGTGTAATTTTAGGCCATCTTTGGTCACGTTAAACGGGGTGATTTGGGGGCCATGCTTTGAAAAATGTTCCAACCTGAAGTGCAGTTTTAGGCTATTTTTTGGTGGAATTAGGGGAAAAGGGAAGGTGTCTAAAGTTCTTCCAGGAAAGTTTTAAATTGAAGTCTTAAAACACAATTTTTACATCTTTTTTCACATAAAAAATGTAGGGCACATTTACTACAATGTACATATTTATGTGTTTACTTGCTTGCAAAGCGATGATCGTTGACCAGTCACGCAGAAGATCACCTGAATCTTGATTTAAATGTTTTAAGTATAAATGCACATTGTTTTTTAAAAGATATTTGTCATTGTTTCTAGAAAATTTCCAAAAGTACTCTTAATGTTGACCTCAAATAAACAATTTAATTTCAAAGTAACAGTGTCAAACATTTCATCGCCAACCGTCTCTCGTTGCAACTGGATATGTAAAGATTCAGATAACAGAAGTATGGATCAAAAGGTTCCTATCATATGTAAAAAAGGGAAACCAATACTAAATAATGAAAGGCAGATTCTTTTAGGAAGGGGTTATATTCATGAGATTTAACGGAATAAAGGGAGATTATATTGATTATCCAGTACTCTGAACCAGGGTCACCGATAGCCCAGGCGGGCCCCATGTCAGTTTTGGCACCCACCCCCCTCCCACCTCCCTTACCCTTGCATCTTAACCATAGAAAAATTTTACCCACTGCCCTGCTCTGATGCCGAACCGAGCCTCATGAATCAGCCATACCTGACACCCCTCTCAACAGCCATGCTTAAAACCAGGTGTTATCTGAAGGACCGGAGCTTTGGCGTTTCACAATTTGTTGGCAGTGAGAGGCCAGTTTTATGACCCGAAACAGGGTCCACTTTATTTCCTCTATATTTTAAAATTTTAACTTTTCCTTCTTCCTTTCTCCCTTTTATTTTTACTTCTTTCTTTCTTTTTTGAAATAGTGATCTGAATCTTTCTCCCGGGGGGGGGGGGGGCAGTTGGCTTGCTCCGAGGGGGCAGTGCATCTGATGCCTCATATATATTTAATACGTCGTTGAAGAAAAGCTTATAAATTTTGACCAATACTGGCATTTTCATCTCCTGGTCTGGATCTAAAAGAGATAAAAAGAATGCATCCTTTAATATAAGTGAAAAAAAAAAGAAATAAGTATAGCTGTGAGTGTATAAATTTTAAAATAACAACTTAAAGCTCCAACACATAATCTAATGTAATAACCTAATATTCTAATGTATATTTAAATTTAAATTCGAACTCATCGCTTAAAAATTTTACCTATATTCGTTATTAAACATAATCAGGGCTCGGCGCACTTTGGAGTCTTCAAAAGAGTGAAAAAAGTGAAAACAACTTCAAAAAAAGTGACCAAATTAGTGACCATTAAAATGTAAACTTGTGTGTGTGTTTTTTCATTTAAACTAAATATAACTTGAAAAACAGCAGTTTCGACATCTTTTGAAAACTAAACCTGAATAAATAGAGCTTTTACCCAACTTTAAAAAAAAAATCATAGCTTATTCAAAAATACGAATTTTTATACCTGTAACTATCTTCATAAATACCTTTTTCAAAACCCATAAATGGCTAAGAGTGAGAGAGACAAAAGTTATTTATTTTAATTAGTTTCTTTCTCAAGTTATTACTTATTTAAAAATATAAATGTTCAATATTGAATAAAATTTATTTTGCAAATGCTCGTTTTTAAATATTTTTTATACTTGTTTAAAGGTTAGAAAATTCCACTTGAAACAAATCTAAATTTGATATTTTATCAAAATTATTCAGACTGAAATTACTGTGTTAATCTTCTGTACTATTGTAGGACACAAACCGTTTGTTTATTCGATACTGTTTTTGTAATTTCATGGTAGTAACAAAATCCAAGAAAAATTCCCTTATTGAACTCCAAAAGATTCCCTGATTTTATAATTCAAGTTACATGGTATAACTGTCAATACATAATGACAGTATGAGTCGCACAATCAGAAAAATTCTTTACGAGGGGGGGGGGGGGGTGCACTATTTTTTTTTCCTACCTGAACTTTGTGCAATTCCTTTATTATTTTGGGGGTGGGGGAGGGATGGATGGAAATAAAAAGAGGTTATAATGTAATTTTCTGAGCAATATATATAATCTGAAACTGCTAAGAATTTTTCAGATCTAAAGTTTTTTTTAGGAATTTAGATTTCCCCCTCTCCTGCATTATTATTGAATGATTTCTTGACAAGAATATAACTTTATTTTCTCAAAATTGCGTATTGTCTTTTCGTTGAGAAATCCCCTCCAAAAATTTTCTTTTGTGATTGTGACAGTTAGTTCGGGAGTTGGGGGGGGGGGGGGGGATGAAAGAAAAGAGAAATTAAGCTAATTTTCTGAGTGATATACAGTTAATCTGCAACTGCTAAAAATTTTTAGTTTCTATTCTAATTTAAATATTGCTTAATTTTCTTAGGATTTGCTCTTCTCGAGTAAAAAAAAAAATTTAAAACAATTATAATTATCATTCTAGATGGGGGAGAGGTCATGGGCCCTGTAGGCCTCCCCTTCTGGTTGCAGCACCACACTGCAATATCAAACCTTAACTTCGGCACACTCGGGGCCGGCGCCACGCCGAATTTCAAAATACGACCAAAAATGGCGCACTTACAGGACCAAAGATGGCGGATACGCGGAAGCTTCAACCCTGGCACACGTATTTTTATGCAAAATTGCAATGTTTTCTTAACTCATAGACAGACAAAGTAATTTTTTTTGGTTGCTCTGCCAGAGAAAGGGCAAAAAAGTGAAAATAGTGACCAATTTTTGAAAAAGTGACTAAAAGTGACCAATGCAAAAAAAAGTGACTTTTAGTGAAAAAAGTGACTCGCGCCGACCCCTGCATAATCCATGATGTTTTCGCAAGATAACCGACTGATTCAACTCATTAAAAGAGGGGGAGGGGGGGAGTCACCATTCAGATTAGAATGCTTAGGGGCCGTTCATAAATGATGTCACGCTTTTTTCCCATATATTTGACCCCCTTTGTCACAATCTGTCACACTTCAGCGGACCCCCTCCCCCCTTTGTCACATGTCACGCTATGTTGCATAATGCATGATGAGACACTTCTGGTTACCTCCTCCCCTTGTCACACTTTCACGAATCCCCCTTCCCCCTAAAAGCATGACATCATTTATGAACGATCCGTTATGTAATAAAACCATGTATTTGATATTTAATTGGGGAGGATTAGTTTAGCAATACTGTAACATTTTTAGCTTTTAACACAAGTTTCAAAAGCAGAAACGGTTCTTAAAGAAACTTAAAAAACTGGAAATTAAAACAGATTTTACAATGAGAGAAATTGATTAAAAAAATATGCAGCCGTAGGGTGGCTACTTGATACAGTTCCAAAAAAAACAATAAAAATAAATAGAAAATAATTAAAAATAAATGATAAATAAATACAATGAAATTGGCGAAACAATATTTTCTCATTTCTTATGTGATTGGTAACTTTCTATTACTGTCGTTGATTGTTTGCTGAAAGAAAAATGTACAATCATTTTAGAGATAGCAGTTTAACGACTCTTGGATGACAGCAGGTAATATTATCAAGCAATTAAGATATGCTTTGGTTTTAATAAAATGTTTATATAAAGAAGGATACATTAAGAAGTGTGTTGTCTTGACCCTCCTTTTACCAACAAACTTATTATTCTCTTGACACTGCTCCCAATGAGACCATAACACGAACTGAGGGAATGTTTTTGTTCCTTAATTTACAGTTTCTAATTTTTCTTTCTTTAAAAAAAATTGAGAGGAAGCAAAGAAATTTTCTACATTGCAAAAGGACAGAAAGAGAAAGAGAGGGAGTTGGGATTGTTGAAAATTTGATTAATTGGAGTAAATTAAATCATTAACAAAATTTATTGTGTAGAATATTAGCAATTTTAAATATTTCCAATGAGACAAATAACAATAAAGTACTTAAGTTATTTCTTACATATTACAATTACAATTATCAAGCACATAAGCAGGTATTTAAGTCAAAAAAACATAGATTAATTACATTACTTAATAATTGGTATTGCAATGTAATCATGAAACATCTAAAATTGCAATGTCACAGAAAGTGCATATGCACTGAAAAAAAAATTAAACAAGGAAAAATAAAAATCTAAAAAGTAATACATTTTATAAATATGAAAACCATGTCTTTTCAAATCATGTATTCATAAAATAGTATTTTTTACAACTTTTATTTAAAAAAACACCCTCAATTGAAAAATAAAATTTTGGTCAAGTCAAAAACTTCTTAAGCAGGAAAATCTAGAAAACTGAACTTCTTAAAAGGGAAAACTTAACATTGTAGAAATATACTACTGGCCAAAATATTGCGAGTTTGAGTAATAAAATTCCAATAAGTCCAAAAGAAAATATTTTTTTTTAAAAATTGAACAGAAATTTTTTAACTCCAGTTTGTTAAGTCACTTTAAAGAGAATATATGATCAAGCTATTGAGCAAAAATAATATAATTGCATAAAAAATGGCGTACAAACAATGTGCAAGTTTCAGAAATCTGTCTACAGAATATTTTTGTTAGCAGTTATATATTGAACTAGCGACCATTTCGGATTTGGGATCACCAGAACTCATGTTATTATGCATTAGTTATTTGCTGTCATTGAAAAAAGTTGCATTTTTGTCATTGATTTCAATGCATACAAAAATACATTACATATACATTATATTATATACATTAGCATAGGTATATTACCTGACTCTTTTTTCAAAAGCTCCATAGAATAATGGATGACACTGGCACCATACATTTAAGACAAATTCTAATGCTGACTGGCCTGTGGGTCCAGGAACACCATTCAGGAAATCTAGCGCTGGTTCAATTTGATGACCAACCAAGTGAGCAAACACCATTATAAGGCTCTAAAATAGTGTATTTAAATTCAGAAATAATTTTTTTAAAAATTATGTCCAGAAGAAGCCCATTTCAATACATTTGAAAATGCATAAATGTAGTGCTGATTATATAGTTATTTAGGATTATGAATATTTTGGCTCATATACACAAAATTGATACATACACATTTTTAAATCATGGACTTTTCATTTTGCAGATAACAATGCATTTCTCCACTTTGATAAAGTAACACAATACAAAATTTATAAAATCACTAACAGAAAAAAAAATTCAATTCATGTGATCATACGTAGTCATAGAATAAAGATATGAGTTCAAATGCATTACGTTTGAATACTTTTTTAGTCATTTATCATATATTATGCAAAGCTTGATTTGCAGCAATCAAGCTAAAAATATTTAGTAAGTACAGTACAGAACTTCTTATCCGGCATGATCAGGATCATCGCTATACCGGATAACTGAATTTCCCAGTTTTTTGGATCGCTAAAAAATGCCGATATTCGGAGGTTTATCGAACCCAAATCACAATAACAATAGGTAATAATACTTCAAAATTAGTAGCAAATAGTAGAGAAATACTTTTAAATTAAGGAATATTGAAAGAAAAGAACTTTAAAAGATAAAAATCAATAACATTCACAAATCAAAACGAGAAACGTTGAAATGATGTAAACGATTCA
Organism: Octonoba sinensis; assembly: GCA_038502835.1. Classification (NCBI taxonomy): domain Eukaryota; kingdom Metazoa; phylum Arthropoda; class Arachnida; order Araneae; family Uloboridae; genus Octonoba; species Octonoba sinensis. Next base: position 180,399,836 of record CM076599.1, read on the forward strand.
AATATATAAATATTATTTATTTTTTAAACACTTAATGAAGTTTCAGTTGGCGAAAATTAGGCTTTTGATGTAAAAACGATTGCTAGATTTTTCGAACAGCCATTATGTGCGTTTCGTCCATAAAAGAATTTTGTTCCATTACTGCTATAAGTTCTTTAGTTAATTCAACGCAACGTTCGATATAGCATTCGAAATGTCATTATTTTCGTCTTCATCGCTATCTTGCTCTTTGTCATCGTTCGAGTGTAGCACCATTTGAATGATTTCCGAATCAGACGTGCTTTAAATCCTAAATTACAGCAAGTAAATGAAAAAATCATTACAGTTTAATTTCTATGAGCAACCACTTTCATACACAGACCACTTCTGTTAGAGACCATAGTTTCAAAGCAGCCCTTTCAACAAACTTAATATTAAAATCCTTCTAGGGTAGACAAGGTAACCCTCTGCTAGCGATCAGTTTTATCTCTTCTCACAGAAAATTTTATTGATTTTTTCCTGTCTAAATAAGATTTATTAACATTTTTTAAATAAAAGACTTACAACATTTTATGAGTTTTAAGAACTACAATCAAGAATCAAAAGAGGAGAGTCCGTCTGATGACTCCGTTCAGTCAGACAGAACTTACAGTAACAGTCCAAGAATCTTTCAAAATAAATACGCTTTGTTATGTCAAATTCAGGGTGTGCAGAAAACTTTAATACAAATACTGTTTTCCCCCAGAATTGAAAAAATAAATTAGAACAAGAAACTTATGAAGAAAGAAAAAGTGTTCGTTCTTTTTAGTAGTATTAAATATAAATAAAAACTTAAACTATCTTTTAGTATGCATAAACTATGTTTTTAGTACATTTTACCGATAATGGCATGTAAACTATGGATTGTTATTCAAACAGGCAAATGTTGAGAATTTTCTGACTGATCATTCTGTTAATAACCAACTTAACTTAAAATGGAAAGTGCTCACTTTTGAGAAGTTTTTCTATATTTATGCACTTATATAATTAGACAATAGCTTTGACTGGAATTCAATTACCTGATTTACACTAAGAGCTTCTACTTGTTGCATTTTACAGAGTACAGCTCGTAAAAGGATTTCGCCTTTGTCCCCAATTATTACATTAGCTTTTGTAATAAGAAGTGAAACCAACCTTCCAACAAATGCAGATGCACTTTCTGGGGTTTTTGGATCTAATAAGCGCTGTGCTATCTGGAAACAGAAATCAAAAAGTCTTTTAATCATTAGCGTTAATGAAGGTTAGTGTGAATACAAGACAAAATATTCAAAAATAAGATGAATTTTAATATTTCATCTTTGCATTAACATGCATAGAACATTACATTCAGGGACCTCATATCCACCATTATTTGGGATTTCAGAATTTGCTACATTTCATATAGGTTTCAGAAAAATCAGTAATTATAGGGACTTTTTTCGACTTCAACAAAGTCGAGAAACAATTCTACTATTGACACCTCTTTTTATAAACAAATGAAAGAGCTCATTTTAACTTCTTCATTTCCAAGTGTACCCAATTGGATCCATTTTAAAGTAGTTTATTAACTACTGTTTGTGCGATTTGAAAGCTAAAACACCCCATTGCTTTTGAAATGAATCAACAGATAGTTTACTTTGTTTTAAACATGGAAATTGGGCATTCATTATTATTTAAACTAATTATTAATTAAAATTTTTAAAAAATTAGTAATTTTATTTTGTAATCATTTTTTTAAATCAGAGAACCAAAAAATTGCATCAAAATTGTTTGTGCTTAGCTCTGGGGACTGAAGAAGTTAAAGCAAGAAATTTATCCAGGCAGAAAATAGATTTTAAGTCATTTGGGAGAAACATGAAAGTATTGTAAATAATATATTTATTACAGGAACAGAAAGTAACATTGATCGTGAAAGAATGCACCATATTGCATTTTTTTTGTACTTAAACGTACAAAAAAATCAATATGGTGCTGAATATAATTAAAATGATTAACTATTGATAAGTGTTTCTTTGTCCTTCAAAACTGCAGAACAACGATAGTTTGAAAACGGGAGCACGCAAATAAACTTTTAAAAATTTCTGTACCAGGATTGCAGTTGAAACACTATATATGTGAACTATCAAAAATTGTATTCCCCATAATAGGGGTGTGAGTCACATTTAGGGGTGGCTGATACAATAACTGCCTTTCTTTCATGCTTTTTGATTGTTTGCAATAAAGTGAAAAGCTGATGTCTTGATTGAATAGTGACATCAAAAGGTACTATCTATTGTATGTATTCATAGTTATGAGCAAATACATAGTGCTGGAAAACGTAATAGAAGACTTCTTGGCAGAGTGTACGCTAATTAAAAATGGTAATCAAATTTGCAGGACATAATTCAAACAGACTACACTGAGGAAAAAAATGTATATGGAAATTCATGAAGTGTGCAAGTTGTTTTACATCAAGAAAAGCACTCATTTATTGTAATTGGATACTTACATTCACAATATAATCTATTCCAGTAAGACCCGATTCATCACGCAAAATAGATATTTGTTCTATTGCAACAGAGACGAATGCTCGCAAACATTCCCCTCCGTTCTGAAAGAAAAATGAAAAAATTCAGAATTGCTTGATACAGGGTGCGTACACTATTCTCTGAGTAAAAATCAAGCACTTTAAAGGACTCTTCAAGCAAAAAATAAGCAAACCTAACCACTTTGAATACAAGTTACATTACAAGCCAGAAAGATTTCTTTAATACCATTTAATTTAGAAAACTCTAACTGTAATAAAATAACTTCATATTCAATACTATAAAAATTTATCATATCGCACATTAATTAGATTTATGTGTTGTATCGGCTGTGTATGTAACGAGCCATAGCTTAATTGCTTGTCAGGTCAGACATGTGCCTCACTGAGAAAAAAAATACTGAAAAAACACGACATAACGCTGTGTAAAAGCTTATTAAAAAGTCTTATATTACAAGCATAAATTACTATGCAATAGAATTATTAAATACTAAGCACGTCAACTCATTACCTTAATATAAAAAATGATTGGGGCATTATGTCTAACCAAAATTAGGCGTGGAAGTGGCATGGCATTTTTAAAAGAAAATGTTTCTGAGCAATAACTTCTTAAACTGAAATAATTATTTCATACTTGATAACTATAAAAAATTTAATGAAATGAAATAACTTCAGAATTAGGCGTGACGAATTTTTTACATGTTTTTATATAATTGAATTAAAATAGAAGGAAATATTATTTATTTATTTTGTAACAATGTAAAATGAGTACTTGAAAGGGGGGACCTAATGTTAAAGACAATCTAAAATTTAAACACAATAAATTACATGCAAAAAAAAAAAAAAAAACAATTTAAAAAACGAAACATTTTTGGCAAAAAAAATTTTTAAAACAGATTTTTAATAAGGTTCTAATGTTTAATAATTATATTCAACAGATGTATCACTAAAACTTAAACACTAAAAATTCCTTGATTATCTGTGACATTTAGAGTGAGCGTGGCAAAATGACGTTTCCTCAAGTCCTTTACAGAAGCTAAAACTTAGGAAAGATTAAAAATAATGATAAGCTCAAATTTAGAAGAATCCGATATTAAACTAGGAAGTTTTGCCGAAGCCGATGCAACCAGATTTCGAAGTGCTGAAAAAAATAGAGATTGACACTTAAAAGCGCCAAAAACGAATCGAACGTGTAAATTTGACTCGTAATTTGTGAAACTTCGGAGGAATGTAAGCAGGCTACTTTCAAATATGTTCATAGGGTAAAAAAAATAGAGAAAAAGAAATCCAAATTACGAATTTTTGCGGAAGAGAAATTTTTAATTTCCAAAATTACCAAAACTACAGAATTCTGTCAAAATACGGAAAAATCACATGTCTGCAGGTAGGAATTTGAAGAAAGGGGAATTTTCCTGTTGAGAAGTTGCAAAGAAATAGTAAAAATGCGAAAATGAAGGACTTTCCAGACATTTTTGTACATTATTCCAAATTTCCAGGACTTTCAAGGCCTTGAAAAAAATTATGTAATTCAAGGACTTTCAAGGTTTTCCAGGCCGCGTACGCACCCTGTTGATAGCTAAGATAAATGAAATAAACCAGAATTTGAAAGCTTGATATTTTTCTGAATCTATATTTTTAGGTAATTCTTTAGTCTTAAAACCTCTTCCATGTTTTTAGTAAGCATGTTTATTTTAACAAGTTCAATTTTTTAAGTTGTTTTGTACTCCTGCACAGTGAAACCTCAGTAAATTGTCAAATTACTGCATAAATTGCAAATGATCGACTTTTTGTAGATTATATGGGTAAATAATTTAGCACAATAAGATCCATTTAATTTGCAATAAAAATTAGAAATATGTTTAGGAGAAACCTATCCATCAAAAATAGCTGTATGAGGATAAGAGCCTTATTTTGCCACATAACTTCAGTCATTTGCACTGAAGTATCAAAACACTTTCCTATTCTAAAACACGTGCATGCGACTTTTGTTTCTCATTGTAAGTTTGGGCTCGACTATACTGGATTTTTTCAACAGTACACTATTAAACAGTTTACCGTCTTTCATTCAGCAGGAACTAGTCATCCACTTATAAACAAAAAATACCAAAGAATTGAAAGCGGAAAAGGAGAATATGAATACATTTAACAGGAGAATTAATGATGACACTAAATTAAGAACCTATTCCTTTAAAAGGACTGTAGTAATTTAGTTATTTGTATAAACAAAATATTCTATATAAGTTTGTGCATAGATTTGCAATATAACCCGAAGATTCATTAGTGATAATGAGTAACATTTTGATAAATACTTATTTTTTTACTCTTTATTTATAGGGTTTAATCTTGAAAAATGCAAGATGCTATTCAGCATCATCTCTCTTGCTACAAGGAAATCAAAATGTTTCGGATAAGGAAGTTCAAAGCTTTTTCCTCCAATATGAAATTCTGGATACATACACAAATGATGACATTTTAGTAAATTGCACTACACATGACTGAAAAGCATATAATAATCTTTATTAATTTCAAAATTATACCAACAATGTGAAATAAATACACGAATAAATAATACAATAAACATATAGAACATAATAGACTAAGAATTTTATATTTACAGGGTTGCCAAGGGAAAAAATGGAATAAAAATAGTTGCTTTAGTAGCATAAAAGCACGAAAATAGTAGCCTAAATAGTAGCCACGGCTCAATGACAAACAAGTTTTAATTAACTTGTTCAGTGATGGGTACTTACTTATTACATTCGGATCTTATATTTCTACATAAAGAGTTGCTATGAATACAGTGTAATTTATAAAAAAGCAATTGCATTTTTATATGAAATAAACATCTTTCCGAGCATTACTTTTTTAAACTGAAATAAGTATTTCATATCTACCAAAGATTTAAAATATCAATGAATAAGGAGTGAAGTAAAAAAAAAAAAGATTGCAATATGAGAGAGAAGAGCAAGGTTATTAATAGAAAATAAACATACTTGAGATTTAAACACACAATAGCTGATCTCTTATTTAGATACGTGTATAATATTGAGCTACTTGATTAATGAAATTCTAAGACCAAGAGGAGACAATATCAAAAACATTAAGTTTACTTTTTTTCACAAATTTAACAACTATTTTATAATATTGGAAAAATCACCCAATAGACAATTGCTAGAGATAATCAAAAATTTGAAAAAATCAATTTGAAATTACATGGCAAAGAAAAAAAAAATATTTTTTGGAAAAAATATTTTTTAAAACTAGATTATTAATTAGGCTGAATTATTTAATTCTTGTAATTAACTTGTATGATCACTTAAACTTACAAGAATTTTGACACAAATTATATTATTCTCGGCCGAATTTTTCAAGTGGGCGTGACAAAATGACACCCATGCAAGTTTGTACTACAGTAAAAGTTGAAATGTAACAAAGATTAAAAATTAAAGTAAGTTCAAAGTTATTGAGCTCCAAGATGCAGAATCTGATAGTAAATGAGCACTAGAAAGTTTTTCCGAAGCCTATGCAATCGTAATTCGAAATGCGTAAAAAATCAAGACCGAGCCTTTAAAGAGCGAAAAACAGAAAAAATGCGTAAATTTTACTCGAAGTTTGTAAAAGTTGGCAGGCTAGGCTACTTTCAAAACTTTTCATTGAAAAGAAAGAAGGGATTGTAGTGGAAACGAAATTCTTACTTTCCAAAAATACAGAAAAAAACATGTCTGTCTATGTGATGATTGGGTGTTTCAGACATATCGTTGCAATCCCTCGCCTGCAACACTGTGGGTATTGTGGTCGAGCACCACTGCCATTGGTTGCCAGTGTTCAAGAGAAAAGGTAAGGGTTACAGAAAAATAAAGAGAAAAGGCGCATATTGCGATATTGAAATGCATATCGCATGCACACGGCACAGCTTCTGTGTTGACTACCAAATCACCCATGAAAAACGCAAACTAACCCCTATCATTGGCAGCAGTGTCAGCTTCATTGGCAATTGCTTCAAGGTCAATATGAAGTGTAGGCAGTCGCTTGGGCCAAGATGAAAGTTTGAAAAATTATGGCACAATTTACCGTGAAATAAAAGAAAAATTTTTTCTCAAAAATATTTTTTGGTGCATTTGAATAAAAGAATTTCAAAAGAGGCAAACAAAGAGTCGCCTAATAGTTGCCTCTTGGAAAAATTAGTTGCTTTTTCGCCCGATTTCGAAGAAAATAGTTGCCATAGTCGCCTGATGCTGAAAATGGTTGCAAATAGTTGCTTTTTAGTCGCCTGTGGCAACCCTGTATTTAAAAAAAAGGAAAATATTCATAGTTACATCAAAAGTGACAATTTTTTGATGATTAAAATTTTGACATTTATAGTTAAAATGTGTCACCTTATGAACACTAAAACCCTCTAACAACTTACTTGAAGAATGCTATTATCATCTGCATGCATGATGCATTGGATGCATGCTGGAAACGCTTGATTCATTATTGCATCTGAAAGAGGTGGAGAACTACTTCAAACTATTGTTTGTAAAACATCTATGGCAACAGAGAAAAGATGTTTAAAAATCATTTTTAATTCTTAAATTTTACACATTTACAGACTTGAGTATTATAGCATTCATTGTAATTGCGGACCAAAAAAGAAAATTTTTGAAAAAAAGTGCAGAACAACTTTTTTTTTTGGGGGGGGGGGGGAGTTCAAGGTTTGATGGGAAACTTGGGGTACTTTGGATTTTTTCATGAAAATTATAATTTTTCATTTACTTTTAAATATTGTACCACACCACTGTTTGGCTATTTTTACATTTCATAGAGCTTCAAAATATTTTTAAATAACAAATCTGTTTTATTGTAATTTCAATAACTTAAAAATTACAGATAGTTATTGATCAAATTTACAAACAATTGAATATTGTTCGAAAATAATATGCCGAAAAATGCAAAAATACGACTCGTAAGAAGTTGTAATCTCAAATCACGCGGAATATGCTACAATTGGCGCTTTACAATTGTTTTCTCACAATTTACAACTAAGTTCCAAAGATATAGCAGAAGAGGGCAATATATAAATCATAAACATGAAAAGTACAAATTATAACAATTTTTAACCTAGGAAATCAGAAAGAAAAATTAGAGCAGTATTTTCATTTATTATGGGGAATTCATAGAGCAGTTATGAATTCCCCATAATAAATCTTGCACATAAATATACAGAGAAAGAGATATTCAAGTATGGTTTAAATTTTATGAATGTACTGCAGTTATCATACACATTGGCTACATTTGGTTAATTCAAGAAGTTTTTGCAATATAGCAACAAACTACTATTAAAAAAAGGGATTCCTTTGTTATGGCTTACAAAGAATATTTTCTCCAACAATCGAGGGACGAAAATCTTTGGAATTGAATGAAATAATTAATCTATGTACAATTTTAAGTTTTAATGCATAAAAAAAACTGATAAAATAAAACAAACACTCTTAGTTAATTCAGTTTTTCCACAAATATCTCCATAAAAAGCAAAATATTGTTTAAAGAGGAAGATAGCTCTATCAGGTCTTGATAATTACAAATATCATACATAGTAATGAACAAAATATGTTACGAAATGATACTTGTAATAACGAAAAATACGTACTGCTTGTAAACCTAGAGGCACTTTTAATGGTTGGCTTTGTAATATGGAAACTAAAGTCGGAATCAATCGTTGTTGTAATGGACCCCTGGCAGCAGGGATTTTAGTAAGTTCTTTAAAAATTCCTTGGGCAATAGTAAGAACCCTCGGATCTAATATTCAAAACGGAAGGAAACGAAAATGTTATAAAAATGAAGAAATTTAATATTTTAAGCACTTCTGAGTTTCCAAGAAACATAGCAAGACAAGATTGTTTTTACACTTTACAAAGGTTTAAAATCACAAATGAACATTTTCAACATAATATTAAATGATAAAAAATGATTAATAGAAACGATAATATTTATTTTGTAGAACTTGCACATATATTATGTATGTCACCAGCAAAGTTTGAAATCCCACATTCTATAGAATGCCTTGGCATTGTATATAATGCCAGGAACTAGCCGGCAATGTATGAAACAATTCATATTTCATGCATTTAATTGGAATTCTACAGAATGCATAATGAGAAACCGACAAAGTATGAAATACATCTTTGATTTGTTTTCGAGCATCACGTGGCTCAGCTTTTGTCAGTGGCACTTCACAGTTTGTTTCAGAGTGTCAAAATACTCAATTTTACTTTAAATCAAAAATTCGAGTTAATGTTGCAAAAAAGTTTTTTCTTAACCAAAACTTATCAACACTTTTTTTCATACTTTGGCTAAATAGCATTTGTCACTCTATAGAATACCTAGGTCCTGTATACAATGCCTAGGGAAAGCATAATGATTCTCATATTTCATACTTTTCCTGAAAACATCCGGCATTATGTACAATGCCCAGGCATTCTATACAATGGCCGTGCTTCATACTTTGCCAGTAAATTATGAAAATGTAGAAATATGCTGCAAAATAGTATAATGATTTTTTGATAAAAGACAGTGTAAAAACCAAAATTAAGATCAAAAGTTATGAATGATACAAATGCACAATATGACAGACAAAAAAAAAAAAAAAAACGAGCCATATCTTATTTTTCTTTGTCACAATGTCACATAATAATCTCAACAACAGATACGTTCATCAAATGGATCATATGTTGAAGTGCTTAAGTTCCAATTAATACATTCACATTTTTAACATTGCATTGTCCCTGTGAGAATATTTGCACATCTCAATAGTTGCTGGATATTTCTTCCTGAGCAAGAAATAAATGCTCCCTTCTATGTCTCACAGACTTAACTTGACCATCAAAGAATGTGTGAAATTGCTTTTACAAAAAAAAAAACATTGTAAATGAAGAAAACTGCTGTAAGCAATGTATGCATTGGTTTAAGCTCACCTTGCATGAAAAAAATGCACTACAATACTTCTGCCCAGCATAGAACTATTCTGGTTACTTTTGGGAACCCTCTCGCACAAGGTTCATTGTTATTCACAACACATGCTTTAATTTTGTTCATGATTAGAACAAGAATTGATCGCTGGATAAAATAATTCATGATTAAGCAAATAGGGTGTGAAAGCATGCTTTGATGAGCTTAACTACTACCTTCTAATGAATATTTTGTGCAAATTGCTTTTAATAGAATGAAATAAAACAAAATTTCTTGATCGGATGGTTGAAATATTGCTACAACGACTATATGCAGAATCTAATAAGGCTTTGTGAATTTTGCTACACATATTCAGTTATAATTAAATAAAAAGATAAATGCATGTAAGAATAATAGTATTTCAGATTAAAAAAGACAGAGGAGAAAAAAGAAAAGCAGTCTCTTATAATAGGTTACAGCCATGTCGGAATGTGACAAATGAATAATCATTTAAAACTACACTACTTTGATCATAATCTAATGCGTCCAAATAGTGAGAATACACGATGAATTAATACAAACAAAAGACAAAGAAATATTATATTTCTTACCAGTTTCGTGTTCTGAAAATACAGCAATTGCAACAGATGATATTTTGCTCTCCATCTGGACAGCGAAATCTGCATCAATCTGTAAAAATGTGCATAAATGTTTTTTAAATAAATAATAATAGGCATTATGTATTCTCTAATATACAAAATAAAAACATAAAACAAATAAATGAAGTTTGTTGCAATAATTACCAGTTCTACTGCTTGTAATGCTAATGCCACCACTTCTGAAGAAAACAGACTGGCTAGAGCCAGGAGACCTTCCAAAATTTGCGGTAAATAAGGCATAATGATGTGTTTTTGTTTCTTGGCTTTTCGGGGATTGCAGAACCTGGATTAAGTGAAATCAGTGTTAAAAACATAATAATTAATCAAATATATTTTGGAAAGGGATTCACACGGTTTCTTCTTTTTTACCAACAACTGATTTTATATAACTTCTAAGAATGCTCAAAGTGGGCATGGATTAAAAGGTATGCATTACTTTCTGATCCTATGCACTTAACTGCTACAAACTGTATTGTAGCTTATAATGAACTAATAATGTAGCAGTGCTGGTGTTTGATAGCAAATAATATAAACTACACATAAGAATAGAAAATATGAAGGATTATTTGGTAAAGATTTAAAACATCTAAAAACAGGAAATGATTTCACACATTACATGATTCATTTTTCTATCCCAAAAAGAATGAAACTTAATTTTTTAAAAAATCTAAAAAAAAAAAAAAAATTTCCTTTTAAATCTATACTAATATTATAAAGCTGAAGAGTTTGTTTGCTTGAACGCGCTAATCTCAGGGACTACTGGTCCGATTTGAAAAATTCTTTCAGTGTTAGATAGCTCATTTATCGAGGAAGACTATAGGCTATATATCATCACGCTAAGACCAATAGGAGCCGAGCACCGAAAAATGCATAAAATAGTCCTTTCTGTCAGAAGAAATTGTCGCATCCTTTCGAGCTTGATACCATTGCAAAGCGCATAAAAAAACTACTTCAGGAAGAGTTTTTCGCTATGTGCTAAGATTCGAAGCCTCTAAATTGACTAGAAAAGAAGTTATATGTGTTTTTCTCTGTAGTTTGAAATTATTTTTTCACGGGAATTAACTTTAGTTTTATTCGACCCAGATGACGCCCGTTTAATTTTATTTACATTGTTGCATTGTTTTAACAATTGTTAGTTGCCGTGTGAACAAACAACTCAATACAGTTGCCATTGTTAAACAAATCAAGTATAATAATAATCAACGGTTCTTGCATTTTGATGAGGCATCGCTGTATTTGAAAAATATAGTTTAAGATAGACCGTGCAACTCCGGGTGTAGCAGCTAGTGAACTAAAAAATTGCTCTGCAGGAGGAGCTTGGATTTCTAAGTGGCATTTGTAACAATTACAAAAACATGTATAAATAAAACTTGCATCATATAAAAAATGTATCTTAATATTACAATGGTTATGAATAAATTGGGACTGTAATGAAAAGATGCTGAATGAAGTGAAATATAAGCTCTACTTTACTATGTATTATAGTTTTAACTTCTCTTATATACAAGCAACAAACATCTTTAATTTATTAAATCAGAACTAGAATTCATTAAAGTGTGATTATATATAAAAGCACAAAGACACGCTAAAATATTTATAATGCATAATGGAATAAATACTTGGTACACCAAAACAGGTGCTTACAAAAAAAAAAAAAGCAAAGAGGCATAGTAAAACATTATTTACTTGCCTCTAAAAATGTTCTGATTGTTTTAAATCATATGGAGAATTTTTAATTCATTAATAATTTGGATATAACGAAGTTACTTACCACCAATGTACAGCTCTTGCAGCAGATATTCTCATTTTAGGAGGTTGTGATGGTTGCAAGCCATCAACAATAGCTTGCAGAAATCTGGAAAAAATAATATGATTTTAACAAAAGAGAATGTAAAAACAGTCTGATTTAAAAAGAAAAAGTTAGTCACAGACTGATATTTTTGTGCTTGGATAAACAGAATTTTCTCCGTGTGGGGGTTATAACAGTATTTACATACATTTACGTTATCATACTAGGATTAGCAGCATGGTTTTAACCAAAGAGTGAAAGAAAGTATAAAAATGTTCGTTTAAGTTGAAATTTTTCTCTTCCATGGACTAGGGTCTCCCAACCTGTCTATACTTGTCGGGGACCTGAAAAATTTCAGATGTAATCCTGCCATCTCCCCCACCCCTGAATTCCCTGTTGAACTGCAAATGAAAAATTCAGGAAATTGTGATCTCTATATATTATACATATATATATGAATTGCAGTAGGTAGTCAGTTTGAATGCAGATAATACTGGTCAATACACGTTTTGCCCTAAGAATGAATTTCACTTTTTCTGAAATACTTTTGTATGAGAAATCCATATCTGCTATTAAATTTTTCTATCACAGATAGTTTTCTAGTATATAAGGAAGGAGAGGTTCAATTTTTACATTTTTTCAGTGTTTTTCCGATCATGCTGTAATAGTTTTTATGGAGATAAAGTCGACAAAACATCTTGAATGTCGATCGTTAAATCAGTGGTCATTTTATTTTGCTGGAAAAAACTGAGGGAAACGTCGCAAACAGCACCCCCAGACCCCCGAAAGGAAGTGCGTATCAAATGACTGCCCCGAGTGTGGGTCTCGGTAGGAATTTCGCGAGAATTAGGATGCAAAGGCAAAAGATGGATACTGTACAACACGTTTAATGAGCACGAGCTACTGTTTTTTATCATAGAAGTATCCTGTTTGTAAAAATGCCCCCTGAAAGCATGGCAGCTGTATCAAGGGAAGTGGAGTGCAAATATGTTAGCAGCTTACTGCTGGATGTTAAAAAGGGGCATTCCTGAGGCAATGCATGCCGGAACATGTCAAAATCAATCCCTTTACGGCAAATAGAAAATTTTTTTTTTGGTGGAAATATGCTTCTAATGTAAAAATTACAATGCCCTTAAAAGGGGGGGGGGGATCCTAAAGACTTTATTGACTGATCTTAGATGCATTTTCCAAGCTGAATTCGAAAATGAAAACCATTTTCCTTATCACTTAAGAATTCTACTTGTAAGGTACTGCAATAATTTCGGGTAAATGTTATTAATGCAAACTATTACAGTACTTTGCACAAAAAATCCTCACGTGATAGAGAAAAATTGTTTTCATTTTCGAGTACAGCGTCAAAAATAAGTCTAAGATCAGTGAACAAAGTCTTTGAGGCAGATTTTTTTTTTTTTGTAGACCAGTGTAATGCTCCTAGTCAAATAGCATGCAAAAAAGCAAGAAAGAAAACAAAACAGAAAGACAAAAAACATGTTAGTTTCCTTCGGCTTCTTTTCTTTTTTTTCTTTACCTTCTCTCTCCCCTCAGCTCTTTTTGCAGCTACATATGAAGAATGCATAAGTTCAAGAAAAATATCAGAGCTTTTTAAGGGTTAAACAAAATAATGTGGGGGCTTGTCACTTTCATTACTTTAAATGAACAGTTATATATAGTTCTTAGTTCTTATATTAAGTCTAAAAATTCTATCTTTTATAATAGTGGGTGCTAAATTTCAATGTCTTTTTCTAGTAATTTAAATTTAAAAAAAAAAGACTTTTGCTCTTCATTCTCATAATTTTAACACACTTAAGTTTTGGACTGCATTTAAATGGATGTGCTACTTGGCAAAATTTAAAGATATTATCTTTTTTTTCCTGAAAATATTATTTTTAATGCCTTTTGTAGAAAAGCCAGGAATTCAAACAATATACACATCTTATTTTGGTCCTGTCTTAGTATGTTGTCATTTTTTTCCCAAATAGTATAAACCTAAGTGACCGTTCATAAGTGTCACGCTTTTTTCCCATATATTGGACCCTCCTCCCTCCCTTTGTCACAAAATGACACTTCAACATACCCCTCTCCCCCCCCCCCTTTGTCACCTGTCACACTATGCTCCATACCCATGATGTCACACTTCTTGTTACGCCCTCCCCTCCACCTTGTCACAATTTCACGAACCCCCCCCCTTGAAGTGTGACATCACTTATGATCCTAAAAAAGGTAGCTAACTTTCACTCTCGCCAAAGCCTGATAAAATTCACCTTATTTAGGAGCAGGCTGAAATTTTTCAAGATTTATGGAGCATAAGCATTAAAGAGAGAGAGAATGCTTTTAAATCAAAAAGAAAATCTAATTCTTTGTGCAAAAGAAAACATCCATTTTCTGCAAAAATCAAATTTAAAGTTGTGCAAATAAAGATAGTTTAATTATTACCTCTCTTTAGAGTACTCATCCATTATATTCCAATATCTATCAGCGAACCAGAGGAATCGTTCATATAAAAATGGCGAAACTATAAGACAAAATAAATGTTTATTATTTTGAAATGCAAACAAATATTTATGTAAAATATATATTTTTTAATTGCATGAGTGTAATTGCACACTCAAGCATTCACTCATTTGCAAACTTTTGTTCTACTGTGCTCCATGCCTAAATTTGTCAGAGCAAAGGTAATTATTACAATATCCACTTTTTAATTTTAGAATCTTACTACTGCTGCACAAAAGAAAATAAGGCACTTTAAAAAATATATAACGCAAGCCTTAACCTTATAGCATTGCTATTAGGCCGGTAAGTAGTGACTTTTTGTTGCTCTACATTTTAGCCTACTCTATATTTAATACATTAAAAGTGAATGCTGAGTTACATACAGTGTGCACAGTTCTTGAAAAAACATTTTCTTGCCCATCATTTGGCACACTATAACCGAAACACATCTACACAAGAGAGAGGGGAAGAAACTACACCATTTATACAAAAAGTTTTTCTTTACACTACCTGTTGTATTTAAACCTTCAAAAACAACTTCACGTAGAAACCAGCCAAGATTAAATTGCAAGTCATTTCTTTTCAGACTAGCAATAATGAGGGAATCCATGCAGCCGAGAGCAAGCATACATGACTCATGCACCTTCCACCTAAAAGAAAATGTAAATATTTTGGTAATTTATTATTATTTTTTATTTTTTTACAAAAGCAAAATGAGTAACTTAAAAAATGAAAAACACACATGTCGAAGAAGAAATTCATATATTCAATGAGCCCTATCATAGTGAGACATACTGCAGTCAAATGCCCAGCCATTTTTTAGTTGGGCTCAGGTAAAATGCCCATAACATCAATAAATGCGGGCATTTATGCATTTTTTATAGAAATAAATCGTTATATCGCTGATTCGGCTATATCGCGCTTTTTCTTCGTTTCATAAAATTTTAAGTCTGAGTTCTTGATAGTAAAAATATTGCATTTCTCAGTAAAGCCCCCTTTTCTCCCATTAAAAAAAAAACCATCGAACAGGAATGTTTTCCTTTCTTCTGAATTTGCTCAACTGTTAAAAGCTGCAACAATTCTCCTTCCACTCCCCAACTTGCATAACTGCAGATTGTAATAGCAAATTCTTAATAATAGCAAATAAAACAGTCTAGTTTTATTTGCTATTATTATTAAGAAAGTTGTCTTTATGTAAGATTAAACTAAAATTTCTACGTTGACACTAAATTTACCTGTACTTTTTGAGTTATTTCTAATGACATTGGACACTGTTTATATCACTCATTGGGATACACACACGCTTTTTTGCTGTTCGAGAGGCTACTGTACCGATTATTGTTAAACAGTCATACAAATTCTTTTTATTATTGGAAATACTTCAAACCTGATAAATATGTAATTTTTTTGTTAGAAGTAGTTATTAATATTGCTACCTCTGAATATAGAATGTCTTCTTTGTTTTGGTTTTGGAAAAAATGAAACTTTTAAATTACTCTCACTCAAAATTGCAAAAATTTTGAATATTAAGAATTTAAATTATTGAGAAACTACTATTGCAAAAAGTGCAGTGAATTACACAATTCATATTACACACACGATTTTTTTTTCACTCTACTTATAATAGGGGTCTTCAACCTTTTAGGTACGAGGGCCACATCCATGAGATCGAGAAGATCGGCGGGCCACACTGCAGGCGATTCAAAATAAAAAAATAATTTGAACTTCACACAAAATTTTCCGAAAAATTAGGCAGCACCAATTGAAGAAAAAAAACAACAACTGTTAGGTTACTCCCCTCTTAACAATACACACGTATATAAGCTCAAAAAATCCTTCAATTGATTAAAAATAAAATGAAAATTCACAAGTATTAGAAGGTATAAGTCAATTTTTTCCACAAACACTATATTATATTGCAAGTTTTTCAAAGCACAAAATAGTTGCTTAACTCAAAGTTAAAAGAAAAAGCACAGATGCTTTTTATTTGTTAGAAAAATCTTAATAATAATAAATTGCAAGATTTTAGAAGAATTGATTTTGTTTCATTCTCTAAAATTTTCCGAAAATTCGGCACCAGAATCACATCTGCCACACAAGTAGGGTCAGGCAGAAAATTTAAAATTTGAGAGGAAGATTACAGCAATAGAATTGATTTTATGTGGCAAGTTTGGGCAATCTTTTGCATAAATTGGCTAGTATTTTGTGTTTCTTATTCAAAAAAATTAAATAAAAAATAGAGTTCAATAGAAGTCACAACAACAGCTCTGTATACTTCATTTTGAAACAGACTGAGAATGATATGGGTACATAATGATGCAACAAAATTCCTCGACACTATTTCAAAAACAAATCTCACTTTACTGGAAGAATTAACTCTTCAGTCTTAATGGGATACTTGGGCATTGTTATATATATATATATATATATATGGGCATTGTTTTATAATTATTTTATTTATTTTTTAACAATCAAATTTTAAGTATCTAAATTAATAACATTTTTCGGCGGGGAAAGGGGGGTCATAAAATTGATTGGGCGGTTTTGGGACTGGTTTGCGTCAGGGGTTGTGCGGTTTTCATTTTTGAAACCCGGCAACACTGATTAGAGACATGAACTTCCATTTCCTCTTTCCCTCCCTCCCCCTTTATTTTTTTAAACAAGACAGTCGTTTTGAATTTTCGAGGTCAGGGAAGAGGAGGGGATATGTGGTGGTATCCCAGCCCAGAAGACCCAACAACATACATACGCAGTGACGAACTAATATGATATTCTCAAAGCCCCCCCCCCCCCCCGCAGACCCTCCTAAACGAGGAGCCTGTTTTGGAACAAGAAATATATGCAAGTTTTTCACTCCGCGCCATCTGGCGCATCTGTTTTCCATCTGGCGCAGGTGTGAAGTCTTTTTTTTAACTGTTGTGTTGCAATCGACTGTTTTCTTTTCCTTTATATTTAACCGACTTCACAAAAGAAGGAGGTTATACATTCACTGTATGTATGTCGTTTTTTTTTTTTTGTTTGTTTGTTTGTCCACTCATAACTTCTCACCGGATGTACGGATTTTTATGATCCTCTTTTTAATCTATTGAGGGTGGTATCCCATAGGTCCCGTACCTTTGTTTGACCATATTCGATAATTAGAAGAAAGTTATGAGCAGAAATGTATTTTTTTTGTTTTTTCATCCATACCTTTTGACTAAATGAACCGATTTTCATGATTTTTTCTTCAATCGATAGAAGGTCGTCAAACTCAAATATTGCACATCAATTTAACTACATTTGTTTTCTAGAGAAAACGTTACGGGTGAAAAATAAGTATTTTTTATTTTAATTGGAAAGGCTTGCCTTGATTTTTCTTTGTTGGGAAATCTATTCAGAAATATAAAGTCATTGTTGAAAACATGTTTGTTGTCATGGGCTATATTATTAAAAGAAATTACAGCAAGAGTTTGACTGAAGGCTTCTCTGGAAAAAATTAATCCAATCAGTTTATCAAACAAATGATTAGTTTTTAATGCCATTCATTCAAAGAAGTTTTTCCCTTTGATAAGGATTTTTTTAAAAATAGAGTATTTATATAAAAAATATATTTACACTAAAAAGAATAAAATAAAATGATTTTTATAAAAAAAGAGAACCGACTTCAAACTATAAATTGCGGTAAAAAGTGAAAAATAAAATTCCTTCTTTAAACAACATCGATGTGACTTTTAAACATTGTTTTAGAAGTCAGTGCAAAATTATGAGTCTAAATAGCATTATTATATTATTTGCTACTTCGTATTGGAAATGTTGCTAATTCTGCGAAAATATATATATTTGAAATTGGATTCATCATTACAAAAGATTTTATCTAGATCCCCTAATTTTTTTTTTTTTTTTAACAGTTTCATTTTTAATTTATTGCAAAGGCTTGGCAGGCCACTAAAATGTTTTCGCTGGGCCATGGGTTGAAGACCCCGAACTTATAAGTAGTAATGGAATACAGAATGGCATTACTACCTCTCTTTGGCTATTTAACCACTTAAATTTTGTTATTCTTAAATTTTGTTATTATAAAAGTTGTTATTTCCAGATTTTTTTAAAAAAGAAATTAGTAAAAATCGATAAGTACCACTGTGAATTTGTCGTCTTGTCAAGCTCTTGTATGTGTCGAGTAACAGTATGACATAAACTTGTAGCAACTAAATCTTGAAACACTGTAACCAAACACTGAAAACAGAAAGGAACTATCCATAAATATTAAGTAAGGCCATTAAAATTGCACCTATAAATAAAGCAAAATGACAGCACTGCATGAAGAATAGTTTTATCTTACTAAAACTCTCAATGTTATGGAAAATTGCACAAAAATAGTCAAAAACAATTCTAAATGAGCTTTACAAAAATTGTTTGTAACTGAGGAAAATTCTGGAAAGGCTTTTTAAATGCGGTAGAGCATAGAAGGGTAAAATTGATTATACAACGTTTTTCTACCGTCTTTTTGCCGTCATACAGACGATACTTCACAGGACTATATTTAGAAATATATCATTTTGAAGCGCAAGATGCTTATAATTAAGATTTACCCTATGGAAAGCATTTAAATAATGAAACACAGTTGCTGTAAATATTTAGGTCATAGTAGATAATGTATGAACTCCAACAATGCTGTTTGATGAAACAAAATGCATACTGACTTGGTTATTATGGTTAAAGAAGAGAAAAGTTCTTGGTACAACAGTTGTACCAGAACAGAAAGGAAAATATTATCATTCTTGCATCTGTAAAGCAGATTGGGAAAAAAACTTTAAGAAACGGTTTACATTTTATAAAATTTTGAAAGACAGTAAAATCTTGCTTCCAATAAATGCCTCGAAGACAATATTTTGCAGTCTGCATAAACTCATATACAGTGTAACGTAAATTGCTTTGCAATTTAGAAATAATCCCTAAAGTTGTTTTAAACCTCTAGTAAAGCAATCTCTTTCTCAAGAATAGCAATTATTTAATATAGCTTCGTAAATGGTACCATTTCAGATGCCAATAAAATGAAAAAATTAAGACAAATTGCTGAAGTTAAAAGTACATTGCCGCCTGATGTTACGATTTTTCCGCCTATAACAATAATTGTATCAGCGCCCCATTAGTATTGTTGTATTTAGGACTACTAACATTCTAGAATGTTTTTGCATCACAAATTATTTATGGTAGAATATTACATCATAATATCAGTAATTAATTAGTTTCAAAAACTCGAACTATATAATGGTATTAGAAACTATATGTATTGCAAGTAGTAGAAAATTTTACAGCATATTTTTTTGGTTCTTCAAATGATACACATGTAAATCTTTAAGACATGTTACCTGAACTCTCGAGCTTTTATGAAAGTAACAATAAGTTTCACAAAAATCTTTAAGATCATGGAGGTGATACAATTAAAGGAATATCTTTAAAGTTTTAAACTTTGATAATAGGAGGTTTATGATTTAATTCAATTAGTAACTCATTTTCTTGAGCATGTTTACTAAACGTATGTTTTCCAGATGAGGTAATTACACACAAAGTTCATTCTACGGTCATCCAATCTCCTTTTCCTTTTTTCTGATTACCTGAAGCAAATCCAGAGCTGATATTCTGACGGAATTTACGAATCTTTTGCCATCCCCTCCGTAGAAGTGGTATGGATTACTTGTCCAAATTTTTGTCTGAAAATACATGCATAAAATTAAGAATAAACTTAGTAGTGGAAGTTTTATGAAATAACATCAAACAGTAAAAAAATTTAAATATTTTTGATACAAAATATGCATTATTTTTACACAATTATAACTGGGATGGGCCCCCTCCCCTTTTTTTACATTAACTTTATATGAAGGAACAAAGGGGAAAAGGGGGGTTTTCAATTTAGTGCAAAAACATTTTTTGAATTATTACTTATATTTCTAGTTATTCTTAAGCATTAGTTTACAATCAATCACTCAGTTCATTAATGATATCATTTTATTTCTTTCGTGAAGAATCATTTTTTGTGAATAATGGTACAGACTGCTCACAAAAGAAACTATAAATTTTTGCGTTTCTTGCCTCAACTACTCAGAAATTCCTTATTTTTATTTTGCGTTTGTATTTCAGTTAGGAATTCCTTTAATTTTCAATTGTTACAAAGTTAAGTTTCAATTGTTAAGATGTAATTTGTAATGGTTGCCACACTCAGATTTTAAAACTCATTACTGTGTAATATTTATGCATCACAGCCCAGTAGCAGAATTTTCTACATCGGTCTACAGCACAAGTTTCAGAAGTCAAAATTTAACTGTGGCACCAAATGATGCAGAACCAAATTTGCAATCATAAAAAAAAGCGGACTATGCATTGTAAAATAATCGACATATAACAAAAATACATGCAAACAATAAATAAATATTATAATTATTCCAATTTATAATTAACTAATAAAATCTAAAATTGAAATTAATGCAAGCTAAGAGAAAATGAAGTAAAGACAATACAACACAGTTTCATATTTGAAAATTATTGCTATATAACTTAGGGGGGAAAGGGTAAACATTTACATGAGTCATTAATAACCCTACTAACTACTTTTGAAGTAACATATTTAAAAAAAAATTTCTAAGGTGGCTAACTAATCTGCAAGCTTCAAGATAAATCTGCAGCACGATTCTGCTACCGGACATCGCAGGCTGCGAAGTAATCATTCTGGCAAACAGGTGATCTTTTACTTATGGCTGGCTTGTAGCTAAATCACTTCATAACAATTATCTGATTTTCAGCCAGTAAACAGGGTTTGCAATGCCATGTTCTTGGTTATTTTTATTCTCAAAATTATAGAAATTTTTTTAATGAGAGCTAAACAAATAACATTCCTGAAATGATAGAATTACGAAGGAGCTAAGTATCTCAAGAGTAAAATTAAATTTAATTTACACTTTATCATAAAATTGAATCACACCTGCTCTTCTGTTATTTGCATGCAGAGAAGAATGCAGTGGAACATATCCGCCAGCCTTTTCTGGAAAATGCTATAGGATTTAGAAGAAGACTCGACTGCGGCAATAATAAAATCGAAAATCTCGAGTATTAAACTTTCAAAGTCACGAACTTCACCTACAAACACAAGTTTAAATACATTTTAGTCAAAGAAAAGTTTAATTTTTAAAGATGATGTGTTGTTAAATCGTGGGTCTGAAGAAAGTAAATAAAGTAAACACAAGGTATGGAAAGGAAAGTTGAAGGTTGCTTTTCCTGATAAAAATCTAAAGTATTTGAATGTTAACAATTAATGAATAACAATAAAGTTCCAGACTGCTTGATGCAAAGATTAAAACATGCAGTATACAGAAAATAATATAGTAAAATTAAAGCAGTACTAAGGCAGAAAAATTTTAATGCAGAACATATAGCAACTCTCTGATTTTGCTGCTCACTTTTATAAATTTATCGCAACTTCTATATTTGAAAGCTTATTTATCTCTAATTGCTTTTTTTCCAGCAAACTTTGAGAAACATAACAACATATTGAACAACATAATTGCCACCATTGACTATCTTTGTAAATTTGTACAAATGGGGCAGGGGGAGATCCAGAAAACAGGGTGAAATGCACACTTAGAACAGAAACCCTGGGGAATAAGTCTAAAAATTTCTAGAATTAAAACACTTCCACCCATGAATAAGGGCTACAGCATAAAGGATAAATGTTTTTAAGATTTAAAAAAACAATTAAAACCAGATAAAATAGTTTGCTCGCTTTTTTCCCTTTTCTCACTGAAAAATGCCAATTTTGAACTCTCAGAAAGATGCAGTGTACAATAATTATTTGAAATTAATACTATATTATGCAAACAAATTAAATCAAAATTTTGTTTCCACTATTTTTACATAATATAAATTCAATGGGCTCAAATACTTTTAACAATATGAAATGATAATATTTAAATTATAAATGATGACGTCAATAATATCTTACCATCAGAATAAACAGGATTATCCGCTTCTTCTGAAACATTGACGACAGTTTCGACATATCTATCACAAGTTAAAGATGTAAATAGAAGTTTCGGAATTATGATGCTGTTCTCATGTCCCTTTATAATAGTGACGAATTAATTTTAACTTTTCAAGAGTAGAGATAAAGAAATATATTATAATTCAGCTTTTCATTCAAAAGACACAGACACTCTCCCCTTCCCCTTTATTCATATCTGTATCACAAGCATATTTTAAACCGTAACTGAAAGCAAAAGGATGCTAATGAATTCCAAACACTGGATAGGATGCGCGGCAGACAGTGGAACATTTCTTTCGGAAAGGATTTCACAAAGATTTTCAGTGCCTAAAATATTTACAGCAGAGTAAACATAATAAACACACAATACATATACTGAACTATTACTTTGCACTACTAAAAGTTTTTTTTTTTTTAACCTTGGAGCAATAAATTAAAGTTAAAAAAATATTTTTAAATACAAATGGTTGTAAGAATTGCAATTCATTTTTACTGCTATTTGTGCATTTTAGTGTTGCTTTTACGACTTTATTTTGTACCATATGCAAATGAAAGAATGCATAAATATAAGTTAAAATACTAGTTTAAACACAAAAGTCAAAATTTGGCAAAATATTTAAACCAAAAAATATTGCATCTTTGATTTTGTAAAGTTAGGGAAATACAAACATTTTGAGAAACAACTTTAGTTTTTAACAATTATAACAGAGGCTCAACATTAGCAACTTGACAGAGAGATTTTTCTTTGTGACAATTATAAAAAAAGTAGAGAAAGTCTCAGAGGGGGGGAAAATAGTCTGCCAAATTTCTTAAATGGGTTGCAGCTATGCAAACATAGTTGGATTTAAAAAAAAAAAATCATCAAACAATCAAAGTAGTTAATGCTGTGCTGCTTCCAATTAAAAAAAAAAATAAGATATAAATTCTGAGTTATTTTCATTTAAATTTCAAAAAAAAAAAAAAAAACAGTAAAATAAAAAGTTTACCTTTTATGCTAAAAATGAAATACAAAATAATGTTTAAAGCAAGAAATAACTATAAGATTTAAATTTTACAATTATTTATCCAAAAAAAAAAAAAAGATAACGAATCAAGTTACTTAATATCTTTTTCCAACACCTTTATACATAATTTTAAAATAAAAATGTGAAGAACGTGAATGAACAGAAGTTGTTCTAATGATGTAGATAAGCATCTTTAGAAATACTGTAAAAGGAGTTTGAATTAAATAACTTTTATTAAAGTAAGTGTTAAAACGCAGTCCCCATCTCACTCCCTCCTATATTATTGTATTAACTTATTAAATGCCCATTAACCTTTTCCTACTTTTTAAAATCTATATTTCCCTTTCGATGATTTGATTTATTAAAAAAATAATCCTCAGGATGATTTCGATGATTTTGTATGTAGACATTTGTTTAGACATACAAACACATAAAAAATACAATATGCACATATTTGGCAATAAACAATTGTAAAAATATAAATTAATCAGAAACTAACGTTTAAAATATCCTTTTTCAAGCCACTGCCTGATGTGATTCCATCAGATATTTCTAGGGCCCCCACTATGGCTTGTCTAAATGGTGATAAAGCTAGAAACAAACGAAGTTTCTGGCAACCCTGAAAAATCCATAAACATTCAATAACTGAATTGCTATTAAAGATAAGAGAAATAAAAATAATAATTTAGAGAAAAATATGAAGAATAACAGTTTCTCATAACTGTAACATACGCAACATTGCACTTTTTATGCAATGGCCTCTTCCGACTGCACAGAAATACTCTAGTAAAGCATTCTCCTTCTTCCTAAGATAAGGTAGAATGTAGTGGTGCAGTCCTAGAAAGAAAGGGTAGGGAGGGGGATGCTTTAAGCTTCTGAAATCAAAGAGTGGAGGGATGCTTATGCTAAAATTTAAAAAAAGTTGGGTATTGAAATCAAGAAGTAGGGGGACAGCGTCTCCCCTCGACTACACCACTGGTAGAATGTGGATTAACCATTTGAGTACATTGAAGCGATATCAACACCCCTCTGCTGTTGTGCCAGAAAAGCACAATTCTATGTGAAAACATACCAGCACAAAGCTTCAAAAAAACTTTGAAAAGTCACAACTTTTGCTGCCCATGTCTTATCTTCCATAGCTCACATAGGTTTTGCATTCTTATTATCTCACATGTCAATGTAATTTTTATTGTCTTTTTGTGCTTTAAATGCCATTTTAACTACTTGTATTGTTATGGGTTAAGAAATTCATATTTATACAGTAGTTCTAATTTTTATAATGAAATGTTCAGGGCTCCCACCGCCTTAACACAATTTGTAGCAGCTTTCGGAGCAGGAAAAACGTCTTTTCTGTATCAGTTTGGAGCAGAAGAATTTAACTTTTGTATCAGTTTGGAGAAGAAGAATTTAACTTTTGTATCATTTTGGAGCAGAAAGAATCTACTTTTATATCAGTCTAGGAGCCGAAAATATCAACTTTGTACCATTTTTGGAGGACTTTTCTTTATTTTTTAAATATTAAATGGCTGTTTTAAAGCAATGTTATTTTCATACATCAAGGGTAAGAGCAGTTTCAAGTCTTCAAAATTATAGGAAATGTAAACGTCAGTCATCCTTCAAAAACTGGATTATTTTTATATTTCTTAAGAAATTATTCATAACCTATTCAAAAAGTAAGACTAATTAAAATTATAACCCTTATAAAGGTTTTTCAATACTTTTCTCAAGAAACGGATTATTTTTTAAAATGTTTTGTTGTTTTTTTTTTCTTCTTCTAATAGTTAAGAGCAGCTGGAAGAAAGCTTAAAATTTTCTTCTTTTAAAAAATCATTGCATTCTCTCTTTTTTTTTTTTTTTTTTTGTTTAACAGCTAAAACACTATTCTTTCAAGAAAATAAGCAAAAACTAACTACTATGAAAGGTTCAACTATTTTAAACTATTTATCATTAATTAAAATTTGTTTTTTAAATGGTACTTATTTAGGTATAACCATTGTGATTACAGTAACAGTAAAATTTTGAATGAATTAAATATAATTTCATATTTTATCAAAAAAATATATTTGAATCGATCCTATTTTCTACCTGCAGTAATATCCACTATTTTTCCGATTAAGAAATATTTCTTTAAATTTCAATCCTGCATACTCACTTGGATGCTCTGGAAGTAATTAATAAAACTAAAAGTAAATTGCTGAGTTTCATAATTTTGCAGCAAGAAAATTCAAGAATCAAATTATATTTCTCAGTTCTATAATAGAAAGGCAAAATGTATTTTTTATTATATGTTGATAATTTAATATCTAATGATTTTTTCCCCAACAATTTATCTTTACATCTTTGAAAAATTGTGTAATAATTACAATTAAATTTTAAAGAGTCCCAGGGTTACAGCAATTGGATGCCGAAAGAATTGCATTAAAAGAAAAAGGGAATGCATGGTAATTTCATAACTTTCAAATCTAGTTTAAAAATTGAAACTTTAAAAAGAGTACTTTTATGAGGTCGTTCATCCACAACAAATTTTCTATTATTGCTTAACATATTTGCCAAAGATCATCAATTCATTAAGATATATGTACATGCTTTTTTAATGATTTTCTAACTTAGCTGTAATTTTTTTACTTATTTTGTTCTTTATATTTATGTTTTTTAATTGCTTGTGGTTATAATATCTGATATAGATTACATCCCTTGGTGCCTACCAAGTTTCACAAAGTCAATTTGGTGACTTTTCGGGGACTTTGTAAACTTATTTAGTGACCTAGTATATTTTCATAAAACCTGTTTTCAAAAAACTTTATTTTTAATTTTGATTAAATAAAATGACAAATTAAAGCTGAATTTCTTAATATAAATAATTTAATTTTAAGTTTTTACATTTTTTTATTACTGGAGCTCAATGTCTAACAAAAAAAAGTGCGGTAGGTCCTACATTCTTCGGAACTTACATTAATATGTAAAGTCTGAATTAAATCTGTAAAAACTCGTTGCATTTTTTAAAGAAATAATCATGTTTTTGAGCATCGACTTTTAATACTTGTGCACACCATAGTAGATATTTTATTAATATATATGTGTATTAATTTGAACTACTTGACTAATGAATTTCTAAGATCAAAAAGAGGCAGAATTAAAACATTAGGATTAGTATTTTGTCGCATTTAATGATCACTTTATCGTATATAAAAAAACAATTGTTAAATTTTTTACATGTTTTTAAATTATATATTAAAAGAAAATAGAAAGAAATGTTATTTATTTTGTAACAATATATAATGAGCACTTGAAAGGCGAAAAACCTAATGTTAAAGACAATCTAACATTGAAAAAAGTTTTTAATTGCATGCAAAAAAATTAAGGGATTTTTTTTTTCAAGCAAAAATATTTTTTAAATTATATTCTTAATAAGGCTGCAATATTTAATAATTATAATCAACTGATATGATCATTAAAACCTTACGGCTAAAAATAAATTTTAAAAACTCCTTAATTTGATTAAATTTCGAGGGACGCAGCAAAATGACGTACGTGCAAGTCCTTTACTACAGAAGTTGAAACTTGAGAAAGATTTAAAATAATGGTAAACTCGAAGTTATCAACCCAGAGGAAGAATCCGATAGCAAACGAGAATTATAAAGTTTTACCGAAGCCGATGCAACTGGATTTTGAAGTGCGTAAAAAATCGGTATTGACCCTTGAAAGCGGGAAAAAAAAAAAAAAAAAACGGACTACTCCTGCAAATTTTACTCGTGATTTGTAACATTTGGTAGGCAGATACGTAGGCTACGTTAAAGAAAATTCATAGAAAAGAAAAAAATGAGAAGAAAAACTTCAAAAATTACGAATTTTTGCGAAAACGAAATTTTTAATTCCCATTTTTACCGAAAATACGGAAAAATTACACGTCTGATAAAACGAAAGTGTGGAATGATTTAAAATCGATGTTAATATCTACCATCTACCGCCTTAACCATCCCCATTCAGTTCTAAAAATAGCTGCGCCGCAAATTGTGGCAATCATCGGGCCAAGAAAAAAACTTTCAGTGCCGTCGAATTTTTTCGTGACCGGTTATCCAATTTCGTTACTTTTTGGGGACTTCCGTGACCCCTTTTCCGATTTGGTGACTTTTCGGGGACTTCGGTGACCGGTAGACACCCTGTTAAAGAGTAATGAGAAAAGAAAAAAAGCTGCAATTCAATGTTTAATTTTACAGCGTTTGAAAGTCTTCCTCCAAACACTTTCAGGAACAAATATATATTTTCAAACAATGTTTTTATTTAAAATAAAAATACATTTTATTTATTTACTTTGAGAAGAATCATTATAAACAGTTAAAATGAAAAAAATCCGATTTTTGTAGCGGATGCAAAAAGATCGTAGAACGTATGCGCTCCTTTGCTTACACGTGGAAAATAAGCTTACGGAATTTTAAAGAATTGTTACAATGGAGCAGCAATATTTTTAAATCTGTTCTGTTATTGATTTTTCACATTGATTAGTATTTCCTAAACATTAGAAAACACAAAGAGCACTGAGGAAAAACGCTAAGTTTTTTTTTAAACGTTTCATGAAATTGTAAACTTTTTTTATCTATATTTCAAGAAAAATTTACTAAATAAAATGTTCAACAGAAATAGGGGTAAGAGGAATGATTTTTCTCTATAATACTACAAAATATTAGAAATCGTTTCACTGTTCCTTCTACACGCGTGGGATACCATCACTCATTCTGCTCCATTTTCTCATCCCTATTTGATGTTCTTAAGAGAGAGTAGAGCTAATATTCATTAATAAACTGCTTCAAAGGTACAAAATATTAGTTGACTAAAGAAAAAATGTAACAAATGATGTCGATTTTAAGGTTAAAAAAAAATATTATCTAAAATTCTTTCGATTTTTTTTTCCGAAAATTTGGCGCAAATTTGCCGGAAAAACGCTTTTTGTAGCAGAATGTAGCAGAAAAATCGTTTAGGCGCAGTTTTTCGCAATTGGCGCAGCCGTGGGAGCCCTGAATGTTGTCTTGAAGATGCTGCTTACCTATAAAAATAAATAATGTAAAACTATACAGGGGTGATTGCGACACAAAGTTAAAAACCCTGAAAAGTTTTTATGAATAAAGTCAGTATAATATCACAGTATAATGCACCATAAATTATAGGACAGGTTTTATACACATATAGTTACAACTGCATGTTTAAAATAACTTTTGAAACTAAAATTTGTTTTACTTGTCTAATTCTAACTAATAATAAAAATTTTATTTTTTTGCAAATAAAATGTAATTTATAGTAAAACATAATGAATAGGAAATTCCCATGACCATATATTTTTTGCCAAATTTTTGTATGAAATAATTTTTCTATTTAGCGTTATTATTTTTTCACTTATTTGTCAAGAATCTGCAACTTTTAAAACAGAAGTTGAAAAAATAACTCGAAGTCCAGTGCCGATTTCAGGAAAAGGATGCGAAGATGAGTTATTATGCAAAAAATGAAGTTCGGAAAATGAGTTCAACTTTTTGCGATGTTTATTGGAAAAATAACAAAATCCAAATATTTATCGTTATTTTAAAAACAAAAATAAAATCCGTAAAAAAATTACCACTTTTGGCAATGTTTACATCGGGAATGTAAACATTGCCAACCCCCAGGGTTTGGCTCCTAAAAAAAATTCCAAAATGTTGCCAACGACCAGTTATAGGTGACAAGTCATCGGTGAAACGTGCTACTTGCGCAGCAGCGTATACCTCAACGTATTCGGAAGAATGATGGTTGGTGCCGTTGCAGCGTAAAGGGTTGCTACAAAGGGAATGTTTATCGCCTTTCGGAGTATTTTTTTTTTTTTGTTCCCATCCACTAAATTTTCAATTTTGAAGACTGTAAAAACTCTGATTTTTAAAACCCGGAAAGAGGATATGAAAAACTCGGATTTCCGGGGTACACCCGGAATACAATCACCCCTGTATAGAGTAAAAACTGATATATCAATAGAAAAATGAGAGTTGAAGTGTGAATCACAGTTGGCTTACAGAGTAAGTCACATTAATTAACTGAGATACAGAAAATTTAACAGAATTAACAGAGTTCAAAACAGTTTCACAATTTATGGTTAGGAAGCATAATGAATTACAGAGTTTCGGGACTCTTAATAACTGCACTAATGATTTAAAGGATCAGTAAATTTAACTTTCATTATAATTTATTCACATTATTCTTGTGAAGAAATTTTGATACATCAAATAAAATTAAGATGAAAAGGTTTAGGAAACAAATAAAGGAAAGTGTAAAACATGCCTTGTTATATTTTGCCATTGCAGCCATCCTTTTCGTGCAAGCTGAGAAAATTTCCACAGCCATGCCTCGTGTTTTAATACCATATTTCTAAAAATACATATTAACAATATAAGACCAACAAATATTTTTATTACCTACAAAGTAAATAGGATTAGATTATGTTACATATTTTAAAAACTATCAATACATATTGAAAAAAATATTTTAAAATAACTAGTTTTGAAACAGAATTTAGAACCAACTAGAAAATGTTCAAAGTAAAATGCAATATTTAATTTTAAGCAACCCTTCCCCCCATTTTGCAGCTCATAAAAAAACACAGTACAAAAAATCAAAATACTCATTAAAGCACCCTCCACATTTTCAGTGTTGTGATCAGTGCTGTAGTGCCATTGTTTTTCTTACCGGGAACTGTTATGTTTTGTTAAGGTGAGTGTACTAATAGTGGACACCGACCTAATAGTGGCCCCTTGGCTCTGAAACTTTAAAAAAACAAGAGTTTAGTTTAAGTTATAGTCGCCGAAGGTTTTTATTCTAATCCCTAGATAGCAGCAGGTCATAGTGTATTAAAAAGAAATTAATTAACTTAACCTAAACTCTTGTTTTTTAAACTTTCAGAGACAAGTGGCCACTATCAGATCCACTATTGGTACATTTAGCTTAATTGATAAATTTCTTTTATTTTTTTGAGGGGACCGAGGTGGGTTTGTCCAGAAAAAGGCTTGAATCCTGCATAATGCAATTGCGTAAAATCACTTTGAATTACTATTACTTTTGAAATTAACGTAAAATCTATGCAATTTTTAATGCTTACTACTAAACAATATAAAAATTAAAATAATGCAAATGTTATCTGTTACAGAAAGTGTTCCCAAGTTGTGGCACCCGGTGAAATTGTTTAAATCTCTTGCTGTACTCTTAAAAATTTAATTTGACTGGACGATTTCATGAGTACCACCTAGTATCATATGCCTATGAAGAATAACTGATCAATTTTTTTCCTATTTGGCAGAGGTCAGCCTCATTCTTACAACTTGCCCTAATATTGATCATAAACTAAAACTAGAGCTAAAAATTTGAAAAACAACATTTTTAGCTTTAGTTATCAGAATCTTTCTAACAGTAGCAGATTGAATATTAAAAACAATTGCTGATATTTTTCTAATTAACAGTATCTGCCATATTTACTCGAAACTAGGACACTTTTTTTCTTTTAGCTTTATAAATTGTAAGGAAAATGAGGGAACATGATGCAAAAATGTTTGTAAAATATACAAACCCAATAAGGCATTTTAAAACTGATTTTTTTTTTTTTTTTTATGAATTACATTGTTTGACTAAGTCATCAGACTAGTTTTGATCAGTACTATAATAAATCAAAATATGGGGAAGAACCTATGAACTATGTTTTAACTTTTAGAAATAAATCATTTCACAATTAATTTGCTTACTATTGCATACAGAAAACAGAATGCCTTTCAGAATACATAAATTAAATTAAAAGCAGAGAAATATTTTTACATCAAATATTTTACCTGATCTTCTCGGAAAATTTTCAGCATTTCTGGAAGAATAACACGAGCAAATTGAGGCATCAGTCCATTTGAAACATTATGGGCCATCTCTGTAAAAAAATAATTATTAACTAATCAGAGCGGGACATTGACCAACATAACGAAAAAAATAACTACATAAAAGACCATTTAACACAGAATATCAGCACATTGCCCATACACAAACATTCTAACACTCAACAAGGTCACAACTGATGCAGTAAACTGCACTCCGACAATTACACTGCAGAGCAACAACAAATAAACAAAAAGTATACCAAATGTTTTTTTTTTTTTTTTTTTGTACCTTTTAACACTCTCATAGCACCATGAACAGCAAAATTACTTTCACTAACTAAACTTTGAACAAGTATTTTATAAAGTTCTGGGCATCCATCGGGCCAATCCCATTGCGCAATTTCAGAAATGGCGTCAGCAACTCTTGACCTCAGCTTACTAATTGATTCATGCAATCCCATAGCTTCAGCCTAAAATTAAAGAAAAAAATTTTAAAAGATAATTCGGAAAATATGTTTCAAATCTACAAATTAAACCTTCATGTTAATTTCACTAAGCACTGAATTTCTAGGCTGTTTTCGTAACAACTTTGAAAAAAAAAACTAATGCAAACCAAAATGCAGTGCTAAAAAGAAATTTAAATATAACTAACGATCATGTACACATTTTAATTGTGTGCTATATCTCGATATTTACTTATGGATCATTTCAAATTCAAGTTTTTTAAATCCCATTTATTCAAATGTAATAGTGCTTCTCATAAATCTTACTTCAGGCGTGGCTTCTGGAGGTCGAGACTTTTCAGAATTGCTAGACCTGTGAGCTTCCACATATTGTTTTAACAATACAGATGCACGTTTTTGAATAGCAATTGGTGCTTGTGTATCAAGCATCAATTCTGTTAAATGAATGCAGAAGACACAAAAACAGAAAAGAATTAGTTTCAACACATAATTCAATAAAAATTTCAAATACTTTCAAATCATAAACGTATTTAGGTTTTTGCATCAAATTAATTTTTATAAGTAAATATACATTGCTTTCTATGACTTAGCATTTTTATAGTACCACTTTTATAAGTATTTTTGAACAAGAAATTGCCCCTTTTCCTACCAAATTTTAATTGTTTGGTTCAAGCCTTCATGGGCAGTATAATTGTCAGGCAAAAGTGATTTTATTCAAATATGCGTTACATTTTTACACATTAGATTTAAGAATTTAATTTCTACTATTAAGAAAATAATTAAAGACTATTTAATGGGATGATTTCAATTTTTTGAAATTCTCTTGTGAGAGGGGCAAGCGCTGATTGGCCCCCTTTAAAATCACCACTGTAGTTATCTATTTCTCATTAAGGTTTCAGCTCAACTTTATAGAAATGTGAATGAAAAATGATGGACTTCAACTAGGAAGAAGATGAAAAACTACCAGAAGGAATGTCAGAAGTCAAGAGCAAAAACAGATTAGCCCAGCTTTTTTCAGATCGTTTTGTTTCAAATAGAAACACAAACTCATTCAATCCATATAAAGTAGTTGAAAAGAAAATGACACGACTTTTTCTTGAGGCCAGAAGACAATCTTCTGCTTCCACTTGATCTCATTGTGCTTAACCTCATGCTTTAGTGGAAGTTTTAATCTCATGTTTCTATTTCAAAATTGATATTAAAGGAAATCTTTAATCAGAATATCAGAAAAGTGAGAAAAAAAATATATGACCTCTTGATTTTCTTTTCTCTTTTCATTTAACTCATAAGATGCTCCTTCGAGCTGGTCCCTTTAACAACACCTTGAACGATTTCTACTGTATTTATCATTTTCATTAACAAGTGATTATGTCATATTGCTTCAACTTAAATGCATAAATTCTTTTTTGTTACATCACATAATTAAAGAAAATAAAAACTATAATGGTAACTTTATAGGGAGGGTCAATTACTTTTTACTTCTTGGTACCCTCTTCAGCAATGATTCCTCGATCAGTCCCTGCTAATAAACTAGGTACAAAAAAATACATCGCACAGTCATAATTAAAAGCTCGTCACACATTAGGAAGAATAATTCATATTTTTAAGGATGGGTTTCCTCAATACTTAATGTTACCTACAGCACATAAATAAACACATTCGCCATACTCTGCTTTTATACAGCAGCAGGTTAAAATGAAAAGTTTTATAAATAGTCCTCCTTAGTCACCAGTTAAAATTATAATGGAAGAGAGAATTTTCCAAACTAAGCAAGTTGACGTTTTATGAAGGGAAATCGTATTCCAACAGCATGAAACATGTTTCTAAAGTTTAAATTCCCGCATTTATGTCCCCCGTATTTAAGTTTGAAGTGTCGCAGAGTAGGGGAGAGTGTTGTACCTTGGAACATTGGCAATTTCTAAAAACCTATTGGCAACATTAACATTTTTTTAATTTCTAATTGTGACCTTAACCAGCAGATAGCGTCACAGTAAAAGGCAGCATTATAAGCACTGAATTGATGACTTGGTGAGAGAAAGAAATATTCATCACTCAAAAGTAAATATCTTTCTCATTCTAATTTCATTTACTGAAATAGCATTTGTAAAACTATTCTACTGAATTTTAATTGGATATTGAACAGAAGATTTTTAAATCAGGGTGTGTACACTATTCTCTGAGTAAAAATCAAGCACTTTCCAGGACTCTTCAATCAAAAATCAAGTAAATCTAACCACTTTGAATACAAGTTACACTACAAGCCAGAAAGATTTATTTAATACTATTTAATTTAGGAAACTCTAACTGTAATAAAATAACTTCATATCCAATACTATAAAAATGTATCATATCGCACATTAATTAGATTTATGTGTGTGTAACAAGCCACAGCTTAATTGCTTGTCAGGTCAGACATGTGCCTCACTCAGAAAAAAATACTGAAAAATCACGACATAACGCTGTATAAAAGCTTATTAAAAAGTCTTATGTTACAACATGTTTCTGACCAATAACTTCTTAAACTGAAATAACTATTTCATACTTGATAACTATAAAATTTTAATGAAATGAAATAACTTCAAAATTAGGTGTGAATATTTTTTTTACATGTTTTTATATATTGAATTAAAATAGAAAGAAATATTATTTATTTATTTTGCAACAATGAAAATGAGTACTTGAAAGAGGGGAACTCTAATGCTAAAGATGATCTAAAATTTAAACACATTTTAAATTACATGCAAAGAAAATAGAAAAGAAAAAACAATTGAAAAAAACGAAACATTTTTGGCAAAAATATTTTAAGAGATTTTTAGTAAGGCTCCAATATTTAATAATTATAATCAACTGATGTATCACTAAAACTTAAAGGCTAAAAATTCCTTGATTATCGGCGACATTTAGAGTGGAGGTGGCAAAATGACGTTTCTGCAAGTCCTTTACAGAAGCTGAAACTTAAGAAATATTTAAAATAATGATAAGCTCAAATTTATTGATGTCTAAGGGGAAGAATTCGATATTAAACGAGAACTAGGAAGTTTTGCAGAAGCCGATGCAACCGGATTTCGAAATGCTTAAAAAATCGGGATTGACACTTAAAAGCGCAAAAAACGGACTGAATGTGTAAATTTTACTCGTAATTTGTGAAAATTTGCAGGAATGCGAGCAGGCTACTTCCAAAAATGTTCATAGGGTTGAAAAAACAGAAAAAATTTAAAATTACAAATTTTTGCGGAAGCGAAATTTTTAATTTCCAAAACTACGGAATTCCATCAAAATACGGAAAAATCACATGTCTGGAGGTAGGAATTTGAAGAAAAGGGAATTTTCCTGTTGATAAGTTGCAAAGTAATAGTAAAAATGAGAAAATCACGGACTTTCCACATATTTTTGCACATTATTCCAAATTTCCAGGACTTTCAAGGCCTTGAAAAAAAAATTATGTAGTTCAAGGACTTTCAAGGTTTTCCAGGACGCGTATGCACCCTGTTAAATGTTTTGGTTAGGAGAAAGTGATGAGTGATGATACTGCATTTTGATTTTATTTAAACCATGTGATAATTGTACCTTGGGACATGTCTCAAGGTACAACACACACATGGTTCTTAATAATTTGGATACATTTTAGTATAAAGAGAGATATTCTAATCAAATGCAGTCTTTCAAATACAAGAATTGTAAGAATATGATGCTATATTTTAGTTCAATAATGTTACGAATTTGTCACTCAATGTTGTAGTATCCATTAACACTTTCAGACTACATCATTTTACTGTGAAACCAAACTAGAAGGTTGTGAAGGTAATGAAAATCCTGACTTGTCCACATTTGGCGCACAATTTTTCGTATAAAATTGGTTATGTATATGACTGTTGCATGAATCACCAAGTATGTCCCAAGGTACAACAGGGTGTTGTACCTTGGGACAGTTTTCAGTTACTACTTAAAATGGCTGGCATTTTTTTATTTTTAAACTGTTTGAATCTGAAAAAATATATTATAGAGGAGAATATTGGTGTATTTCAATAGTGTCTTCAGACTTTAAATCTAATTTCAATTTTTGAAGTTAAAAATTAAAATGTGAAAAGTGTCCCAAGGTACAACACTCTCCCCTATATAACGAGAATCCAAAAGAAAGAGATCATAATATATGCAAAATCGATCCTGAAATTCAACAAAAACTCCATCCATCTACATTGACGAAGTTAAATTTCAGAATAAAACATTATCTTCTCGCGCAATATTTTGAAACAATACAAAACTAGATAAAATTGAAACTTTAAAACATGAAAGAAAAACTACCTTCTGTAAATTCAAGAATACTTATCTGTTCTTCTGCACTTAGTGTGCTGTCATCTGCTTTGGACAAAATTGATAACAATTCCGAAATTGCATCTTTCGGAGTCAGACTGCCCGACATCTTTTCTGACTTCAGTTGTAGCGTTGAGAACATTTTTCCCGCTGACATGTTTGTTAAAGAGGCTCTAGTTTTAGCCAATGCGAGAAAGGCGCTGGTGCAGTCACTCGGCCAATGGGAGAAAGGCGCAGGTGACGTCATCACATTCTCACACCCTGGCGCGCAGATGTTTTGTTTTGGGATATAGACTTCGGCGTTAATTGCCGCGAAGCCTCCAGCTTCTTATTGTATGCCGAAGTTGTGTTTGTAAATAAAGATATTTTTATCAAAGGCATCCTAAATGGAGTCATTTCATCTTCAATGGACAATTTACGCCTTCACAGTTAGTTAAGAGTCACAAAAGGACCAGAAAAGAAAAACAAATAATTTTTGGAAAAAAATAGAACCTAATTCAAATTGTAAATTGCGCCAAAAAGTGAAAAATAAATTCATTCTTTAAACACCATCGATGTGACTTTTAAACATAGTTTTAGAAGTCGATGCAAAATTAGGATAGATAAAATCTTTTGTAACCATGAATCAATTACAAATATAAATGGCCCAGAATTAGCAACAGTTCCAATATGAAGTAGCACATGGTGTAATGGTAATTTGGCTCATCATTTTGCACCGACTTCTAAAACTATGTTTAAAAGTCACATCGATGTTGTTTAAAGAATGAGTTTATTTTT
The DNA here is from genome assembly GCA_038502835.1 of Octonoba sinensis. Taxonomy (NCBI): domain Eukaryota; kingdom Metazoa; phylum Arthropoda; class Arachnida; order Araneae; family Uloboridae; genus Octonoba; species Octonoba sinensis. The sequence continues at coordinate 180,436,657 of CM076599.1, forward strand.
CAATTTTTGGCACAATTTATAATTTGAAGTCGGTTCTATTTTTTTCCAAAAATTATTTTATTTTATTCTTTTTAGTGTAAATACATTTTTCATATAAATACTCTATTTTTAAAAAATCCATATCAAATTAAAAACCTTCTTAATGACACTAAGAACTAATCATTTGTACGAAAATTTCCGTTTTGAAGGCGATTTTAGCAAACAAACGGATTTAATTTTTGCCTCAGAGAAGCCTTCAGTCAAAATCTTGCTGTAATTGCATTTATTATTATAGCACAATGGCAACAAAAACTTTTCTAACAATGAGTTTTACATTTATTAATAGTTTTCCCAACAAAGAAAAATCAAGTCAAGTCTCTTCAATAAAAATAAAAAAAAAATTATTTTTCCCCCATAACGTTTCTTCTAAAAAACAAATGTAGTCAAATTGATGTACGATATTTGAGTTAGACGGCCTTCTATCTATTAAAGAAAAAGTCATCAAAATCGGTTCATTTAGCCAAAATTATGGGTGAAAAACCAAAAAAATGACCCTATTTCTGACCATAACTTTTTTCTAATTATCGAATATGGTCACACGAAGGTACGGGACCTATGGGAAACCACTCTCGATCGAATAAAAAAAATTCATGAAAATCGGTTCATCCGGCGAGAAGTTACGAGTGGACAAACAAACAGGAAAAAAAAAAACGACATACATACAATATGAATGTATAACCTCCTTCCTTTGTGAAGTCGGTTAAAAAGGAAATAAAACTTTTTGAAGAACAGTCACGTAAACTTTTGATTCATTTCTTAATTTCTTTCCGTTGAAATTATACAATAATGCGTAAAAAAAAGTTACGGCGTGGGAAAATATACCAAAAAAATTGTTGCAATATTTGTTAAAAATGCATATTTTTCTATTTCATTGTCTTTTTAAAGGCTTCGTTAAAGAATATGACATTCGTTAAAAATAATTATTTATCTTATTATTTTGGGCATTAAGTTCTATAAAATAAAGGTTCGAGCAAATCCCTCCCTTCTCAATGCCGGGATTTACTTCATCAAAATAATCGGCATCAAATTCATCATCTTTGGAGTCTAAATCATTTATATCATCATCTTTGGAATCAAAATCAACTGGACCGGGATTTACATCATGCTCTACATCTAAATTAATCGGCATCATCATCGATGTCAGGAGAATCTTTGCTCATTTTCAAAAGTAATTTTATATTCGCAATAATATGCGAATGCACTCCACAGAGAATTGGAGCTCTGAACATTTAATAGCGGATCTCGTCTAAAAAAATTTCTGAACGCACAACTAATTTTAAATGAAAATTCTAATTGAGTGTTCCCCCCTTTCAAAAACACACAAACAATACATCTGTACTACAAAGTGATGAAAGTTCTATTGAATCAACACAGCAGTAGTCATTTTTTTACCTCGAAACCTAGTTGTTCGTTTTTCAAAATCTATATATATATTTCACTTGACGTGGATCAGTTACGATTAAATGTTGCTGTCCGATACGATACCGACATTAAAATTTTGTTTAATGATTAGCATAGAAAAACTAACATAGTATTTGTATTTACTATCGTAACTTATGGGACTTTAACAAATTTATTTCCATTTCTTAAAATGTATTTCCATTTATAACCCATTTTGTAATTTTCAATTCTTTGGAGCGGCAACACCTGAGTTTGCCTATATCGAGCGATCCTTTTCATGTTTGATTGTTGAACTTGGTAGCCCGCAGATGCTCTGCGAGGGATCAGCTATACTAGACTGCAACGTTTCTTGCCAATGACGTCACAACGCGCGGCAGAAGATATGAGTAAATAGCGACGGCTGTTGGGTTGCAGGAGGAGGGTCGAAAAGACGCAAAGCTACCAACTTGGCGAATAATCCGATTAAGCACTCTATTTGACACATTGCATGTTTGAAAAATCATTTGTCTGTTTATCAGAAAAAGACAAAGCAACAAATTTAAAAACTTATTTTCTTTTTACGCAATCATAATTTATTTTATTGGATCAAATATATTTTCACCATAAATTATTCCTTTCGACAAAAAAAAAAAATTATACTCTAAATACTTTTATGTCAGATAGATGCACAAACATCAAAAAACGTTTTTTATCACAGCTACATTTTGAAATGTACTATGGTTTTAAAAATGGTCTAATAATGCACAATGATTTTAAAGACCACTGACATTATGACTTTCATACTTTTACAGGATGTGTTGGACACGAATATGGGTTGCTCAGAGTATTTATCTCATTTTGGCCAAAAATCGAGTTATCTAGTTTTCCCCAAACGGTGTACTCCATTCTTGCAATGTGTGAAATACATTCATGACTATTGTCTTTTCAGAGGTTTTCAAAGCACTGCCTTTCTTGTGGGATTGAAAGACGTAGTTCAATTTTGGAGTAGATTCCATTCTTATAATAACAACGATAGTAACGAATATAATAATTTTTAGAACAATATTAACGAATATAATAATAAGAAGAACGATGCTAACAAAAAAATAATAATAACGATATTAACGAATATAATAATAATAAAAAGAACGATATTAACAATAATAATAATAATAACTATATTAACAAATAGAATAACAAAAACTGTTTAGATTTGAGCAAAGTCACAAGTCAGCGAGTCAGACAGAAATATAAACAATTCCAAATCTCGCCAAAACGCTTATCGGAAGATCGCCAACTGCTCGTGAGCTCTTATTGGCTAGAGCATTAGTTCTAAATGAAGGTATTAGTTCGCGTTACGCTTCTCGTAAAATTAAATCCCGGAAAATATATAACATTTTATGAAAATTATGACAAATAAACGCTATACATGTGTAGGTTAAAATACCTTATCATATTTCTATTGCGGAGTGCTTAGTTTAACTCGAAAATCGAACACCGCGCGGAGAACTACTTTCTTCGCTTGCTCTTAACATATTTCTCCATAGTCAAGAAACTTTGCAGTCGAGTATAGTACAACATATTTTGCTTTGCTCAAGGTAGAAAGAAAAACAAATAGTATTTGTTACAGAAATCTCAACATCAAAAAATTTTTTAAATTTCGGATCAGAATCACCCGAGATTGAGTTGTGAACTAAGTTCTGTAACGAATACCAAAGCTTCCTTCTAAGCTTAATGAAACAGCAGATGTGCACCGTTTTCGAAACTTCCTCAAAATAAGTAACAACAAAAACACATTCGATCAAATCCTTTAATCACAGAAATAAGATTTTTTGATTGTTGTTACATAGGTACAAGTTCATGTTTTTCATTGCAAATGATCAACTGATATAACATGGAAATAAGTATTTTTTCATTGTCCTTTTTTCGGGAGACTAACAGTCGTATTCACCAACTGCTGTGAACCTCTGTCGAACACTCGAACCGCCGATTTGAATGTTCTGATTGGTTCAGGAAGTCTTTGATCTGCAGTTCCAAGCTTCAAACCGGCTGGTGAATAAGGCCGTTAGGGTCTTGGGGAATGTTGGCGACACATTTTGGTTACCTTACGAAACATAAAGGCGATTAACAACTGAACTTGGCGACCATGTATAACATCCATGGATTTCGTCCAATAACCTTTCTAATTGGCCACGGAAATTTTTAAAACAGCGTCAAAAAAACCTCATAGACGAAAGTTTCTAAATTATTTTTATACATATATATAAAATGATTTCTTTGGGGGGGGGGGGAGGCAAAGAGTGATGGTCAACCCTGTAATGCAACTCTCCTCAGTCATTATAAAAATTGAATAATATTGCAATTGTAATTTCTGGAGTTAAAGAATATATATTAGAAATAATAAAGTATCTTCATAATAACCAATTTACAGATGTAAGTTATAGATTGAGATGGGAATAGTCGGAAAAAAACCCAGAAATTTTGGGAAAAAACTTTTTTTTTTTTCGGTTTTTTTCGAAGGGGTTTATTTTTACCCGGAAAAATTGAAAATTTTGAAATTTCTAGTATAAAATAATACATTTAGATATGTATAATAGTTACATTCCAATGTTATTTCTTTAAATATTTTATATATTTAGTTTCCCTTTTGTAAGAGAAAAAAAGACATATTTAATTTCAAAGCTTGGAATTCTTTCGCATTTTCTCGGACTTTATTAAGGGGTCGGTTAAAAAATCTGAATGAAGTATTCATTTAACAATGAATAGAATGAATACTTCATTGAAAATTCTTAACCAACCCCCCCCCCCCTTAATGCAGGCCAAAAAATCATGAAAAAATCCCAGAAATTGAAACTAAATATGTTTATTTTTGCCATACAGAAAGAAAACATTTTGTGTCATCTTGGTTAAAATGGGCGTCAACTTTTACCAAATATGACTACAAAGACTGGGGGAATTTATAAAAAGTAAGTTTCTGTAATTTTCAAAATTGATTCTTTTAAATTTAAAAATGCTATCATCATAAATGCTTACAATTTAAAAATATTTTTACACTGGAAGTATATGTTTGTGACCAACGGTTGCAGAGATAAAAGCCTCCTAAGGACTTTGCTTATGTATTGTATAGTTTTACTGTATGTATATATACAGGGTACACCCTGTATATATACATACAGTAAAACCTGTAGAGTTGACCACCTGTTTAAGCTGACCACTTGTGTCAGTAACGGAATTAGCCTTTCACCCTCTATAAGTTGACCACTAAAGTGCTGCACCCCTAGTGATCAACTTACACAGGTTTAATTGTACAGATGTAACAAACTTTGGGGGGGGGGGGGGGGAACTAAGCAACTTTTTGTAAAAAAAAATTTATTTGATAATTTACAAAAGTTTCATATGCTAAAATTTACTTGCTTTATAACCATTACTTCTGTTCTGAGTTAATTACTTTTACATTAAAAATAATAATAAATCAATAAAAAATGTTGCTTTAAAATTTATGATTAATTTTGGATTCAAATTTTATTTTATTTTTATAATTAACTTATCTTAAGTCAGAATCGGTATCTGAATTTATTGAAGCAACGCTGCTGAAGTTTTTCAATCCCAAAACTCTATTTTACTTTTGCTTATAATATTTTAATTATTGAAGTTGTAATAAATAAAATATTACAAAGAAAAGTTTTAGATAATTTTATGATTTCCAAAGTCAAACTTACAGTTACAAAGATATGAGAAAAACATTTACACATTTTTTTGTTCAATAGAAACGCTTCCGATCCCGAAAACAATTTTTAAAAAATCCACTTTCACTTGTAAAAAATCAATTTTTTCATTTTTTCAGAAAAAAACGGAAAAAAAACTTTTTTTTCCATCACCTCAAAATTTCCGGAAATTTTACATCCCTAGTTAGATAACAATTTTTAAAAAACCCAAACCTCCTTTTATTTATTTTACACATTATAAAAAATTGCACAATCCAATTTATGCAGATATTAATTAGATAAATAATGAAGGACTGAATTTGTATATTAACAATTTTTTTTTAACCAGTGCAATTTTTTTTTTTTTCTAAATTATTCTCCTTTTTTAAAAATATATTTAATCTTTAATCAAAAAAAATAAAGTTTGTACATTGTATTACTTTTATAAAATTGGTTTTGCTTTTATAAACAAATTGTTGTTGTTCCCAATGTGGAGGCACTTGCCTACTTGGCATTCGCCCTTTTTTCCACGGGAATTGCGAGCCAATTGTGAAGGGTCACCTGATGGGTAACCAGCATTGACCCCAACACACTGTAGTCAGGTGACACCAGATGGCGCCACCTTTCCTTTTTAGACCTAAGAGTGAAAGGAAGGGAAAATCCCCAACCACCGGTATCCTTAGAACTGCCTTGGGACTTCGGGGTCCACGATAATAAACATATTTAATCAGGGTAAATAAAATTCGTATTTGAAAAGAATAAAAATAATGGTGATAATTTCAAAGCCAATGTTGCTGATTTGTATAAGTGTTATCATTGCTAAATCCGGTAAGTTTTTGGATTTTTTTACTTTTAAAGTAAAATATATTTACAGTAAGACTTGTAAACATTTGTTGATATTACTGATACTGTACAATTATTTTTAATATATATTTCATTTTTTATTGATTTCATAAAATATGCTTTTGTTAAAACTCAACCCGCATAATTATCTGTTCAATAATTTGCTGAAAGTTCTGTATAAGTTGAGTATTATAATATGTTAATACAGTAAAACCTGTAAAGTTGCCCACCTTTGTAAGTTGACCACTTATGTACGCCACATTTGGATTGGAGTATTATAAAAAACCCTTTGTAAGTTGGCTGCCTAATTATTACTATATTTATTTGTTTATCTATTTTTGCAAAGATAAAAAAGAACTTGAATAAGTTCTCCAGGATAATATCTTTTATGCTATAATGTTAAACCAGTATTTGTCTGGAGGGATGAAACATCCATATAAAGTTTGCCTAAACCTCTGTGTAAGTTAACTAAATAAGTTTTTTCTTTTTCTTCTAATTGATCTAGCCATTTCAAAAAATTATGTATTTTTAGGGAATCTTTACCATCAAATAAGTAAGCTAACATATTTATCTTTAACTAAGTGCTTTAATTTTAAAGTTGTATAGGATACATTGTAAGTCATTCAGATTAAATTTATCTAATGGTATTTTAGATAATGTTAAAAAATAGCTATTTACAAATTTTAAAGTAACGTTGATACATGAAGTTATATTTTAATGAGTCACAAATGAATAAAGGCATAGTGTAAGAAATGACAAAAAAAAAATCTCCACCCCCTATAAGTTGACTACTAAAGTGCTGCACGGTAAGTAGGCAACTTTCACTGTAGGTAACTATCTGAACAAATAAAAACTATATTAATAAGGTAATTAAAATTCAAGGGTTACATTTTTTCTCAAAAACTAATTAATAGCAAAACCAGTCCCTAAAATTGTAAACCATACTATGATAAGTACTTAAAAAAAATCAAGAAATGAAGGAAATCATCAAATTATTTTTAAAAAATTTAATTTTAAAATAAGTTATTAAATTTAAAAAAAATTGTCCAAAGGTGCCAAGTCCCCTTAACTATTTCACTCAGTGCAATATAGGTTGGTAAACGACTTTTAAATTTATCTTTTTCTTTGTGTGCAGCAAAATTTTGAAATCTTTAAAAGTGTGCCGCAACAAAAAAAAAAAAAGGCGGAGAATCGTTGATTTATGCTCTTCAAGAGTATTAAGTAATTGGGGTCATTCACAGGTTTTGGCTCCCCACATCTTAGAAAGTCATATTCCAAAGAAAAGTTAAATCTTAAAAATTACTTGCATCATGTAAGCTTAAAGGCTTTGTATATTAATGTATCGGCAAAATATTTAGTGTACAATATGCTCTTTATATTAACTGTTTAGATCTTCGAGCAGTTATTTGTGCACATTGAAGCACTTTACAATTCATTCTTTTTGAATCAGTCAATAAAACACTCCCGACATTTACTGAATGTTGTCGATTTAATAGTTTCTTAACAAGAAATCATTTTTTGTATTATCTATCATCCGATTTAAATGTCGACATTCCTCGACGTCGTGCTAACGAAGGGGTCGTAATCGAAAAAATTTACAGCATTTTAACCCTTATCTACTGCATTATGATCCTGCAGTATTTTTTTTTACATAGTTTGTCTGGGTATTTACACTGAAAACTAACGGATTTATATAAATAAAATGCTCAGTCTATAAGTATTTATTTCTTTACAACTAATAAGTGCCACAGAGTATTTTAACTGTAAAATTAATTACATACTTTTTAATCAAAATATTTCGTCAATTAGTTCTCTAATTTCTTAACCAACACATAAAATAAATCGGGGACTTCATTCTTGAATTTCACCACTTTTCTGGAGCAAAATTCTAAAAAGGGGAGCAATCTGAATAAAATGGCAGTTCAAAACTATGTTCCTTTCCTCGCTAAAATACTCCTTATAGAACACTGCCTGAAAAAGTGGAATTCAAGTAGTGTTCCTGCAAAGCACCATCAGAAAAAAAAATGGTTTCTGGATGGAATTTATAGAGAATGGTACTTATAAGTACCATCAGTAGATAAAGGGTTAAGTTGCACTAAACTCTAAATTTACAGAACCGTTTTTAACCCTTTCTAAACTTTCTACTTAGGGGTCGTTCATAAATGCCACACTTTTCCCCCCTATATTTGACCCCCTCCCCCCTTTGTCACATGTCACGCTATGTTGCATAACGCATGATGTCACACTTCTTGTTACCCCCTCCCCTCGTCACTTTTTCACAATTTCAAGAACCCCCCCACATCAAAGCGTGACATCATTTATGAATAATCCCTTATTATAATAAAACTTTCGGTCACATCTGCTTGTCCCACTCATTGTGTATCAGCAAAGGTCAACTAATGATGCAAACTGGGAGCTTTTAAACCCTATAATTATAAGCTGATATAATTCTTTTGTGTGGTAAACAATTGCAAATGGATTTTCCTTCAGATCTGAAATCACGCGCAGGAAAAAGTGGTTGCTCTCAGTTTCTGCTATTTTGTGAAAAGAAAAGAAAAAGTCGGGAATTTTATTTTTTAAGCTAAATGTATATTAAAAAATAAAAAAAAAATAATATGACAATAATTGAACTAGTCTTTATGCTCAGACACCGGGACAAGGGTTTTCGGAAAGTGATGCATTTTTAGGTTAAATTTCTGTCTCGTCGAGCAATTTTTCTGTCCCACTTTTGGGACGTTTAGTTTTCCTGAAATATTTTTACAGAAATTTCGAGCTGAACATTTTCTTACCACTTTTCCCTTCACTTATCGCTACTTCAAACAATATTTTAGAAATTCAAGTGATCAAAAAGTTACGCATCAATGAATTAAGTACCTTAAATGACAATCAAAAGGGACAAAATTCGACATCGGCAAACAAAATTTTGCAGCAAGGAGTATCTAGGCTGTTTAAGCATACAGTAAAACCTGTAAAGTTGACCACCTGTCCGAGTGGACCACTTTTGTCGAGAACGGAATGAGCCCTATATTATAGGATGCAGGGAAATCTTTGTCACTTGACCCCCTGCCTACGCTGATCACATATGTATGCCACACATTCGGGTGGGAGTAGTACCCTTTCTAAGTTGACCACCTACTTATTTCTATATTTGTTAATCAATTTTTGTGAAGATAAAACAAAATTAACATTCCCGGGATATTTTTTGTGCTATAATGCGAGACCAGTATTTTTCTCGATGGATGAAACATCCAAAGTTTGCCTAAACCTCTTTGTAAGGGAACCATATGGAAGATGACCATGAGTACTCTTTTATTCTTTAAATAGGTTTCTTTTTCTCCTATCTGATCTAGCCATTTTGAAAAAAAGTCTGTTTTTAGGAAATTTCTACCATCTTGTAAGTAACTTACATAATAAAATTACCTTAATTTTAACTAAGTATTTTAATTTTAAAGTTGTATAGGATACATTGTAAGTCATTCAGTGACATTTTAAATAATTGAAAAAAAAAATAATTACTAATTTAAAGCAACGTTAATACATGAAGCTATATTTTAAATAGTTATAAATGCATAGTGTAAAAAATGACAAAAAAATACCCCCTCTCCCAATAAGTGCTGCACTGCAAGTGGTCACCTTTCACAGGCTTCACTGTATATTCAATTTTCAAGGGTGTTGCAACATTAAAAAGGTTGAGAACCAATTTACACAAATTTTACAGCATGGGTGATTCTGAGCAAGAAAAGCATTTTTTAAACTTAACATGAAGGTTTTGGAAAAAATATACATTACGAAATAAAAATATGAATCATGCAATTAGGTGACTATTTAATGTGGCACATGTTAAAGTACTTTCTGATTTTTAAAGCAATTCAAAAATATTTACAGGATGCAAAAAGGATTGTAACCCACGGCACGCTCAATTTCGGCGAAGCACATGTTCGATGTTGGCACGCTTCCAAAAAATAACTTTTTGTTATTGATAGCATTCCCGAGAGGGAAAAGAATGTCTCTAAAAAGAAAAAAAAGAGACTTTATACTCAGACGTGCAATGAATTCATCGCTCTCATTTACAATTTAAACACTATCTCGCTAATTAAAGCTATTACTACAATTTTCATGCACAGCCAACTCCTTTTAATCTGCAAAATTCGGAGCAAAGTCCGAAAGTTCGGTGCTTAGTTTATCGAAATATTTCTCCCGGATAGATCCGCGCGTCGATCGCAAAACTCATTAAATTCGATACAATGAGCAAACTGAAGCATTCAACCTTAAAAAGTTTTATTTAAATTTTTTTTTTCTTTTATACATTATTATACATTCATTGCTTGTTTTGTCTACATTCATTATGACACAGACACACGATCAGAGTTAAATTTGATTTATTGTCGAGACGAAGGGGGAGCATGAGAGTGTTTATTTTTTGGATATCGACCCGACTCGATGCCGATGACAGGAAAGTTATGAGAGCAAAAGTGAGGCAGGCGTTTGGAAGTGGATACCGTCTACGAGCAACACAATTTTGGTTAAAAGTTTTAAATTACGATTTTATTGAAAAAAAAGGAGGTATTTTATTTATTTGCCTTTTAACCTGTTCCCTACACTGTAAAAATTTTGCTCTTAATAGCACTGTTTTTGGCGTTTGGGTGGCGAAAAGGATTCATTTTTGATATATTTTCGAATTTTTTATGTGTGTCGGAAAAAATATAGACGGTATAATGTTTCTTAACACATGAAATGTATCAGCTCCGTTACGTATCAAAATTTCATGACAATGACTCATTCCTATGAAAATAGGATAAATAGGCATATGTAACGAACATTTAATACATAAATGAGTTAATGCACTTCATATGCAAAACAACATTATGCAGTCTGTATTTTTTAGATAGGCACTGTAAAAAAATTTAAATATATCAAAAAATTAATCATTTTTAATAGACGTAAATTTTTTAGTGTACGGCTGGTATCGTATTATGTATCCCTCCCCCAAAAAAACTTCCTTCAAGCACAGGGGTGGGACAAATCAGTCACCCTTCCTCGAGGTCCAAATCAATACAAAACTCACTCATAACTAATACTCAACTCATAAAAGAGATGTCGACACCCCCCTAAAGTTTTTGCAGCATTTAACAAGTGCATCGTTTCTTACGTCGGAAATGAGCAGCAACCTGTCGGTATTGTGGGGAGTAGATCGGGAACATTAACAGTGTTCTTTCAAGGGTGGAAAGGCCTTTTCAGTATCTACCTACTCGCTCCGGTCCACATCAATAATTACCGACACGATTGGCAAAAATTTGAAGCAACGTAGAATATTTTTAAAAAGTTTCCTGATTTCCCATTTATTTCTTAAAGAAATTTTCGAAAATCCGGCATTAAAACACAAAAGTAAACGAAATTAGTACCAGAACACGATCATCAAGAAATAAACACTCTCCGGGTCCGACCTCGTCTCATCGGAGCCAGCCTATATGGAAATATATAACATTTACTACATAAAATGTAAACAAACAAAAAATAATAACTTAAAAAAAAAAACTTTTATTGCAGATAAAACTCAATTTAAGAGCTCTTGATTAGAGTAATAATTTATTTTCATAGCTTAACAACAAATAGGCAACAGGTTTGCAGATCATTAAGAGTTGACTGTATTTCAGATATTTCAATAAATAATATTCAGTAAAAACAGTGGGAAAAAAACCTGCATTTAAGGTTAACAGAGTGAGACAGAACAAAACATCACGAAACAGCATGACATTTTATTTGATTTTGGAATTTTTCTCGGGGGGGGGGGGGGGGGGGGAGACAATTTCCGTAAGCATGAAAATGTTCGTATTGAATCTTTTTTTTCTTATGGAAATTATATTTTGTAATGAATTCCATTTTGTTCATTTGAAATGCAAGAACATGATTTCAACAGACATGCACCTATGTGTTAAGTTAAAGCAGAAAACTCGTATTCGTGTTTTTTTTTTATGAAAGAATTTCTCGTTTAGCATCGTACGCACACGTCAAATGTGGTATACATCTTCACAGGGATGTCGCACTTAACAAAAATATCCCTTTCGACTGTGAAACTAGCAATGTTGGACGAGTCCACCTTCGGTCGAGTGACAAGTGTCCGAGAATAGAGCATCTCGCCAAGGAAGTCCGGGAAGTCGTTTCGTTTTCCCCGAGAAAAAGGGTGGATGTGAGAGCTACAAAAGTTTAGAAACAACATCCACTTGCTCTCAGATGGTTGCGATTTGTAGTAAAACCGGTGCATCGAGGGAGGCTTTCCGTGATGAAGCTTTTCGCCATTTTTAGCGACGAGGTTAAAAATGTGGCAATCGAGAAAAGGTCACCCCAGTCTGGCAACCATAGTACTTTCCATCATCACTGTTTATGAAGATGTTAACCAAAATGACTATAGGTGCCATGTTTTATCAAACAGAACACCACTTTTCTGTTTTTAACAATCATATCTACCGAATAGGGTCGCTACATGGTTAGCTATCGTTAGAACAATTGTTCTCTTTCGTAGTAAACGAGAGGACAGAAAACCTGCATCACAGAAAGTCTCCCACACTAAAAAAAAAATTTCGTGGTACTTTGCGCCAAAACGAAAATGTGCCCACTAAAAAGGTGGTGCTTCATTTTGTCATACAATTGGCTCAACATATGAGCCAAAAACAAGGAGTAAAATGAAGCACCATGCTTTGTAGATTTGCACCGCTTTTAGTGCAAGATACCACTTTCTTTTTTTTTTTTCACAGTGCAAAGGAACAATAAAATCACATAAACTTTTTTTTAGAAAAAAGGGCATACGCATCAAATAATTTAAAAAAGAAAAGTACAAAATAAATTCTAATCGCAGCAGTGCATGCAAAGATGAACACTCTCACCATTCTGGAGCATAATCCTGGGTCTTTTTCTCTCGAGTGAGCCACATTCCGAACTGTCGATATCGCAGACGGGTCGGTAATTGTTGTTTGCCTCTGCACCAGTGACTAGATTTCTTTAACGGCAGCATTTGCATGATTCTCGACCACTGTGAAGCTGTATCGAGTATTAAGGCAAGATTAGGAGCAAAAACGTCCAGGGTCGCGACAAACACATGTGAATGATTGTCGCTGAAAAAGCTGAACTCTGAGTGGGTTGCCCTCATCAAAACTCCAACGGGGAAAATGTCTTTCCAACGCTCTTTGGGGAAAACCAATGAGGCACATTTCACGAGGCACAGCGAGATCTCCGGCCCTCGGAAATCGCTTTTCCGACGCATCTGGATACGATAACGAGTCTGTTTTGAATACATCACTAGGAAAACCGCAAAACTCGTCTCGAAAGTCACGACTGCACTGTCCAGCCATTTTTGGTGACTCTGCTCTGCGCGATTCTGTACAGTTCGAAGGCTAGCCTCGACTCGAAGAGCATCTCTTTCCTTTGACGAAGCAAAAGGGAACCACACATCTTTCGAACTCAAGTTTACACGTAGGCAAAACAAAATCCAGACTCGTGAAACATCATTCTATGCTAACAGGAATGTTGACCTACGTCGGACGTCGACTCACTACCGGCTTACGTTCCCCGAAAAAAGGGGAAATTCATTCTTTAACAATCTTTCTTTCATCAGCAACATAAGGAAAAAACCACTATGGTATCCTTAAAAAATAAAACAGGTAACCAGGAATAAATAATGCATTTTATGCAACATAACAGACATCTCCGATCGGCAACGGAGAAGAGCGGCTCGTCGGCTTTTGAAAATTGATTTCCTGAAGCAGAACACCGAAGACAAAGATTTGACAGTCACAGAAAGCTCCTCGTGCACAGCAGTCTCTCTCTCGTGGGAAGTCGGCACACACCTGTTCGGCACGGAGGGTGGCCCGGGGAGGAGGGAAAATGGCAAAACACACAAAACAGAGATTACATTTCAGTGGCTTCATGAAAATGGTACATTTACGTCACCGAGACGCCACTCGTCACTCTGCGACGAATCACGGTCGTCCGATATCGTGTGGACGTCTCCCCCGAATCGAAACGCCCGTCACAATATCGTGGCGGACAACCGACGATATTTATTTTCGGACAAAAAAATAACTGGACGAAAGTCGGGTCGGGAGAAAGAAGAAGTATTTGGATTTCCGTCTTTCGTCCCGCCTCACATTTTTTGATTTCTGAGCTAAATATGAAAATACCTCGATCAATGTTGGTGTGCTTATTCATCTGCATGACTACTTTAAAAAAAAGTGGACTTAATTATGTAAAAACATGCCACGCAGAGACGAAAAAAAGTGGACATTGTTTTCAAGACGTTTCTACATATTAATAATTCAGAATTTTATTTCTCACGCTAATTTTCTTCCACTCGTTTAAATTAGGCATGAAGGTGTGTAAGCACATTGACATTTATTTGAGTTATTTTATTATTTAGTACCTGTAACAAAACAAAAGAGTGAGAGACATGAAAAAAAACCACAGGGAATATTTTGTGTGAAGATGAAGACAAACACAAGACTGAGATAAACAGTAAGATAAAAAGATTGAAACACTATTTACAGCAACTTTATCATTCGGCAACGTGACTTTACGCAGAATGACGAGCATCACCATGACGATGAAAATGAAAATGTAAGAGACAGAATTTGCTCATTGAAACGATTGCAGTCGGGCCGCCCCGAGGATGCGAGATTTATCACACTACCCCCTTTATTTTCCTTTCACCTCACTTTTGAAATTGTCTTATGAATGGGGTTCGATGATGTTCAATAAAATATCATAGCTATGAACACTACATAATGAAAATTCAAAATCAATGGATTTCCAGGCCAAAATTAGATTGTACAGGATTTATTTTATTTAATTTATTTATTTATTATTTTATCTTTTTTTTTTGGAAAATTACGTACAGATTTTTCAAATTAAAAATGTTTACTATTTATGCAAAGAACAATATCAAGGACATGAGAGCACTAGAGTTTGGGATATTTTTTCTGAATGTTTCCGTGCTTAAATTTTTTACCATTGTTCTAAAAATTTTGCCACTGTAAGATTTTTATTTATTCTAACAAATCCCCTATTAAGGAATTTCCCGACTTTCGATAAGAATTCGGTAGGCGACTAGAGACGGTCGGCAGTGTGAAATTTGCATTTTTTCTTCCGAATTTAAAGTTCTACGTCATTGAAACTGAAAATAGACAGAAGTAACAAAGTCTTACCCACGGACGAGTGGAATTATCAAGAAATTATTTCAATAATTTCTTTTTATAAACATAAATTGACCAGCTCGTTTAATGAAAATTTTACGAACTACTACGCATTGCTTTTTTGTGAAAACATAACTTTGGTCATTTAAATATAACAATTATTTCTTCATTTTGATCACTTCTTCCCATTAATTATGACTGAATATAATTTAATCGAGGACCACACCTAAAGTAAATTCCGTCAACCATCAAGCATCACATTTTCGTCGTTTAACTCTGTGTCGTTCAAACTTAACTTCTCTCGGTACAGACAACGATTCTCACGTCTTTCAATTAAGCGTCGTTTAAGTGTAACTTTTGCCAGTACAGATAAAGATTCTCACATCATTCAAAAAGTTACTTTTGTCGGTACAGGCAACGATTCTCGTCTCACCTGGGGGCGGCCCGACAAAGCGACAACTCTAAGACACCTGCGGAACGAAAACGTTTAAACATCTGAAACACCAAACAGCAAAATAAAAACAACAACAACAACAACACTAGGCCACCCTCTGCCCGCAGATCCACCACAGAAATAAGAAAATACGGCGAAATGTTATGTAGACAGACGCAGCAGTCTTTACCTGTACACATCTTAAAAAGAATAATCTTTTTTTGTTTGTTTGTTTCTCAACTAGAATTACAACTATCCATTTATAGTCAGAAATCACAGTACTAGAGCCTGAAGGGGTTGCCCCTGGCGGACAGGAACTATGCTTCTTCGGCGTAGTACACCACCCTGGAATTCGTTCTGCTCACACCTGCACGGAGAGAACAAAGAACTAAGCACAACTTCATTTTTGAAAGAATTGTAACATTCTTTTAATATACAGTATTTGGTACACAACACAGTTTAAACATTTTATGGAAATAGTGTTAGGGGTTTAAATGGCACTTCTCTTGGTGTTTTTGGCTCGGTCATCGACAGGGTTCGTCGATATATATATATATATATATCATGATATATATCCCGATATTTATTGGGATTTTTGATATTTTCATTTATGTGAAGCATTCTGAAAATAGCATTATGCATCATATTTTTTGTCTAAACATTAGAATGTTAAATTTTCAATTGCGATTGAAAATTAAACTATAGTTTTTAAATACAGGGTTCATACTCAAATAGCCAAAAATATGTCCATGACTTCTCCAGGTAGATCTAAAGCAGAATTCCAAGTAAAAATATTTATTAGCAAATGCACTATTTGTACATAACATTTTATACATACCAATTAATTATATTAAACTCATATTTAAAAATTCCATAGATGCTCATGAAGATAACAAACTTAGACTATAGAATTTCTAGTCCATAGAATTTCAAAAGCAAAATTTTGTGACACAATACCGCCAAAAGTTAGCTTTTGTATTTGCATCCATCTTTTTAAATTTTTTTTTAATTTAAATTTTAGAAAGCTAATTTAGAACTGTAAAATATACAATATAAAGAATGAATTAAAACCAAAAAAAAAAAAAAAAAAAGAATGATCCCAGTGGGGACGAATTTAGCTTTTTAACACTATTATAACACTGCATAAAAAACAAATATTAAAAGAAATGCTGATGTAGGCACTTTTATGCCATGACAATATAATAATCACCATTATATAAAGAAAAAACCTATAAAGGAAAAGGAAGGCGAGTTAATTGAGGATCTGACATCACAACGAGCGTAGGTTCCCTCGAAGGGGCCCCTGGTAGGGGAAAAAATCCCGGACTTTTCCAGATTTTGTCAAAAATTTACGTTTTGCCTTGACTATTCCATGACTTTTGCAAAGGATATCAATTTCCATGACTTTTCCATGATTTCCAGGTGGAGTATGAAACCTGTAAATAAAATGCAAAAAGGAGTTAACAAAAACTGAAAATTGTGGAAGAAAATTAACTGAAAGGAAAAATCATTGCCTTTAGCAATGATTTTTTTAGCAAAAAAAAAAAAAAATCCCCATTCCCCATGTTTATGCTTGAAAATGAGCTTAGCTGTAGAACCATTGATTAGGTGGGACAATATTAAAACTCAACAGCCACTAAAAGCAAAGTTGTTTTACTTAGTTAATCAGCTGTTGACTGCTTCACCAACGATAGCACCATTAGAAAGAATTTTCTCTAGCCTCGGTATTGTGAGGGTGCGGTCTGAATTGTGCAACCAACCACAAACCAAGAAAGTGGACAAACTTGCATATTTATTTAAATCTTTGCACAAAAAGCAAAAAATTTCATTTCGTGTTAAAAGATTTAAAGAAATAAATCTTAACTTGAAATCTTGTTAAAAGTGCTTAAAAAAAGAAAATATTTTTATTATAATAATTACATATGTACAATTTTGTTTAGAATAACCTTTTATATAATGTGTAATATGTATTCAAATTTAAATAATCTGAAAATATTTATCGTCAGCAATAAGTTGACAGTTTTTAAAATATCGGATACATACATACCTGCCAACATTGAGGAAAAAATCCAGCAGATTGCAATACATCGCAATTTCGCATGTAATTTTCGCTGTTTATTTGGGGGAAATGAAGAGTTTTTACGATCACTTAAATTACAACAACCCACAAGTTCCTCATATGATATGTTTCCCAGCATAACTAACAAAATATTGTCCTCTAAAGTTATATAATCGATTTTATGATGTCTAAAACTAAGTTTCTTGAGTAAATGCATTTGTCAAAGAAATTAAATAGGATAATAACGTTGCTGAAGGGATTATTTTCCATAAAATTCCCTATTTATAGGGGATTATACCAAAATTTATGAAAACCCGGAGATTTTAAATACAAACTGGGAGACCAGTAGAGTTGGCAGGTATGTACATATCAAAATAGCGAGTATTTTTGAAAATATCATGATACTATTTACAAACCCTGAACGAACGCAATCGATAAACATGCAAAATTACAATTCTGATCATGCGTGTACAACATTCCACATGTACAACAATGAGAATTGTTGAACTAAATTTAAAAATAATTTGTGAGATAACTTAGTTGCATTTTTAAACTCATTTTATATTTATAATGGTTAATGAATAATTGACAAAATGAGATTTCCATGAAAATAAAAATGAATTATTTATTATTTCTTAATAAGGGACTTGGCACCTTTTGACAATTTTTTTTCGTACTTGAAACTTTTACCTATTTCATTGGTATATTATGAAGTGCTATCGTTCAACAAAATGATCTTCACGTGAAAAATCAAACTTCAACCAACAGAACATTTTAAAATTTAATTTTTTAAAAATAATTTAACGATTTTAAATTTCCTTCTTCTTTATTTCTCAAATTTTTTTTTACCAATTTTTTTAAAAGTACTTATTATAGTATGGTTTATAATTTTACTGATGGGTTTTGCTATTAATTAATTTTTGAGAAAAAAAATTTTTAAAGTTACATTGATGGTAGAACACCAAAATAAACGACTATTGTTACATTTGCATTTTTAATTTTTTTTGAAAATATATAGCAAAATCTATAACTAATTTTATCAAGAACACCATATTGAACACGCACAAAAAAATTCAAGTTGCTACATGAATATATGTAGAAGTTTTAGCATTTTAAGCACCACAATTTTGCGAAAAAACACAAACCGAGAAAACGCAGTTTAAAGAATTCAAAACCCTACTGAAACATCAGAAATATTTGAATTCTCTTACTTCTTAACAGCATTTATATCGGTTGTATCGCTTCAAAACTTCGCCCAGATATACTAGGAGAGTCAAACCACATTTTAAGCAAAAAAAAAAAAAATCGAAAAATCGATATTTTCATCGATTTTCTACATTTGAAAGGTGCCAAGTCCCCTTAACAGTTGCAATAAGAGGAAATGCCTGGAGAAATTTTTTAAATTTCCAGGAAAAAACCTAAATTTTCAAGAGTTTTCAAAAAAAAAAAAAAATTTAAAATTTCCCGGAGTTTTCAAGGATTTTCAGGAGGCGTATGAACCCTGAAGTATCCAGCCGTGAAATGTTCCCGATTCCATAAACAGTACAAACGGACTGTAAAAGTGGAAAAAGATTTTGAACCCATCTAATCCAGAAAACTAAGTTCGCACATTAGCAACATTGACTTCTTGTGTGGTGTTATAATTTTCAAATTAACCTATTTCGAGGTGGGGGATATTGAAGGAAGATGGGGGAAGGGACATCCTGCGTAGAGAAAATTTGAAATTTTAAACATCAAAAAAATATACTAACCTATTTCTCTTTCTATACATTGAAATTCTGAAAGAAAAAAGAAATTATTATTGTTACAATGATTGTACAATGATGTAACAAAACAACAAAAATAGAATTAAAAAAAAAAAACAACTAAGCCAATTGAACTTTTACAATATAAGCACAGTTAATACAAAGTCAGGGCTAGAACGCCGTTTATTAAGTTTGGTTTACTATTTAGTTACACTAAATATCTCATGCATATTACGAAGTTTTGGCAAAGAAGAAAATTTCACCTATTCACGAAAAATTTGAATGATAAAATTTATTCGGTTTAGTTAGACGCCACTTTTTGAAATTGCCAATAAGAACTCAAAAACCATTTAGAAAATAAATAAAATAAGGGACCAAACCATAAATGTCGCGCTTTTTTGCATATATTTCACCCCCCCCCCCTTTGTCACATGTCACACAATGTTGCATGCAGGGCCCAATTTACATTTTGAATCACTATAGACACAACTCATGTTTGGGGGCCCCTCACGCAACAAAAATTTTTTGAACATAACATTCAGTAAGTGTTTGTAAAATTTGCCAGTCACACCAAGATGTGGGAGCCCCCAGAGCGCAAAAACTAATTTGTTTTTCAAATGTCAAAGAGTCAGACTAACATTTGGGAGCCCCCGACTTGCAAAAAGATTCTGCTTTTAAATTACAAAATGTTTGAATAAAATCTAGGGGCCCCCAGTGCAAAATCAAATTTTTTTTTTTTCAAATTTCAAATTGTCAGACCAAAATTTGGCGGCCCCCCCAAAGTGAAAATTCCTCATGGTTTTAAAATAATTTAATAATACACATTTTCCGTGAAGCAACAGAACACTAACAGTTTGTTTTTGAAAGATGCTACTTTTAAATATTTTTCTAAGAAATTTTAAATTACAAAAAAAAAAAAAAAAACAATAATAATAACCAAAATTAGGGGACCCCCTCAAAGTGGGGGCCCTAGGCCCAGGCCCAAGGGTAAATAAGGCCCTATATATAAGTACAATATTTCTAACAATAATCAGGGGAGAGCATGATGTCCACCATTCCCCTTGTCGCAATTTCACGAGTCCCCTCCCCTCTCCCCCCCCATTTATGAATGATACCTTATTAAACTAGAACAACAAAATGCAAATTCGATTTAACACATGCTAAAATTATTTCGAACTTTTAAAATGATTTAAATATTTTCAGGATGCTGAAAGAGTGAGAGTTGAAATTACGACATGAAATTTTCGGCGAGAAGCACGTGTTCAATATTGGCAAGTTTCCAAGAAAAAAAAAAGGTGATTTGCTCATAATAAGAATTAGAAAAGGAAAATTCAATTTATCTTCAAGATGTTCATAAAAGTACTATTCCAATCTTCAAATAAATAGATAAAAATACATAAAATGTTTGCAGAAGGAAAATGAAGGAGTTAGTAAGGAAAGGAAGATCGATAGAACATTTTTTACTCTTCACTTTTACTGATTTTCACCTATGGGTCATTTCCATATCAAATCAACTTAAAAAAATTATTTTTGAACCTTTAAGATTCAGATTTTTATGTGTTTTTATTTATTTATTATACCTATCAAGAGGACAAGAAAAAACAAAATTTCAGATTTTTTGGGCTCTCAGTTTTTACTTAAAAAAAATCAAAAATTTCACCAAACTACGTATACCATTTTTAAACAGCTATATACCCAAAACTATTTGGCCTAAAGAGCTCCAATCAGTGTCACTTTCTTCTGTTTTTAATTGTGTTTAATTTGATATGCAACATAACTATTTAAAATTAAAATTTTTTATAAAAAATTTTAAATTTAGAAAACACCCCTTTTGATTTTTTTTTGAAAAAAATATATGTTTTAAAGACAGTAATTTATTAATGCCAAGTTACATAATGGTATGATAATGGGTTCCAATGGAAATCAATTTTTTTAATCCTCATGCCATGTGAAATTTGCCATTTTTTATAAAGATTTGAGTCAAAAGAATTAAATATATTAATGTCTATATATATACGTTTTTTTAGTTAAAAGGCGGAAATTCATAGAAGAATAAAAATGAAAACAGCTATTTCAGAATGGATGAAATAAATGAACTTCCAAAAGTGATATTCTTTTTATAAATCTATAATCCAGTCGATTATTTTCATTCCTGTTCAATCTTCAAATGAGTTAGACTTCATTTTTATTTGTTATTATTATTTTGTGTACACGCAATGTCACAAATGAGTATAAAGTAAGTTTCCTACATCTTTTATTCTTCTTTTTATTATCCACAGCTGAGTGATACATTAAATGCAACAAGCGATACATTTTTGAAAAAAGTTGATCCCATTCCTGCAACTGGGAGAGTTTATACTCTAAGTATAATTAGAAATGAGATTATCTTCACTTAGCTTGGAAAAGTACCTCTTAAAAATATCAGAAGTTCTGGATTTTTGCTCTTTTTATATTAATTGTCAAAAAATTCTGTTACTAATTCACCTGATCAGACAGGGATCGCTAGGGTTACTAATTCACGGATCGCTACCGTTCGCAAATAACGGTAAGTTATTTTACACACTGATCTCTCAATTGTTTAATTTCAAAGTATACCATGTATTAATATACCTACTTTATTGTCATTCAATGTAAAAACTAACATTTTTTTTTCAATTTGTTATTATTCTATATTAAACTTTCATGTTTGTAGTGCAAAAATTACCAAGTTTTGTAGTATGTAATTTTAACATAGAAAACAAGTAAATACACCAAATTTCATAAATAAATATAAAAAAATTAATAACAATGGAGCCCATTGTCATCTCATTATGAAACCTGGCGTATGCATAGTTATTTAATATCTTTAAAACATTTTGTTTTTGCTTTTTCAAAAATTTTAAAAGAGATATTTTTAAAATTTTGAAATTTTAATTGCCATAGCTGTGTTGTATATCACTTTAAAGATCATGGATAGCAGAAGAGATTGACACCAAATGGAGTTCTCTATGTCAAATAGTTTTCGATCTACAGCTGTTTAAAGATGTCAAAGTGTTGCCAATTTTTTAAAATATTGAAATTTCCTATAAAAAATTTAAATTTTCATAGCTGTGTTGTATCAGAGCCTCCATACTAAATGCCTTCCGATATGAGAGAAAAACGGCCGTGAAAAGTATAGCGCAGATAACCTGCTTATCAACTTAAATTTCTTTTAAGAAGTAGTTATGTTTCAAGCAAAATTATGGTGCATTGCATTGTGCCATGCTGCTCTTCAGATTCAAAAACTGAAAAAGATCAGTTTTCCTGAATTCCCTTCCAACGAAGGATTACAAACAAAGTGGATAACATCTTTGTCTAGACAAGGTAGGGTCAGGTGGGTAAAATGGGTCAATTTTAACTATTTTCATATTTAAAGTTTCATAGCAACAAAACCAGAAACATTTCCCATTTCTTTTCGATTGCATCTTAACATTGAACTCCTTTAGATCAATTTTATGCCATCTTCATATTTATTTTTTAATTATGAAATAGTTAAACTGAGCTTATGATGTTGTGACCTGATTTACACCATCGTGGGGTAAAATGGGTCATCATGCACAATAATGCTGAAAACAGTTATTTATTACTTTGAAATTGAAAAAAAAAGTAAGTAATATATTTAGCAACATTTTGAATTATATTTACATTAAAATTTTAAAATAATATTGTTCTAGATTGGTTCCCATAACACTTTAACAACATCACTTCTCTCTACCACATCAACATGATCTTTTTTAGGGAAAACATTAAAAAAAAAATTTTTTTTATTTCATTTCAATAAAATAAACAACGTACACTGATTAAATGTAGGAATCTTCTGCAGTGAGGTGCTTCAGAGTAAATTTTAAAACAATAATAGAATAGAACTAGCTAAGCCTAACCATGACCCATTTTACCCCATCAAGTAAACCTGGTGTAAAAAATTCAATGTTTACTTATTTTTTTTACATGCTCGGCAGTAATTGTTCTCCAAAATTTCTTTGTGCAGAAATCCTCTAAATTCGGTTTGTTATTTGATAAAATATAGAGATTTTCAGAAGTTGGTAAACCATGTGTTTAGCACACTATCATCCAAATATTACAAAAATATTTTTTTGTGTTGCCATATTTAAGAACCTAACTTTTTTCAGAATGAAAAATGTTTCCAACACATTGAAATGTGACATAAAAAATATTGGTTTAAAAATTTCAATTTCAAGTTCTATTATTTTGAGCTTTTTCTCAAGTGACCCATTTTACCCCATCCTACCCTAATTATTATTTTTCTTACTCTAATATGTTTTATGAAACTTTAAATGTTTATTATTTTCGAGTCGCTGCCGTTTTATTCTTTTAACATGCTTTATTTTCGATATCACAGATCATGTTTCGTTTCCGTATATTAGAAACGTTCACGTTTCCTAATTTTTTTAGCCAAAATCAAAAAATATGATGGTTGTACACATTCAAATGAACACTTCAACTTTATACCACTCTATAATTTCTTGGCTGATTTAATTAATGGAATCAGTGCTACTATTTCCTATTTTAGAGTGGATATGTCATAAATGCTTTTATTAAAGAATAAAAATACGTTAAGAATTTCAATTTTTTAGTAATAAGAGAGAATGTTTGCAATTGGATGGTACTACTTGATTTTTTGGCGATTTTTTTTTTTTTTTTGATGCCAAAATGTGATTAGTAAGATGTCCACTCAGTGGCGTACGCAAGGGGGGTTTAGAGGTTTAAACCCCCCTTGAGCCCTAAATAATAGTGCTTTATTACATACTCGAATTTCTTTTAGTAGTTTTAGAACATTAAGAACCCCCCTTAAAAAAATTCTGCGTATGCCACTGTGTCCGCTGCCTAACCATAAATAAAATTGTATCGCCAAAATATTACGCCAAACTAAGGGGTATCCGATTCTACACCAAAGCGGTAATTAGTTCAATTTAATTTAAATTCAAGTTCTGGTCGCGGTTGATCGCCAGGCTTAACGGTGTTGCAAAGCTGCAAATATAGGAATGGCGCCAAGCAAAAATCGCCAATTTTGCAAAGGGGGCCCCCGAAAGTAAATTTTTACCCAAAAGATCATGTAGTATGAATTAAACTAATTCCAAGAGAAAGATTACTAATTTTTTTGATAGAATAACCTGCAAAGTGAAAAAATAAGGATTCCAATTCTTTTTATAACTTGAATCACTAGAAAAATATTTTGTATGAGAACAAGACTAACGTATTGTGCCGTCTTCAATAAATTCATTAAATGACAAGTCAAAATTGGCTTTTTGGAAGATTTTGTTTAATGATATGTTTAAAATTAAATAGTTTATGTCATTTAAACACTCAGTTCATTAATCTTTCCTATATGTATCTACTTATAAAAACAGTATTATGAGCAGGGAACTAGCGCCCTCTATACAAAAAGTTTCGGCCAAAATGTGTACGGATTTAAAGCGCTATCGGAGGGCATTTAGTATAGGAGGCTCTGGTTGTATATCACTTTAAAGATCACGGATAGCAGAAGAGATCGACACCAAATGGAGTTCTCTATGTCAAATAGTTTTCGATCTACAGCTGTTTACAGATGTCATAGTGTTGCCAATTTTTTTAAATTTTTGATTTTTTAAAATTTAATAAATCAAAAACTAATGGCCCAAAATATATGAAATTCTGGTTTTTCTTGATCATTTGACTGTTTCTACCACTCTACCAAAATTTACCAATTTCTGAGATGTCATGCTTTATTGGAAACAGGGTTCGTGATTTTTTTGATTTTTTTAAAAAGACCTTAAATATTTTGGATATTCATTATGTTACATTCATATAAACAATATGGCATGTTAATCAATGTGCAAAAACACCATTTAAACTATTTTCACAGCAATAAAAAAAATTTATAACAATAATGATAAACAAATTTTAATGAGAATGCATGACTCGAGTGAAACAACCCTACCAGGAATAATAGTACACTCAGAAGTACAGAGAAAATCAACAAATTAATCTGAATTATTTTGCTGTTGAAAGCTAGAAAAAGTAACAATTGTGTGTACTTCATTTTTACATTGAGTGTACTCTAATCATTTCTCAATTTTATAAATGAAAAAGCCTGAAATATTTTTACTCATTTAGTAAAATTATATGCTCACACCATTACAAAAAACTGAAACTTTTTGTTCTAATCAAGTATCTTTACTGAAAACTTCTATGATAAAAATTTTAGAAGGGAAAACCTCAAGTAAAAAGGGGACATGGATGAAACTTTAAGGATACATATTCTAAATTTGATCAATTGTTGTTTTAAACACTATCATTCTGAATTATTTATTATTTGTCATTTATTAAATTGATTTAAAATACTATTTTTAAGATAAAAAAACACAGAATGGTTCATGATTATAATGAATTCTAATTTGAATGATTGGATGAATGATGCTTTGCTGTTAACATGCTTGAAGAATAAGAGTAATATTGCAAAATTGAAAAAATAGTAATTAGTTCTTAACTTATGAAATATGTTATACACACAGATGGATGGACCTAGGAAGTTTTGTTTCAAACAGTGGTTGTCATTGCAACATATTTCATTTTTACAACACTTTCTAACATCGTAAAACCAATGATTTTTTTTGAAAAAAAAATCACTTGATTTGAATCAATGTTTTTTTTTAAAAAATCACTAGATTTAAATCTTGATTTAAATCAACGAACCCTGATTGGAAAACAAAAATTGCATCGCACTTACAGAAAAAATACGAAAACATTTGAAGGGAGAGAACCATTTGTTAATCTAATCAAATTTTAGTTTAGCATTAAAGGAAACAAGGGCCTCCTGATCCATAGTCTGTGCAATTAAGATCGGCATGTTTCCGTGCTAGAAACTTTTCCCCCACTTGGTTTGGGGAACATGATAAGTCCGTTTGTTGTTTTAGTTATAATAATAATAGACAGATTAAAATAGAATTTATTTCTCAAAGACAAAAGGTAGAGTGCGTCAGATATAGTATTCTAATATTTTGAAGTGTTTCAGAAAGCTATTGTATACCTAATTTATTGTATTCTATATTCTGTTAATGTTAAAATTATGTCTAAACATTCTAGATCCCATTTATCAGAAATTTAATTGCATTTACTTAGTATGGAAAATGAATAAATGGAAAATAAATCCTTTCTTATTACTTTTTCTCAATTATTTGAACATTTTGAATCGGAGGTGTAGTGAAGCCATTGCCTTAACAGCGGTGAAAAAACAAAAGTCTGGCTCTGTTATCTTTCTCGCAGTTGCCATGGGGACGAAGCAGGAGACCTTTTCTAATTACACAGACTATAGACACGAGCAGAGTTTGTGCGGGACGGTGGAAACGACGGCTCCGAACGCTCGAGACGGGGAAAACGGGGCTCGGGCCGCAGGGGAAGGAAGGGGAAAAGAGAGGAAAAAAGGGGAAACTCACCTTTCCCAAAGAAGCTGGCTATTTCTGAAAGATTAAATTTCTTAATGTTCACTTTAGTCTCGGTGTAACACAGATTCCTGCCGGTCCCGTAACACACGGTCCTACAGTGACTAGAGGGATCGGTGCTGTGAGTCCGAGGGTCCGCCTCCCTGTTCCGGGGCGGCGCCATCCTGAGCACTTCCTCGATCCCAAAACCGAAGGACACGTCGCACGCCCCGGGCGGCACGTCGTCCATGATGACGGGCGGCATGTCGCCGCCCTTCAGTCTGTGGCGGTGCGAGCAGCCGCTCTTTTTCTGCACGCAGGAGCACGCGTGCTTGCCGTCCTCTGTCCTTTTGCACTCCTTGGCCAAGCACGGCTCCGTCTGCGTGTTGATCTCCCTCGTGGACTTGGACGACGACCGCACTCGCATTTCGGGGCGCTCGTCCGGCCGCAGCTTCGCCGGGGTGTCCACGCCGTTGCACTGGGTCGCCGCCTGCGAGCTGAAGTTCGCCACGCAGGAGGGAGAGGCGTTGAGCTTGGAGATGGGCATCCTGGCGATGTCCGCGTAGGAGGCCTGGGGCGTCGACGAGGAGGAGGAGGGCGTGGTGTGCGGGTGCGGCTGCTTCGGGTGGGGCACGGAGCCCCGCACCGGGA
The DNA here is from genome assembly GCA_038502835.1 of Octonoba sinensis. Lineage (NCBI taxonomy): Eukaryota > Metazoa > Arthropoda > Arachnida > Araneae > Uloboridae > Octonoba > Octonoba sinensis. Next base: position 180,464,129 of record CM076599.1, read on the forward strand.
GAGAGTGCACGCTGTCCAGGTCGGAGTTGTCCGCGGAGGAGTGGTCCGAGTGGGGCACGCTGCTGGTCGACTTGCGACGGGAGTCCTGCTTGCCGCACTGGCTCTCGGCCAGCGGGAGCATGATGCCCTTCTTGCACTGCGTCTGGCTCATGCGCCACCGGTAGGAGTCCGAGCGCTTGCCCTGGTGTTTTTTCCGCTGCTTCTTCTTCACGATCAAGAAGCCGGACTCTTCCACGGTCTGGGAGGACACGTCCGCCGTCGAGTAGAAGTCCGCGGCGAAGCCGGACAGTTCGGGAGAGGAGCGCCTGGGTGCGGGACTGCCCGTCCCGGACTCCTCGGTACTGCTGGAGTCCTTGCCTCCCTCTGCCTCCGCGTTAGCGTCGACTTCGAAGGGCCGCGCCGCATCGTCGTCGGAGCCGGACACGAGGTTCTCCGTGGAGCCGGTCTTCTTCTTGAGCGCCGCGTTCTTCTTGCCGAGGGACTTCTTCTTGTCGGCGATGGCTTTGCCCTTCTTGTCGGAGGAGTTGATGAACTTGAGGAGGGCGTCGATGTCCTCCTGTCCCCGGTGGCCCTCGATGCTCTCGGACAGCACGCCCTTGTCGGCCGTGTTGCGCAGCCGCTTGTTCTTCCGGTTCTTGCCCTCGGAGAGGAGGCCGCCGGCGCCGCCTCCGTAGTCGATGAGGGAGGAGGACACCAGGGAGGCGATGTTGGCGTTCTGGCGAGACTTGGAGAAGGGGTTGCCGTTCACGTCCGTGTTCAGCAGCTGCTTGTCGTCTGCAATGCAAAACACAGTCAGCACAGTACAGCACATCCAGCACCACATGGGAAGCCGTACAACCCATCAATGACCAGCAAAAATGACAAACTACAAACATACATCAATGTGGGCAATATATATATAACATCAGGGTTCCCACTGCCCCAGCAGATTTAAAATTAGTGCCTTTATATGGCATTTTTCAGGCCAATTTATAACTACATATAGGGCCACTTAAGGTACTAATACAGAATAATACATGTAAAAAAATAAAGATTCAGTATACACTTAGATAAAGCTTACACAGATATAATTCACAATCCCCTTTTCACACATATTTAATTACCACAGAGAAGATTACAAATGATTTCATTTAAAATATCACTTCACTTTTACTACTTTTATTTTTGCATTGATTGTAAATGACACAAGAAAGAAAAAATAGCAGTGGTTTTTAGCAAGTTGCTAGTAGCACTCTTAGAGCGAATTAAATTGAAATAATTTAGCTATTATTATTAATGAGCATCAGAAAAATATTTTAAATGTTTTCTTTAAATTTCACTTATTACGGAAAAGCTTACCCAGAAATAAAAAGAGCTTTAATGAATTTTTTTTTACTAAATATACAAATAATTGATAAACATAAAAATTCAAAATAATCAATGGGTAACCTGCCCTTTCAAAAAAAACGAGTATAACCGAGAAGATTTGGAAAAAAATAGAATTATTGCAGGGTTGCCAAGTGCTCCGGAATTCGCGGAGCAGCTCCGCACGAGTGTGAAAAATCCGCAACTCCGCACGTTATATTAATTGCCCCGGAAATCTATCTGCATCCGTTGTAAAGCAAAAATGCCACAAGAAATCAAAAATATTGTCTAAAGAGTAAAAATTTTCAAAGTTATTTATTTATTCGTATTTTTTATTCGAAACAATATTCTTCAACTACTTTCGTTTAACGGCGCCAGTGAAAAATTCCCTACGATTGCCTGGATAACGACTTTTCCCCTACGTGAATTTCCCTTCAGAAAGGAGTAAAATCACCCTCGCGTACCTTCACGACGCGAATCTTTTCAGCAAATAGGAAGACAGTAGCAGTAGAATGACGTCAGATTCTGAAGAAAAGCAGCCAATGATATTTATACAGAAGTAAGGTTGTTTCCTGCAACTAGCCATTTTTGTTTTGTAGTTGTGTTTGCGCTGTAGTGAGTGTGAGTGTGTTTACCGGCTTTGCTTCGCACGTGCTGTTTTGCAAATTCATATTGTATGGTATTTGATATTAGTTTTACGATTTTTTAATTTTTGCTTTCCGAAAATGGATCGCAAGCGATCTCATAATCAAACATTTAAATCGGAATATGAAAATGCATGGCCGGTCTTAAAACGGTCCAAGTTATCGGATACACATGCACATTGTAGTGTTTGCAATACTGATTTTAAAATTGCTCATGGCGGAAAAAGTGATTGCACGTCGAAGGATCCCGGCATTTGACTAATGCTAAATTGAAAGCGGACAGTCAGAACTAGACAACTATGTTTAATAAGCAGGCTGGATGTGATTCATCATCGATGGCAGTGACTAAAGCAGAGGCTTTATTTACGAAATTTCTTGTGGAACACAATTGTTCTTTATCTATATCGGATCATTTTACTAAATTGATCAAAGAAATGTGCCCAGACTCTCAAATAGCAAAAAATTATTCCTGCGCTCGTACTAAAACTACAAGCATTGTAAAGAGTTTCGCAAAAACATCTCGAGAAGAGATAATTGATAATCTTAAAGTTAATAAATTTTCCTTGGCTACCGACGGTAGCAATACAACTACATCGCAGAAAATATATCCCCTTGTAGTGACTTTTAGAGATGAAAATTTGAAGAAGATTGTTACATCTGTTTTGTCCTTGCCTCAATTAGAAATAGATTCAACAGGCAAAAATATCTTTGAACTCTTGGACAGCGAGCTTAAAAAACTTGGCCTCTCCTGGGAAAACTGTGTTGCATTTTGTGCAGACAATGCATCTGTCATGCTGGGACATTACAAAGGGGTGAGTTCATTTGTGATTAAAGAAAATGATAACGTTTTTGTTCATGGCTGTGCGTGTCATTTGATACATTTAGCTGCACAGCATGCTGCACGTGAAATAAAGGGATTTGACATTGAAGATTTTTTAGTGAATGTCTATTATTATTTGAAAAAAAGCAGTAAAAGATTGCAACTTCTTAAAATGTGCCAGGAACTCACAGAAGTGGAAAACCGCAAAATATGGGTCTACACGTTGGCTATCAATGGGAGCTGTAATCACTCGTTTTTTAGAGCAATGGGAAGCTTTAAAAAAGTTTTTTTTGCGAAGAAGAAGAGGGAAGTTCATCCACTTTTGTTAGATTAAAAGAGCAGTTTGAGGATCCAATGACAAAACTGTACTTGTTATTTCTGCATTCTATTATACCAGTGTTTAACAAGATTAATTGCTTATTTCAGAACGAAGCTCCAATGGTGCATGTTTTTTACAGTAGCATTGAAAATTTTTTTAAGGAACTTTTGGCACGCTTTATTAATCCCACTCCATTTTTATCCATTGAAGTTTTTTTCGAAATAGATTTTTCAAATAAAAAATTTCAAAAGAGTGATGAAAATCTTGTAATCGGCGCTGAAACTCGCCAGCTACTTAATAGTGTAAGAGAAGAGCAAAAGAAAAAATTTTATGTGAATGTTCGCAACTATTTTAAAAAGGCATGCTCTTATGTATTAAAAAAGTTTCCATACAATGAAGGAATATTTCAACATGCTGAGATTGCGGATGTTAGAAAGAGGGCTTCAGCCAAACTTTCTTCTTTACACTTCTTTTTTGATTTTTTTTGGCTATCAATTTCAGGAGAGAGACTCTATTGAAGGTGAATTTTTACTTTATCAAATTGATGCTCTCACAGATGATATCATCAGTTCTAAAAGAATTGATGAAGCATGGTTTAAGATAGGAGACATTTTAGATGAAAATGGTTCGACTAAATATAAACTTTTGCCTAAGTTCATCCACAATATTTTATTGATACCTCATAGCAATGCTGCTTGTGAAAGGGTTTTTAGCTTAATAAGAAACAATGTCACTGATAATCGAAATAATTTAAAAATAGAAACGCTGGAGGCTATAATTATTGAGAAATGTAAGCCTACCCGTAATGTATGCTATGAAACCAAGTTTTCTGCAGAAGAACTTTCAAAAGTGAAAAAAGCAACACAATTAGCTCTCAGATCTTAACTTTTTTTTTATCTCTCTCAGGTTGTATTTTGAAACAGCATTCAGTAATTTTTGATGAAAATTTGTTCATTAAAAAAAACTTAATTTATGATAATCTAGTATTTAAATTTTGTGTCACCTGCAACTATGTATTTTACTTAATTTTGAAAACTGCACTTAACAAAATGTTTGTTATTTTTGCTTCTACCTATTGCGCATTTTAGCAATTAAATGTCTTAGTAAAATTTATATTTATTTTACACGTTGCTCCTGAAGAACTTCAAAAACTCCTCATATTTTAAGTTATTGCTCCTCAGGTCACTGAAAAACAGTTGGCAACCCTGTTATTGGGTAAGATTAGTTTAATTGGGAATCATATGGGTCGATTTTTTAATCAATTTTACCAATTACTGTGATTTACATTTAAGATTCAAACATTGTACAATATGGTGTATTTTTATTCACAGAATTCAAGCAAAAAAAAAATAGGGCCTTTGATTACTTCTTAGGCTTTTTATCTACTAAATATGGCCTTTAGAGGGGCCCTTTAAACCAATCCCAAAAATAGGACCCTTTTATGTCCCATGGGAACACTATATATATGGATTATACAGGATTTTTCATAGTTTCCTTTTACGGGAATTCTCCATCCGAAACAAATAGAGTTTCTAAGATGTCACCGTCACACTACACAAATACAAGTTCATCAGCTATTTTTCTAAAATAGCCACTTTTTTAGAAAAATAGTGGCTAATTTGGCAAAAATATTTGCTTTTTAAGCATTTCTTGCAGAAGTAGTCGGTAGATGTCGATTTTAGCAGCAAGTTGTTGCATTTTAGTAGCCAGTAGGAGCCCTGTACCCGATATTGCTGTACTAAAATGATTTGTAGGTTTTATTTATTTTTATTTTTCTTATTGATTTAAAGGAAATAAAATTAAAAAGTGGCAAAATAACCAATAAATGCTATTTTAACCAATTTTTTAATAAATTAAAATTAACTTTTTAAACTGAATTTCTAAAAGGAAGCTGATAGCAGCAGGGCCCGATTTACATTTTGAATCACTATAGGCACAACTCATGTTTGGGGGCCCCTCATGCAACAAAGTTTTTTTAAACATAACATTCAGTACGTGTTTGTAAAACGTGCCAGTCACACCAAAATTTGGGGGCCCCCAAAGCACAAAAACTAATTTGTTTTTCAAATGTCAAAGACTCAGACTAACATTTGGGAGCCCCCAATGGGCAAAATGATTTCGTTTTAAAATTACAAAATGTTTGAATAAAATATGGGGGCCTCCAAAGTGCAAAATCGATTTTGTTTTTTCAAATTTCAAATTGTCAGACCAAGATTTGGGGGCCCCCAAAGTGAAAATTCCTTGTGGTTTTAAAATAATTTAATAATACACATTTTCTGTGAAGCAACAGAACACTAACAGTTTGATTTTGAAAAATGCTATTTTTAAATATTTTTCTAAAAATTTTAAATTACAAAAAAAAATAATAACCAAAATTAGGGGGGCCCTAGGCCCGGGCCTATTGGTACATAAGGCCCTGGGTAGCAGTATTAATAATACAGAGTTGCTTTTCAGATGATTTCAGGACTCACACGCAAAGAGCAAGATGAAAAAAATTCACATTTTGGCACCTTCAGATGCCTATAGGCTGGAACCTAGTGATGATACAAACCAGGGAGTGGTCTCATTTTAAAGCTGTTGAATGGGGCTTTAATAGGATATGCCACAAGATAAGGGTTACAATTTTTAAAAAATTACCAAAAATGGTGTGTAATGTCTAAATACATATAGCAAAATTCTATCATGGGATCAGGAGATACAAAGCTTAAGAAATATACATGTTTTGTAAATAATGTACCAAATTAGAAATATTTTATTTTTTAATGACTCATTTTGCTATGCAGTGTACAGGACTAGGGATGTAACAAATATTCGGCCACTATTCGGTATTCGGCTTGGCCGAATAGTCATTTCATCACCCAGCCGAATATTCGGCCTGGCCGAATACTGGGTAAGGTCAAATTTGGCCTGGCCGAATATTGATGGACTATTCGGCCGAATAGTTCTGCTGCAGTAAAAAAATAAAGAAATTAGTAGATTTTAAACATTTAAAATTGTATTATAATTATTGCAAATGAATACATTAGTCCACTATACTTTTAAGAAATAAAAATAATTTAGATTAAACTACTTTTTTTAAAATCTTGTTTTACGCTTGACGGAGCAAAAACACATTTTAAAGTTGTAATATTGTATTTTATATTTAGCATTTGCTCCCAAAAGCTGCCAATAGTTAATTATAATAGATAATATGATAAATTCATTTTGTTGCTATTAACAAAGTGGAAGCCAGACTTTGTTTGGGTAGACTGATTTATTGTGAATATTGGGTTAGAGAGAAATGTGAAAAGCCCAGAATATATCATGAATATTTAGATAGCGCAAGTTATTGGGATTTTTGAAAATAAAAATATATTCCAGTTAAGTGTATAAAATTTTAATAGATCTTTTAAAAATAGGTGTGTAAAAAACAGGGCTGGGTTTTTGCCGGCAGAAACTAGTTTCTGCCATGCCAGTGGCAGAAAGTGGTTATAACCGGTTTTAACCGGCAATAACTGGCACAAACATATTTTGGGACATTATCTGAGAATTTTTTAGTAGTATTAAATTTCCAAAGTACATTTTATTCATAATAAATAAAAAATGTTGGGGATAGTTTTTATTAAAAAATAAATTTGTATTAGAAAAATAAGTACAAGTAAAAATGAAGATTTTCTAAATTTAGTAATTTTTGCATCCGCAATAATGGCATTGCCAGCAAAGAAATGCTGGCCTGGGAAGAATATTTTAAAGCTTTTCTTTCATTCAGAACAAATTAAGAAACAGTCTGGGTTCAGAAAGGTTAGCAAAATTAGTCTTATGCTATGAAATGCTCCGTGTAAAAAGTGACAGTATATTTGAGTTCGAGTGGTAATTTTGTAAAATAATTGTAAGAAGTATTTCATTAAAAAATATATCTCGGGTATTTTATGTGCTTCAATTATTTAGTGATATATTTCCTCAAGAACCATTTCTATTTGGACATAAAAGATACCTTAAAATTATTGCCATTGCATTGTAGTATTATTTATTTAAAAATACTCTGAAAAGTGATTTGTTAAAATATCATAGAATTTTTGTAATTTTTTTACCTTTAAATAGAAATTCAACTATAAACAACAATATTTATAGTTAAACTTGTACAGCATTAGATTACCATTATGACTTTTTTTTTCAAGTGAAAGAAAATTAGTATTATATAAACAAAGTATATTTATATGATCATTTTGAAACTTTACTACTTTGAATAATACTCATTATCTTAAGTTTTAATTTTTAACCTTAATTGCTTACGTATCAAAAACATGTGTTAATTATGAATCGCGGATTAAAGTTCTTATTTTAGTATTATTTCTTAGTTTCTGCCATGCTGGTTTAAACCGGTTATAACCACTGGTTTTAACCACCCCGGCAGAAACTTCCCAGCCCTGGTAAAAAACCCCATAAAATAAAAATATTAACTTTTATAACTTTTAAAATATCTTCATAAAACAGTATTGAGCAAGGTAAAAGTTCAATAAGCACTAGTATTTCTTTCATTGCGATGAAATAATTAGTAAAATAAGGCTAATGCTTACTACCGTAAAAACCTGTCATTTCTATTTTGCTTGTGGGTGACATTCTTTGTTTTATTACATTCAAAACAATAGTGAAAATAGATTAATTTTAAATAGTTCTAAATTCTTAACAAACAGAATTAAATCTTGCATCATAGATTGTGTGCAATTGGTGTTTGACTTTGTGAATAATTTTAAATTTGCCAAATACTTTCGATTACATAGATTTTCTAGAAATTTTAATATTCGGCCGCCGAACATTCGGCAAAATCACTATTCGTTACATCCCTATACAGGACACTATTAAATTAATAAAAAGCAACAATTACTTTATAGTACCATGTTCGGAAACCTCTCTTTAAAAGAAAACAAGCTGATTGGCTACAAGTAGAGGGAATTCCCCTTTTACTCGGATAAAAATGGATTTCACTAAGGGGGGAAATTTTCCTCAGGGAAGTGTATAGAGTTTTCAAAGAACAAAACCCACTTTCGTAAAAGTGGGATTTTCTAAGTTTGCAGAACTTAGGCCTAAAAATTATGTGCAAAAAATTGAAAATGAAGTCAAACAGAGCAAAGTATATAAATTAATATTTAATTATAATTCAATGTATACTAAAACAAAGGAACATTGTGATTAAACAAAAACAGTGCTGCATCTTGCTATTATTAACAGCCTTCTTTTTTATATTTTTAGCGTATTTAAATTGTATTGGGGTTTTTGACGGTTTAAACGCCAAAAACTAGTTTTTAACGACTAAAACCCAACCCCGTTTCTGAGATATACCAAGGGAAATCTTCTGGAATGTGAAGTGGCCGTCATTTGTGACTTTTCGGAGAATGATCCGATCATTTCGCCAGATGAGGCACAATCCTATCATTGGTCGAATACTCGGGCAACCCTTCACCCTTTTGCGGTGCATTTTAAAGAGAAAGAAGTCAAAACATTTAAATTTTGTAATAATATCAGACTGCCTCAACCACAACACTACAGCCGTCTACCTGTTCCAGACAAGGTCGATGGAATATCCAGGGCCTTATTTACCATTAAGCCCGGGCCTGGGGCCCCCACTTTGAGGGGGGCCCCTAATTTTTGTTATTATTAGTTTTTGTAAGTTAAAATGTTTTAGAATAAATATTTAAAAATAGCATCTTTCAAAAAATCAAACTGTTAGTGTTCTGTTGCTTCACAGAAAATGTGTATTATTAAATTATTTTAAAACCACAAGGAATTTTCACTTTGAGGGCCCCCAAATTTTATTCAGACATATTGTAATTTAAAAACAAAATCATTTTATATTCCTCTATCCTTCAGGTCCATCATATATCCCACACTACCTCGATTAAAGCCTCTATGAACTCATTTGTTATAACCCTTAACGTTACTAATACTATTGGATTTTTAATGGTAAGTGTCTATGCGGCCTTCCTCCATCAAGAAAACATTAGATTATTCAATACTATTTTTATTATCTTACGGTGGTAACAGAATCCAAAGAAAAGAATCCTGGATTTTATAGTTGTAGTTTTGATAGTTACACGCAGACGTGCCAACCAACCAGAATTGAAATGCAGGAGGTTTCCGATCAAGAATTTAGGAGAATTCAGGGGGCAATAAAAAATCAGAATTTAACACTTTTCACTGTAATTGTTGTTGAGGGGTCCAGGGTGTCTTAAACTTCAAAATTTTCGATTTTTCCAAAAAAATATATGTTATTCCCTGATTAATGCTCAGTATTTTGATACCAAACTTTTTTTTGCGAAAACCCAAAATTTCCGAAGTTATAGCTAAAAACCTAAAGCGACTATTCGTAAATCATAATTTAAAGGGACATTGACACGCCCCCTTTTGTTTACCTTTTTTAGATTCGAGTTTTTTCTTCATTTGTCTATTAGCAAAGCCTTTATTGGCATTATAAAACACCATACTTAGTTAGTAGCAGCTAAACTACTCAACTTTTCATTCCTTCTACTCTCTGTTTGTTTACAACGTGGTTTTTTGAGCGCTGAACATCAAATTGAGTATCTTTAGTGTATTATTTCTGGTTTTTAGCCTTCTTAGCGTATTGTTGCTGTTTTTAGTTGCCGATTTTTATTGCTGATTAATATGCCTCCAAAGAGAGCTTCTGGTCGAAGACCTAAGAAGAAGAAGTTTCAGGGAAATCAGTTTAAGAAAGTTTGTAAATCGGAAAATTCAATTTCTCAGATTTTTTCTGACAGTGATGCACAATCTGAGAACAGAAGTTCGATGAGCAAAAAAATTCAATGCAACGAAGAAAATTTGCAGAATAATTTGAGAAAAAGTGACAATCACTTTCAAGGTTATAGAATTATCGATTTGGCACTGTTCTCGTCCAAATTATCAGAAATAGCTTGTTGCAATGTGTGTCATAGCCACTTAACCCTTACCGAAAAATCAACTCGTGAGCTATCATCCCATTTTCAGATCAGCTGTTCGAGTTGCGAAAACAAAACTACGTTTCCTTCCTGTAATATGCTTGGAGAAAAGCGTAACATTCCGGAGATAAACAGAAGATCCGTGCTTGCCATGAGAAGTATTGGGGCTGGCTTAAGTTCTTTAGAGACATTTTGTTCAGTTATGAGTCTCCCCAAACCTATCGACAGAAAAAGTTACGATACAATCAACTGCAAAATTGCAAAGGCAATAAAAGAAGAAGCAGAGCAAAGTATGAGGGATTCGGTAGTTGAAGAAAACAAACTGAATGGAAGTACTAACTGTATTACTGTAAGTGGAGATGGGACCTGGAAGATCCGCGGACAATCATCCCTTATTGGCGTGTGCACCTTGATTGGCGGTGAGATGGGGAAAGTTGGCGCAGCTGAAGTGCTTTCTTCGTTCTGCAAAAGTTGAAGCTCGTATAAAGGTCCAAAGCTAGGTCCAAAATACCAGAAGTGGCTTTGTCGCCAGAAACCCTTCTGTCGCAGGAACCACTATGGCTCTGCGAAAGGTCGAAGGAATGTTGAAACTCTTCGGGCGGTCAGAAGCAGAACATGGTGTGAAATACACTGAATATATTGGAGATGGGGATTGTAAAACTTTCAAAGCCATTTCTGAAAAAATGCCGTACGGAGATGTGAAAGTTGAAAAAATTGAATGTGTAGGCTATGTTCCAAAAAGACTTGGTTCCAGACTACGAAATTTGAATAAGAAGGAGAAACTTTCAGATGGGAAAACAATTGGCGGGAAAGGTCGACTGACAGATGACCTCATATAAAACTTGACCAAATATTATGGAAATGCCATTCGAGGGAATCCAGAGAGCATTAAATCTATGCGAACTGCTATCTGGGCAATTTGGAACCACTATGCCAGTACGGATGCTCAGCCAATGCACTATTTCTGCCCAAATGGTCCAAACACTTGGTGCAAATTCAATTTGGCGTCAAAAAGTAATGCAAAATTTAAACATAAAAATACTGTCGCAAGAGCTGTAATGGATAGAATAAAACCAATATTTGCAGATTTGTCCGACCCTAAGTTGCTTAAGAGGTGTTTAGGAGGCAGGACTCAAAACTCAAACGAATCCTTAAATTCGCTAATCTGGAAGTATTGCCCAAAAGTTACTAGTTCAGGGGTGAAAATTGCAGAGATAGCAACTTAATTTGCTATATGCATATTTAATAATGGAATGCAAAGCATGTTAAGAATTCTCAGTCATTATCTCCTGCTTAACTCTAGCAAAAGGCGATATTGCTAGAGTAGCGACAGCGGAAAAACGTGCACTTGCAGTAACACAAGAAGCCCGCAGAGCCAAAAGAATGAGAAAACTTAAGGAAAATAAGACTAATTAGTTAAAAGAAGGAAAAACATACGTTGCAGGAGGATTTTGAATAAGTTCACTTTAATTTTATCTCATGCATTTCAAAAAAGCAACTTTAAATTCTTTTTTTTTAAATTACATCTTTTATCTCATGCACAATATTTTCTCATATAATACATGTATTGTCTAAAAATTGAGCATAATTATTCCTTATGCACTATTTAATGATTTATACAACAGTATGAACCAATTAATTACTTTTTTAAAATTGTTATTTTGTTTTTAGACGTTAACGTCTCACATTGAACAGAGTCGTTAATATTATTGCGAGCTGAAACAATTGCAATAATTTTTAAAAAAAATAATTTTCTTGTTGTTTTTTTTTTATTAAAATGGCATTTACTTTGTCAAAGAAAGAGAGACGTACATTTTAGAGATGTTTTGAGTAAGTTCAGTTTTGTTTTTATTCATGTATTACAAAAAAGCAACTTTAAACGCTTTTATCTCTGAATGCATTTTCTGACCTTTCGCGCACAATATTTTCAAAACTAATGCAGATATTGTCTAAAAATTTTACGGGATTATGCATTATACTGTAGTTACTAATGTATACCTCAGTATGAACCAAAATACCATTATTATTATTTTTTAAAAATAATAATGCTTTAAATTTTTAATAAAATCGTTACATGTTTTAGGTTGCAATGCATTAAAAATATTTTTTTTTTATTTAATTGGTATAAAAGCAGGTATACATCTTAGAATAAGTCTTCAACATTGTTTTAACAGTGAAATTGAAGTCCTAACAGCTTTTATTAAGTCACAATCATGCGCGCAGTGGGATACTCCGTTATAAATTTGTTTACTATTTGGCCTAACTTTATTGCTGTTTTACAAAATAATTACTATAAGTTTAAAATTAGTGTTAAGTTCCCTAAAAAAAATCCAACTTTTTAGAACATACTGCCAAAAAATTAAGCACTTTGAAATATTTATGTGCAGCACATTAGCAATCGAAATGTTATCTGCATTGTGTTGTTCACGACACCGTTAAGACACCCTACACCCCTTGATATACTTCCCTAATTTAAATTTCAAATACAGGTAAAACAGCATAATGCAGTTCAAGATATATTTAAGGGTGATTTTAGGTAAGTTCATCAAAAGATGTCTGAACTTTTTAAGAGTAAAATGGGGAGGGGAGAGGCTTGTCGTTTTCATTACTTTTATGAAAAGGTGTTATACATTTCTTAGCCCTTAATAGTCCTAAAACGCTGTATCTCTTATAATAGCAGGGACCAAATTCCCAAATCTGATTTAGGTAATTTTGAAATTATTGAAAATTGTGTGCCATTAAATATGAAAAAGAATTTAATGGACTGAAATAAGCAAATCTCCTAATCTATACAATGAGAACTGATTCTAAGATTCAATATTCTTATCAATAAAAATTTGATTCCATTTTTTTGCCATTTTAAAACATTTTTGTGAAAATTCAAAATTTAAACATAAAGTGATTATTAAAGTGAAAACGTTGTTATTTTTTGTTGCTTATTTAACAAATAATTTTGAAAAAAGTATGATTTGGTAGCACATATATGCATTACAAAAGCCGAAATAAATGACACAAAAATAAAAATAAACCTGAATTCAGCATTTAACTTTTTGACATGTGAGAGTTCACACTCCTAACAAGCACAGAACTTTGTTTCAAAAACTTCAAATCAAAATTTTACAGAAAATAAAAAAAATTTATTCCATTTCCCTCTTAACGAAGCTTAATAAACATCAATAGTGGAAAAATTCCAATTCTAACAGCAGATGCAAAAAGATTGCATTTTTTTGAAATAAAAACCAAATACAAAGACGGAAAATAAAAGATTTTCTATAAGTAGAATAACTTCAGGATTGCATTTTAAAAGGGCTATAATAATCAACAGTAATAATTACTGGCATTATCGTCAGAAATTTGGAGTAAATTAAAAACAATAGCAGCAAAAATTCGAGTGAATTTCAGTAATTTTAGCTAATTTCCGAAATTATGAAAATACCGATTTTTAAAACTTCCGGCATTAAAATGCGATAAAATAGTGGAATTCCGGTGTACAACTGGAACACAATCATCCCTGAATATTAATCAGGGCTCAGAGTTGTTCTTGAACTATTGATTCTTCTTTTAATGTACTGAAATTATTCTTATATTTCACCCAATATGCATGGTGGGGAGTTGCAAATTTCAGAGGGGGGAAATGCAGCAATTTTTCAATTCAGGAGATTTTGGATCGATTCAATAATGACAGTATGAGTGGCTCAATTAGAAAAAATTCTTTACTGGGTGCACTACTTTTTCCCACCTGAACTTTGTGCAATTCCTTTTTTTTTTTTTGGAGAGGGGGGGGGAGGCGATGAAAAGAAGGCCAGAATGTAATTTTCTGAGAAATATAATCTGACACTGCTGAAAATTTTTCAAATCTTAAGCGGGCGGGTACCATGAAACATTTTTTTCTCTATGGAGTTTAAATTTACAACTTTTGTCTCATGTCATGGTGCATCACTTCATAAGAAATTTAATATTTGAAAAAACTGGATTTTTAAAATAGAATTTGAATAATTTAATTTTTTTAAAGAAAATTTGCAACTTTTAAAAATGCATCTTTTATAAAAATTAGCATAAAGTCTCAAAAATTTTTCTATTGATTCATTACTCAAAAAGCAAAACTTTTATGCTTTGATTCTTTTATCAGTGAAATACTTTTTGAGAAAAAAAATAAAAACTAAAGTAATGCAAAAAAAAAAACGAAAAATTCAAAAAATCTTCGAAGAGAATTAAAAAAAAAAAATTCTTAAGTTATCATAAAAGTAGAGAGCATACATTTGTTATATATAATTTCAGGAGCATGTGGGGAAAATAATAAACATTTTAGATATAAATTTTAAAAAGCCTTTGCATTTTGATTCAGATGAAATGCACAAAAAACAAAGAGAGAAAACAGCATTCTAAGTTTTCGGCTGGTAAAAACTCAAATCCTTTCTTTATCAAAATTTCAAGGAAGGAACTTTTTTTTTTTTTTTCAGTTGCAGTCTTGATAAAAGTGCTTCTTCTTGCTTATTTTATTTTAAAAAAAAAATAAATATGTGGCTTATATTCCACACAGTTAAGATTTCGTAACGAAAAGGTGGCACATCACACTGTCATAAAATCAATGATAAATCAATAAATATGGCTTTATTTTTCTGAAACTTTCAGGGGACATTTTACTTTAGGCCAATAAAAAAATTTGTGTTTTTCAACATTTTTTGTTTTGTTTTGAAGTTTTTTTTAAAGAATTTGGATTCCTCCCTTCCCGCCATCATTATTTAATGATTTCCAGATAAAAATACAACTTTAATTTCACTAGGATACTTATTGTCTTTTGTTGATTCAAAAAAAATATTTTTGAAGGAAATTCGAAATTATCATCCGGAGGGTGGGGCATGGGCCACTGCCCCCCCCCCCCCCCCCCCCACAGTATCATGAACCTGAAATTTGCGCATGCAGAATTTCCGAATACGACCAAAAATGGCTCGGAAGCTTCAACGCTGATACAGGTCTTTTTATGCGAAATTGCAATGTTTTCTTAACTCGTAGACAGAAAAAGTAACTTTTTTGGGTTTCTCTGAGGAAATTAAGTTTTTGTTTAAATTTGCTTATTTGTGAGGAAATTAAGTTTTGTTTAAATTTGCTTATTAAAACTTAAGCAAAATTACAAATTTTGTTAAAATTTGTAATTGCTTAAGTTTTAAATTTGGGAAAATTAATTCCCAAATTAAGAACAAAACATTTTTAAAAAGTGAAAATAGAGACCAATTTTTAAAAAAGTGACTAAAAGTGACCAATCCTTTTTAGAAACCAAACTGGCAAATTTCAGATAGGGGTATAATCGTGATTTTCGAAAAAAATTTACCCAAAAAAAAAAAAAATGTTTTTAGTATTAATTAGGAGCATCTACTGAAAATAAATAATAAGTGTAACCCATTTAATATTATTTTAAAAACATTAATAAAAAACAAGATGCAAAAAATAAGTAAAAATCTGTCTCGCTGTATACATATGAAAGGTCCACTGGAAAAACGACCTAAGTCACCTACCACTCTTTGAATTTCGCTTTATGTTCTATTATAAATTATGCATTACAAATGAATATCATTATGAATTTGGGTGTTACGGTGAAGTAAGCTCCTGTAGTTAAAATTAACATTTATGTTATAAAATAATTGAATAAAAAAACATAAACCAAATTTCAAAAAGTAGTGTGCGACTCTGGTCGCTTTTCCCACAGTGGACCCTTCCAGGGTTGGCAAAGTTTTGGACACTATGGTAAAATCCACGGTAAAAACCATGGTTTTTACCGTCCTGTCCAAAACCCATGTGTCCAAAACTATATTTTTCAATAAGATTGTATTTAATTAAAGGAATGCAATAATTAACAAATTAATGCAAATAAATATTAATTAAAATATAATATTTTATTTTTATTAAAGCTTTATTTACTGGATGTGAATAGTTTTTAAAAAATATGTTTAATTTAAATAAAAAAAGCTAATACATATCATGGTTCTAAAATCTCGAAAATCTCTTAGTTATTGGCATGTTTTATTTTTGTGGTACATTATCATGAATTTCTCTTTTAATTGGTAATTTTTTAAAAGTGCTTGAAAAAATAGTTTTACTCAACAGAATTGACTAAAGTTAAATTTTTTAACATAGTAAAAATAATAGTTTTCACACAACAGAACTATTGGCTAAATTTAGTTTCTTTTAACATAGTAAAAATGAGTTTTCACACATCAGAACTATTGGCTAAATTTAATATTTTAACATAGTATAAATAAAAGTAATAACAAAATTTAATTGAAAAATAATATTTGTTAACATTGTTTATAAAGTGTGCAGCAATTAAAAATAGAAAGATTTTCAAAGTACCCAATTTGGGAGTTTTGGACAGTTTCGGACACTTTCAGACAGTTTTGGACACTTTCGGACAGTTTAAGACAGTAAAAACCACCTGTCCTGTCCAAAACTAGTTTTGGATGTCCAAAACCCCAACCCTGGACCCTCCCTATTTCAGGAGGAAAGTCCAAAACACTCCACGATCCCAGAGGGAGGAGGCGGGCACACTCACTGCGCGTGGAGTCCGTGTCCAGGGGCATGGAGCTGAAGAAGGAGCGCACCTCGAAGGGTCGCGACGGCCAGGGCACCATGGGGAAGGTCATCTGCCTCTTGATCTGGTCGCTCATCGTCTCCATCGACCCGCTCTGCTCCTCCACGTTCGACACGAACTGGAAGAAAAACGCTCGTTCATACTTTGCAGCAAAGCTTTTACGTGACATCGTCGAAGCGATGTTCACGAGCGCGACTCGAAAAATATAAACAGATATACAGTCGAACTCGTTTATAATGAGGGAAGCGAGAATATTTGGTCGGATCAATGTTAAGTCTATGGAACAAAAGTCGTTTTTCACGAGCCAAACCCGGTTTTAGAGAGCAATATTTTCTGTCTGGCAATCTTTTTCTCCCCTTTCTAGTCTTTCTGTCTTACCTTTTTTTTTTTTTTTACTTCTCCGCGGTTTAATACTTTTGTAGGCATTTTCTACAGCATTCCAATGTCAATAGGGAAATAGGGAGGGTTCACAAATCCGGTGCAACAAGTGGGGCTTATTGTAAACAGGAGGTGGGGGTGGGAGGGGGAGAAAAGCTGCACCTGATAAGTGTAGGGGTCAAGTAAGTAGGATGGTCAGATGGTCATTCTTTGACCTGAGTTCGTCGAGTACACAAGACAATTTTTATTTAAGACTGTAGCGCAAATAGAAATTTTTTTCCTGGTTGGGGGGGGGGGGGGGGGACAATTGTCACTAAATTAAGAAAAGTATTTAATTAAATTAATTAAGGTAATTAAAGTAAGTAAGTATTAATTAAATATTAAGTAAACTCAATCATTTGACCACCCAAGCCCATTTGACCCCTTCTAGTTGCATGCCTGCCTTAAGGACCCGTTTATTAGCCCTCGGATTTAACGAGCACTTGGATTTAGCGAGTAAATGTTACTGGTCCCTTTGTGCTCGTTATAAATGAGTTCGACTACTACAATAGCCAGGGTTCGTAATTTTTGTGATTTAAATGGGATTTTTTCGATATTTTTAAAAAGACCTTAAATATTTTAGACATTTATCATGTTACAGTCATAGGAACAATATGGCATGTCGATCAATATGTAAAAACACACTTTAAGCTACTTTCACGGCAATAAATATTTAAAAATAATATTAACGATAAACAAATTTCAATACAAATGCATGACTCGGATGAAACTTAACCCTACCGGGAATAATCGTACACTCATAAGTCCACAGAAAATGAGCACATTGAATAGGAATTATTTTGCTGTTGAAAGCTGGAAAAAAGTAACAATTGTGTGTACTTCATTTTTACATTGAGTGTACTTTAATCATTTCTCTATTTTATAAATGTAAAAGCCAGAAATATTTTTACCCATTTAGTAAAAACATATGCTCACACCATTACTAAAAATTGATACTTTTTGTTTTAATCAAATATCTTTATTGAAAACTTTATGATAAAAAAGGAAAAAACCTTAAGCTATTAGGGCACATGGATGAAACTTTATGGATACATATTCTAAATTCTAACAATTGTTGTTTTAAACACTACCATTCTGATTTATTTATTTGTATGGCATTCATTAAATGGATCCAAAATAATACTCTTAACATAAAAAACACAGAATGGTTCATGGTTATTATGAATCCTAATTTGAATGATTGAATGAATGATGCTTTGCTGTTAAGATGCTTGAAGAACAAGAGTAATATAGTAAAAATAAAAAAATAGTAACTAGTTCTTATGAAATATGTTATGCACACAGACAGATGGACCTAGTAAGTTTTGTTTGAAACAGTGGTTGTCATTGCAACATATTTCATTTTTACAACTCTTTCTAACATTGTAAGACCAATGGTTTTTCGTTTGAAAAAACAAAATCACTTTATTTACATCAACGAAGCCTAACAATAACTAAACTATTTTAATTTATCTTTAACATCAGTATCGGCTTCAATAAGCTTACTTCAAAAACAATTCCCTTTTGACGTAAACAGTTGGACTAAATTAATGATGTAAATTGAAAATTTTTGTTTCTTTATGGTGAAGCATCTTTCTTTTCCATTTCATTAAAGAGGAAATTTTCACTTTTCGTCCCAAAAACTACAGTTGCTCTCGTTTACAGCGAAGTCATATACAGCAAATTTATGGTCATAACTTATTAATTTGAACTCCCCCTTGTTTTGCCGAATTTTCATTGGGTCCCTTCGATTTCGTTATAAACGGGCACGACTGCATTTATAGATAACCATTTACCAGTCAATAATGACTCTGATTTGGTATATGTAGAATTTATATTCTCGCTTTTAAAAGCCTATGAATTGAAAAATATTGAGCATGAAAGTCCTCTATGACGACATATTCAATGGGACAAAAATAATGTTTCACACAAAAGGATGGATGTTCAAATGGCAGAATCACACAGAAAATGAAACCAAGAGAGAGGTTTGCAATAGCGCATGCAATCGGATTTCAAAATCCGTAAAAATTCGGGAATTGTGCGCAGAAGCAAAAAAAGCGGCTAAACGTAATTTTTACACACAATCCGTAAAAGTTGGCAAGTATGATATGCCCTTTGCCATCACCCCTGGAAATTTTTGAAATGAGCCAGCAGCTAATTTATTAATTAATTTTTAAGTAAATATTACAACATTGCGTAACATCGCAAGGTGGCCGCTAAATCCACGTGACGAAATTCCCGGACTATTCAGAAATTTCTCATGTTTACAATTTTTGAAAGATAATTTACAAACTAGAAATAAGTTATCGAGAATGCTATGTTCATTTTTCATGACTACCTGTCATGTGAAACATTATTCCATGCTCTATTAATTACCGAGACTTGCGTTCAATAATTTACAACAAAAATAAATATATTCACACAGTTACAAATACATGGGTGATTCCGAGGGAGAAAAGTCTGATCTTAACATGAAATTTTGGGGAAAAGTACTCATTACAAAATTTAAAATAAATATTATATAAATAGGTGACTATTTGAGGTAGCATATGTTAAAATACTAACTTTTAAACAATTCATATATTTACAGGATGCGAAAGGATTGTAACGCTCCTTTTAAACGGAGCACGTGTTCGATGTTGGCACACGCTTCCAAAATATACGTTTTTACTCCTATCTCGCAGAAATTTAAAAAAAAATAATTAAACGCAAATATCAGAGAGCTTTATAAGTTTGAAAAATGTCCTGAAAACTGAATTAATTTTCAAATCAGGTTCTCAAATGCACCCCAATCTCTTAATTTGTGCAAGATATAAGCAAAAATTTTTACATTTTGGAAGCGTGCCAACATCGAACATGTGCTTTGTTAAATAAGAGCTTTGAAAGGGGGGGGGGGACATCTCACTCCGACACGTTCTTTACGAACAACACAACCAGAAACTGTAATAAAAACTTTCACGTGAAGAAAGGACAAATAAGCATTAAAATGCAGACATATGCATCTAGAGGGAGGAGTTGCATCTAGAAACTCCCTGTCGCATTGAAAAAGGGATTCCGAACAATCCCAAAACAGTGTCTGCTTTTTAACCTCTTCATTCCAAGTGTACCCAATTGGGTACATTTTAAAATACTCTTTATTGACAACTGTTTGTGCCATTTGAAGGCTAAAATACCCAATTGTTTTTGAAATGAATCAACGGATAGTTTACTTCGTGTTAAACATGGAAATTGGGCATTCGTTATTATTTAAGCTAATTATTAATCAAAATGAAAAAAATTTTTTTTAGTTATTTTGTTTTGAAATCATTTCTTAAATCGGAGAACCAAAACATGACGTCAAAATTGTTTGTGCTTAGTTCTGGCGTCAGAAGAGGTTCATGCTCATTTGTGCTTTCTAACAGTGAAAATTTTTATTACAGTTTACTTGTGCACAAAGTTAATTTATTGTTTTACAACAAAATCTATTACACATAAAAGAAAAAGTTTGCCTGTGCGGGGGGGGGGGGGGGGGGGGGTCCCGAGAAAATGGGTAGTTTTGGTGTACGGGTGGCATCATTGCCATAGTCGTGCACCTCAAAGCCACATTTTCAGATTTTCAAAAAAGTTCACCATTATCATAACGATAGGAAGGACCGGATACCGACCTTGAGGGGGAACGTGACCGTGGTGTCGATGTCGTTGTAGTCGACGTAGAACTTGCTGTTGCCCCCGCGGCGGGAATCCCCCGTGTCCCGGATCTCCTCCATCTCCATCTCGTCCGGCAGGGGGATGTCCCGGGGGTCCAGGATGGGGGGGTAGGGACCCCGAGGGCCCCCGGGGTCCGAGGGCCTCTTCCCTGAGTCCGAGGTCGCGAGGTCCTGGAGCGAGTGCGACTGGTGGAAGCCCTTGGAGCCCTCGTCCCGCACCTTCTGCGTCTCGTCGAGGGGGGGAGCCGCCTTCTCCTCCTCCTTGACCTCCTCCCGCAGCTGCTTCAGGAGGACGCTCTCCTGGTTGTTGGGCTTGTTGAAGGTGCTGGCCTCCTCCAGGAGGTCCTGGAACTCGTCGATGGACAGCTTCTTCAGGTCCCCCATCTTCACCTGCGGAAGAAAGGAAGCTGCTATTATCTATTTATTTTTATTAATTATGCACGTCATGAAAGAAAGACAGGGGTGATTGCGACACAGAAGAACCCTGAATATTTCTTATGCAACAAGTCAGTATTGCTTTTTATGCACCATAAATGATATGACAGCTTTTCTACACATATAGTTACAACGGTATGTTTACAATAACTTTTGAAATTAAAATTTATAATTTACTTACCTACTTCTAATAAGAAAAACTAATAACATTTAATTCATTAACTTTTTGCAAAAAAATTGTAATTTATAGTAAAACATAACGAATAGGAATTTCCCATGACTATATATTTTTTGCCAAATTTTTGCAGTGATATACTTTTTCTATTTAGAGTTATTATTTTTTCATTTATTTGTCAAGTATCTGCAGCTTTTAAAATAAAAGTGGAGAAAATAACATGAAGTTCAACGCCGATTTCAGGAAAAGGACGTAAAAATGCATTATTATGCACAAAAAAAAAATGACGTTTGGAAAATGAGTTCAAGTTTTTGCGATGTTTATCGGAAAAATAACCAAATACAAAAAAAAAAAAAAAAAAGCTCCAAGTTTTTTTATTGTTCTTTTAAAAATAATGTCCGTAAAAAAAATTACCACTTTTGGCGATGTTTACATTAGGAATGTAAACATCGCCAAGCCCGGGGTTTGGCGCATTAAAAAAAATTTTAAATGGCGCAAAAATCTGTAACAACGAACGCACGTGGTACAAGCATCGTTCGTGTTCGGAACAAAGATGGTTGGCGCCGTTACAACCCTTGCTGCGTAAAGGGTTGCTAAAAAGGGAATGTCTGTCGCTTTACGGCGTATTTTTCGTTCCCATCCGCTAAATTTTCAATTTTGAAGACTAAAAACTCTGATTTATAAAACACGGAAGGAGGATATGAAAATCCAGATTTCAGGGGTACACCGGAATACAATCACTGCGTGTCCCCAGAAATATGAATTGAGGCACTTGCAAACAAAGGAATGTAGGCGACACAATTGGAAAATTGGAGATAAATAGTGCAAATGACAGGAAAAGTACTATTCTATAGTGTGGCAAGAGATGTTAAGGGTAGCAGTAACAGGTGCTGCCCCCAACATGATCTAGACAAAATAACATGAAAGGTCCCATAAGATAAACTTTTAACCCGTGTTTTTTTTAAAATAATTTTCTTGGTCACTTACATCCTTTTACTTCTCACTGCCGTAATTTTGGTATGGCATTGTTGCTGGCAGTTGTGCACCTCAAAGCCCTTTTTTTGATAAATTAATTTTCAAAACATGTTGCGGTAGTCAACCACCTCAATGCCATTTTTTTTGATAAATTAATTTACAAAAAAGTTTATTATTATTATTTTGAAAGCTATCCTATTTGTCCGTACAACAAACATCTTGTTACAGATAAAAATAATTTAACTTTGTGCAAGTAAACAATAATAATAATATAATTACACGTTAATTTAAAGCACAAATGATCAATAAAATGCAGACATATGTTTCGGGATTGCTTGGAATCCCTTTTTCAATGCGACAGGGAGCTTCTAGATGCAAAACATCCAAATGAAGCCCATTTGGATATTATATTATTATTATCTTGTTACAGGTTGTAACAACACTTTCAAGAATTGAATAAGCAACGAGAGCCATGGGACGGTCATTTGTCTAGGGTGCATGTGTCCCGAGAAAATGGGTCTACCCAGAGAGATGAAATCAGGTGTACGTGTGACATCATTGCCTTCCCCCCCCCCCCAGTCGTGCACCTCGAAGCCCGATTTTTTTATTTCCAAAAAACTTTATTATTTTGAGACTTTTAGAGAAAAAAAAAAAGGGCTGCCAACTATCGCATTTGTATGCATAACAAACATCTTGTGTGTTGCAACAATACTTTCAGAAATTGTGTAAGCAATGAGAGAGCCATGAGACGGCTGCAAGCAGGAGCTTGTAGCATAGGATAATATGAGCAGGTGCCAAATAACAGAACCGAGTACAATAACATTTCGAGGAACAGTAAAACTCATATAGCAGGGGAACCAGTCGAGTTATATTCTTACTCAAAATTGCCTTCAGGGCAGGGTTCGTGATTTTTTAAATTTAAATCAGATTTTTTTGCTTTGTTCAAAAAAGACCTTAAATATTTTGGATATTTATTATGTTATATTCATAGAAACAATATGGCATATTAATCAATATGTAAAAATACACTTTAAGCTATTTTCAAAGCAATCAATATTTTTAAATGATAATAATGATAAAAAAAAATTTAATACAAATGCATGACTCAAATGAAACTTAACCCTACCGGGAATAATAGTACACTCATAAGTACAGAGAAAATAAAATGAACACATTGAATCTGAATTATTTTGCTGTTGAAAGCCGAAAAAAGGTAACAATTGTGTGTGCTTAAATTTTACATTGAGTGTACTTTAAAATCATTTTTCCTATTTTATAAATGAAAAAGCATGAAATAGTTTCACCCATTTAGTAAAATCATGTGCTCACACCATAACTAAAAACTGAAACTTTTTGTTTTAATCAAATATCTTTATTGAAAACTTCTATGATAAAAAAATACTTTAGAAAGAAAAAAACTTTAAACTATTAAGGCACATGGATGAAACTTTAAGGATACATATTCTACATTATAACAATTGTTGTTTTAAACACTACCATTCTGAATTATTTATTTGTACAGCATTCATCAGATGGATCCAAAATAATATTCTTAAGATAAAAAACACAGAATGGCTCATGATTATTATGAATCCTAATTTGAATGATTGAATGAATGATGCTTTGCTGTTAAGATGCATTAAGAACAAGAGTAATATAGTAAAAATAAAAAAATAGTAACTAGTTCTAAACTTATGAAATATGTTATGCACACAGACAGATGGACCTAGTAAGTTTTATTTGAAACAGTGGTTGTGATTGCAACATATTTCATTTTTACAACCCTTTTTAACATTGTAAAATGAATGATTTTTTTGAAAAAATAGCTTGTTTTAAATGAATGATTTTTTTAAAAAAATCACTAGATTTAAATCAATGATTTTTTTAAAAAAATCACTTGATTTAAATCATGATGTAAATCAACGAACCATGCTTAAGGGTCATTCACAAATGAGTTCATGCTTTGAAGGATTCAAGAAATTGTGAGTTTGTTGGCTAAAATAAAATATTTAAAATAAGATTAAATATTTAAATATAATACATTTTTAAATTTTTGTTTTGTATTCTCGTTGATGTTCTCATTTTATTTTGTATTAAAAACAACGATGCTGATTACAGTTTAAATTAACTTCAAGTTAAAAGTTTAAACTATGGGTGATTCTCGGTAAAAAAGAATTTTACGAACTTCCAACAACAACTTCAGAAAAAAAAGCACAATGAATTTAAAATAAAAATTGCATAATTACCTGAATGCAATACATATAAGCACAAAAAAAATCAACTATTTGAATGAAAGATCCGAAATATGTGTCGCATAAATCAATTTTCCGGAAACATTATTTAAGTTCTTAAAAGGAATAAATATTTTTGTTTCCTTCAAGGGTAGAAACAATTGAGACAGTATTGGGTTATTTTATGAAAACAGGTAAACGGGTAGTCAATTTGAAAATCATTTTGATGTGGATAATTTTGGTATGTATTAAAAGATAAAATGTCAAATTTTATGTTTTGAGTAAGAAATCAACAGAATCTCCCGAGGTCAATTTTATATTTAAGTATAAAGTTTAATTATTTTATTTTATTAAACTTTAAGACCTAGGAGATATCTCAATAGCTATACTAGCACACACAAAAAGCTTATTTTTAGTGTCTGCACGTGAGGAAAAAGATAAATATTTTCAGTTAGGTTAAAAATGAAACACCTTTATTTTGCATAAATGACATTTCTAAAGCAGATTAATGTAGTACACAAATTCTATGCTAGTTCTAGCTTTTAAAATTATTTTTATTTGTGAAAAAAATCCCAAAACAAAACTGTCCCGCACGTGACGCATTACATATAAGAAACACAATTCCAATTTCTAAATGTTGATAAGAATCTTATTTCAACATAGATTGAATTCTTTAATGGGTTCTTGTTCAAAAATTGTGTTACTCTAAAGAAATTTATGCATTTTCTTATATCTGTGATAGCTTTTGCTAAATTATGTATTTAATAGAGCATACATTTATAAAATTTTACATTTTCATTACAGAATGCCCTATCATTTCAGTGATCATTTATGTTTCAGAACAGATTACTCAAATCATATACAAAAACGAATATGACTAAGCTAGTTTAAAATATTAACAATAAAGCAACTACATTTTTTATGGACGAGTTGTTTGGAAGGGCAATATTTTCGATTCTTTCAATATTTGATATAAGATTGTAACAACATAGCTTAAACATTATGAGATTTATTTTAGAAAGTCTATTTAGAATTAGAGCTGAATTATTATGACTTTTTGCACAATCACTTTCAATAATATTCTACTTTTTAACATTAATAAAATTTGCTTTTATTGAACAGAAATGGAAGGATCTAAATCGTGTCCTGAAAGAAGGTCTACATTTACAGAAGGAAGAAAGTAAAAGGATAAATGGGGTGAAAAAAAGGAGGAAAGGCTGTATGACTAAAGCCGAAAAAGAGAAGCAAAAGCTCTAATACTACAAGTGGCCAGAGCACCCTGAAGAAAAGAAAAAAAGGAAGTTGAAACATGCAAACCATGGGATATTGTATCAAATGTTCCAGGGATTCAGCAATATCACATCATACAATGGAAAGAAGAAAGAGTTATTTCCAAAATTACTGCAAAGGACACCGAAAGGGTGATCAGTGATGAAGAAAAGGACAAAGTTAAAATTTTAAATCTGCACCAAGGCGACTGGTTGGTGGTTATTTGCGACTCCAAAGCATTCCCAGGAGTAATATTACACCATGGAAAGTCCTCACAAAATCGAAATATCTGTAATGCGTGAAGCAGAAGGGACGTCAGGGATGTACACATGGCCAGTTCCATGCGGTTGCATCACATATGAAATGCATGGAATTTTGAAGAAAATGTCTCCACCAATAATTGTGAATAACCGTGTCCAATTTAAATTTCATGAAAAAATTTAAACTTTGTTTTGTTTTGTAACTTTTATGTTTTCTTAGCTTTTGTTTGGATACATCAATAAATGTTATGAAAAGTACTTTTAAAAGTTTCATTTAATCACATTGCTCCAGAAATTAATTTTGACATGAAAACTGTATAGTATTTTATAGCTCTGACTATTAAAGTTATCTTTTATACTAAAAAGTTAGTGATAAATTGAATTATTGTACACTGTCACATGTGGGACAGCATTCAATTCTTACAAGTGTCCCACACGTGACGGTCTCATGCAAAGTAAAAAAATTAATTGCAAAAATAATTACTACTTTAAAAACTACTACAAATCATTTAAAGATGTATACATTTTATGAATAAAATACACCAATTTGATAATTCACTACAATTAGCTGAATTTTCTCTTTCAACTTGGAAAACTAACATCTAATATTTCAGCTGTGTCCCACACATGACACTTGATTGAATGAGTATAAATAATATGTTTTGATACTTTTTGAAAATGTATTGGTCCTAAAAATTACAGATTTATGTGTAGTTCATGGAAATCTCATTAGATTTCTTTTTTTTAACATAATATAGATGTTATGGTACTATTTATAAGCAAAATGTGCATACAAATGTCCCACATGTGACGATGGAATGGCCCCTATTCGTCAAAAAAAAAAAAAAAAAAATCTTATACGTAATTAATTTTTCGAAAAAACAATTTTTAAAAAAATGTTCTGAAAAGTTTCTATAAAATTTTTGGAAAATTCCAATCAGAATCATGCATGGTTTAAATTTAAGAGGACATTTTCTCATGCATTTATACACTCTTTAGATAAAATAGAGCAGATAATTTGTACAGAATTTTAACAATTAAGATTTATGATTTTATGTGCTTTTTCTCGTAAACCTTAATTTCACTAACACCAATTAAGTACAATACAGGGTTTCTGTATTGTACTTAATTTAAATAATTAATATAAAAAAAATTTTAAAATATTAATATAAATATTATTTTATATTAATATTTATTATATTTTTAAAATATTAATATAAAAAATCAGATTTTTTAAAATTTAAATAAGGTTTTTTATATTTATTTAAATATGATTTTTTAAACAGACCCCCAGTAGCTGATTTTTCTGTATCAATCTGCAGCATGTTTCAGAAGTCAACATTTATCTGCCGCACCAACCAATGTGGAATTAAATTTACAATCATGAAAAAAAAACTATGCATTTTAAAATAGTTGACATATTTACATGCAGAAAATAAATAAATGTTATAATTATTCAATTAATAAATAAATTAATAAAATCTAAGTGTGGACATGCAATTTATGCAAGATAAGAGAAAATGAAGTAAAGACAATACAACACGGTTTAATAAAATTATTTATATAAGTTAGTGACAACAGGGTAAACATTTATCCGATTCATTAATCACCCTACTAAATAATAGTTAGTAGGGTAGTAGTAGCAAAAAATTTATTATTTTATACACTTATAAAAAATAACATGAAATCGTGCAAAAACACATTTTAAGCTATTTTCACTGCAGTAGATATTTTAAAATAATAATAAAAATAAGGAAATTTTAAGTTAGAATGCACAATTTAAATGAAATGTAAAACTACCAGGAACAGTACACTCTAAGTAAAACAAAAAAGAACAAATTTAATCTTGATTCTTTTGCAGTTGAAAGCCTATGCACTTCATTTCACATTGAGTGCACTTGAATCATTTTTCTATTCTAAAAATGAAATAACTTGAAATATTTTTTAACTTGCCCATTTAGTTAAATCATATCTGCACTTCGTTACTAAGAACTGAAATTTTTTTCTTTAATGAGATATCTTTATTGGAAATCGCTAAGATGAAAAAAATATTTCAGAAGGGGGAAAAAACACCCTATGCTATTATGTTACATGGATGGAACATCTTTAAGGGTGCATATTCCAAATTCTAAACAACTTTGTTTTAAACACTAACACCCTGAATTATTTATCGTGTGCTATTCATTGTGTAGAACTAAAATACTATTATTAAAAATAAAAACACATAAAGTGGATCAGGATTAATATGAATTGTGCAACGAATTATGCTTTGATGTTAAGACATCTGAAGAGTAGAAATCATATTGTAAAATTTAAAAATAATAATAAAAGCGAACAAAGGGACTTGTGAAGTTTTGCTTGAAATACAGTAAATGTAACATGTTTTATGTTAAAAACAACATTTTCTGACACTAAAATCTATTTTTTTTTTTAAATTATTTAAATCAATAATTTTTTTTTAAAAATCACTTAATTTAAATCGCGATTTAAATCAACGAACCCTGTCAGGAAATGAAGAGAAAATGCTGGTTTGCTGGTGAAACTGACATGATAGAAAAGAATTGGAAGCGTTGTCTGAGAATGTTGATCCAGTGGAAGAGCTTCAGTCGTTACAGCGTCATAAATATGAGAAGATTTAAAACACTTATTTCAGACTAAAAGAGATGATTTTCCCACAAAAGAAAATGTCTTGGAAGAAGTTTTGAAAACTAGGGCCGACTGCACTGTTCATGATTTTAAACGAAATTTTACCGCTCCCAGAGGCAAAACAGACACTGGGTGATTTTGTCGTCATGAAATTAACAATTCCTAAGTCAAAAAAGGAGTATGTTTCGCAGGTGAAAAATGTTCATGTAAGATAATAACGTCGGGCTTAACGGGCACGGTGATTCCCAGCAAAAAAGAATTTTTGGAAAAAGTATGCATTACGAATTCAAAATAATAAAAACGTGTAAAAATGTTTTAAGTTATATGATTTTATTTTTAAAAAAGCTAAAAAACTTCACCATGATTAGAGTATTTCAAAATTCAAAACATTGTTGTATTATCCAAACATTCCAAACAAAGCTATTTGCTATTCATCAAATAATAATTCTGATCATTTCCTCAGAGCCTAAATTGTTATTTTTTTCTCCTTAATCAACGTTATAATAAATTGTAAAATGGATGGAATATTGCATTGTCATCGAAGATAAGCTCGTGTGCAAAGTTTGAAGATAATTTATGCAGTGATAGTGGCCGAAAAATGCACAATAACTTT
The DNA here is from genome assembly GCA_038502835.1 of Octonoba sinensis. Taxonomy (NCBI): domain Eukaryota; kingdom Metazoa; phylum Arthropoda; class Arachnida; order Araneae; family Uloboridae; genus Octonoba; species Octonoba sinensis. Next base: position 180,493,478 of record CM076599.1, read on the forward strand.
CAGTGACAAAACAACTTAAATGTGTAAAAAGTATTGTATGTAATTAGGTGACTATTTAGGATAGCATATGTTAAAATACCCTTCTCATTTTTAAAACAATTCAAATATTTATAGGATGCAGAAGGATTGTAACGGACGGCAAGCTCATTTTCGGTGAAGCACGTGTTTGCTGTTGGCATGCTTCCAAAATATGTTTTTACTTGTAGAAACTAGGAAAATTCAATGAAAATATTAGAGATCTTTAAAGTTTGTGTAAATTGGTAACAGATTTTGAGGTGCAATTGAAAAAAAAAGACTCACAATAATGCATTTTGATAAATGAGTATTTGATGGTGAAAGAAAAATATCCAATGTTCTTGCACAATTAAATACGCAACGTCGCGAAGCAATAATAAGGGTTGCCAAGAATTTTGCTCATAAATCAAAATATCAAACTTCATTTAAGAGCAAAAAATCGGGAGAAATGATCGGAAGATCGGCAGAAAAGGGGTAGTCTCCTTTAATAATTAGGACAGTCGGCAACTCTGCATCGTCAAACCGAATTAATTGTCAATTTCCTCAAATTTCGGAGGTTCTCATATTACAATTACCCTGCTAAAAGGCTTCATGTGTACGGTCGCGAGCAAAGGAGAATTAGAGGGGACATGATTCAGCAATTTAAATTTATTATACAGAAAAATGTTAATGGGGACACAGAAAGTAGAACCCGATTGTTTTTAACTTTTCAAAGCTCGAGTATTCATGAAGAAAAGCACTGAGCAACATTCATTTAGGACCATTCAAATGATGTCGCACTTTTTCCAATCTATTTGACCCCCCCCCCCCCTTTGTCACATGTCATGCTATGTTATACAAGCATGTGTACTTGCAGTTCTGAAACCAAGCACTGCGTTATAAATCGCGTTGCTAATTTTATTTTTGAACTTTAAATGACATTTGTGAGCATAATAATAATTTAATGACCATATGTGCACTTAGTTTGTATAAGATGGTTAAGGTTTACAACATAAAAGATAATTAGAATAAAATAGTAAAAATATTAACTGTTGGAATTCCAAAAAAAAAAAAAGACCCACGCCATTTTATCTTAAAAGTGTAAATGAGTAAAAAAAATTTATTTTCGACTCTTAATAAGAAGTAAATTTAAGCCTTCATCAGCAGCGGTATTTACGACACACAAAATGATCAATGAAACTTTATAAATTCATTTAATTTGCTGATTTTAAATGTTTTTATAAAACTAAAATGTGCAACGTCCTGTTACCCCCTCCCCTTGTGACAATTTCTTGAACACCCCTCGAAGCGCAAGATCATTTATGAATAATCCCATTGCTCAATGCAAATAAAATCATATGTTAGATTGAAACAGCCCAAAATTTGAGAGTTTTGTCTAAATTCTAGTAGACACTATCGATTTAATTATGAAGTTGAAATATTAACTTTGTTTGCAAGTTAACAAACATGTCTACCTTTAATGAAATCCCATTTGCATGCATACTCAGCGACCCCAACCAGGAGGAGGGCATGGGGGATAACTGCTTAGCTGATTTGGGGGATAACCATTTTGGCAAGGAAGGTCCTGCAACCCTGACATATTTATATTAACATAACTGTAACAGTTTATAAGTTAAATGTGTATTTGCATGTTATGTCACAGGTAAGTTTTATTAAAATGCTATTTTTTGTAATACATTTAAAATATGTGTCAAATTTTCACTTCATAATATAACAATAACCTTTAATTAATCTATTGTTTTAGTTTCAGAGAATTGTTAGTGAATGTTACACAAAATCTTTAGGGCTCATATATTAGTCACATTGATCAAAATGCCCTCTAAATCTAAAAAATAAAAACCATAATATTAAATTTTTTTTGCATTTTCTCGAACAACTAATTTGTGCAAAGAAGAATAACACCTATCGTGATATAAATTAAGCTAGGAGACAGAAAATGATATTAAAATATTTGTTCTTGTTATGTTAGTCACTATGGAATCAAATTATGGGAATAATTATTATAAATATGGAATTATTTATTTTTTTTTACTCAGCTAACATCCCTTCTAGATATTTTATTTAATGTTTCTACCCACTTGTAAAAAAGCAACAATAAAATCAGTTAAAATGGCAAATATAAAAGTAAAAAACATCTATCATTAAAAGATATCATTACGTAGGAGTACTAATGCTTAATATTCATTAAAATCTGTTTAATGATACAATTTGTAAGAGGCCAAAGCAGGGGTAGAGGTACAAATTGGGATAAATTTTCAATTATTTATGAATGAAAATCTAAAATTTCCTACTCAATATTATAATGCACAGAAAGCTAATTAAATTCTTTAAAGAATAGTATTATCACGATTTATTACGTTTCAACCAGTAACATATTGTAAAATTAAGTTCAAAATTTCTCTAAAAGTGGCCAAACCCCTTCCAAACTGCTTCTTGAAATGTACAAGTGAGTAAAATCGTTTACCATTCCCATATTGGGACCCACCCCCTGAATCACTGACGTAGATAAAGGGTGTGTTTTGGGGATACTCCCCCCCCCCCCTGAAATGGTGAAGATTGTCTAGAATTTAATAAGTTTCTTGTAAAACCATGAAATTAGCTCACTTTTCTCGAAGAACCCCCCCCCCCCCGAAATCAGGGTCTAGCTACGCTACTGCCCTGAATAACAACTTCGGACGAATGGAATAATTTATTTAAATTTATCTAATCGTAAAATTTAAATTTCTGCATAAATACATAAAGTTGTTTATGCCACTCTTCCTAGCGGGGGCGGGGGATGTTTTACTTCAACTACCTGCGTGTGAAAAGACGATTCCAGAACGCAAGGGTACTTGAATGCATGATGACAACGAAATACGTATTTTTAGATGAACATTTAATTTGAAAAATAGCCGAAGAGAAGCTGCCGGAGAACCAATGAGGTTAGCAATCATTCATATCAGCTTTATATTGATGAATTGCAGTCTGCGGCTTTCCACAAACATGTTCATCAGCTTTGGACGAGCGTGTTAAATACCACATCACGTGTCGTGCTCCGAGGTTTGCACAGTGGTTCTACGGGTATAAAAAAATTGAAATGCTCGATCCAACAGCGAATACTCATGTTCTAAGTGCAAGGAAGGGATTCAAGATGTACGCAATTGTCGGAAATTCGACTTAGATCTGAGTGTAAAGTGATTCATTATTACTTCGCCGACAGAGATTACGCACCCTTCGTATTGATTATCGAGAACCGAATATTAAAGCCCACTTCATGGTGATCTGAAAAAAAGTCCAAACACTCGGAATTGGGGTCTCAAAAGGTACTAACACCCCTCGACCATGTAAATGTTTAGTTTTTGTATCACAATCCTAAGCCTACGGGCGAGAAAAACAATTAAAATCGCGTACCTTGGAAAGAGCTTCGCTGTTTTTTGTGACGTTGGGGAATTCACGATAACAATTTTCACGCATGGCATGATTAACGGCATCCGGAACAAAAATTTTTAGTGGTAAAGTATCCTTAGAAGACGAGGTTTTATCCTCCAGGCTGGAACATGCTGCCATCTTGAAAACTTCTGAATATTTGAGGTGTTGCCATATTGGACAAATAAATGCGACCGGAAAATACGTGCTGCCGGAACAGCCTCAACTGTTTACGCTCTTTCTCTTATTTGGGGACAATCCCCAAATTTGTATATTTTTAATGCTCTGTCCCCAAAAACAAATTAACCCCCTTCTGGTCAAAGAAAGTCCCCAAATGAAAAAAAGTCTTCTTTTTTTCCCAAATTGCTTCTAGATTTGCAGATTTAGAAATTTCAGATAGTATTTTGTAAAATCTTAGATAATATTATGGCAATTATCAAATTAGTTCCTTTTTACTACAATTTCTAACAGGAATGAACTACGAAAATATGCATAAATTATGAGGAAAATATGTTTGGATACCCGTTGAATTACATTAATTGAATTATAATATTGAAAAATATTCACAATAGCGGTGTATATGTATTGATTTGCTAGGTGCCCAAAGACTTTCCCAAAAAAATTTCTAGAGTCCCCAAATTTTCCTTGCTTTTGGGGACGTGTTCCCAAATTGAAGATCAGAAATATGGTCACCCTACTTTAAGCTTAAGTGAACCGAAAAGATTTAGAACTGGGGAGGAAATAGAATGCACTAATAAATTATTACATTTCCTCGCTGTCTGAAAATTTGAGCGGTGCAATACCATAGATATTTATACTAGGAATACCTGGATAGCCTGCTCAATGGTGGAGAAATGCAGCCGCTACCACTGCGGTGGCCATGCTTTTGGGTGGACGAATTATTCACCGTTCATTTCATAACGCTTCATACTTTGGTACGTGCTGGAATAGTTTCCTTGTTCGAGATGGTCTTCCAAAATTCAAAGTTGTTCTTTTTTTACTCTTATTTTAAGCAAAATTCATAATTTTGGGAATACCTCATCGAAAAAACTTCATATAATTTTTATTTTGGCAGCATATTAATGCCTGTAAAAAACTGCAAATAAAGGATGTCTTTCTGTAGTTCGTAGAACAAACAGAACACTCGCAATATTCGTTTTAAGTAGCTTTCGAATCCTAAAACGAGGCTTACCTCTGAATTTATCTGCTCACTTTGAGTATTTTCCGCGAAAAGAAGACTTTGTGTCGCCAAAAGGAAAATTTCCGCTAACGTAAAACTAATGAACATTCTTTTTGGATTAAACCGCGAACATACAAACACTTCGCAAACATATACAAAGTTGGAAACTGGCGTAACTGGGGGGCGCCGGCGGACGTCACTCGTTCTGGGGTGACACCCGGCCACGAAGGGGGAAACAATAAACCTTTAAAAGCTTTATATAAAGAAACAAATATCTTGAACTGGATATTTTATCTATCATTCTGCTATTTTCTATGATCTGCCAGTGCAGTTAATTATTCTCAATATATTATTTTACGCTTCGTAACTTTTCGAAACCGCGTAAAAAAATCGTTATCAGTAAAATGGTTTTCATTTCATTCAATAGGTGGTTTACACTGTAGGATCATTGCGCATTTTATTTGCATTATGCTGCCATTCCTATAGTGCGATTTGGCGTACTCGGGTAATTTATTTTGCATAATATTTTATTATATATTGTACTGCGTATATGGCGCCAGTTGGACTGAATTTAGTTAGCTCTTTCTATCAAATTATATTGCACACTTCACTATAGGTTTAGTACTGAGTATTTTTCTAGCTTAAATGTGCAAATTTATTTGCCTTTTGAAATAATGCTTTTCCTTCCCCCGTTTTTAGCCGACTTTTGTAAAAGCGCTATTTTATTTGAATTTTCAGGAAAGATTTTGACGATTTCGTAGTCGTGATTTTTAGGAACTGGTGTCCTTATTCTGTTGGGGAATTTTAAGATAGACAGTTGATAATTTTAAGAACAGTATTTCTTAATGATCTGTAGTGTAATGGGTGTCTTTAGTCACTGACGTCTTTGCTGTAATTGAGATTTTTTGGGACTAACATACTTATTCTAATAGGTATGTTTAGGGGTTGTTGTCTTTGTTCAAATGAGGGGGTTTAAGTAGAGATGCGAAAAACCCGGAAATTTTGAAGTGAGTGAAAAAACCCGGGAATTTTTGGGAAGAAACTTGGAAATTTGGGAATTTTGAGGGGAAAAACAAACTTAAGCTTTTTTCAAACAAACATAAATTACTTACTCAATATAAAAATGTTTTCAGTATTCAACTACTGTTACAGAGCATATTACATTCTAACGTTATATTATTTCTATTCTAGAAATATGATCTAGCTTCAAACACCCTTATATCACACCTATAATTGAAAAAATTAACTTGTAAAGTCAATAAGCTTTTTTCTTGCAGTATATTGTTGATTCTAAAAATGTAATTGATTTGGTTACTTATGCAGAAAATAAGATTAATCTTCAAAATCATTTTTCTTCTTTATTCATAGATTTCAAATTACTATAAGAAATAATGCATTAACTTATCTGTTTCATTCATAGCATTATTGCAACTTTACCAACACATTTGGAGGGGTAATTTTTTTATGAGAAACACTACGTTTACCAGGGTAAGCTCAAAATATTCAGAAGATTTATTAAAATTATGATTTTAGAAAAAAATCGAATGTTCCCAGTTTTTGGGAATTTTCAAATTTACCGATTTTGCATTAAATTCCCGGGGTAAAAACCCGGTTTTTTTCCGGGAATAAACCGGGCGTTTTGAAAGCCTTGCAACGCTAGGTTTAACGGATGATTTCTTCAAGGAATGCTGTCTTATGCATATATGTGTATTTTAGTTACTCTAATGGCGATTTTTATGAATTGTTGTTCGTATTTAATGTGGATTTTTATGAACTGGTGTTGTTGTTATTTAATGTGGACTTTTATGGAGTGTTATTCTTAGTCTAAAAGGAATTTTTTGAGGTTGCTGTTTTTAATTTAATGAGGAATATTTTGGAATACAGTGTTTAAATCGGATTTTTATGGACTGTTGCCCGTCTTCTACTGGGATTTTTTAACTAAATTTCTCCTTATAAATGGATATATTTCTTTTGACGTGTATCACTTGGCCTGGAAATGATGCAATGTTAGACCGTGCTACGCCGGGCATGTCAGTTAGTTAATAATTAATAAATATAAAACTCATTTTCAAAAAATAATTTGTTGCCATTAAGGAGTAAATTTACAAGCAAATATAATAAGAGTTAAATAGAATAAAAGTAAAGGCTTCTCTGGAAAAAAAAAAACAGTTTCTTTGCTTTAATGAGCTTTTAAAATCAACTTCAAAATGCATTTATCATATAAATGATTAGTTTTTATTGCCAGCCACTCAAAGAAGGTTCTCCTTTGATGCGTTTTCTTGAAAGTAGAGTATTCATTTGAAAAACTTATTTTCACTAAAAATAATTAAATAAAATATTTTTTGGAAAAAAACTGAAATAACTTCAAATTATGAATTGCGCTGAAAAGTAAAAAATAAATTAATTCTTTCAACAACATCGATACTACTTTTAAAACCTAGTTTTTGAAGTCGGTGCAACGTTACGACAGATAAAACCTTTCATAATCATGAATCAATTACAAACATGAATGGCCATGAGTTCGCAGCAGTTGCAATATAAAGTAGCACATGGTGTAATGGTTATCAAACTTCCATAATTTTTGCACCAACTTCAAAAATTTGATTTAAAATTCATATCAATATTGTTTCAAGACCGATAGCGCAATTTATAATTAGAAGTCGGTTCCATTTTTTTTACAAAAATTATTTTATTAATTTCTCTATTCATATTTTAATGACATTAATGTATATACCAGGCTTGGAGTAATCGCGATTACGTAATCGTAATCGGCTGTAATCGATTACATTTTGACAAAATCGTAATCGTAATCGTAATCTGACGATGGCATATTCTCATAATCATAATCGAAATTGTGTAATCCCGTAATCCTTTTTCTCCTGTAATTTTAATCGTAATCTTAAGGAAAAAATCCGTAATCTGCTGGTCCTGTAATCGTGTAATCTTGACCTGCTGAAAGCTGAAATTTTTAGCACTACCATTGAATAGAAGAGGTCAGTTTACAAGAAAAAGGATTCAAGCTGTGTACTGATTACTGAAGTCCTATCCTAAGCGGTTTGTAACCTACGGGCGATCATAATATAAAAGGTTCTGTGTGGCGGTCGCAGAGCCTTGATGGCAGGACCATATAGTCTGCTAGAGAGACGCTTGTTGTCCTGCTTGTAGCGGTCTCTCAGAATTCTTAATTGCGGCTCCACTCTCCACGGGGAATGGCTGGAGAGGCCGAGAAGAAAGAGAGTCGTCACTCGCATCACCTTGGGGCTCTCAGGGGGGTCTCCGGTCTCCTGGCGTCCTCCAGTTTCGGTAAAAGAGCGGTAATCTGTCCGCAAGTCAAAAAGATTTCGGGGTAGATATGAAAGCGGAAGGCGTCTGTCTATAGAAAGACCAAATGCATCGGTCATTTTGCTTCCTTAATTACCCCTTCAAAACATATTCAAACGGTTGGGCAATAGGCGAGAGTCTGGAGCTAAGAATGGACGCCCCATTTTCCCTTTCAATAATCGAAGCAGACTGCCCCCCGAAAATCTAGTGGAAAGAGTACTATCACCAACACACATAAAGAGACACGAAATGCCTTTTGCGTTTTCTCCTTTCTTTAACGGCAGAAGTGAAAAATTTTTCTAAAGAATAGCACATTTACATTTCAGCAATTTAGGAGCAGGCGTTATATGATGCTCTATGCTTAGATGCATGAAATCTTAACCCTGGTACGTGTGATTATTATTATTTTTTAAAATATGTTCTTCGAATATTTAAAAAAGTACGTACATTTAAATCTTAAATTTATTTATATTTTAATGCTAATATTCTTTTTAATTAATAGGTATGTAAAAGAAAAAGTGATTTATGTTCAGACATTCTCCCAATTGTTTTTTACATGCATAAATTAATATTCAGGAATTATTTTAAACAGTTAATTATCTTTTTCTTCTTAGAATTACCTCAACAGAATTTTGTATTTCAGTTTAATCTTGTACGTTAAATTTGTGTTGTAAAATTACTTGCACTTTATTTTTTTTATTAAAATAGTTACATGGAAAAAAATTATATGCTCGTGCATGTTAAAAAAAAAAAAAAAAAAACACACAAAAATCATATTAAAATATTATAGTCATTCGTATTATAATTATTCTTCATGTTACTTTTTAACGATTACTAATTTTGCTAAGAGTTATTTGAATGTTCATGTTCAAATTTTTTGAACTTATTCTAAAATGCCGCATTTATTTTCGAAAGATTATTTATCTCTTACACTATCTGAATATTTTGTTATCCCGTACAATTCATACACATCTTATAAGTGATTTCATAAAGAATCATACAAAATTATTATTTTCAGTAAACTAATTGGTGTTATGTGAAATATTTGCACAATTTAAACTAGAAAATAAATACAATGGAGAAGTATACTACATTTTCAAAAATTGCGGCCAACTAAAATTTTGATTAAATACAATAATAACACAAAATGCACACAAAATAACTATGAACCAGGTAAATCACTTATGCATTATATACTATACACATTTAGTGCATCGTCTTTGCTTATATACTAAATACGATCAATGTAGTTATCCCTCACATGAGTTTTAAATATTCGAAAAATTCTGAATGTGCCTTTCCTGATTTATATATATATATATATATTATATATAATATATATATATTACAAATTTCTCATTTCTGCAACGACGTCATAATTCAAGAACTGTGATGTTGAAATTATTTCATTATTAATTGCATTCATCATCATTTCAGTTATCTCTTATTAAATCAAAAATGTAATAAAAAATCATAACCTTTTGATTTATGACGCTATTGTAAAAATGAGAGTTGTATGCATAATATATGATAATTTTATGCTAATCTAATCGTAATCAAAATCGTAATCGGATGTCATAATCGTAATCGATTACATTTTTCAACGACTGTAATCGTTGCCGTAATCGTAATTACTTTTTGGCAAAGGATTACAATCGTAATCGTAATCATAATCTCTCAATTTCTCCTTTTGTAATCGTAATCGTAATCGATTACGTTTCTTTGTAATCGACTCCAAGCCTGGTATATACTGGCATAAATCGATAGAAGAACTCCTAAAGTATTGCACAGTCAACTAAAATTAAAAAATAATATTTGCAAAAACCGTTTAAAATGAATTCCTTCCAATGAGGGTGGCTTCTAGCCACGTCAGAAAAGTGATTTTAAAAGAATTATTTTAATAAAAGTAGTATAGTTGCGCCACTTTGAGCAGCAAAAGTAAAATTTAAAAAAAATATATCTAACATCATCACAGGATTTCTGTATTTATGATAGTGCACCACTGTCCAACCAGTGACTTCCGAACACAGTTCTACTATCAACCAAAGCAATGTGCCTGGCAGAGTGCCAAGAAGAATCCATTCATGTTCAAGGGAGGATCTGCTGGTTGTACGGAATGTGCCGGTTTTGATCTCGTTCCTGATGTCTTGCGAACTGATGCTATATGTAGTTTATCAATGGAGGCAATTCAAGCAACGTCATTGGTCACGTGGCAGAGATGAAAGCAATGTAAACAAAGGAAGCCGTAGCATCGCTTTACTTCGAGTTCGACAAATTTAAAAACTGGGCCTAAATAAAGTTCTTCCACATTACATAAAATTAACACTAAATACAACACTATAATTATTGTAATAATTAATAAATTTCTTGAAAAATGATTAAATTAAATGTAAATACTGGTTTTCAAACAGAAAAAGCTGTGCAAATAGTCTATTTAATTTTAAGATCACTCATTTTGCATAGTGAACGTTACAATTGAAAATCTTAGTAAACAAAGAGCGGATATCACGTGACAACGGTGATTGTTCATGAGTCCCTCTAGCGGTGAATTGCCTCCATTTAGTTGCTAAACATTCTGATTCGCGTACTCAATAAACTCGAAACGATTCGTTTTTTTTTCCTGCCATGCGCAGAAGCGTCCAAATGTCAAGAGTCAGTGGTCGAACTGTAACTAGATGATACAAGGATCCGTGCACAGTGTTGCCAGCTTCGTTCGTGACATTTGGAGTGAAAAACTGATTTTATAAGCCAGTGGAGTGCAGCTCTGGACCTTTTAGAAGCCTTTTTTTCCCCTTTTAAATCAAATACAGTAAAAAGTAGTCGACCCGTGTGGAATTCCGCACTGCGCACCAAATCGTTTCGTGTGCCATTCCATTCTTTAAAGATTTGGGAGAAAGAACATTATAAAGAGGAATAGAAAAAGGTAAACGGGTGTTGTTGCAAAATAAGCTGTTAGGAATTTTCCCCCAACATTATTTAGATACTCAAAATAAGAAATAATCACAATAATAATGAAAATAATTTTTATTATTAGTACACATACCGTTAAATGCAATAACGAAACAGTTCCGTTACTTAAAATATAGTTCCTGTTGATTGGTTATTTCATAATATAAATGAATGTGTAGAGCCTAACGATTGAACAAGTTCAACACACAGCCGCAGCTAAAGCTGTGCAATTTTCTGCATAATGATAACAGAAGAGTTTCCTGTTTGTTTACTTGATAACAGATGGCGCCTGCATACACAACACCCATTTGGCATCCATTAAAGGACCTCTTCTTAGCTGATTTTAAATCTCAAATTTAAGAGAAGATTTTGAGACCCGTGGGTCTATTTTTCTTCATTAGATGGCACGATCATTTTTAAAATGAGGGGTTGGACTTTGATAAAGGAATAAGGAAGATATCGCGGGGTGACAGAAAAATAGGCTAGAGGAATAAGATATATAGATAGATATGACATGATTCAAACTTAACCCCCATGGTTCGAAGTGTGCGCACCTCTTTCCTGTTGAAGAGTGCTTATAATTTTGCAGGGCGTTTCACATCGTACCACAGGCCCCGTTGTCAGATGTTATAACGGGCCCCTCCCACCTATCGTTCTTCTCTTGTTGTTAAGAGGAAGCCGTAGCATCGTTTTACTTCGAGTTCGACAAATCTAATTAAAAACTAGACCTAAATAAAGTTCTACTTTAGATAAAGTTAACACTAAATAAAACACTATAACTATTGTAATAATTAATAAATTTTTCTTATAATGATTAAATGTAAATCCTTGGTTATAATCAGAAAAAGCTGTGAAAATAGTCTAATTACTTTTAAGATAACTCATTTTGCCTAGTAAACTCCACGTAGAACTCAATTGAAAATCTTAGTAAACAAAGAGCGGATATCACGTGACAACGATGATCACTGATGAGTCCCTCTAGAGGTGAATTGCTTCCATTAACAAAATGAAAGTTCGTCCAGTTGTTGAAATTCTACCGTTATTTATTAAATTTTTCAAGTTGAGGGCTCAAACGTTTAAACAACTTTTAGACATTTAGCTTTACTGTTTGGCAACAGTTTAACTACAGTTGAACTCGCTTAATACGAAATGCCAAAAATTCGCGAATGTGTTCGTATTATCCGCTATTCGTAACAACCGTGAATAAGTAAAATTGTGTAAAAAAAAGAATTAAATGCATGCTTATATTTTAAAAATAATTACTACTATTTATAATAAAAAATCCTTAATGGTTAGTCGGATAGGTTAAAACTTAATGGGTTAGGTAGATTAAATTTTATCATACGCATGTCTTGCCGCAAAATACCTGGTGCCATTTGTATAGTATCCTTTTCTGGATGCCTCTCATAAAAGTTCATTAAAGTACCTAAAGCTTCTTCAGCTTTGCTATATATAAGCTATTGTTATCCAGAAAGATTCAACGTATGATTCGAAATACGTACTTGGTGATTTACTATGACTCAAAATAACCAACAATTTCTTTTTAAAAAAATAATTGTTTGCAATAGAGAAATTTTTTCATGAATAGGTCAGAAATTTTGTTCGTCTTAACCGAAATGTGTATTTTAGTCTTCGTAATAAGCGTGAGATATTTAGTGTCATTAAATAGTAAACCAAACTTAATAAAGAAAATGTTCGTTTTAGCCGCGATGTCGTATTAACCGTGTTCGTATTAAGAAAGTTCAACTGTATTTTAATGAGCGATATTCTCTCCTTAGTGACAGATTGACTACTGAGTTAGTTATTAAATTTAATGCAGTTGAATTGCATATTATAACAGAATTTGTTCTTTGTGTGCGCCTCTTGTAAAGAAAATAGAAGTAAAAATTTTCATGCTACCCTATTATTATTGAATAAATTGGGAAAACAAACACTCACTTTCAATTTAATCAAAACTTCAAAACGCTAATGGAAATCGACAAACTTACAACACGTTGATTCGAAACAAAATAAAGCGTCACCGCTCTGGTTGCCCCACTTTACATTATATTAGACATTGTTGGCTTCACATTGTATTTTATTTTGTTCGCCTGGCACTGGACAAACAATCCGACTGACTTATCATACATACATACTTAACATACAGTAAAACCTGTAAAGTTGACCACCTTTGTAAGCTGACCACCTGTCTAAGTTGATCACTTTTCTCAAGAACGAAATGAGCCCTATATTATATAATGTAGGGAAACTTTTGTAACTTGACCACCTGTCTATATTGTGACTTATGTACGTCAAATTTGGGCGGGAGCATTATAAAAAATCCCTTTGTAAGTAAACCACCTAATTATTACTATATTTATTTGTTTATTTATTTTTGCAAAGATTTAAAAATAATAATAATAACTTTTCCAGGATATTTTTTTTGCCGTAATGTTAGACCAGTATTTGTCTGGATGGATGAAACATCAATATCAAGTTTGCAAAAACTTCTTTGTAAGTGAACCATATGAGAAAACTACCATGAGCCCTCTTTTTTTCTCTTCACATAAGTTTCTTCTATCCGATGTAGCCATTTTGAAATATAATGTATTTTTAGGAAATCTTTACCATCATATAAGTAACTGTCATACTTAATAAGATATATATCTTTATTTTCTCTAAGTACTTTTCTTTTAAAGTTACATAGGATGCATTGTAAGTCAGTAAGATTAACTTTCTCTATTGATATTTTAGATAATTTTGAAAAAAAAAAAAAAATATATAGCTAGTTACTATTTTAAAGTAACGTTAATACATGAAACTATATTTTCATTTCTTACAAATAAATGATATGCATGCAGCAAGAAATGACAAAAAAAAAAAAAAAAATCCACCCTCTATAAGTGGACCACCTGTCTAAGTTGTCCACTAAAGTGCTGCACCTCAAGTGGTCAACTTACAGGTTTCACTGTATATATATATATATTGGAAATTTATTGACTCAGGGCCGTCATTTCAAACTTTTCCAAGCGCAGGGGGTAGGGGGGCAAAAAGTATATTTTAAATGCAAATTTTAGGTAATTTTTTAAAAAAATTCTTTTAAATTTGGTGCTATAAGTTATAATCCCCCTATCCCCCCACCCCCTGATCCATTCCTGCATCCACCCATTGCACAAACAAAGAGCACACACATTCACATATAATATCATTTTCATTTTCCAATGGGGACAAAATTCCCCCTTTCGCTGAGTCACTAAGCTCTGTCACTTTTGAATTTTAGAAATTTCCAGCAAAATCTTCCGTGAAGAACCACATTATATAAGGAAATTCCACTTTTCTTCGGAGAAGTGAAATCCGGGCTCTTCTTCCACCGATGACGTCACTGGTGGAGGGCGAGGGCCCTCTGGCGGCCTGCTCCCATCCCTCGTCCATTACTGAGCGAGTCGCGGTCCCGAGCAGATGCGAGCGTGGGAGGGGGATTTAAAAAAAAAGGATCTACTGGATCTACCCTTTTCGGATTTCCAGCCTGGCCGGATTCACGCTCCCATCGAAAACAGGTAAGTGGAAGGCTATTTCCGAATTTTCGAGAGTTTTTTTCGTATAACGGGCATGTCTGTGTTGTGTTCTGCGAGGCTACAGGAAAATCGATTTGTGTCGGGATTCATCCTGGTCGTTGTGTGGTTCAACAACGTGGGGGGTGAAGTACTTACCCCCCCATTGAGGCTTCAATAAAACCTCAATGCAGCCGTACCATCCCTATACACTGTAAAGAAATTGCGTCTCGTTGCCACCATTTTTGGTGTTTCTGCAGACGATTTTTCGCGTAAAGTTGAAAGTTAAAATGATTTATTTTATGATGTTTTTTAAAATTCTTTTAAGTGTCTGTCTAAAACAATACAGACATCTGAGTGGTTTTCGAGCAGATGATGTTCGTTCACTCATCTCTCACATCATCAAATATTCATCACGATTGCTCATTCATCCTATTTTGACAGAAATCGTAATGAGAATTCGATACGTAACGAAGTCAACACATTTCATGTGCTAAGCAGCGTTATACTATGTATATTTTTTTTAAAGACAGACACATCAAAAAATTTAAAATACATAAAAAATGAACCATTTTCAACTGAACACCAAAAATCGTGCTCAGTAGCACCAAAAAAGGGTGTCAACTGAACGCAAAATGTTTTACGTTTTTTGCAGTCCATTTCAGATGTTTTGCGACATTTTAGCCATTTTTAACGAAATTGGATCGATTTTGACTACATTTCAGCAATGTTTCGCCCATTTTGAATGACTTGAACGATCATGGCCGGGTTAAATTTTAATATTGGATTAGCATTAAATACTTCGTTTTTTATTATCCATATCTGTTTAACAAATGGTGATATTTTATTTTGGTCATAGGACAGCATTCGCCATTCTCTGCTCTTTTCTGAATTCTTCTAAATTTTGGAGAAAGTGCTCTGAATTCTTACATTAGTAAGTAAAAAGGGTGCTCCAATTTGAATTTCAAAAACTTTATTTTTTTTAAGAACCACAACGAAATGTCACACTATCTTAGTGGAATTTTAGTAATTGAGTATTTTGTATAATTATGAGAAATGACGTCAGCCAAATAATGACCGCCTGTGGTCATTCAGCAGCAGTTGATTCGTTGGAGGTGATTTTCGATGACTTCTTTGGAAGTTTCGGGGGTTATCTCGGCAGATGTAAGTTTTTAGGCGCTCCAGGCGTTGCTTGTTTGTTGACATAGACGCGACTCTAAAGAAAACCCAGCGAAAAGAAATTCAGTGGCGTCAAATCGCGTGATTTTGGCGGCCAGTTGACGTCTCCGTGATTTGAAATAATGCAAATTCTGCACTTTTCATGCTGTTGTTTCTGATGCTACTTGGGTATCTTGTTTCAGTAAATTCCCTCAAATGTGGTCAACGTTCTTTAAATGACCCTCTTTATTTCAACGACTATTAAAAAGCATTTTAAAGGAATATCAAAGCAAGAACTCTGAACCAATAAAAGGCTGGGAAATCTGCCACAGATGAAATATTTTTGCACCCGTTAGGTTAGGACATCCAAAATTAAGTATCAGTTGTTTTCCTAAAAAATATTTAACATTTTTATGTATCAAGAATAAAAATATTTCCATTAACTTGGAGATTTTTGAAACAAATTCTCTAACAAAGCAAAGACAAATAATAATCTCTAATTATTTCCTGAAATAATTCATTTCTTCAAGTTACTTTGGAGTTCTTTTTCTTCAAATGCATCGTTTTAATGTTATGATTCGTATGTGTGCAGTAACCATAATCATAACTGTTAAACAAAACATAATAAATGAATAATTTAATATTTATGATGAGGGGAAAACCATTGCATCTTACTAATCAAGCGTATTAAAATTGTATGATAAATGAAACAATGTGTTCATTTCATTTTGATTCTATTCATCAACTTCTAACTTTCGTTATTGCCACTTTCACGGAGAAATGTACTTCGTTTTTCACTTTGTAACTTTTTTATTGAAACGAATAATTAAAAATTCATTCAGAATCTTTGAAATTTTCTCGATTTTCAGCACTGGAAATTTATTGTTCCTGTTGTTTATTTAGGCAAAAAAGTGTTTATGTTTAAAAAGTTTTGAGAATTGAAAAGTTACTGTCGGGACTTTTACTACTTGTACTTCCCGCTTAAAGGAATACCGTCGGTTCCAGCATATTTTATTCGATTAAGCGGGGAAAATTTCTTTACCTTACAGAACTGGTAATGTTGCCTCGAAACGTAATAATAAATCAGTATATCCAATTAAAATAAGTTTTTAATGTTAGTGTTTATAAGTTTTTTTAAATAAAATAAATAAAAACAAAATAATACAAGTAAAATACGTTATTATATATGTTTAAGTACAAATTAAAATGACGAAAGGTAAGGTGTTGCTGAAAGATCAACTTGAAAATTCAAATATTTTTCTTATTTACTTATTTATTTTTGAAATTTATTCAATTTTTGTATCAAAAATATTTCAAAAGCAGACCAGTATTATTGGATTACCCGGGGAAATGATTCGGTTAAACGGGGATCTTTAACATTGCGTCCATTTGGAAATATTCGGTTCCGGAAGGTTTTATTCTTATAAGCGGGGTATTCCTTTATCCGTTACCCGATTAAGCGGGGCTGACTACCTATAAGTAGCCAAATTACAGAACCATCTTTCGTATGATACAGCTTCTACGTCAAGAAATGTTTCTAATAAAGTTCCAATAAATTGCCTTTTACATCAGGATTTGAGTTAAATTTACCTTAAGGGCTAACGTTAAGTCTCTTTCAACTGTTCAAATCAGAGTAAAAAAAAAATGCTCAAATCAAATGAGACATGGAGAAAATGTGAACTGGATGAGATCTTTCGGACAAAGAGTGTTTGTTCGAATTGGACCTTAAAAGTAATGAAAGAGGGGAGGGGGGAGTTGACAAGCACAGATTACCCCATTCCATAACTCTGTTTTCAAAATCTTAAATTATTTAATTATTACTACTGTTATTTGACCTATTATTGTTGTTAGCTACATTTCTACAAGCTTGTTTTGTTTTTAATACTTATTTTTTTAGTCTTCCTGTTTTCCTGAAACTGGGAAGTGGGCTAAAAAAGCGGATGTTTCAAGAGGAATATTTTTTTAAAAAGTAAAAAGAACTTTCATCGCAATACAAAAAGTTTCCCTTACACATTTTACATAATGAGTGAAATGAAAAGCGATGAAAGAAATATTCGGCGTGTTTGCCGAATTCCGTTTCCGAATTTGAATTCGAAATCCACCGAAGTGTCGGTTAAATAGGTAGCCTTCCTTTTTTAACCCTTTCTAAGGCTGTGGGATGTATTGCTTCACACTAAATTCATCCAAGTTATGGATGTTTATAGTCAGCTATTTCCCCCTTTCTGATTGGTAGAATCTTGCAAAGACTTTGGGAAGTATATTTACCACCACATGCATCAACATTCAAATATTAGAACAAGCCCCCCCCCCCTTCAAGGGGGTGGTGGAAAAAATCACATTAATCTTATTTAATGTTCTATATGACTTTCTTCTTTCAAACCAATTAAAATCCGAAAAATATTTTAATGTACCGAGATTATGAAAAGATGGGCCTTTAAAAGGTTTAAAGTACGTTTTTTTTTTTTAACATATTATACCCTCCCTTCTTTCTTATCCCTATCGAAAAGAGAAGCTGTGAGGCGTATTTATAAGAGAAAAAAAAATCACTAATTTAAAAAAAAAAGAAAAACTTCGCGAAAAGGGGCAGCTTTGTTACCGCTTTTCTGTGCATTGACTGTTAAAGCGGTAAAACCAGATTTACAGACATGCGGCAAACTAGGAGTTGAAGGGGGAAAAATTCATGTCGGTTAGTTCCATACACAGTCTGGTTGCTACCATTTTTGTTACAGAACACAATTTTTAGTGTAAAGTTGAAAGTGATTCATTTTTGATGTAATTCAAATTTCTTTCATGTGATTATCTAAAAAAAAATATACACATGAAATGTGTTAACGCCGTTAAGAATCCACATGTCATTGCGATGGTTCATTTCTATGAAAATGGGATAAATGATCGTAATGAATTGGGACAGGTGGGGGGGGGGGGGGAATGGGTCAGTTTTTAGCTATTTTCGTATTCAAAGTTTCATAGCAACACAACCATAAACATTTCCCTTTCCTTTTCAATTGCATCTTAACATTGAATTCCTTTAGATCAATTTTATGTCATTTTAATATTTGTTTTTTTAATTATGAAATAGTTTAACTGAGTTTATAAAGATGTGGGCTATTTTACCTCATCGTAGGGTAAAATGGGTCACCCTGGGGTAAAATGAGTGCAAAATAATGCTGAAAACAATTATTTATTACTTTGAAATTGAAAAACAAATGTGTAGGTGTAACACATTTAGCAAGATTTTGAATTATGATTACACTGAAATGTTAAAATAATATTGTTCGAGATTGTTGCATATCAGTTCACATAACACTTCAACAACATCCCTTCTCTAACAACTCAACATTGAACTTTTTAAATTTAATTTCAATAAAATAAACAACATACACTGTTTAAATTTAGGAACTTGTTGCAGTTATATACAAGAGAAAATTGGAAAAAAAAAAAAGAATAGAATAGAATTACATAACTGTATTAGAAATATAATTTCACGTTAATTTAAAGCACAAATGAGCATTAAAACGCAGACATATGTTTCGGGATTGCTTGGAATCCCTTTTTCAATGCAATACAGTGTACCAGCACAAAGTTAAATTATTATCATATTATCATAGAATTACATAAGCCAAACTATGACTTATTTTACTCCCATCCAAGAAAATCTGATGTAAAAAAGAATATATTTAATATTTTTCTTTCCTGCTCATCTGGAATTGTTCTCCAAATTTTCTTAGTGAGGAAATCCTTTAAATTTGGGCTATTTTATAAAATATAGAGCTTTTCAGAAGTTGGTAAACCATGTGTTAAGCACACCATGATCCAAAGTTGACAAACACATTTTTTGTGTTGCCATATTTAAGAACCTTACTTTTTTTAGATTGAAAAATGTTGCCAAAACGTAGAAAAATAACATTAAAAATATTGGTTTAAAATCTTCAATTTCAAGTTCTATTATTTTGGGCTTTTTATCAAGTGACCCATTTTACCCCATTCTCCCTTTTTTAATGCATAAGATGAGTGAACGAACATCATATGATAAAAAACATTCTGCTGTCTTAATTTTTTAGACAGACACTTAAAAGAATTTCAAAAATACATCAAAAAGGAACCGTTTTCAACTTTACATCGACTGATCACCAAACATTTGTACAGAGTACCAGGGATACATGACAGAATGCACTCCTTCTTTGGTTTGTTCTTTGGGAACTAAATATTAAAATAACTAAATATTTGTTGCTGTATTTAAACGTCTTCAAACAATGGAGAGATGTTCGTCTAAGAAGTAAGAATGATTATGTAAAAATATGTTGAAAACTATATCCGATGTCTGTCCTGTCTGTCAGCGCATGTTTTTGCATGCTAATTCAAAATATTTATTGCATATTCTGACATGCTTCGATTCTTTTTAAAGTAGGCCTGCAGATGTGTTAGCACACCGACGTTTACTAACTTATTTTGATATTTTGTACCTGAAACAGAACAAAAGAAGGTGTCCCAGACATGACAAACAGACGCATGGAATTTTTTTATGGTGATGTTTTTGCACAACCAGAACGTAACAAAAGTCCCAGTTCTATGACTTCCTCTCATAAATATATTAACTATATGTGTTATGTATGCGCATGGAAAAAAGGATCCAATACCTCGGTAGAAAATCTAAACACCTGTTAAGGGGACCGAGAGGGAATCGATTAAATGTAATCAAGACATCAAATTCGACTCCTTGTTCTTATAGAAAAAATTCCACCACAAGTTACATTTTTGTGTTGTCTAATAATGACATTTTAATCTGTCTAGAGAAGTGGTTCCCGACTTTTTTTGCTTAGCGAACCCCATTTCAGATACGAAAGAAAATGGTGAACCCCCTTCTGTAGTCGTTAGTAATGGGTAACAACATTATAAAATTTGCTAGTACATTTATTTTCCAAGTTGCACAATAGCTCATAACGAGATCTCAGAATATAATTGCAAATCCATCCAAGTTTAAATAGAAACTAAAATTACTTTTTTAATATTTGTAACTTTTGGATTATTAATAGGGCAGTGAACATATGTATTCACAAAAAATATTTTTCAAAATTATTTTCCCGATAGTGAGAAAAACTTGTGGAGTAACATGAGAAATATTTTGAATCCATCAATAAATATCGTTCGGTTCCAGTTCCAGGTCCCGGGGAAATGTACAAAATTCGCAAAAATTGGACTAAAATGTGGTAAATGTAAGTACAAAATTTAAAATGAATGAATAAATATATTCCGGTTCCACTTTGGGTCCTGTATCCGAAAATAATGAAAAATTTCACAGTTGAGCAAATTTTCATATTTTCGACTCTTTCTTCTAGCTAACGACGAAGAAGCGGGAAATGGTAGGAGAATCATACGTGCCAATTAAAAATAAATTAATGAATATCTTTCGATACGACTTTCAGATTCAGATTTTCGAAATCAGGTAACAGTAGAAATAAGTGCATTTCAAATTTTGTATGTAAGATTCCTATGCCAGTCCACAACTTTTACGCGTTGTCGCGAAAACAATTTAATTAAAAAAAAACCCTCTTGTAAATTTATCATTTTGTTTTTCTCTTACGTTAGTAATTAAAATTATTAAAAAACAACTCTTGTGCACTGATCTGTTTTTTACACAGTTTTATTTAACTTGATTTGTCGCAGAAGCTTGTTATGCGGTTTTGGACCACTATTACTGCATAAGTGATCTTCAACTGTGCACACAAGCTTATCTTCCCCGATGACAATTCAATATTCCATCCATTTTATAATTTATTATAACGCTAATTAGGAAAAAAATAATTTTTCCACTGAGGAAATGATCAGAATTATTATTTGTCGAATGGCAACGATAGCTTTCTTTGGAATGTTAGGATAATGCAGCGATGTTTTGAATTTTAAAATACTCAAATCATGACAAAATTTTTTAGCATTTTAAAAAATAAAACCTTGCAACTTAAAACAACTTTTTTGTAACATTTTTATAATTATTCTCTTTGTCTTTCAGCGTGTGTATGACTGCAGCGCCATGCGCCTCTTACTTGTGCTCCTCTTCGTGATTGGCCATTGCAAGGTATGTGCATTATTTCACTTCGATTCAGACTATCTATTTATTATGTATTGAGTTCTGTGTGCTATCTGGAGTGATATCTGCCGCACAGTTAACGCAGGTCCGAGCGGAAGGATACAATTCCCTCTCCATCCGAAACTAAATGCAGAGAGAACGGAAAAAAAACAAACTGCGCTGTAAAAATTTTGCGTCTAGTTGCCACCATTTGTGGTGTTACTAAGCACAATTTTTGGTGTTCAGCTGCTGTAAAGTAGAAAACGATTTATTTTTGATATACTTTTAAAAATGTTATGTATCTGTCTAAAAATATATAGGCTAGGGATGTAACGAATAGTGATTCGGCCAATATCTTGGGCCGAATACCGAATATTCGGCGGTCTAATATTAACATTTCTAGAAAACCGTCGTAAAAGAAAGTATTTGTTAAATTTAAAATTATTCAAAAAGTCAAACAGCAATTACACACAATCTATGTGTAATTGGTGTTGACCAATCATATAATTGTTTGTAAATCATAGAGATTTAATTCTGTTTGCTAAGAATTTAAAACTATTTAAAATTAATCTATTTTCTCTATTGTTTTGAATGTAAAAAGTGTAAAGAATTTCACCCACAGGTGGAATAGAGATGACAGGTGTTATGGTAGTAAGCATTACCAGTATTTTATTAATTAGTTAATTCAAATGAAAGAACTACTATTACTTAGTGATCTTGCCTTGCTCAAAACTGTTTTATGAAATTATTTTAAAAGTGTTAAAAGTTAATATTTTTATTCTATGGGGTTTTTTACATACCTATTTTTAAAAGATGTATTAAAATTTATTGCCATTTAACTGGAACACATTTTTATTTTCAAAAACCGCAATAACTTATGCTATTTTGATATTCAGGATATATTTTAGGCTTTTCACGTTTCTATTTTACCCAATATTCCCAATAAATCAGTCTACCCAAACAAAGACTGGTGACTTCCACTTTGTTAATAATAACAAAATAAATTTCTCATATTCTCTATCACAATTAACTATTGCCAGCTTTTGGGAGGAAATACTAAAGATAAAATTCAATATTACAACTTAAAAAAAAAAATTTTCTAAATTTTTTTTATTTATTAAAACTATATACTAATATATTCTTTTGCAATAGTTATAATACAATTTTAAATGTTTAAAACCTACTAATTTCTTTACATTTCTACTGCAGCAGAACTATTCGGCCAGGCCGAATTTGACCTTGCCCAGTATTCGACCAAAAGGCCGAATACCGAATAGTGGCCGAATATTCGTTACATCCCTACTATAGACCGTGTTATGTTTTTTATCACATGAAATGCTTTAACTCCATTACGTATCGAAATTTTATCACGATGTGTAATCGAATGAGCTTTTGATACGTACATGAGTTAACGAACATCCTATGCTCAAAAAAACATTCAGCCGTCTGTATTTTTTCAGACAGGCATTTAAAAAAACTTAAAATGAATCATTTTCAACAGTAACACTAAAGATGGTGGCATCTAAACACCAAAATTTTTACAGTGTTGTGAACATTTCGCATTTAAGAAAAGAGTGCCTTTGATTTTCAGAAAGAAGAAGAAATTCCCTTTTTCAATAAATATCCCTTCCTCCCTTTCCCGTTGCACTTCGCTAATAAAAAAGTTCTCTTTTTATTTTCTCGCATTTTTTGAAATACGCTTTTCCAGCTCTCTCTGCAATCCTCGCTCCGAAGACTTATTAGAAGAGAAAAAGATAAGACGGCCGTTGTTCTTCGAAAAAAAAAAATCCCTTCAAAAACAGCCCGAATCGGGAAAGTGATTATTTGGGAAGCAAATGAAGATTCAATTTCTTATTACGGAGAGAAATATTTTTAATTCCCTCCGTTTTCTTTCTTTCGATCACTTTAGTTTTTTCTTTTCTGTTTCGGGAGAAATGCGTGTTCGTGGGATTTAATCAATTCTTATTTAATTGCATCCCAAAGACTGTTTAATGTGGTTCTCTAATGCTTCAGAGCGGTCGCTTTCTCTTGAGAATCTCTCTTTTTTTTCTTTTTCTTCTGAATGTTTATTTATTGATACCGTAAAATGTCATTTAAAAAAAAGTTGAGAATAAAAATCCTCCGAAAACAAAGAAATGACCTCCACGGAAAAAGCTGGATTTGAAGGTTTCCAATTTGAATTCCTTGTGTTCCTACGCATAGTAACCAGGAATGGAGGACGTAAGGAGTGCCTTCCGCTTATAGATGAAGAAAAATGCAACTAACATTTCACTATAATATCGTAGCAACGGTGGTTCATAAAGTAACTAATGGGTCCCATTTAATAAAAGTAGGCAGTCATTTAAAACAACAAAACTTTAATAATAAATGCGAAACGTAATAGCCAGTATTATCAGGGCTGGGAATTCCCCCTTCAACTATCTCGTTACACAATTTCAAACAGAATGAATCAAATATAAAAACATTAACAGTTCAATTAATAGGAGAGCGCCATCTGGTTGGCATTCCGCGACACTCCCCACCAAATTTAATTAATTTAAATTTACAAAAATAATAAACAGTTTACCAGACTTGACATCTACAGCTACTCTGGAAATGAATCTACTAAATATAAAATAAACATTAGTAACAAAATACAACAATAGAAAAATCAATAAGAAAGTTTCACACATTTTTTTTTTTCAATCATTAATTTCCATATTATATAAGAGTTGAATAGGCCTTCTTATAATTGAAGTACGAGTTTTAATCGAACAAGAACGTACTTTGCCATCCCTTCCATGAAAAACCTCAATTATTCTACCCAATGACCACATGTTTCTAGGATGTAGATCTTCGTGAATTAAAACTATGTCATTGGGTTTAAACTCTTTTACATTAGAGACCTTCTGACTGAAATTAGCTGATCTGAGATTTAGCAAATACCCTTTACGCCAACATTTCCAAAATTGATTCAACAAATTCTGTTGATGTTTAAATTTTTTCACCACAGATTCTCTTGATCCAGATAAATCGACCCTAGAAATTCTGGTCGGAGGGAGGGATAGCAAGCGTTTGCCTACTAAAAAATGAGCTGGAGTGAGTGGAGACGGCTCTGAGGGTTCACTATATAAATACGTTATGGGCCTAGAATTGATCATGGCTTCTATCTCAACAAACACTGTTTCGAGTTCGCTGAGAGAAAGCGATGATCGACCAACAATTTTTCTGAGAGTAATTTTTATTGTTTTAATCATCCTCTCCCAGAACCCTCCCCACCATGCTCCGCGCTCAACAATAAATTTCCAATGAATGTTGTAAGCAGAAAATAAGTTTTTAACAGAGGGATCAGAAATACATTTCCACATTTTTTGAAGTTCAATGTCTGCTCGTTTCAGTGATTTACCATTGTCAGAGTATATTGTTGAGCATAAACCTCGGCGCGAAATGAATCGCCGAAAAGCGAGTAAGAACGACTCTGTATTTAGGGAATGTACAAGTTCCAGATGAACTGCGCAGGTGACGGCGCAAGTGAACAAAAGCAAGTAATGTTTATTGTTGTCTTCTTTGGAGTAAAAGGGGCCTGCATAGTCACATCCCGTTATAGCAAACGGTGGTGATTCCAAAATTCGATCTGGAGGAAGTGGAGCTACTTCTTGTTCTCCAGGACGAGCACTGTATCTCTTACAAATTATGCATTTACTTAGAAGAGATTTGATCCTTTGTCTCCCTTTTACAACCCAGAATTTTTCACGTACTTGATTTAGCGTAAAGTCCACTCCCGAATGCAAGACCTTTGAATGGGCATTGAGAATTACCAGTTCTGTATAACGACACTTGGACGGCAGTATCCAAGGGTGTTTAGTTAAATCTGAACAGTCTGCGAAATGTATTCTGCCTTTCAGTCGCAAGAGACCATCTTCATTGAGTTCTGGATTCAGTGAGCAAATGCTCGAAGTTTTGTCTACTACCTTTTGACTAGACAAGTCAGAAATTTCTTTAGGAAAATAGTCCATTTGAGTACTTTTGACCCAATATTTTTCAGCAGTTAACATTTCAGAAGCAGTTAATGGTCCGTGATGTTTTACCGACGAAGGGTTGGAGTTATGCACAAATCGGTATACCCATGCAGTTATACGATGGACGTTGCTCAATTCGCTAAATTTATTTAAATCAAATAATTGATCACAGTTTTGTTCATTATCTGTGGCAGTTTGAAACACGTGATGTTTTCTCCTTTCATTGGTTACTAATTGATCGTCAGTTGTATCAATTGGCTTGTTTGGCCACGAGGTTTCAGGTTCGAGAAGCCAACTTGGCCCATTTTGCCACAATGAGCTGTTAAGAAGTGTCTCTACACGTTCTCCTCTCGATAAAAGGTCAGCAGGGTTGTCATTACCACTGCAATAATGCCACTGGAAGGGATCGCAAATTTTTTGGATCTCTGATACTCGGTTGGCGACAAACGGCTTCCAGACATTCGGAGATTTCTTTATCCAGCATAACGTAATCATGGAATCACACCAAAAATGTATATTGTCACATAGCTTGGGAAGAATAGATTTAAGATAGTTTGCAATTTTTGCAGCTACAAGAGCTCCCATTAACTCACATCTTGGCAGAGACAACGACTTTAGGGGGGTGACTCTACCTTTCGACATTATAAAGTTAGTTTTTATTTGTCCAGTTTCATCTTCATATCGGAAATAAGCAACCGCTCCGAACGCTCTGGGAGTGGCATCGCAAAATATGTGTGCTGTCAGTTGAGTATAATTGGTGCTGTGGAAGAATTTTCTCGGAAATTCTGGATTTTCCAAGTTTTTAATTTCAGAGCACCATTCCATCCACCTTTTCTTTAAGTCAGGAGGAAGTGTTGTATCCCAGTCTAAACCTAACAGCCATGAGTCCTGCAGTATTATTTTTACTCTTACTATGAAAGGTTGTAAGTAGCCAACAGGATCGAAAACTTTGGCGACAGATCGTAATACAGTTCTTTTTGTGTCGCTTTCACCACTTCCAATTGCTTCTTTAAGAGGCTCGAAATTTAATTTGATCACGTCATTTTTTGGATCCCATATCATACCCAAAAATTTTGTTTCCATATCAAAATCATCATCCCCCTTAATTTTCGCCCTTATCCATTTGTCATTTAATTCTTTAGAATTTGTTTTCAACTTCCTTAATTTCATACCCGCATCTTGGAAGATATGAACTGCATCTACCGACAGTTGGTATGCATCCTCAACAGTTTCTCCACCATGATAAAGATCATCCACATATAGAGATGTATTAAGCATTTCAAAACACTTGGGTTTTTCCCTTTTATATTTATTGGTATGGTGTTTAATCGTAGCTGCTAAAATAAAGGGGCTGATTACGGTACCGAATGGGGCCCTGCACATGCGCAAAGTACTATAAGCTTCATTATTATCCCCAAACCAAAGAAATCTTAAAAAATCTCTGTCCTCCTCTGCAATCCCAATTTTGAGAAAAGCTTTTTCTAAATCTCCGCAGAAGCCTACATTTGGTTCACGAAATTTTAAAATTATATCAAGAACCTTAGGGTTCAAATTTGGGCCTGTTTCGAGACACTCATTCAAAGATTTATAATTTCCCTGTTTTGATGACGCATCGAAAACGATTCTAACTTGTGTAGTCTCACTCGAGCGCAAAATTTCTCTGTGCGGCATTATGTATTGCGAACCTTTAATTTCATTCGAGCATTTTTCGACTATATTTTCCCGCAACTGATCTTCAATGATTTCCCGATATTTTTTCAATATTTCTGGCTTTTTTTGTAATCTTTGTTTCAAGAATTCAAACCGTCTATTAGCAACGTTAAAATTATTTCCCAATTCCTCAGTATCAGATTTCCATAATAATTTACATTCGTATCGCCCATTAACAAACCGCAAATCTTTTTCAAAACGATTCATTAAATGAATTTCGCTTTGTTTACACTCATTATTCTCCTCAATTATACCCATAGAGTCAAGTTCCCAAAACACGTGAAAATCATTTAATGTCATCGTGTTTCCCACTATTACTGATAAATGTTTTGAATCGTTTTCATTTGTTTTATTTTTTTCTGAACCTATTAAGAGCCACCCGAATAACGAATTTACTGCTTGAAGGTGTCTGTTTAGTCTCCGCCGTGAAGTTAAAACTATATCCCAAAACTTATCGGCGCCAATTAATATTCCTACACTCATCTCTTTTTTGTTTACATTTAATTCAGCTGGCGACATACCTAAGCTTTTCATCTTCTCAATTGCGGAGTGATTGGGGCCTTTTATGGGGCAAGCTGAGATCATGTTCGTTACTAAGCATTCGACTTTTATTTTATTTTTTTCATCTCTGTCTTTTAATTCTATTACTACTACAGGATAATTTTTTATTATTGGTCTTTCTGTTCCGAAAGCATACACTGACAATTTTTCATTTCTAATTGGTTTTAATTTTAAGGAATCAGCCAGGGTATCTAAAATAAAGCATTTTTCCGATCCTTGATCGAGAATCAACCTTGTTATTTTCGTTTTGTTTTCATTACAAGCCAAAACCGTACACGTTTGTAGCAAAGTACGAGTACTTTCCGAAACAGAAAAGTTACTCTGAGAAATTAGAGTGTTAGAATTTACATTTGATTCTGAATTCTCATTACTTGAATGGGAAACAATTGATACATTTTCAGATATTTTTTGTTCCGGATGATTTACAAAATCATTTTTTACTTCATTATTTTTTAAGCATATTGATTCATGATGATTTCTCAAATTGCATTTACCGCATGCACTTCTATCTTTACAATTACGGCTAACATGAAATTTTTTGAGACATTTAAAACAACGATTATTTTCTTTTAATATGGCAATTTTTTCAAATGGTTTCTTATAACATTTAATTGAATCATGAGGTTTGTTGCAGAAGATGCATACCTGTTTTGTAGCTGCAGCAAATGCACTCGCCGTGGGTGTATTTCTATTACTTTTTTTATTTGCTATTTTTGGACAATTGTAATTAGAATTTATTCCATTATTTACTCCGTTTCCTCCACACGCAAAAAAGGTGCTTTCGCGACATTCAACTTCTTTTTTTAAGAAAATGAGAAATTTAGAAATATCAATATCGTTTTCATCTCTTTGTCTATTAAATTCCAAAATCAAATCGTGGGGCAAAATTTTTTGCAAAATTGGCATTAACAAATGTCCGAATGAAGTTGATGTTACATTTATCGCTTCTAAATTTCTAATTGAGATTTCAAGCTCATCATAGATTTTACGTAATGCTATTATATTTGAACTACTTTTAACTTCTTCTAACGTTAATATTTTATTCATGAATGAATTTATAATAAGATCTCTTCTTCCAAATCTATCTTTAAGAATTTTAACACAATTGTCATAATTAACACTTGATATTTCAAAACCGGAAACAACATTTGCGGCTTGTCCTGTTAAATAGGATTTAAGGTATGAGAATTTCTCTTCCTTAGAAATAGATTCATTCTGATCTATTGAGCAAGAGAAACTATTCCAAAAACTATTCCATTGTTTGGGATCGCCTGAAAATTGCTCTATTACAAGTTTTGGTAATTTAATTGAGCATTGAGTTTTTAAATTGGCACTTAACGAGGTGTCGGCACTTCGATCATGTGATTCATTTAATAGTGGATTTGTTTTACATTTAGCATCTAGATAACGCAATATCCTTTTTGTATATTTTAAACATTTTGTTTTATATTCCTCATTTGCTGTTACCTCTTTTTCAACTTGATCGAGTGTGAGAGAACTTTCGATTATCGAATCAAGTGCTTTTAATTCGTTAGATTTTTCAATTAAATTTTCATAATCGTCTCTAATATCCTGTTCATCAACTTCATCTGATTTTAATTTCGCATCAATTTGATTAATTAATTTAGTAGTGAGTTTTCTAATAGTTGTTCTTTTAGCTTGCGCTATTTCAGTTTCAGACATTTTCAATAACAGAAATACACCCAAAATATATGTATGCGTTTACAAATAGAAGTACGAATAATGAAACTATGATAAATGCCTACCTTTTAGTTCTTGGGCATGATATTAATCCAATTTTGCTTTTGCACCATGAAGAAAAATGCAACTAACATTTCACTATAATATCGTAGCAACGGTGGTTCATAAAGTAACTAATGGGTCCCATTTAATAAAAGTAGGCAGTCATTTAAAACAACAAAACTTTAATAATAAATGCGAAACGTAATAGCCAGTATTATCAGGGCTGGGAATTCCCCCTTCAACTATCTCGTTACACAATTTCAAACAGAATGAATCAAATATAAAAACATTAACAGTTCAATTAATAGGAGAGCGCCATCTGGTTGGCATTCCGCGACAATAGATGAGCACCACAGCGGTGGAAGTACGATTCGGTTCAATATGTACATAAATGTATTATAAAAAAAACCTTTGTAAGTTGACGGCAAATTTTTTTTCATTTATTTGTTTATCTATTTTTGCAAAGGTAAAAAAAAAAAAAAAAACTAAACTAACTCCAGGATATTTTTATGCCATTTTTTTAGTTAGACCCGTATTTGTCTGGATAGATGAAACATCAATATAAAATTTGCCTAAATATCTGCGTAACTTAACCATATGGGAAAACTACCATGAGCACTCTTTTGTTCTCTAGATAAGTGTCTTCTTTCTCTTCTAATTCATCTAGTCACTTTGAAAAATCATGCATTTTTTGGCTATCTTTACCATCAAAAAAGTAAATTACATAAATAATAAAATATTTATCTTTATTTTAAATAAGTACTTTAATTTTAAAGTTGTATAGGATTACTGTCATAAGGCATTCGGATTAAATTTACTGCATGATATTTTAGAATTTAGATAATTGAGAAAAAATAGCTAATTACTGATTTTAAAGTAACGTTAATACATGAAGTTATATTTTAATAAGTTACAAATGAATAAAAGCATAGTGTGAGAAATGACAAACAAACGAAAAATCTCCACCCTCTTTCAGTTGACCACCTGTCTGAGTTGACCACTAAAGTGCTGCACCGCAAGTGGTCAACTTACACAGGGTTCACTGTATTTGGATAACACCACCACCTACACGCCACCTTCCTTTTTTGAGTGAAGGAAGGGACATGCCCCTCGCTCCGGTACCCTCGGGACTCCAGGGTCCACGGATTTTACATGCACGAGTGTACATGGTGGGTCTTCAGCGGGTCGGGTATCGAGTACCAAAGCTTCCGGTTGGAAGTCCGACATCCTAACCACTAGGCTACCTAGCCTAACCCTCTCATGCATAAGTTTTGTTATCGTCGTACGCCTTAAGGCGAAGTTGAGAATTAGAGGGTTAATTAAACAGTTCTTTCATTGTGTTACATCGTGGTTAATAGTTTGGTGGACATTTTTTGTGTTTTGTTCAATCATTTTCTTTAAATTATTTAAATTTGACTTAACCCTGTAATGCCCAAGTTTTGTTATCGTCGTCCGCCTTGAGGCGCAGTTGGGAATTAGAGGGTTAAGAGAACGAAGATTCCAAAGATTCTTTGTTCTTGGCAGCATATCTTCTTAAAAATAGCCAGTAAAGCTTACATTTCTTTTGTACTTAATTATTATATTTTAATCATTCTATAGAAATACAAAAAAAAAGAAAAAAAAATAGTCGAGAATTTTTTTTGAATAGATTTGTGTTTTGGGAGCGTCATACGTAGGTGAGTTTAGGAAACTCTCCACACTCGCAGAAACGCATGCGCAAATCTCACGAAACTTTCGTCGCATCTGACGAAATGGCTTCGTGAAAAATGCTCTGTGTAAATCTTTCGTCAAATTCGCGAAATGTGTGTGGTCACTTTTTTGAGTCACGTGATCGCGCGACGAAAGAATCGTTGTAAATGACGAAATTTTCTTGACGATTGAAGAATCGTCAAAAGTGAGCGTTCTGTTTCTGAGAGTGCATTTGATTCCTTAAAGCACGAGTGTTATTTTCTGAAAAACTAGTATAGTGTAAGTTACTCTTCGCAATTTCAGGTTGCGGGGGGTGGGGTAAAAGTTACACAGGAAAAATATATTATACAAACAAAGTGTAAACGGATCTCAGACGGGCACTAGAAACAAAATAAGGCACCGGCATGAGAAAATTGTCTGGTAACTTTCGCCCGTGTCAGACACGGGAAAAGGCGCTAACGGGTTAAACGCCATTTTGAAACGAGCTGTTGCTAGACAAGCTTGCTAGATGGTTTGTACTTCTACTAAAAATACCAGTGAATAGAATGAAACAAAAACATCCTACTAAATGCTCCCTAATAAAAAAAAAAGTTTATACATGAAAAGAAAAATGATTACCAAGATTACCTTTTCGCTTCGAAAGGAGAAACTGTAAGGCGTATTTCAAAAAAATAATCACTCATTAAAAAAAAAAAAAAAAATAGAAAAACTTCTTCGCGAAATGGTGTTGCTTTGTTTCTGTTTTTCTGCGCATTGACTGTTAAAGTGGTAAAACCAGATTTACAGACATGGAGCAAATTCCTAGCTGAGATAAAAAAAAAAATTCCTGTCAGTTAATCCCGGATACACAGAAGCATGCATGCAAAAAAAAATAATTTCACGTTAAGAAAGCACAAATAAGCATTAAAATGCAGAATATGTTTCGGGATTTCCCGAAACATACGTCTGCATTTTAATGCTTATTTGTGCTTTCTTAACGTGAAATTATTTTTTATTGCAGTTTACTTGCACAAAGTTAATTTATTATTATGAGTGTGATGGTTATGGGGCAGACGTGCCGAACTTATAACCTCTTCAGACCCCAAAATTAAGCACAAACAATTTTGACGCAATTTTTTGGTTCTCTGATTTAAAAAATTATTACAAAACAATTAATTTTTTTTTTAATTTTAATTGATAATTAGTTTAAATAATAATTAATGCCAAATTTCCATGTTTTCCATGTTTAAAACGAAGTAAACTATCTGTTGATTCATTTCGAAAACAATGGGGTGTTTTAGCTTTCAAATGGCACAAACAGTAGTTAATAAACAGTATTTTAAAATGTACCCAATTGGGTACACTTGGAATGAAGAGGATATGGCACTATATGGCACACGTGGCACTGTGCCATATAGTGCCACCCTTTTCGTTGTTGCTGAACACGATGTTTGTGTAAAGTTGAAAGTGATTGATTTTTGTTATACTTTAAAAAAATTTTAAGTGTCTGTCTAAAAAAATACAGACAGTGTAACGTTTCTTAGCCATGAAATGTATCAACGCCGTTACGTATACACTGTTAAAAAATGAGTTTTCAGATTGTTTTTGGACTGATTTTAACGTGTGCAGTTAGTTCCTTGTTAATCAGTTATGATGAAGTGTGACACTTTGTGACAAAGGGGGAGAGGGGATCAATTATATTGAAAAAAAAGTGTGACATCATTGATGAACGGTCCCTTACTACTTCGCGTTTCCGTCTGCAGTTAGTTCCGTGTTAATCAGCTTTGATCGACACGCGTTATTTATTACATGCTGAGGAGAAATGGTTTGAAACTTCCATTCTAGGCAGGATTCAGATTACAGCCGAGTCAATTGGCGTCTGTTTTGCAAAGAAATTAAGATTTTCAAACGAAGTAATCATCACTCAAAATAAAGTTCTAGAATGGCGCTTCCGTCTAAGAAAAATATCGGAACGTACACTAAAAAAACCCCCTGAATTTTCAGAGTTTTTTGACTGATTTTAACGGAATATTTCCGTAGTGCTTCAATACATGGTTTTTCCTTCCAAAAACGGAAAGATCACGTCCTGAAAATACGAGAATGGAACTTTTCCATTTTACAATGGCTGTATTTTCACAACCCGATTTGGATTAACGGAGTAAAAAGAAAGGGAACTTCTGTCAAATCTCGGGAAAATATTATCAGAAACGGAATATTTCCGGCAACTTCGCTGCCGTACTTTTTCCGTTATTTTCGGGAGATTTTTTTTAGTGTAGAAATGTGATTGCGATGGCTCATGTCTATGAAAATAGAATGAATGTGCAGTCTCAATGAATGTTTGATGCGTAGATGAGTGGAGCGAACACCCTATGCTAAAACATTTTTCTGCCTGTCTTTTTTTAAACAGACACTGAAAAGAATTTAAAATACATCAAAAAATGAATCATTTGCAACTTTACACCGACTAAACACCAGAAATGGGGTTCTGTTACACAAAAGTTACTTTTACAGTTACTAAACATTAAAATGACAAAATCAATGCTAGTGTGTTTACGTATCTGCATATGGCCACATTAAAAATGGCAGAAGAAGTGTAATTCTGAATTATTATGTAAAAACATATCTTGAATACCAATGTCTCATGTTTGTCATGGCTATCACGTCATACGTTTACATAATCATTCAACGTATTTTCTTCACAGACTAACATTCTTCAACTCTTTTTTTCAATTCCTACCATTAGTTCACACTCTCCCTATATCTTGTTCAAGTTTTTAATTGTCAATAAAATACTTTTTAAATACTTTCTTTTAAAATTTGTAGCGGATGACACTCGATGTTAATAGTTTTTACAAATATCCATTCATTCATTCAATTTAACCATTCTTCATTTCAATTTTACACGGATTCCATTAGAAATATTGAAGCCATAGGTCACCATTTTTAAATTACTAACACACGACATGTGATTCTTTCGAAGAACTCGTTGATTCCCATTCTGTTTACGACAACACGGAAAACGGATGCTTTGGCAATCATTTTGGAATGTTACTAGTAACTAGCTGTAATAGTAACTAGCTGAGAGTAAGGTTAAAGCGACGTTTGTACTCCTTTTTATTTAGCTGACACGTTTTCGACTTGGGTAGGAATTTATTTAAAATTTTTTTTTAAAATATTACTTTTTTTAACAGGTATGTGTAAAGAGAGGCGCGAGCACACGAGAAGGGGGCGCGAATATCCAAGAGAAAATATTACTTTAAAAAACTGATTAACTGACTGAAAGGAAAGCACACATACACATAGAAAACAAAATACATTTCGGCATATTTAATAACTTGTTAAAGTAAAACAACTTACTAAATCAAAACTTTCTCAATCAAAACGTACTAAATTAAAATCAAATTTAATCATTATTAGTGACTTCCTTGGGCCTGTTTTTCAAAGCAAAGATTTTCGAAGGAAGGCTTAATATTAGAAATAGCCAATCTCATTTCTGTTTCTGTATTTAGCCGAGATCTATAGTTTGTCTTCGAAAAAGCCACAGCAGAAAATCCAGTTTCACAAAATTAGGGTGTCAGAAATGGTAATAGAATGCGAAACGCCCTTGTTTTATTGCAGAAAAATCATCCTCTACTCCTGCCCAAAATTCAAATAGTGATTTATTACTAGATTAATTTTATTACTAAATGACTCGTTTTTTCTCTTGTTTTGGCAGTTAGTTAAAAATAAGTCAAAAACAGAATCAGTACTCAATATACATTATTGTTATGTACATTTCATGGTAAGTGTGGGGGGGGGGGCGATGCAAATTATGATAGAAAATTGGGCCGCGAATACGGAAAGGTTGAGAAACGCCGGTGCAAGCACACTTGCATTTATTAAGCTATTTTAATATTCAGTTAGTACCTGAAATGAAACAAAGAGGTATGAGCACAGCTTACATAAACACTCATGGAATAAAACAGAATCGTTTGAAAGGTCATGGAGACGTTTGCAGGTCGTCAACCAAGAGCACACTCCCTGCCCCTTCAACAAGTGCTCCATGAGTCATAGGGAAAGACATGAATCAGCACGGGATAGATTTTGTTTTCTCATGCAGAGTAAAAATGGTTGCGACGGGTCCGACATAATGGGGGAAAGTGTCCCTCACAACCCTGCAGACGCTTTTGTTTTGCAAACATTTTTAAGGGGTCTGTCTGCCTGCACCAAAGAGACTATTTTTGCGAAAAAATATCGATGTTTTTTTATTTTTAAAAAGAGTAAATAGTCAAGATTTCAAAAATGTTTGGTTTTTGTTTTTATGACGCATAGAAACGAAGTTACACGTAATTAAGTTAAACAGAAGTCGCATCGTAAAAGTGGGATTTAAAATGCGTTTTCTGAAAAACTACTTTTTTCGATATTTTTGTTCAGGACAGATCTCATAACTCGAAAAGTTTTATACCCATTACTATGATTTTTTAAAGTATTGTTTTACTCATTGCTATCTATGTTTTGAACTAAAAGCTAAGCCCTATGTCAGTATTTACAAATTTTACAGGCATTTATTTGTGAAATAGTGTGTTTTTTTTTC
Source organism: Octonoba sinensis (assembly GCA_038502835.1). Classification (NCBI taxonomy): domain Eukaryota; kingdom Metazoa; phylum Arthropoda; class Arachnida; order Araneae; family Uloboridae; genus Octonoba; species Octonoba sinensis. Next base: position 180,529,353 of record CM076599.1, read on the forward strand.
GGGGGAAAAGGTATGAATTTCCAAAAAATTGGTATATTTTTCTCAATTTTGGTCTTATTGTAAAACTTTTAGTTCAAAACGCAGTTAAGTAATATAGAAACATATATTATTAAGGATTTTAAAATATATCGAGTTAAAGTGAGTATAGCGTGTTTGGTTTAAACTGTAAAATTCGCCTATTTTTGCTAAATTTTCCCAATTTTTCAAAATTTATAAGAATATAGCTATTATTTTGATTACTTTCTTAATTTTAATTACTTTTTAACAAAAAAAAAAATACGCATTTAGTCATTATTTCATTGTTTAGAAAAAAAAAAAAAGTCTCCGAGCGTAGGCAGGCGGATTTAACGGTTGTTCCATACAGCTCCAGAATATCACACAAGAACAAATAACATGTGTGTGTAAATGTTTTTTACACGCATATTTTATGGTCACCCATGAAATGTTGCTTGTCAACACAAATATTGATTCGTAACACTAAAAGAACACTTAAAATCAGGGATTAAAAAAGGGAGGTTCGAAAGCAATATCTTTTCCCGGAATAGAACATTATTAAAAATGAAGTGAATCACGAACTAAAACTTCGTCATTTTGCCGCCTTGGAACACATTTTACGGGAGACACTTGAAATCACAAAATGATTTCCTCTTCTCAGCAAAATTCAGTATCCGAATATGACTGAAATTATTACTTATATTTACACTCTCAAAAATAGAATCCTCATTTTTGACGATTCGACAATCGTCAAGAAAATGCCGTCATTTACAACGATTCTTTCCTCGCGCGATCACGTGACTTAAAAAAAGTTACTACATACATTTCGCCAATTTGACGAAAGAACATATTTCACGAAGCCTTTTCGTCAAATAAGACGAAAGTTTCGTGAGATTTGAGCATGTGTTTCCGAGGGTGTAATTATCGATCATCACATAAGGTTTCTTACGCACTGTGATGCAATAATAATTCTAATAACCAGTTTACTCGAGCGGAATTCCGAACTGTGCACCAAATACACGCAGAGCAAAATCTCGAGCTCCGTTTTCGAGAAACGAAGGATCGAGGAGTCGAGTGCCAGCGTGGGGTAGTAAGGCACTTATTGCAACAGAAAATGGAGCGAGTGCGGTCCCCCGCCCCCCCCTCTCGCACCGAATCGAGTGGAGCGGAGCGAACATTCGATCGGGGCTCGGCAGCTGTCGCACCGTTGTGAAGATGCAACGCCGCCCACTTGTTTTGACTTAGTGGCGTCACGAAAATGGATCCCCGCCGCTTAGCAGAGGGGAAAAAAAAATCAATAGAAGGTTTATGCGGAGATCGAGGATTCTCTCCGCCACGGTGGTGGTGGAACTAAATCCCGACCGAATATTCGACATCGACTTAGCAGATATCAAATTGAACACTCTTTCTTCTATGCATCCTATTTTTTGAAGTACCACCAGAGCACAGCGTACAACTCTTTTCTGCCGAATAATTTAACATTTTTATTATTCTACAGAAGTGCTCCATAAGTTGATTATTTTAGTGGTCAACTTATAGAAGCCAGAGATTTTTTCTTTTTTTTTTTTTTTGTTATTACTTACACTATACATTTATTCATTTGTAACTCATTGAAATATAGCTTCTTGTATTAATGGTTCTTTAGCCTCTTCATTAAAAGTGTACCCAATTAGGTACATTTTAAAATAATGTTTATTAACTATAGTTCGTGCCATTTGAAAGCTAAAACACCCCATTGTTTTTGAAATGAAGCAACAGATAGTTTACTTCGTTTTAAACATGGAAATTGGGCATTAATTACTATTATTTAAATCAATTACACTGTGCAACACAAAACATGTCCTTTGGATGAAAATGTCTGTTTCTTATGTATTTTTGGCTGAAACTTACGAATCTGCAATTATATTTTGCCTATCACGTACCATTTTCCCAAAGTTCCACATTTTAGCTTTTTACGTATTTTCTGGATAAATGTGCATATTTTTGTAATTTATCAACTTAATTTATTATAAATTATATCTTTCTCATTGATAGTGAGATCGTTGCCATTCTAGAGACCTTTTTAATGAAGTTGGGTTACTTTAGCGACATTTTTGGCAACAAAAACGACGTTTTTGGCAATCTACTTCTCGAAGTTTTGAATCTTTTACAAGACTACAAAAGCATTTTGTAGACTATTTTACGGAGCAAGAAAAAATGGTATGCTGCTGTGATCTGAATGTACTATTTCAAGCATTGGGACATGAGCACAATTCAGCAGAGTGGCGCCTGTTTATCAGTGCTCCTCCATCTAAGTATTTTGTTCCCTATTCATTCCTGTAACATATTCTGGAAACACAAAGGAAATTTCAGAATTACAAGTGGCAAAAGCATATCAAATGAGCCTATGATGATCTACAATGTGCCTTTTTTCCACAATTGCACATTAAACTTGGTTTATCGACAAAAAAAAAAGTTCAAATTTGTTGCACAGTGTTATTGAATAAAATTAAAAAAAAATTTTTATTTTATTTTGTAATCATTTTTTTAAATCAGACAACCAAAAAATGGCGTCAAAATTGTTTGTGCTTAGTTCTGGGTCCGAAGAGGTTAAAATAGTAATTAGCTATTTTTTTCCACAATTTATCTAAAATATCCTTAGAGAAATTGAACCCGAACGACATACAGTGTACCCTATACAACTTTAAAATTAAAATACTTTGTTGAAATATCTTATTTATTATGTAAGTTACTTATTTGATGGTGAAGATTTTCTATGAACACATCATTTTTCAAAATGGCTAAATCAATTAGAAGAAACTGATTTGAAGAATAAAAGAATCCTCATAGTCGTTTTCAAATATGGTTCACTTGCAAAGAAGCTTAGGCAAACTCGATATGGATGTTTCACCCGTCCAGACAAATGATTTTACATGCCCGTATCCCCAAGTGCACATGATGGGCCTTTCTCGGGTCGGGTAACGAACACACAATTTTCCTGTTGGAAGTCCTAACCACCAGGCTACCACGGCCTGTCTGAAACGTAAATGCAAGCATTACTTGCTAACATTAAACTGAACCAAAGTAAGCGGCCACATTTTTATCTTTCGATTTCATTTTTAAAAAAAATTAACTCAGCTTAAACAACACTTTGTGGTGTCGTGCGCAATATCCGTTGTATGGCGAAATGACTTTTATCTCATCTAAATATGCATCCACATTAAAAAGCATTTAAAAAAAAAAAGTATAATAGCATTCACTTTTTCCTTATTATCGACACATTCGTAGCCACCTCGTGTACTTCTGCCGATTTCGTAAAAAGTCGTCTGGCAAGTCGAATAGAACAACTTAAATGTCTGCTTCTATGCACTATTCTCATTTCATTGTTTCAGAGAAGCCTTCCCTCAAACTCTTGTTATAACTGCTTTTAATACGACTGCTCAATGGCAACAAACTCATTTTAACAATAAGTCCTATGCTGTCTATAGCTATGTAACATTATAATTATAAATGAGGCTTGCCTGACAAAAGAAGAGAAGAAATAATGAACTAACAATAAACTGTTTCCACAATTTTTAATGGATATCACTAGAACGCGTCAATAGCTGCGAAAAAAAAAAAAAAAAAAAGTAAGAAAATGGGTCGAAAAACAGAGGAGAAAATGTTACAAGTAGTATGCCCAAGTAGCATATATGCTACCTGGGATCTTCCCCTACTTTCTATTCGTTAACAATTCCAACAGTAGGGGAAACATCAGGTGAAAAAAGTAGGGTACCTCAGGTAGCATATATGCTACTTTATGAGAATAAGGGTTAACTGTTTTGTGTTTGCCTATTTATATATATATTTTGGTAAATCTCCCAAAAAATGAGGATCCACTTCTTACGACAGAAATCGGGGAAAGGAAATGATACATTGAATAACGGTAAAAAAGCATTGGAAGTAAGCATAAGTAAATAAGCATTTCTGTAGAAAATGAGGGATGATTCAGCTTGGGGGGAGGAAGCAATATGTGAACTTGCAAGAGATAGGTGAAATGTTCGCGTTTTCGCATTACAATTTAAAACAACTAAGATTTCAGCATTCACAAGAGTGTCATGTAAGCATCCGTTGCGGGTATTATTTTTTAATGCTACTTCTCGTCCGGTTTTTCACTTTCATGCACTAAAAATTTTTCGTTTAGTTGACACCATTTTTGGAGTAATGTTGAAAATGATTCATTTTCTGATAAAATACAATTTCGTTTAAGTGTTTGTCTAAAAAACTGCAGACAGCAAAATGTTTTTTTAGCAGAGGATGTTCGTTAACTCATTTTACCTACCAAAAATTTATTATCTATATATCAGGTAAATGACCCGGTAGTGGACACAGTTAAGAAAATTTTCGTACTCATTTACGTGGCAACACTTTTTCTAGGGACTTACATGAATATTTGCATATTTAGGTTAATCGCCCACTATTTCTTTAAAAATGAATGACCTATAAAATGTCATTTGATGAAAACTTAGGATTTGAACGTCCCATTTACTAAACGCTTCATTTGTATCTATAGTGGACATTTATAAGCCACGTATTTGCATTAGACAGAAATGAATATCATCTATTTTATGCTGTTCACTTGGAGAAATAATCTTAAAAATGACTAAGGGACCCTTCATAAATGATGTCACGTTTTTCTCCCATATATTTCCCCCAAATCCCTATTGATCGGCTTTAGTAAAGCGCAGCAAATGTGACCGTTGTGGCGGCAGCTATTAAATATTGTGATCCATGTAGTACTTGCGTAGATGCTCCACCCCAACTTTAGTTCTATTGACCGGCACTAGGAATCGTTGTTCGCTATAGGTTCTGATCACTTCATTCAAGTTTAATGTTACTTTCGCTTATTTTAGGAGCTTAAAGAACTAAGTGTTCACTACCATTGGGCCGTGGTAGCCTAGTAGCACGTCGGACTTCCACCTGGAAGGTCGCGCGTTCGATACCCACTGAAGACCACCATGTATACTTGGGGATATGTGCATGTAAAATCCGTAGACCCCACTACCTCTCCTCGTGCGTAAGCAATCCTAAGGCCTCGGCTAACAGGTAGGAGTCTGGTGGAGAAAAAAAGTGTCCACTACCGGGTCATTTACCTTATATATATGAAAAAAAAACCACTTAGCGTGGACAAGTTACGATTAAATTTTGCGTTACAATACGATAATGGTATCATGCAAAAAAAAAAAAAAAACTATTGCGAAATGATATTTAAAAATTTGTTTAGTGGTTGGCATAGAAAAATAACATAATATTTGTATTTATGCATTATTAAATTATGAATTATTTAATGATTAATATTTGTTACGACTTTAACAAATTTATTTATATTTTTTAAAACGTATTTCCATTCATAACTTAATTTTTAATTTCCGATTCTTTGGAGTGGCAACACCTTACTTCGTTTATATCGAGCTATCATTCTCATGTTTGACTCTAACGGTCTTAAGCCTTTCGAATTTTAAAGCGTTTTCTACGATTTTAAAATGATGAATTTCCGATTCTTTGGAGTGGCAACACCTTAGTTTGTTAAATCGAGCTATCATTCTCAAGTTTAAATCTAGCGGTCTTTACTTCAGCTTTTCGAATTTTAAAGCACTTTTTCCCTATTGGAAAAAACTCAAAATACCGGTATCAAAATCCTACCGGAACCAGTAAAAATAATACCAGAACCAGTAACAACATACCGGAAATTTTGAAGCCGGTAGGAAATTATACTGGAAATTTTGAAGCCGGTAGGAAATTATACTGGAAATTTTTTAGCCGGTATAAAGCTAAACTGGAAATTTTGAAACCGGTATGATACCATACTAGAAATCTTGAAACCAGTTTGAAGTCATTCTGGGAAATGTTAAGCCGGTATCAGGCCATTTTGGAAATTTGGAAGGTAGTATTAAAACATACTGGAAATTTTAAAGATGGTATCATACCATATTAGAAAATTTTAAATGGTATGTAACCATTCTCGAAATTTTTAAGCTGGTACGGAAGTTTTGAAACCATAGTGAGGCTGCAGCAGCCTACTGGTTAGGACATCGGACTTCTACCTGGAAGGTCGCATGCTCGATACCCGCTGAAGATGCACCATGTACACTTGGAGATACGTGTATGTAAAATCCGTGGACCCCACTATCTCACCCTGTGCACAAGCAATCTTAAGGCCTCGGCTAACAGGTAGGCGTCTGGTGGAGAAAAGTGTGAAGCCATGCTGGAAATTTTGATGGCAGTTTCCAAACATGCAGTTTGCAAATGTACTGATAATTTTAAAACCATATATAAATATCTTGGTAATTTTAAAATCAGGATGAAAATATACCAGAACTACTCACATTGTATACTAGTGTAAGCTCTTGTAATAACTGCGTCAAGGAATGCACCAACAGGGGGGGGGGATTAGGACTTACAGGACTGTTCCTCCCCTCCAGAAGGTGTCAGATTTAGTTTTTAACCGATATTTTTTAAATATCCGGAACTCGAACCGGTCATTGCATGAAAAATCCAGATATCTGCGGCATATAAAATTTTACTTATGTATAGAATTTACAGGTATCAAACACCAGAGTCAGATATCTGGTATGGATAAGTCGCACGAGAGACACCGATTATGTGGTATCCGCAGTGGCGTAGCTAGCAAGGGTGACACCAGGGGCGGTTATTGATGGTGTCACCCCATGGAAAAGATTAAATAAAAAAAGTTATGTAAGCGTGAGTTATGCATTGTGATGTAATACGTTTAAAAAAATCGTCACAACTTTGAAACAGAAAAAAGGGGGGAGGGGGAATGTCATTCTTATCATCCACATCATAATATTTAAGGTATTTCTTAACAGTGATGGTGTGTTTAGCAGTTAAAAAACACTTTGAATTTATTTTGGGAAGGAAACACTTTTCTAAGTTGAAAATAGAAAGATATTGGCAGAAAAAATTATCTAATTTGAAGTATTTGCTTTGTTTATTGGAGCTTTTAAGGGTTTTCTTTTCGCGGTGGCTGTATCAATATCCTAAACATCATCGAACAATTTACTTACAATTTGTTTGTGGACCTGTAACCAGTTTCGGATTTTAGGAGGGGGCACAAGGGGCCCGTTCCCCTTCCAAAGGAGTAAAAAAAATATGTAATTAGCTCATTAAGGTGATGTTTGCTTATTTTTCTGTAATGTAAAGTAGATAAATTAGTTTTAAGTGACAATTAAAAAACGTAATTTTTTTTAATGAGAACTCGATTACAAAAAGTTTTACAAAGGGCTTATAAAACTTTTGATTGATAACCCACTTAATTTGATTGATAAACCACTTCATACTACATATTGTCTCCCCCCCAGCCTGTAACTCTCTGTATTCAAACCTAAATCATATACTTTCTTTAAGGATATTGTGTTAAAATAAAGAAGATTCCCACCATGGGTTTTAATTTTAAGTTCACAAAGCCAAAAACACCACTCAATTTTATGCCCCATAAACTAAGAGACTTGTAAATTAATAGACATATAACTTGTAAGAAGGTAAACAAACAAAGCTATTAACCAATCACAGTTAAGAGCTGAAGCTGCTATAAAAAACTGTACATGAAGTATTTTACTGCTCACAATTTAGGATAGTATATATTCTTCTAATTAAGACTCTTTATCGCTAAGTTCATATGAATTTTAAACTTTTTAAGTAATTTTCATCGTTTTCAAACATTGTTGCGCAAATTGTAAGCCTTTTGGGTCGGATGTTTTAAAAAATAGTGTTGGCAACAGTGATTTCCGCGGTTTGTTTTGTTTAAAATTTTCAGCATGTGGGGTTATTACGGGATACGTATTATTATTTATTAATCTTAATTTGATAATTTTTAAATTGATTTTTGTGATTATTGTCACATTAAGGGTTCAAATTTTTTAATTTTTAATTTACGCAACGAAGAGCTGCATGTATTTAATATACTGATTGAGTATAAAATGAATGCTTTCTTTCACATGGTTTCCAACAACTTATGAAAACGCATTTATTAAGTTCTATATTAATATATGTGTATAAAAATATCGATTTTTGTTTAATTGAGCTTCAAATTATTAAAATTGTCAAAATAGCCTTTATGTCATCGTATTTGCATTTATACTTATAAGCATGCCCCAAATTCATAAATTGAAAAATCCCTCAAAAATATTCAAAATTTGCATCAAAAATGAAGAAAAAAATACCAAGAAAGTTGCAAAATTGCGCTTCAAGTTTTGTAGAAACAAGCAGCGAAGTCGAATTTTTATTTAATCGGTTTAAATATTCTCTCTGTTTTTTTAAAGTGATCATTATCTTCAAATGATTTTTTTCACAAAATTAATGCAGCAAATATCTGGTAAATATGCATTTTAAAAACATAAACGTCCCAAATGTGAGAATGAATAACATAGAATAGATTTTTTTTTTTTAAATATCAAAAATGATCAATCGACTTATCCAAAAGAAAGTTTTTATATCTTTAAAAGTTTCTTTTGATGCATACATAACTAAGGCAAATATTTCCAATTTGCCTTCATGTAATTTCATGACAACTGTATATATCAAATTCTACCCTTGTCTTGTCCTTTTAAGCAGTTCCGCACACTTAGACCAGGTACTGAGTACTTGGCCTTTGGCCATGGACTGCTCATTCGAGTACCGAGTTACCAAGTATCAATCATGTTTTAAAAAAAGAGCTACTGTATACACATGAAGCAGCGTTTGAAATTACTGGTTGGTCATGGACGTAACTAGGTTATTTTCTAACTGGGGCAAGGCCAGGATTTAGCACCCCCTACGCCCTTATATATACAAAAAATGTATTAATGAATGTAAAAATGTAATGTTAAAAAATGTAATATGTATTTAAGTAAAGACGCACATTTAGTCGATTTGGCACCCTTAAAATAATCCTCCCCCCCCCCTCCACTTGGCACTCGCCTCATGTCAGATAGCACGATAGATTATGTAGAGTTGCTTGATTTAAAAAAGGAAAAAAAATACTATATAGATGAAGGCCCCCCCCCCCCAAAAAAAAAAAAAAAAATTCTAGGTGCGCCTGTGGTTAAGAATAAAAGGAAATGCCGTAAAACATGCGACTGTGGTTGTTAAAAAGAAATCTGTACAGTCATGTCAATTTGTTGACATGTTGAATACATTAAAAACGAAATCGCTAAGGACAAAGAAACTTAAGTGAAATTAAACAAAACCGCTTAGAAATAAACTGAATGCAAATAAAAACATTTGCGCAAATTAAAACAAAAAAGACACCCTATTTCTGCTCTTGTCTGAGTACGGCTGGTCATACACGTAGAGGTGTACCGCAGAGGTTTACCTCTATTGTCCGCTTCGAGAGATAAACCTCGGCGTGTGTGACCCTTCGTGTGATGAAACTCCAGAGGCAAACAGACCTCTGGAGTCAAACCTCGCAGAATTGAAAAATTATATTTTCTACCTCAGAGGTGACCAGACCTCCGCGTGTGTGAGGTCTACCTCCGGTCAGTTGTACTCAGACAAGCGCAGAAATAGGGTGTGTTTTTTTCTCTGTTTTAATTTGCGCAAATGTGTTTATTTGCATTCAGTTTATTTCTGTTTAAGTGGTTTTGTTTAATCTCACTTAAGTTTCTTTGTGCTTAGCGGTTTCGTTTTTAATGTAATCAACATGTCAACAAATTGACATGACTGTACAGATTTCTTTTTAATAACCAGTCGCATGTTTTACGGCATTTCCTTTTATTCTTAACCATAGGCGCACCTAGAAATAATATTTTTTGGGGGGCGAGGGGGGGGGGTTCCATCTTATGTTTTTTTTTTCTTTTTTAAATCAAGCAACTCTACACAATCTGTCGTGTTATCTGACATGAGGCGAGTGCCAAGTGGGGAGGGGACTCTCTAAAAGGAGCCTAACGCATTTACATTATATTAGAAAAACGCCCAAAACTTCGAACAATCATGCCAATAAGCATGAACAAAGTTAAAAAATAAGTTTGTGGAACTAGGTTTATAAAGGATTTTTGTATTGTGCTCAATCTGTGGCGATTTTCATTTCCACAACCCTCCATTCCACCCAACTTTCACACCCCAAAATGAATCTTTTCATATTTTATGAATACATTATGTTATATATTTAGATAATTTATGATAAGAAATTTAATGGGAGTAGGGAAGAGAGAAAATAATCCATTTATAAGTCTGTGGAAGCATGCAATAGAATTATCGTTTTTGTAGAATATTTTCCGAGATTTAAAGATAAAAATATTATTTATTTCTCAAAAGTCAGGTTTGGAGGGGTGAACCCTCAAACCCCCATGGGGTGCGCCACTGTTCTTAACAGTAGTTACCTCTGTGATACACCTCTACGTGTATGGCCAGCCTACAAGTGACCAGAGGTAGACCTCACACACGCGGAGGTCTGGTCACCTCTGCGGGAGAAAATATAATTTTTCAATTCCGCGAGGTTCGATTCCGACTCTAGAGGTCTGTTTGCCTCTGGAGTTTCATCGCACGAAGGGGCACACACGCCGAGGTTTATCTCTCGAAGCGAACAATAGAGGTAAACCTCTGCGGTACACCTCTATGTGTATGACCAGCCTTAGGACTATTTATGAATGTTCTTGCTTTCAGATCGGGGAAGTAAGTATCTCTGTTTTTATCTTTCTATTAAGTCTCCATGTTTAAAGTGGCTGCGAGCAGGAGGCGAAAGCCCCTATGTTTTCTGTGGTAACATGCTGGTTCAAGTATAATAACTGTTTGGTATTGATTTCAGATTCGTATTAGAACCAGTATCTCCCTAGACTATAGTGTTCCGTAATGGAACCAATATTGTACTAACTAATCTGGTATCAAGCCAGAAATTTCTTTCTTATTAATCCTTTTTTATTGCATATAATCTGGCCCTAGTCCGTCGAAAATCCTGTGTTCTTTAAATGTACCTAAATAATACAAATTTGTAATCAATATTGTGGTTTCTTGCTGGTTTTGGTGGAATTATATCTGATACTTTGATACTGATTTCAGCTTCATATTGGATATTGGAACCAGTATCACAGTAGATCAGTGTTCCATAATGTACTAATTTATCTGGTATCATGCCGGAAATTTCTTTTGTAAGTGTAAAATACACTTTTCTCCACCAGAGACCCTACCTGTTAGTCGGGGCCTTAGGATTGCTTGCACACAGGGCGAGGTAGTGGGGTTTTCACCGATTTTACATGCATGTATCCCCAAGTGTGCATCGTGGGTCTTCAGCGTTTATCGAACGCGCAACCAGTTTATACCAGATTATGAAGTACCGGTTCCGGTATAATGGAAACTGACACCGGTTTTTGGAACAACCGGTTCCGGAGTGGTAGTGGATCCGGTATAATACTGGATCCGGAAAAGAACTGGATCTGGTATAATACTGGATCCGCTATGAAACCAGAACCGGTTGTTCCAAAAACCGGTATATTTTTTTATACCGGGATTTTTTTTCCAATAGGGTTACGATTATAAAATGGTTAATTTCTTATTCTTTGGAGTGGCAACACCTTAGTTTGTTTATATCGAGCTATCAGTCTCATGTTCAGTTTGATTGTTGAACTTATATCCCACAGATGCTTTGCGGGGGTCAGCTAGTGATTGTTTATTTGTCCTATTTTCATAGAAACGAGCCATCGTAATGGAATTTCGATACATAACTGATTTTATAATTTTTATGTGCTAAGAAATATTACTAGTATCTATATTTTTTGCAGACAGACACACAAAAATATTTAAAGTACAACAAAACTGAATCATTTTTAACTTTAAACCACGTGAATACCAAAAACCGCGTTCAGTAACACCAGGTCCCGATTTACATTTTGAATCACTATAGGCACAACTCATGTTTGGGGCCCCTCACGCAACAAAATTTTTTTAATCATAACATTCAGTATGTGTTTGTAAAACTTGCCAGTCACACCAAAATTTGGGGGCCCTTAAAGAGCAAAATGATTTTGTTTTTAAATGACAAAATGTTTGCATAAAATCTGGGGGCCCCCAAAGTGCAAAATCGATTTTGTTTTTCAAATTTCAAATTGTCAGACCAAAATTTGGGGGCCCCCAAAGTGAAAATTCCTTCTGGTTTTAAAATAATTTAATAATACAAATTTTCTGTGAAGCAACAGAACACTAACAGTTTGTTTTTGAAAGATGCTATTTTTAAATATATTTCAAAAACATTTTAAAATTTCCCAAAAAAAAAAAAAAAAATTAAAAATCAAAATTAGGGCCCCCCCTCAAAGTGGGGGCTCTAGGCCTGGGCCTCACAGGCCTAATGGTAAATAAGGCCCTGGGTAACACCACAAATGGTGGCACCATAACACAAAATTTTTACAGTGAATTACGGGATCTTCAATATAGATATAAATTATATTTTCTTGATAATAAATTCATTCAGCATTGATTCTTCTTTTCGGCATACTAAAAGTAATTTAAATTAAAAAAGTAATTATTTCTTGATGAGTGGGACGAAGTCGACCGATTATAAATAATCGGCTGAGCGGTCAATGATGTCCGATTAATGGAACCAAAAAGGGAACTCTTTCTTTCACAGATTGGCGCCGTCCGACTCCAACCGTAGCTGTAGATAGTTGCTGGACGCTGCACAATCTCCATGGCAACGCGACGTCTGGGCTGAAACAATGTCTCACCCAGAATATCCTTCAAAGATCCGTCCGCGCTTCCTTCGAATATGCATCGGGGGTGTGGAGGGGTCCGGAACATTTCTATACGGCGGAATTTTATTTCGAGTCATTCTTATTTTTATTTTAACTTGATCTGTCTTATTTTCTCTGCACGGTAAAAATTTTGCGTTCAGTTGGTTTAAAGTTGCAAATTTTGATATATTTAAATTTTTTTATGTGTTTGTCTAAAAAAAAATAGACAGTGTAAAGTTTCTTAGCAAATAAAATGTGTTAGCTCCTTCACGTGTTGAAATTTCATTACGATTTTCAGTAACGCTTCAATGAAAGAATTTCGAACTATATAAAGAGCTATTACATTTGATAGTTCGAAAGAACTTTAAGATAAAATCCATTACGGGCAGGATTCAAACTTGAGCAGTCAAATGACTCTGTCGTGGAGAGAAAATAAGGCAAATTAAGATAACATAAAAGAAAAATAAGAATGACTCGAAATAAAATTCCGCTTGATAGAAATAAATGCTGCGGCCTTCGAACGGCAGCAACATTAATGAGGATAATTAATAACCTAAATGACGATTAGAACCAAAATCTCACTTGATCATTGACTGTAGTCATAAACTGGTCATCGTCCACTTTTATTTGTAGAATTTAAATATTTTAAAAGAGTATAAAGCAAAGTCGCTTCCCGCGTTTCTTAAACTACGCAACGGATTTTAATGCGGTTTTCATCAAAGACAGAGTGATTCAAGAGGAAAATTTATAGACCCGTTAGAAAAAAATCCGACAGATAATTCCTTTCTTTATTCCAATTTTACGCAAATTTCTACATAAATTCCCCAATGTGGGGGTGCCAAGAAGCAATAGGTTTTAAATTCGAGATTGAACTTGATAAAAGTATTGTCTCACTTTTAATTACCCTTCGGGGGACAAGTCTGACCCTACTGACGGAATTGTTCCGAAGTTTTCTTAACAGATCCTTTTATATGTTATATTGCTTTATAAAGCGTTGGCAATGTTTTTCTTCTTTGACAAATAGACGGCGTTTTTCAAACACTACAGGCTTTGTGCCGCAGGCAATGTTTTTTATACTCTTAGCAAGGACAGCGCTGCAGGCGACTTTTTTTACATTCTTATCACGGACATCGCGGCAGGCGACATTTTTTATACTCTTAAGCAAGGACTGTGACGTTTTTAAAATTCAGCACGGGCAGCGCCGTGCAGGTACTCCTAGTATATATGTATACTAGGAGTACCCGTACACAAAATATACAATAAATTCTATACATATACACACACATACAATAAATTCTATATATATATATACATCTTATATATATACATACACAAAATATACAATAAATTCTATAAAAGAACTAAATGGAATCATCACGGTTTTATTAAAAAAAACTAAAATGCATTGATAGTGGTCAAAAACTGCCTAACAAATCAAGATGACTAGAATGGAACGGATGAAATCGGGAACTGGTTTAGAACGGACGACCTCCGGTGCCACAATCCAACGCTATAACTATAACCACTGCGCCACAGACTCAGCTTATAAATCAAGTTAAATAACACCGTTGCATTATCCAAACAAAGCTATCCTAGCAATATGACAAATAATAATTCTGATCATTGCCTCAGAGCCAAACTTGTTAATTTTTTCCCCTTATTAACGTTATAATAAATTATAAAATGAATGGAATATTGTATTGTCATCGAAGATAAGCTCGTGTGCAAAAATTGAAGATAATTTATGCAGTAATAGTGGTCGAAAACTTCGTAACAATCTTTCGTGTAAAAACAAATTCACCACACATGTTCTGTTCAAGTTTTTCCATTTTTATCCTTAATGCGTCTTGCCTTTCTTGTTTTCTATTACGATGCTTATCCGGTCCATTTTTCAATATCTAACTTACTACTATTATTATAAATGCGAAAGTTTGCATGCATTTTTGTTACTCAATCATGTCAGAACGGCCGAACGGATCAGGATGAAATTTGGCACAAAGATAGGCTATAGGCTGCAATAGCACATAAGGGCCTTATTTGCCATTAGGCCTGGGCCCCCACTTTGAGGGGGCCCCTAATTTTGGTTATTATTATTATTTCTTGTAATTTAAAATTTTTTTGAAAAATATTTAAAAATAGCATCTTTCAAGAACAAACTGTTAGTGTTCCGTTGCTCCACAGAAAATTTGTATTATTAAATTTTTCTAAAACCACGAGGAATTTTTGTCGGGTTTTAAAAGTTAATTTAAATTTAGAATTCATTTAAAAAATTCCGAATTCAAATTCCCAATAGGAATTTTTAGAGGTGGTGTCAGATGGTCATAAATAAGAAACATTTTAACGAAAAGTAGATTTATTTTTAAACATTTAAAAATACAATAAATTTAGTATACGTTACCACAGGACATCCGATGACAACCGGTATTACAATATCTAGTCAAGGCAAGTTGACCAGCTCAAAAAATTTCCTAAAGTGTAACATTTACAAAAATCACAGTTCTTCTCACTCGAATACGAGTATGTGCTGATCTAAATTCACGATCGTTCCAAGTCCACTCCACAGGTGTGGAAATCGGCGCTGGTTCAGTAGAAGTCGCGAGTCCATCTGTTTGACGGCACAGTAAACTTCAATGTCGATCAGAAGAATCTTGGATGTTATCACCGGTAATTTCATAACTGGTCGATCACCGGTAATTTCACACCGGGAAAAATACAGTTCTGAAGATAAAACCCTACAGCAACATTTCGATGGCCAACACCGTTGACTAAAAACCTTTAAAAACTGTTATAAAATCTAAAAACTCAACTCTCTTTTAAAATAGTAAAAGATAGTCTTTTAAAATAGTAATCTCTCCCATATGATGAAACAATTTCACAAAAACAGGAACGTGACTAACGGGGAAGGAAGACACTTCCAAAATTTAAAACTTAACCGAGGGCACACATAGTGACCATGTCCGCAGAAATTTACTGCCAAATCATTGGCATCGCGTCAGGGAGACGAACTCCAAGAGAGTGAGTGACGACCGAAGTGGTCGAACCAAGTGAATCCAGTTTGAGAGTGAATCAATCTGAAGTCCGTGCACTCGCTTCCTCCCTTTATGCTGGTCTGATCATATGACGCGATGGTGACGTCATTTTCAATAACTTTGACTTCAACCTCATCTACATAAACGTTGAGGTCAACCTTCCCTCCACGCAAGTCACATATTCCATACAAGCTGCCTCGGTTTGGCAACACCGGGCTAGCATCGTGGCGATGCTTTCACATCCGCCATTGAACTCGGCGCTTGTGGTTTGATTGCCTGAAGAGTACCCTAAGACTTGATACTCACAAGCCGTCCACAGAAAAGAAAGTAGGTATTTAAAAATACTTTCAAATAACACTAGTGTCGCTGAGAACTAATAAAATTATGGGTTTCTACCCAACAATTTTCACTTTGGGGGCCCCCAAATTTTGGTCTGACAATTTGAAATTTGAAAAACAAAATCGATTTTGCACTTTAGGGACCCCCAGATTTTATTCAAGTTTTTTGTAATTTAAAAGCGAAATCATTTTGCCCGTTAGGGGCTTCCAAATGTTAGTCTGATTCTTTGACGTTTGAAAAACAAAATCATTTTGCGCTTTAAGGGCCCCCAAATTGTGGTGTGACTGGCACGTTTTACAAACACATACTGAACGATATGTTTAAAAATTTTTTGTTGCGTGAGGGGCCCCTAAACATGAGTTGCGCCTATAGTGATTCAAAATGTAAATCATGCCCTGCATGAGGCTACTTTTTTATCCCGGGAAAAGGTACGCTTCCCATGGGATCTCATTACATAAAAATGGGGCATTATCGTAAGATGGACGGCATTTCGCTGTTATTATAAATGAAATTGAAATAAAATTAGTATTGGCCTGATAGCTTAAGCGGCAGAGCACTCAGTGTGTCACTGAGGTACCTGGGTTCGAGTCAAAGTCCGGGCTAATCCATTTTTACTCAATTAATAGCACATAACTTACTTTTTATGCTGGAAAATTTACGGTTCCCGCGGGATAGAATTGCTTTTGCTTTTCACAGAGCAAGAGTTACTAGTTTTTGTTTAATTTTACAAACCCAGTATTAAAAATTATTTGACACACTGCGTATATATATTCCGTAATCCCGGAAGCGGGCATAAGGGTGGGAACATACCAAGAAGGCTGTCTTGTAGTTTGGTAACTAGCACGCACTATCGAACAAACCATTCCGCAAATGGGTTTTGATTGCAACGGACAAGTTCAGAATCAGATATCGAAGCGTCTCGCTGTCTTTTTTTCCAAAACGTTGCATCTTATCTCTTCAGCCGTCAGTTTTGAAAGTTTTCCTACTTTTTATCGTTCCTTCAAGATGAGCGGAAATATACCGCCACATTATCACCCGAAAGTATCGGAGACTTCCTTCTTTTCGAGCCACGATCGAAGGAAAACTTCCCATGACTCTTGTGAAACGTAACACTTTGGTACGGAGGGACAATTTTACTGGACGGATGTTCGACGGATATTTGTGTTGGTGTTTCCAATGTCCCTCCCCATCGCAGAGTGACCAGCTGAATGAACCCCTTAACGCAGCGGTCGGCAACCTAAACTGACTGAAGATCTACTTTCCAAGTTCGGTGAACATCAAGATCGACTCGGGGGATCGGTGGGGGGGGGGGGGGGGTATACATTATTAATAGGGCATTTGGGATTGCGCCTGTCTTCAAATTGTAGGTTAGTTCTTGTCAGAAAAAGTTCTGATGCTTATAAAACACCTACTTTAAAATTTCTAAAATAATGGTTTGCTAAAATGTTAACTCGCATCAAAACGATACAAATACATTATTTCTTTCGAATTCGAAAGAACTGATAGTTTTTGTTTTATTTTTTAACTAAAACACACATGAGAAGTGTAGTTATTCTTGAATTAACTCTCACCAAGAGCATAGTGAAAGTGACGACTGACATTCCATATTACTGGAAGTTTTTTTTTAGGTCCGGGTGAATGATCTGACAAACTAAAATAATTATTTTCTGAAAGAAAAAATAATAATAAACTCGTCATTCAATTGAAAAGTTATTTATTTATTATTTTTTTAACTATAAACTGTCCAAAATGCTGTCGCGATCGACGGGTTGCCGACCACTGCCTTAACGCATTTGCCCGTCTCTGACACGGGCGAAAGTTGCCGAAAAGTTACACTTTGTATGTATTATATACATACAGTTGAACTCGCTTAATTGTACGCTTAATACAAACATTCGTGAATTTGTTCGTATTATCCGTTATTCGTGACAACCGTGAATAAGTAAAATTGTTAAAAAGGTATTAGAAATGCCTGCTTATATATTTTTAAAAAATATATAATACTATTTATAATAAAAAGTAAAATAAATAGTGAAAACAAATGATTTATTTTTACCAATATACACTTTTAAATCTTTCTATAGTCTGTGTAATTAGAATAGGTGCATCAAGGTCGCGTTTTCTGCTTTGTCACCATGGCAACTGCGAGAAAAATAACAGCGCCAGACTTTTTTTTTTTTTGCACTGCAGTTAAGGCAATGGCATGACTACACCTCCGATTCAAAATATTAGAATAATTTGTAAAAAGTAATAAGAAAGAATTTATTTTCCCTTTATTTACTTTTGATACTAAGTAAATGCAATAAAATGTCTCATAAACTAAATATAGAAGGTTTAGATAAGATTTTAACATTTATAAACTATAAGATACAATAAATGAGCTATACAATAGCTTTCTGAAACGCATACAAATATTAGAATAACACTTAGATCGGTTCCAAATATTAGAATACTTTATCAGACGCAATCTATTTTTGCCATCGAGAAATAAATCTGATTTGAATCCATCTATTATTATCATAACTAAAACAACAAAAGTAGTTATCATGTTCGCCAAACTAGCGTGGGAAAAAAGTGTCTAGCACGGCGACCAGAAGGGAAAAAGGTAGTTGTGTGACCTTGACACGCCGATTTTAATTACACAGACTATAGTATATTGAATAAAAATGAAATTTACCTTTTAAAATTTAACAGCGTTGGAAAAAAAACTTTAATGGATAGACGTTTTTTAGGTGGTTTGCAATGACTCAAAATAACCAACAATTTCTTTTAAAAATTAATAATTTTATGCAATCGAGAAAATGTTTCGTGAATAGGTCAGAAATGTTGTTCGTCTTAGCCGAAATGTGTATTTTAGCCTTCGTAATATGCGTGAGATATTGAGTGTCATTAAATAGTAAACCAAAACTTGATGAACAAAATGTTCGTTTTAGCCGTGATTTCGTATTAACCGAAATTGCCAAAAAATAAGTTGCACTATACTATACATACATTTTCTGTCAAAAAAATATCATTTTTACCAGTTTTTCTGGAAAAAAAAACTCGTGTTGTAAGTGGTTAAGACAGCTCCTTCCGTTCATAGATGAGCACCACAACGGTGGAAGTACGACTTGGCTTGCATTTGGATGACACCAGATGGTGCCACCAGAAATAAGCCACCTTCCTTTTTTGACCTGAGAGTGAAGGGACCCTGGGGACCTCAGGGTCCACGGATTTGACATGGACGTATCTCCATGGTGGGTCTTCATCGGGTCGGGCATCGAACACCCAATCTTCCGGTTGGAAGTCCGACATCCTAACCACTAGGCTACCACGGCCTCCTGATGACTTTTGAGAAACAACACTTTGGTAGACAGCTTGCTGAACGGAATTCTACGGATATTTCGGTGCCCCCCCCCCCCCAAAAATGGATTCAAATGAATGAACGGGTCATTAAAATGGAAATTTCCGCGATTGCAAAACTCGCTTCACTTTGTGGGAGGAAGGAAAGAAAATGCGTCGAAGGTCTGGTTGTGCAGTCGATTGCGTCCACACGGGGGATCGATAGCCGCCGACACAATGGCTCGAAAACAAAGGGATCGATCAGCTCGTCACGCGTCCTTGGAATCGATACGACTCCGGGAGACGGCCCCCGACCCGTCCGACATTTTGGTTCCCGCCGGAGTCATTTGAAATGTTCTCGCAGTGCCGTCGTGATGAGGGGGTTATCCCCCGCGGAGAGTTAGAATTATATACCTTCTGTGAAGGATTGGTTCAAGAAAGTGTGACAGTTTGTGACACGGATGGGGAGGGTGTAGTTTGACATCGTACATTTTGATTTTTATAAAAACATTTAATATCAGCAAATTAGGTTTATTTTAAAAGTTATTTGATTTTATCGTTTCATTGATTTCCTTCTGTGTCGTAACCCCCCTCCCCCCGATGTTGATTAAGGTACTATTGGTACTAATTATCAAATTCGTAGTAATCTTAATCCCGCAGTGGACCAGTCGGTAGAAGCTCGGTTCCCGCAGAACACCGAACGTGAAGCAACATCGACTTAGGCCAGTGTTTGGGAGGGGGAGGGGGGGACAACCTCCTGGGTCCTGTAGGGCCGTAACGCTAAAGGGAGCTGGTGCACATTAAATAGGTCGTGGCTCCAATGTCCTCCAGGCGAAACGATACCTCTGGGATGCCTATCCCAGGTGACGGTCTCTCATCTGGGAGCTGGTTCAAAAAATTAAGAGACTTTTCAAAGGGGCGGGAGTCGGACTCTGCCTATAAGGGCCCCGTTAGACGACACAAGAGGGGACACGACGACAACAACAACAACAAGATTATTATGTTCACAAATGTTGTTAAAACTCAAAAATCATCTGAAGGTTGTGATCTGTAACGTAGTGCTTTGTTTTTGAACTGCAGCACTGCGAGTATATATGCGTATGTAATATAGCGTGACATGTGACAAAAGGGGGTAGGGGTGTGCAGAAGTCGTGACTGAGGGGAGGAGGGGGTCAAATATATTGAAAAAAAGTGTGACATCATTTATGAACGGTCCCTAAGCTACTTTTACTCGAGTACGGAGTAAGGACAAAATTCTAGCTCGCTGACAGGATGTGTACACCGCGTCACCGTATGATGTCACTTCAACCTTATTCCAGTCATTAAAAGTCCTATCTTTTAAACTTATCTTTTCCTCTAATCAATTTTAAAATTTTTGAATCGAATGCAACTGACGAAAACCATTGTTCATTTCATCCCAATCAAAAAAAAAAAAAAGCTCTTGAAATAGTGCTACGTTACGACACAATTGGTGGCCCCATCTCTAAAGCCGCGTTTACACGATGCCACTTGAAGAGACGATTGTCGGGGCCAATTGTCTCTGGATAGTTGGGGGAATGTCATGGCCAGGCCAGTTGGAAGAGAACCTGTTCACACTGTGAAAGTATTGGCATGGCACTTGATGACGAAAAATAGTCAAAACAAACACAGCAGACTTGACCGACACGAGTGAATTGGCACAACACAATGTAAATCAACTGGCTGCAACGTTCACACGGCGCCAACTGGCTCGACAACTGTGATTCAGAGTGGTGAGGGCGTCACTGGGCCCAGTTCATTGTCCTCTGTCTACTCCTCGAGCCAACTGAATTTCAGGACAACTGGCGAGGCAGTTGGCGTGCCAATTGGCCTGAATTGTTCACACGCAGCCAATAACTTTATGCCAATGTCTCCAGACAATTGTCTCTTCAACTGGCATTGTAAAAACGCGGCATAAGCATAAATGCACTTTTTAATGTAATCACCGGAGTTTAAAGTGAAGAGTAATTTTGAGATAAATATGAGATGTGGGCTGGCACTGGGGGAGAGATCACCCCCAAAGCGAGGACGATTTTGTCGAACTTCTTGTTTTGGAAGCTGCTGTCATACGTTTTTTTAATGAAGTAGCCTCAATTACATCCTATAAGAGGCCGTGGTAGCCAAGTGGATAGGATGTGGGTTCGATACCCGACCCGCTGAAGATCCCCCATGTACACTCGGGGAAACGTGCATGTAAAATCCGTCGACCCCCTCCCCACCTACCTGTGCCCGGGTGAGGGCATCCCAAAGACCTACTGCTGACAGGGGAGGAGATTGAAGGTGAAAAGTGATTAGTAAAAATACTAAGGATTTCTTCCTCGTCCGCAGTGAATTTGGCTATTTCGCTTCGGCATCTCTGTCTTTGCATTTCTCTTCGTTAGTGGTTCCAATCGGTTCTTGGAACAAAATGTCGAGAGATTCGGTGAGGCTGCATCGACCCCAGTGGTGGGATCGATGCAGCCTCTGTCACTTTCACGATGATAGTATTAAAAGAATGTGACGGTAGGGTGATTCTCCTGCGGTGGATGATTCGTCGAAAGCCACCTTCTCCGACACATTCCTTCTCTGAGGATGGGATATCCACAGGAATTGGACGGTGGCTGAGGGGAGACATTTAACGCACAGACAAGCAAAAGTGCGAATATCTTTCTCTTTCTTCCCCCGCGTGTGTATATATAGCAATGGCGTTGCATGGCACGTTGTGGTGCTCGTCGCTAGGGAGTCACCCCTGCGAATTAATATGAGCTAGAGCTACTAAACAAAGAAAAAAGTAAGAAAATCGGTTGAAAAACGGAGTAGAAAGAGGTTCTTGACTGCTTGCTCTTTGCCCATTTATGTATATATAATGGATATTTTTTTTTTTTGGGGGGGGGGGAGGTCGTTTTAGTTATATGGGAGTAGGAACCCTCTTCCTGTCGATGGCATGATCAGAAAAGTGGCTCATATTCTGCAGCTAAACTAACTTGCTCTAGCTTTTCTTCAACAAGATTCTGCAACCTGCTGAATAACCCCCCCCCCCCCAAATAATAATAAAGTAAAAACTCGTGAAAACGGTCTCGGGAATGGTCAAATTGGATATTTCAGTGGTCTTTAGGGTGAAATTTAAGTGAAACATTTTTCGCAATTATTTTATTCCTCCCGGTACTTCGCGCACGGAAGTAAAAAAAGCATCTCATTTCAAAAACTTAACACGAAGTGCGAGTGTTAAAGTAAAAAACACTCATTTATTATAGAATCGACAGTTCTGTTCTGTATCTGTATTTAAATCTTTGGGGGTTTTAGGCAAATTTTAATATGCGTTAAGAATAAAAATCTTCTTTCTTCGTTTATTGATTGATGCCAATACTTTTTTATTTTCGGAACCCCAACTAGGTTTAGTGGAACTGTAGCGATCTGAGAGCGAACAAAGGAGAATTCCATGTAAAAGTGGGCATCTTTGGGAAACATTAAAGTGAAAAATTTTAACAAGTATTACTTTCTTATGTTTTCGGGGAGACAGAAGGTATTTACAGGCACTCTTCCTACGCCCTTGTGAAAAGAAACTTCTTCACGATCTTCAAACCTCAAACGGGCTTCTAATATTGACAATTTGCCTGTCAATATTAGAAGCCCGTTTTTCCTTTTTGTTGCGTCAGTTACTTCTATATTAATAATAATTAGCCTAACACCAAAGAACTTCACAAGTGTACATATTTTTAAGCAGGCATTCCTTTTTCATTTAAAGAAAAATTTCCTTGTCACGCTTTCATCATTCACAGATGTTTGCATTTGTTTTGTATTTTCCAGTACATATGTCTATTTCACGTTGCGTCAATGACTGTCATGTTTTTATAATTTGTTCTCATTACGAGTAGAATAACGAGGTTTCAAATAAGGCCGTTTACTAATGTATTAAAGTAGCTATACAAGACAGTAAAATAAACTATTTTATATTCAATGCTTTACATATTATAATTATTTGAAGTTAACTTTTTGCTTCCAAATGTTGCGTCAGTTACGGTGGAATGCACCAAACACCGGAGTAGACAGTCGCGCTTTACCGAAGATGATGAGTGGCTCTTCCCCGCCCCCCCCCCCCCCCCCCAGTTTGGAAACGCTGGATTCGGGGATTAAAATAATTAGATTATACTCAGAAGCCCATGGATTTGAGTTGATTCTGAGGTTGAATCTACAAATGAAGCCATACGCCACTGTTGGAAAAGCAATATTTTGTTTTATTCCGCCAACTCTAATTCACTGACAATTCATCGCAGCAAGCGAGAACCATATCTCCCAGGTTTCCTTTCATTTTTTAGATGCAAGGTTTTCACATCAACCTGTGGATTTCATGCAGGAAAGATATATATATATATATATACTTGAGTTCTTCCAACAGTCCAAATTCGACCGTACTTATTGAATTTCGCATTTCAAACATTATGTTATCTATATAATTATATAATTATTATTATTCATCAAATTTCGCAATTATAACGTCGAGCTTATTTTGATCATCCTCGCTTAGAGCAAACGTATCATAAATCACTGTCGCCGCAGAGTCGATTGAGTTCATCAATGTAGCCGCTTGTACTTCTGCCGATGTCGTACTAATAAGTTGAGTGGCAGGTGAATAAAATTTAAATGTTTGCGCCTATACGCTATTCTCTCTCTTTTTTTTTTCATTGTTTCAGAGAAGCTTTCCCTCAAATTCTTATTATAACTCCTTTTATATTGCTGTTTAGTGGCAACAAACTCTTTTCAACAATGAGTTTTATATTTATTATTTAGTAATTTACTCACACACTCAGAAATAGTACTCTCAAATTCGACGAATCTTCAATCGTCAAGTAAATTTCGTCATTTACAACGATTCTTTCGTCGCGCGATCACGTGACTCAAAAAAGTCACCACACACCTTTCGCCAATTCACGAAGCCATTTCGTCAAATACGACGAAAGTGTCGTGAGATTTGAGAGCCAATGTTTCCAACTGCTATGTATAACAATATAACATTAGAATTGTAAATGAGGCTTGTCCGACAAAAGAAAAGGGGACATAATTAAGTAATAATAAACTATAATAATAAAATTACACGTTAATTTAAAGCACAAATGAGCAAAAAAATGCAGACATATGTTTCGGGATTGCTTGGAATCCCTTTTTCAATGCGACAGGGAGCTTCTAGATGCAAAACATCCAAATGAGCATCTAGAAGCTCCCTGTCGCATTGAAAAAGGGATTCCAAGCAATCCCGAAACATATGTCTGCATTTTTTTGCTCATTTGTGCTTTAAATTAACGTGTAATTTTATTATTATTGTTTACTTGCACAAAGTTAAATTATTTTTAATAATAAACTATTTCCGAAATGTTTCAATGGATATCCCTAAAGCTCGTCAACAGCTACTTAACAAAGCAAAAGTAAGAAAATCGGTTGAAAAACTTAGGGGAAAACGGGTCTTAACTGTTTTGTGTTTGTCTATTTATATATAGATAATTCATCACTTGAATTTCCTTCAGGATCGTAGACGTAAGAAAAAGATCCCTACATTTTGCTCGAATTCGCAGCCTTTATTTATTATTATTTTTTTTGATTGAAAGTGGCTCTGGCTTTTGAGAGAATGATTTCAATCCTAAACTCTAAAACGCATTCTGAAAGTGTTCCGTATAATCTCAAAACATGCTTCCGCATTTTTATTACTTTTTTGCGAGTTTAATTGCGCTGATATTTTTTTATTAAAAATGTATGAATATTATAATAGACTTACAACTGTTATGTTAAAAATAATCAAAAATAACCAAAAAATAAATAACACAGTTAAAGAAAAACAATTAAACACGTTAAGAGCACAAATGAGCATTAAAATGCAGACATATGTTTCGGGTGTGCTTGGAATCCCTTTCTCAATGCAGAAGTGGAGCTTCTAGATGCAAAAACATACAAATGAAGCAAACAAAACAACAAAAACACGGCTTATAAGCCTAAGATTTACCAACAAACCAATGGGAATAAAGACACTACGGAGGTAGAAGCTGTTATAAAAAATGATAACACAGTTGACGTTCAGTGTTAACAGATACAGATTATCACTCCCAAAATGTTTTCGATTTAAAAGGCATTTTTTGATTGTACGAATATTTATCATGGTCCCAAAAAATTGATAAAACGGAACGCGTACCAGTTGCGGCTATAGTAACGCCTTCGGCGAACACATCATAAATTTCGACGGTTGCTGAAACGCTTCGTGGAAGCAAAGTTGCAATTTTAAGAATTGCTGCAATAAAACGTTTTTTAAATAAGATAAGCATTGTTGAAATAAGATAAGAACTACAAGAAAGTCTTTATTTCCCAATAAAATATTTGTTGGAAAAAAAACCAACTTCAAATTATAAATTGCACTAAAAAGTGAAAAATAAATGAATTCTTCAAACAACACCGATGTGACTTTTAAACATAGTTTTAGAAGTTGGTGCACAATTAGGATGGAGGAAATCTTTTGTAATCATGAACCAATTACAATTATAAATGGCCCAGAATTAGCAACAGTTCCAATATGAAATAGCACATGGTATAATGGTAATTAGACCTATAATTTTGCTCCGACTTCTAAAACTATGTTTAAAAGTCACATCGATGATGTTTAAAGAGTGCATTTATATTTTAATTTTTAGGGCAATTTATTAGTTGAAGTTGGTTTTGTTTTTTCCCGAAAATTACTTTATTTTATACTTTTTAGCGTAAACGCAATTTTATATAAATACTCTATTTAAAAAAAAAAATTCATATCAAAGGGCAAATCTTTGAATGAATGGCACCAAAAACTAATCATTTGTGTGATAAATTCCGTTTTGAAGTCGATTTTAGCAAGCAAACGGATTGGGTTTAATTTTTTCCTCAGAGAAGCCTGAAGTCAAACTCTTGCTACAATTTCTTTTAATATTACAACTTAATAGCCACAAACTCTTTTTTAACAATGACTTATAAATTTATTATTAGATTTCCCAACGAGGAAAAATCAAGCCAAGCCTTTCCAATTAAAATAAAAAAATGCTTATTTTATACCTGTAACGTTTTTTCTAAAAGACAAATGGATGTGCGATATTTGAGTTAAACGGCCCTCTATCGATTAAAGAAAAAATGATCAACATCGGTTTACTTTGTCAAAAATTATGGATGAAAAACAAAAAATTGACTACCTTTCTGCCCATCACTTTTTTCTAATTATCGAATGCGGTCAAATGAAGGTCCGGAACCTGCGGGAAACCACCCTCGATCGATTAAAAAAGATCATGAAAATTAGTTCAGCCGGTGAGAAGTTATGAGTGGACAAACAAACAAACAAAAACGACATACATAACAGTTTGAATGTATAACCTCCTTCCTTTGTGAGGGTGATTAAAAATGGCATGAAATAATTAAGAACTTTTAAAAAAAAAAATAATGTATCAAAAATTCAGCTCAGAGATACACAACTCCTGCAAAAAACTACACCTGTATACCAATTTTCATCTTTCTAGGCCTTACCGCTTTCTCGGAACGCACGCCACAAGCAAACACACAAACGCACACACAAGTTCTGTCTTTTATTGTATGTATATATTATCAGATTAGTAATTCTAAATAGATTAACTATTATTTGCTTCAGTACAAAGATCAAAACGTCGTACATTTTATATTTTTGCGTTTGATACCGAGAGAGAACTGAAGCTGAGTTCCACCGAAACGTCGGAGAAGATTCCAGTTGCTCCTCCTCTGCCCCGATCTTTTTTCCCCCCAGAGACGGAGACCGCTTTTAATTAGAGCCGCATCCGGAATGGGTTGCCACGGCGACGGGAGAAAAAGATGCGCCTCCCGAGGAGGGGGGAGGCGGATTCTATTCGTCACGGACGAGTCCCTGCTTCAATGGAACGATGGCCCGGTGTGTTCGCAAGTTTCAGGAACACAGAGATGAATCCGCAGCAAAAGCACAGATCTGCTATTTTACTATCTACAACTACTATTTTGGGCCGTGGTACACTGTTAAAAAAAAACCTGAATTTTCAGAGTGTTTTTTGACTGATTTTAACGGAATATTTCCGCGGTGCTTCAATACATGGTTTTTCTTTCCAAAAACGGAAATATCACGTCCTGAAAATACGAGAACGAAACTTTTCCGTTTTACGGTCGCTGTAGTTTCCCAACCTGATTTGGATTAACGGAGAAATAAGAAATGGAACTTCTGTCAAATCTCGAGAAAATATTATCAGAAACGGAATATTTCCGGCAACTCTGCTGCCGTACTTTTTGCGTTATTTTCGGGAGATTTTTTTTACAGTGTAGCCTAGTGGTCAGGATGTCGGACTTCCGACCGGAAGATTGGGTGTTCGACACCCGCCCCACCGAAGACCCACCTTGTACACTTGGGGTTACGTGCATTGTACAATCTGTGGACCCCGAAGTTCCGAGGGTACTTCCGGGTGGAGAATGTCCCTTCCCTTCGCTCTGAGGTCAAAAAAGGAAGGTGGCGTATGTGTGGTGGTGTCATCCAAATACATAATGAGCCAAGTCGTACTTCCCCCGCTGTGGTGCTCACCTATAAACGGAAGGCGCTCGTTACTGCCGTATCGACATGCTATCGCGATGGCTCATGCCCATGAAAATAGGATAAATGAGGCATCGTAATGAACGTTTGATGCGCAGATGAGTGAACGGACATCATCTGCTAAAAAGTCATTCTGCTGTCTGTAATTTTTTTAGACAGACACTTAAAAGAATTTTAAACACATCAAAAAATGAATCATTTTCTACCTTACATCGACTGAACACCAAAATTTTTTAATGTTGTTACAGACAGTGATCTGAAGCTTAATGTGGAGCAAGGATGGGGCAACTCAAAACAGTAGCTGCTCCAAATACCTAATTATAGATGTTTAGAGCCTTTTTTTTCCAAGTTCAAATTTTAAATTCTAATTAAACACATTTTTTAAATAATTAAAACGGTTTTGTTCCATCCGCGGACATTATGTAATTTTTCTTTGATTAGATGTCCATGGCCGTGATATTAACGTACAGTAAAACCTGTCTAAATTGACCACCCTTGTAAGTTGACCATCTGTTTTAATTTACCACCTTTGTAAGTTGACCACCTGTCTAAATTGACCACCTTTGTAAGTTGACCACGTGTCTGAATTGAGCACTAAGGTGCTGCACCTCACATGGTCTACTTACACAAATTTCACTGTATTTGAATAATTTATCACCTGTATAATAAGGACAAACACAACTTGCTCGACCTGTGAATAGCCAACAATCCCTTACCTCCTACAGTTCGAAGCCGTTGGGAATGCCGTGCGCGGAAAGTGGTGGGAAGGTCGTCTGCCTGGCCAGACGGTGGTTCTAACCCCACATCGGAGTACATGCATTGAGCCAGACCTGTTTCGTATTTAAAGATACAACAATAATATCAGACCTTTATTATTTCAAATTTATATTTTTCTTACTTGAGTTATGCAGACTATTTAATGGCTTAAAGTTTATTCAGTCGTGCCAATAAATATGTTTTGCAATGAAGAAAACAAGAAGGTACCCTTGCAATGTGAGAAAGCAAAAGTTGACTAAAAAGGGGTTACATCAAGGAAGGGAGAAAAATAAATAGATTCCGCTGATAGAAGATGTGGAAATTCTGTACATTTGTTGATATTAAGACAGCGTCTTTTCAAAGGTGTTTTCTCTTTACTTTTGGTATTATTTAGCTCTTAAATGCATGATTTTTTGTTTAACCCCTTCCCTGTCGCTCCCGTGAAAATGACGGGCTGAGGTTTCGCCTCCTATTTCTCGCTCCCGTGATATTTCCGGGCTGGAGAGTTTAAAATTTCAAAATAAAAACAAATTAAAAATGAATATATATATTGTTCATACACATATTTTTATTAACCGACTTCACAAAGGAAGGAGGTTATACATTCATATTGTATGTATGTCGTTTTTTTTTTTTTGTTTTTGTTTGTTTGTCCACTCATAACTTCTAACCGGATGAACCGATTTTCATGAATTTTTTTTTAATCGATCGAGCGTGGTTTCCCCATGCCTTGGTTTGACCATATTCGATAGTTCAAAAAAAAGTTATGGGCTGAAATGGGGTCATTTTTTTGCTTTTTCACCCATAACTTTTGACTAAATGAACCGATAATAATAAAATTACACGTTAATTTAAAGCACAAATGAGCAAATTGCTCATTTGTGCTTTAAATTAACGTGTAATTTTATTATTATTGTATACTTGCACAAAGTTAAATTATTTTTAAATGAACCGATTTTGATTATTTTTTCTTTGATAGATAGAGGGTCGTCTAATTCAAATATCGCACATCAGTTTGACTACATCTGCTTCTTAGAAAAAACGTTATGGTTGAAAAATAAGTATTTTTTCATTTTAATTGGAAAGGCTAGGCTCGGTTTTTCTTTGTTGGGAAAGTTGTTAATAAAAATGAAACTCATTGTTGAAAAATAGTCTGTTGCCATTAAGATGTAATATTAAAAGCAATTATAGCAAGAAATAGACTGAAGGCTTCTCTGAAGAAGAAATTAAATCCAATCAGTTTGTTTGCTCTAGTGACCCTTTAAAATCGATTTTAAAACGAAATTTATCTTACAAACTGTTAGTTTTTAGTGTCATTCCCTGAAAGGCTTCCCATTTGATATGCATGTTTTAAAAATAAAGTATTTATATAAACATGTATTTACACGAAAAAGAATAAAATAAAATAATTTTTGGAAAAAAAAAGAACCGACTTCAAACTATAAATTGCGCTAAAATGTAAAAAGTAAAAAATAATATTATTCTTTAAACAACTTCAATACGACTTTTAAACATAATTTTTGAAGTCGTTGCAAAATTATGATGGATTTTAATGCATGATTCCATTGGTAACTAAGAACCAATTACAAATATAAATAGCGTAGAGTTTGCAACAGTTTCAGTGTAAAATAACGCATAGTGTAATTATTGGGCTGTCATAATTTTGCACCGACTTCAAAAATTATGTTTAAAAGTCGTATCGAAGTTCTTTAAAGAATAATATTATTTTTTACTTTTTAGCGCAATTTATAGTTTGAAGTCGGTTCTATTTTTTTTTCCAAAAATTATTTTATATGATTTTCAGGGTTAAAAAAATAGGCACTTTATGACCGTTTTCTTGATAATTACCCGACCGTTAAGGGGTTAAAATTTAAAGAATTAAAAACTCGAATATTTGACAAAACTGATGCAGGGGAAAATAAAAAAAAAATCATTTTGAAATATTTTATCTTTTGAAAAAAGGGTACGTAGCCAAATAGCAAATCATGCATTGATTACATAGCATGACAAGTGAAATTTTTGAAACAATTATGATGTTTGCTGAGACCACCATTCTAAACTACCCTTCTCACGCTGGGTATGGGTTACCCTTCTCACGCTGGGGCCTTTGCAGTTAGGCAGCTTGCATTTTCTACCACTGGCCAATGCCTAGTGTGGTCAGCGCATGGTATTCATGCCCCAGTCTGCCCAAGCATATTTTGGTTCATTAAAAGATGCTTGTTACCTATTATAATGCAGTACGCAGCCGAACGGAAACTTCATGAAACAAAGCGATATTTGCTCTCGTGTGAGTTTGAATGGTATATTAGGCAGTGTGTTGCCGAAAAGCAGCAATACGCGTTTAAGGGTAAACAATACGAAAAACTGATACGCAAAATCGACTTGTTTCATTTTTTTTTTTTTTTTTTGTATTTTATGTATTTTTTGTTCAATATTTGAAAGTTCTGGTCGCCTGAACCAGTGACGTAGCTAGATGTGGATTTTGAGGTGGATTTCTTCGGGATAAGTGAGCGAATTTCATTGTTTTACGGGAAAAATGGGTCCAATGGAGGCAATTCACCGCTGGAGGGACTCATGAACGATCATCGTAGTCACGTGATATCCGCTCTTTGTTTACTAAGATTTTCAATGGAGTTCTACGTGGAGTTCACTAGGCAAAATGAGTTATCTTAAAATGAGTTAGACTATTTTTACAGCTTTTTCTGATTATAAACCAGTATTTACATTTAATTTAAAATATATAAAAGAAATTTATTAATTATTGCAATAGTTATGGTGTTTTATTTAGTGTTAATTTTATGTTATGTGGAAGAACTTTATTTAGGCCTAGTTTTTAATTAGATTTGTTGAACACGAAGTAAAGCGATGCTACGGCTTCCTTTGTTTACATTGCTTTCATCTCTGCCATGTGACCAATGACGCTGCTTGACTTGCCTCCATTCTAGACAATTTTCGCCATTTCATGGGGGCTTTTTCGGGAGAAGTGAGCTAATTTCATTGTTTTACAAGAGAAATGGGTCAAATTCTAGACAATCCTCACCATTTCAGGGGGGAAGATTGTTCCTCCTTATCGGCGCTAGAGCAATGAACTCAGCAACCCAGAGTTTTAACATTTATTCCACACTTTATAGGGATGAGAATCCCCAACTTTTCTGCAAGTAGGCCTTCGTTGGTCAACAGTTGCCGTCTCACATTCGGAGAGCCCCATTGTGATGGGGAAGAACGATTTATCGATCGGTGACTCAGAGGCGGCTCCCAAAACCGGCGGAAGGACGCCAGACGACAACCCACCCCCACCAGAGCCGCTCTGAAGAGCAGGCAAGCGGGGGGTATAACCCATATCATAACAGATGACATATTATGACATGGTGAAGCGTCATCATTCAAAGGATTGTTCTAACGAATATACACGTAATATACAGCAGTGTTGCCAGATGTAGCTAAAATTAGTCATTATGGCTAGCTCAAAATGTACCTAAAATTAGCCATTATAGCTAGTTCAACATGTTGATATCGTGGAGCGGCAGAAAAACAGGCAAGTAAAATAATAAAAACAGTAGAACCCCGATAAAACGCGGGTCTCGGGGAACAGGTTTGGCACCCACGTTATAACATAACCGTGGTATAGTGAAACTATACCGCGGAATTACATTCATGAAACTCGCTTTTGTTGCATCATTTTTAACTTTATGAATGACTCGTGCCTATAGCATATTTTTTTCTTTTCTTTGGTGCCATTTTATCAACTGTAATTGCGGAGCGAGAAGCACACATCTCAACTGCGCAATTAGTCTATCGAGCGATAGGTTATAAAACAAAAGACCTACTACAATAGGGCTTTACCTGTTAGTGCGTGTGATAGGGGAGCTCTTTGGCTAGTATATTTGTGTGCTCGGGCTGGCTTTATTTACAAAGGTAAATAAGGAATCACCTTTAAATGGCAATGCTAAAGGGTAGTTTAAACGTACCGCGGTATATCTGATTCCGCGGTATACTGAGGCGCGGTATAACGGGGTTTATCTGTATAGATGTTTTGAAAATATATGTAAAGTGAAACACTTGTACGTGTTTGGAAGCTTTTTAATGCATAAAAGTATGTATTTCAGCAAAAGTATGTATTGCTGAAAATAATATGAACTAAAAAACAAGTTTATATGCAACATTTTTTTTTGTGTAGGGGTTGAGACCACAAAATTGCCATACCGGGTGACACCCATGCTAGGAACGCCACTGATGTATATATATATATAGTGGTACCTCAAATGATGTCATTGAAGAGGCTGAAACTGAAAAAGGGTGCTACATGGGGGGAAAAGTTGAATCGAAATAGCGCAGCGGTTCCAAAATTGTGGTACGCGAAGCCTCTCCAGATGGTACGTATGCAGGCAAAAAAAAAAAAAAAAAAACGATATATAATCTATTAGTGTTCTATTCTATATAAGAAAGTTATATCAGCAGGTACACAAAATGGTTTGCAAGAAAAATGGTGGTACGCCAAAAAAAAAAAAGATTGTTAACCGCTGAAATAGGGCATAAAAACGACGCACTGATCAAGGATAAAAGAATAGATTCATCATAACCACTTTACATGCAGCCTAAAGTTAGGAAGGTATTCGTACGAGGTTGCGTGCTTAATTGGGGTAGAGAGAGGGATAATGTTTGAAT
This sequence comes from Octonoba sinensis, assembly GCA_038502835.1. NCBI lineage: Eukaryota > Metazoa > Arthropoda > Arachnida > Araneae > Uloboridae > Octonoba > Octonoba sinensis. The sequence continues at coordinate 180,562,709 of CM076599.1, forward strand.
AATTGGACAGTTCGGTTCATCGGAGATCAGATAATCGCGGCACTCGTCTGTACGGTGAACTTTTGCCAGTTTTGAAGTTGGGCTCGGTGGGGAAGGGGGTGGTATCGCGCCCTGGGAGAATCGCAACTTGTTGCCTGCTGGAGATCGCATTAATGGGCTACTAATCTGTCGAAGAATGAGCTCAAAATGGGTAGTAAATCTAATGAGAGAAGCAGAAGTGGGTTCGGAGAGGGGAGGGGCGAAGGGTACTCGCAGACGATCGATTTCTGGGCTGCGAGATCGTGCGTCACCGAATCGCGGGAACAAAGAACGAATGCACTTCCAATTATACGAGCTGATGATCGGTCGCGTGTAAAAGGTATATGCCCCAACAGTGGACCACGAGGTTTATTAACTCCCTTATCCTCTAAACTGCAGAAAAGTTTTGCTTAGATATATAGCCCCGCTCGTTTATAGCGAAGTCGTATATAGCAAATTTACGGCCATAACGTAATAATTTGAATTCCCCCTTGTTTTGCCGCGTACTATTCGTTATACTTTACAACGAAATTACGGTAATAACGAAATTTTCATTGATTCCCTTCGATTTCGTTATATACGGGCGCGACTGTATATTAATTTATAACAGTTCTGCACGATTCAAACTCTTAATAATCGCTCAATTTTGTTAAAGAAATTTCACAATATTTGGAAATCCTTTTAAATCCTAATCCGGGATAGGTTCTATTTTAAATCCAATGATATTTAAGGAGTGACTACTGGTTACTTTTCGGTCAGTCGTTTCTTCAAGTCTTCCAAAACTTAAGTGGGATCAAAAATAATATGAAAAAGCATTCTTCTGCATTTTAGAGATGAATGCGAAAAGCTTAGAAAGGGAAAAAATATCCTGTTATACACTGGACATTTCACTTTGCAAGGGCTTTAAAGAGAATGAAAAAAAAAAAAAAAACGCGATATGAAACTACAGTAAACCCTCGTTATATCGCTCATTTGGATATATCTTGCTTTTTCTTTGTCTCCCAAAATTTCAAGTTTGAGCTCTCGAAAGTAAAATTTTGCATTTCTAAGCAAAGCCCTTTTCCCTTCATTAAACAAAGCAATGCAACAGGAATGTTTACCTTTTGTCTGAATGTGCTGGAGTTCAAATCTGCAGCAATTAATCCGCCCACTCGCCAACTTACGTGCCAGCAGAATGATTCCTACTCAAACTTGACATTTCCTTTTGTATTGATCCTAACACCCATTGAATGAAAGAGACAGATTCTTAATAATAATAGCAAATAAAACAGTGTAGTTGTTTTTGCTTTTATTATTAAGAAAGTTGTCATCATCTAAGATTAAACTACGTTTTTTACGTCGACGCTACATTTACTTGTCCTTTTGAGTCATTTCTAACGGCATCGGTTATATCGCGGATTGGGATACATCGCGTTTTTTTGCTGTCCCCCGACAAGCGCGATATAACGAGGGGCTACTGTATTTCTTTTTTAACGAAGATATATTTTTCTTTTTTATTTTAGAGCTGCAGACTGAATCAACAACATATGCAACATTTCATGCCCTAAAAGTGTTTATTGTATCTTAAAACATCGGCGGTCACTTTAGATGTAAGTCGGGAGCGGAATTCCGCGATTTTCTGAATGTTTTTCGCTTAGATTATTTTAATGAAGGGTATGCGAGGGATTTCGGTGTGATTCTCACTCTCTAGCCGAGAAAATGAAGTCCTCATCTTTGACAAACCGGCCATACGGCCAAGTTCGCAGGATAAAACCTGGCCCAAGTCGGTGGATTTTCAATCGACAGCGCCCATGTCGTATGATGACGCGGCATGTTAAAGATCCCTTGAGTATCCGTCTGGCGTAGGTACCCTCGGCTAAATTAAATTCCTAGTGCGGTTTGCATCAGTGAGAACTCAGGTGTCGCCATCTAGGGGGGAAACTGAGTGTCAAAATACCCGAGTCGTAATGGAATCCGCCGATTGTGGAGCTACTTGAAAGAATGGATGTCAGTTTCCGGGGAATGCAATATGGCCTGCAAAGGTTAGCCACCATACGCGGCCCTATTAGAGTACAGTGGTACTTCGAGATGCGAGTGCCCTGACATACGAGTGATTTGAGATACGAGCGCTGTCGAGCAGCGACGTTTTGTTTTGAAATACGAGCGATATTTGAGATACGAGGAACGCCAGCTGCGACGCTACGACCCAGACAAGTTTACTGCGCCTGCGCACTAAGAGCCAATTGACATACGAGTGATTTGAGATACGAGTGTTGTCGAGCAGTGACGTTTTGTTTTGAAATACGAGCGATATTTGAGATACGAGGAACGCCAGCTGCGACGCTACGACCCAGACACGTTAACTGCGCCTGCGCACTAAGAGCAAATTGACATACGAGCAAGGTTACGGAGCGAACTAAACTCGTATCTCGAGGTATCACCTGTATATATATATATATATGTATATATATATATTTAAATATTAAAATTTTTTAAAAATGAAACGGTGCTTGAGCGTTCGTTCACTGCTCAAATCACTCTACATCATGATTTTAATTTTTAAATGCTTCAAGAACTTGCAAAATACTTAATTTTATGTTATTTTTCTTTCCTTTCTCTTATCATTCAGTTGCTTCTTCCTCTGATTAGCGTGTTTTGGATTGGCAGTCCATTTTAATCGAAGGAGAATGAGCGTGGGAATACTCCGCGTTCGTTTGTGGTTAACCGAGTCCCATCTTTGATTGGAATTATTTTGCCTCTGGCGATAACTCGGGAAGAAAGAATTCTCTCGAAAGAATTCAGCAGAGGGAAAAGCGTTCGGTTTGTTTTCGTTCCCCCGGGGGGAGAGCGAAACCCCTCGGGACCCCTCTTTCCTTTCGTCTGCTCGGAGGAGATAACGCTGGGATGATCTCAAGGAAGAAGAAATTTCGATTACGTGTCGGGGGAATGTCTTCCGAGAGATTCTTTTGCCGTGGAGTTTTTCTTTCATCTTTCTTCTTTATCGGCTATTGTTTTGGGTTCTTGAAATCGCTGTACGCCCTCCCAGATGAATCTAACTTATCGTTCACACAAAAAAAAAAAAAAAGAAATCCAAAAATTCGCGATAAAATTTTACTACTCGTTTTTGTGGCAATTAACGTTAATTTCAAGACGTTCCATTTTTCTGAAGGCCTGACTCAATCCAGCAGCTCCATCCACTGTAAAAATTTTGCTTTCTGTTGCCGCTCTTTTTGGCGTTACAGAACACGATTTTTGGTGTTTAGTGGGTGCAAAGTTAAAATAGATTCATTTTGGATATACAGTGAAACCTGTGTAAATTGACCACTTGCGGTGCAGCACTTTAGTGGTCAACTTATAGAGGGTGAAGGTTTTTTTTTTGTCATTTCTTATACTATGCATTTATTCATTTGTAACTCATTGAAATATAGCTTCATATAACAACGTTACATTAAAATAGTAATTACCTTTTTTTCCCACAATTATATAAAATATCATTAGAGAAATTGAACCGGAATGACTTAAATGTACCCTATATGCTACTTCAAAAGTAAAGTACTTAGTTAAAATTAAGATACATATCATATTAATGATGTCAGTAACTTATATGATGCTAAAGATTTCCTGAAAATATATATTTTTAAAAATGGCTCTATCAGATCAAAGAAAAAAGAAGACATTTAAAGAATAAATGAGTGCTTATAGTCGTTTCTCCATATGGTTCACTTACAAAGAGGTTTAGGCAAATTTTATATTGATGTTTCAACCATCCAGACACATACTGGTCTAACATTATAGCATAAAAAATATCCTGAAGAAGCTATTTTAGCTTTTTTTATTTTTCCAAAAATAGATGAACAAATAAATATAGTAATAATTAGGCGGTTCACTTACAAAGGATTTATTCTCCCACCCAAATGTGGCGTACATAAGTTGTCAACATAGGCAGGTGGTCATCTTAGGTGGTCAAGTTACAAAGGTTTCTCTATAACATATAACATAGGGCTGATTCCGTTCCTGACAAAAGTGGCCAACTTAGATTAGACAGGTGGTCAACATAGGCGGGTGGTCATCTTAGTGGTCAAGTTCCAAATTTTCTCTATAATATATAACATAGGGCTCATTCCGTTCCTGACAAAAGTGGTCAACTTAGGTGGTCAAGTTACATAGGTTTCTCTATAATATATAACATAGGGCTCATTCCGTTCTTGACAAAAGCGGTCAACTTAGGTGGTCAAGTTACAAAGGTTTCTCTATAATATATAACATAGGGCTCATTCCGTTCCTGACAAAAGTGGTCAACTTAGACAGGTGGTCAGCTTACTAAGGTGGTCAAGTTACATAGGTTTCTCTATAATATATAACATAGGGCTCATTCCGTTCCTGACAAAAGTGGTCAACTTAGACAGGTGGTCAACTTAGGTGGTCAAGTTACAAAGGTTTCTCTATAATATATAACATAGGGCTCTTTCCGTTCCTGACAAAAGTGGTCAACTTAGACAGGTGGTCAGCTTACAAAGGTGGTCAACTTTAGAGGTTTTACTGCACTTTAAATTTTTTCTATGTGGTTGTCCAAAAATATATAGATAGTATAACTATTAGCACATGAAATGTGTTAAATCCATTACGTATGGAAATGTCCTTGCCATGGCTCATGTCTATGAAATAGGATAAATGAACCATCGTAATGAAAATTTGATGCGTAAAAGATTATATGAACATCCTATGCTAAAAAAACATTCTGCTGTCTGTATTTTTAAGACAGACACTTAAAATAATTTAAAATGTGTCAAAAAATGAATCATTTTCAATGTTACATCCACTGGACACCAAAAGGGATGTTCAGTAACACCAAAAATGATGGCAACTAAACGCAGTTTTTTTAGTGCAGCAAGGCATATTGGCAACGCCTCGGGATTGTCTGGCCAATTTTGGTGATTCATTATAGTCTGTGTAATTAGAATCGGCGTGTCAAGGTCACAGGTCTCTACCTTTTCCCCTTCTGGTCGCCATGATTTCCGTGCTAGACACTTTTTCCCCACTTGGTTTCGGGAACATGATAAGTCAGTTTGTTGTTTTGGTTATAATAATAATAGACGGATTCAAATCAGATTTATTTCTCGATGGCAAAAATAAATTGCGTTAGATAAAGTATTCTAATATTTTGAACCCATATAAATCTTATTCTCATATTTTGATGTGCTTCAGAAGGCGATTGTATAGCTAAATTATTTATTTTATATTTTGTAAATGTTAAAATCTTATCTAAACATTCTAGATTTATTGTATGATAAATTTATTTACATTTACTTAATATAAAAAATAAATAAATGGAAAATTATTTCTTTCTTATTGCATTTTCTCAATGTTTCTAATCTTTTGAATCGGCGGTGTAGTCATGCAATTGCCTTAACTGCAGTGCAAAAAAAAAGAACTCTGGCTCTGTTATCTTTCTCGCAGTTGCCATGTGGACAAAGTAGGAAACGCGACCTTGATGTGCCTATTCTAATTACAGACTATAGTTGTATATTGTATTGCGTCAGTAAAAGTTGCTTCACTCAGTCAACCGTGATGTGTCGATTGCCGCTATGGAGTAGCTGCATCGCCGCTCTCTTGATAAACATGGCAACTGCATTACGACGGATGCAAAAATGTCTATATGCATCAGTAGCGTCCCTCGTTGAGCGGTTTTATCGCACTCCCCAGTAGAAAGAGTAGAGGGGCCGAGGTAGCCTAGTGGTTAGGGTGTCGAGCTTCTAACCGGGAGATTGGTATTCGACCCCGACCTGCTGAAGACCCACCATGTACACTTGGGGATATGGGCACGTGGACCCGGAAATCCCGAGATAGTTCCGGTGTTGGAGAAATGTCACTTTTCTTCACTCTAAGATCCAAAAAGGAAGGTGGCCTATGTGTGGGGGCGCTATCTGGTCTCATCCAAATACATATTGAGCCACGTCGTACTTCCACCGTTGTGGTGCTTATCCATAAACGGAAGGCGCTCCCTACTGCCTTCATTCCTGTCGCTCTGCGGATGGGAGCTTACCCAAGTGGCATTAGAAACAACAGAAAGAGTAGATGATATGTTCTCTATGATTTCGTTATCTCTAGGATTCCGAGGTGCTACCTAAAACGAAAAATAAAATTCTCTCGTATATGCCCATTTTTCCTTCATCTTTCGAGAGGTAATCGATGCGGGGGTCGATACACGGAGTGGATCATCACGGCTGCAGAAATTGATAAAACGAGATTCTGAGGCTGAGACAATGTAACGAATTTACTTTAGGTTTTTTTTTCTTTTTTCGTAAAAAACGACGTTGGAACGTTTCTGGGACCCCGGACAAATTGCCAAATGATCGATCTCTGCGGTGAGTAATGCCCGGATTTTCAAAGTGGATTCTGCAGGGAGTCGGAAACGAAATTGCGTTTGTTCTAGACTCCTAGATTTTTTTTTTTGTTCTAGACTTCTTTTGTTCTGTTCTTTGTTCTACACGCATTTCCTCTAGACTAGCTAGACTTTTTTTTTTTTGGGGGGGGGGGGGAGGTACCATCAGGAATAGGGATTCATCGAATATTGATTCTGCTGGATATGATACGGATATCCGATGTCCCTTTTCTGACGGATCCAAATTTAACAAGCCGGATATCGGGATCTTTCGTAAAGGGACCGGATCGGATTCCGGACTGCTAAAAAATGGTCGGGTACCGGATATCCGATGTCTTCTGGGGGAACCGGTCCTATTGGTGTCCTCGTCAGTGCGCCCCTGTGTGTGTATATATATATACATACAGTAAAGCCGCGGTTATCCGAGCCCCAACTAACCGAGTTCCGGGTTAACCGCGGCACCCTTAGCGATTGCGCCGTCACTGACTGACGTCAGTTGCTTTTGCATTTCACTGGTGAACAGTGCGTTTATCTTCGTTTGTACTGTACTGTATTGGTTACGCGATGACTGCTAAACGCAAACGTACTGTCTTTGGAGACAAAATTACAAGCCACCTATAGACTTGATAAAGGAGAGACATTTAAAAAGCGGGCTTCAAACTTAGGTGTGGGAGAAACATCATTTCATAATATTTAGAATTAATGATTTTTTTCACGACCCTTTCATTCATTTCACGTTTCCCTCTCGTTTTGGGCAGAATCCGTGTTATCCGAGTCTTCCGAATATACTACATGCATGTTTGTGCAGTGAAACCTGTGTCAGTTGACCACTTGTGGTGCAGCACTTTAGTGGTCAACTTAGAGAGTTGGTCAGCTTTTTTTGTTGTTGTTTTGTTATTCCTTACACTATGAATTTATTCATTAGTGACTCATTAAAATATAGCTTCATGTATTAGTATTACTTTAAAATAGTAATTAGCCATTTTCTTCACAATTATCTAGAATATCGTTAGAGAAATCGAGCCCTTACAATGTATCGTATAAAACTGAAGTACTTAGTTAAAATGAAGATATACAGTAAAACCTCCAAAGCTGACCCCCTCCCTACGTGGACCACCTCTCTATGTTGACCGAAATTTTATAGGTTAAATGGTCACAATACATTTTCAATAGAGATTTACCTTTCTATGTTGACCACCTCTATAAGTTGTATGTTGATCACTTTTTAGTAGGTGATTTGAATTAAATATCTATAATTTACTCACTAACTTCACCACTGATGTTTTCTTGAATTCGTTTTTCCTCCCGTTTGTTCTCCATCTGGTTTCCAGGAATCTCTTTATTAATCATTCGATTCATTAATCGGTATTAATCATTCGGTTCACCCTCCTTGTGGTGCTCCATTCATTGTTCACTTCCAGTATCCAATGAGACGGCCATCAGCTCCCAGCTTCGACGCACCTAAGGCCTCGGTTAAAAGGTGTACGGGTGTCTGGTGGAGAAAAGTATCCAATGAGAGGGAAATGCCGGAGAGTCCCAGCTTTTTGTTAAGGAGAAATGATGTTCTATCAGTGGCGTACGCAAGGGAGGCGGGGTTAGGAGTTTAAACCCCCTCCTTGAGCTCAAGTCAAAATTGTCTAGCTGTCTAAATTTGGGAAATAATAGTGCTTTATTACATACTCGAATTTCTTTTAGTAGTTTCAGAAGATTATGAACCCGTATTTTTACTCTTGAAAAAATTCTGCGTACGCCACTGTGTTCTAGCCCTTTGAAGGTTTTCATTTCTTGGACTGCATACATTGTAGAATTGCTATTAGAATCTGGAAAAGGGTTAGGGATTGGGGGATGTGCGTAGCATTGAATAACGCAGAATTGGAAAACAACGTGCATCGCTAGCACATTCCGTTCTTTTTCCTTTCTTCTGAGCAACTTTAAATTGCTCAGAAGAAGGAAAGCTTCTGATTTTGCTGCAGAAAAATGCCCAAGCGTGCTTAATGGACTCGTAAACTGTGAAAGTGCTTTTACCTAATGAACAAAAAGAGGATTCAAACAAAAATTGAATCATTCCTTAAAACAATTTTTAAATGTGTTGTACCTTCCGTAAAAATAAAAATGACTAAGTGCTAAATTTTTCCTTAAACTACTAAAACATAATAAATTTCCTCGAATACTGTACTAATTTTTTTCTAAAAATTCCCTAAGTTGACCACCTCCTTATGTTGACCGCTTAGTTACAGTCCCTTGGGAAGTCAACTTATGGAGGTTCTACTATTAATTATGTAAGAATGATGGAAAAGATTTCCTAAAATAAGTCATTTTTTAAAATGGCTTTATCTAATAGAAGAAAAAAGGATAAACTTATTTAAAGAATAAAAGTGTTCGTAGTCGTTTTCCCATACGGTGAACCTAGGTATAGGCAAACTTTGTATTGATGTTTAATCCATCCAGACAAATCCTGGTTTAACCTTTATAGCATAAAAATACCCTGGATAAGTTGTTATTTTAGTTTTTTTTTCTTTGCAAAAATAGATAAACAAATAAATATAGTAATAGTTAAGTGGTCCACTTACAAAAGGTTTCTTATAATACTAAGTGAGGTGAAAAACTTCCACCCAAATTTGACGAACATAGGTGGTCAATATAGACAGGTGGTCAAGTGACAAAGGCTTCCCTACATAATATAATATAGGTTTTCTGTTAATGAGAAAAGTGACCCACTTAGACAGGTGGTCAGCTTTCAAAGATAGTCAACATGACAGGTTTTATTGTATATACATTTACCTACATGCACACTAAAAAATTATGTACGTAATAGGTGAGACCTGTATGTACTGGATACTTGATCGCACAAGCGAGACACCATTTTTCACAAGCCCTTTCAAACACGTCGCCCATAAAACAAACATGATAACGACAGACATAAAATGTGTCTTCCCATAGCAAATGAGAAAGAGGGGGGGGGGGAGGAAAAAATCTCTTTTATCGGAGTTGCTGGATCCCAAATTCGGGAAAAGAAACGATCGACAGGAAGCCGTATTTGCTTCCCAAATGAGCTCCGGAAGCTCATCTGGATATCAGACGATGGTCTGCTTCCGGACACTTGTTTTTTTTTCTTTTCTGGAAGAGACTGGGGAGGTGGATTGGGGAGGGCAAGGCTCATGAGTTATGGCTTTTCCTCCTGGTGCTGAAAGTGATTTATTTCGATTTGATCCTCCGTCCTATGCTTCGGGAAAAACGACCGGATTTCCATCGGGCACAGCAAGGAAAAGGTGCCAAATGATTTTTTAAGCTTAAATATAAAATTTTATTAGAATCGAATATTATTTTCTGACTCCGGATCGACTTCGAAAAACTCATATTTTGGAAAAAGCCTTCTACTTATTGAAAATTTGAAAACAAGCTTACAAATATATTGCGCATACGTAATCTTACATATTATTTCTCTAGCCCAGCGGTTCCCAATCTTTTTTTTTTCCACGTACCACCATTTTTCCTGCAAACCATTCGCGTACCACTGCTAATAGAACTTTGTGATACTGAATAGAACACTAATAGATTATGGAAAAGTACTAGGATAACACACCATGTTTTATAGTTAATGCAGAAAAAAGCGTTTATTAAAAGAAAGCTGTAAAAAAACTTAAATACAGTGAAACCTCTCTGAGCGGCCACCCTGACGTTCCGTGAAAATGTGTCCGCTCTGAAAAGTTAACAATTAATAAGGTACAGTGTGGTTTGTAATACGAAATAATAAACAAGTCTTACACATATTTATAATTTAAAATGAATTTTGAGATTTATCTAAAGAGATATTTATAACTTTATTTAAGAAATTTTTTACATTAAAAAAAAAAATGATAGAATTTGAGACTGTTTTAAGTTTATACATTTATCGGAAACGAAAATGTTTTCAAGTTCGTTTTTCAGTTTAAAAAGTAAATATCTCACTGATTCGTTTTCTATTGCATCAGAATTTCTAATGACTTCGTCTATTTTTTCCAAAGTCTGTTGAGCTGAAAGTTTAGCTATCGCGCTATCACAAAACATTTCTGAAAAGTCCTCGTCAGAGGCGGAATGAGTACCTGAAAGGCACAAAAAGTCATTTGTAAAATCACATACAAAAACTGGTAATTAAATTTAAGAAGGGAGAGAGTATATTTTTCTGCAAGAACGCGGCCTGCAAGAAGCCGAACCCACTCGGAGGCCGTTGAAAGGGGGTTGCGTGGCCGTTGCTAAGGGTTATTTTACCATTAAGTCTACGGGCCAAAAATTCCGTGGAACGAAAACGCGGCCGTTAGGAGGGGTGACCGCTATTCACAGGTGGCCGCTCGGAAAGGTTTCATGTATATGAAATATATATATAAAATATATTTTTCATATATACTTCCAAAACAGCATCCGAAATATGTCCTTAAGTAGATAATACCTATCATGTAAAGAAATGAAAAAACAAAATGAACAAACCAGAAGGTTGCTGCTGGGGGTGCCCCTAGCGAGTGACACCTAGTACTGCTCATGTCACTTTCGGTTGACTGATTCAAACAGTAGTTTAGTTATTTTGATTTTTAACCGACTTCACAAAGGAAGGAGGTCATACATTTACAGGAGGTATTGTATGTATGTCGTTTTTTTTTTTTTTTTTTTTTGTTTGTCCACTCATAACTTCGCACCGGATGAACCGATTTTCATGATTTTTTTAAAAATCGATCGGGGGTGGTTTCCCATAGGTCCCGTACCTTCGTTTGACCATATTCGATAATTAGAAAAAAATTTATGGACATAAATAGGGTCATTTTTTTGGTTTTTCATCCATAACTTTTGACTAAATGCACCGATTTTGATGACTTTTTCTTTAATAGATGGAAGGCCGTCTAACTCAAATATCGCACATCGATTTGACTACATTTGTTGTTTAGAAAAAACGTTACCGGTGAAAATTAAGTATTTTTTTGTTTTAATTGGAAAGTCTTAGCTTGATTTTTCTTTGTTGGGAAAACTATTAATAAATATAACAGTCATTGTTTAAAAAGTGTTTGTTGCAACTGTGTTATAATATTAAAAGCAATTAAAGCATAAGAGTTGTACTGAAGACTTCGCTGAGGCAAAAAATTAAATGCAATCACTTTGATTGCTAAAATCGACTTCAAAATGAAATTTATCATACAAATGATTAAGTTTTAGTGCCATTCATTCAAAGAAGGTTTACCTTTTGATATGGATTTTTTTAAATATAGTATTTATATAAAAAAATTATTTACACTAAAAAGAATAAAATAAAATAATTTTTATAAAAAAATAGAACCGACTTCAAATCATAAACTGGCGCAAAAAAGGGAAAAATAAATTCATTCTTTAAACAACATCGATGTGACTTTTAAACATCGTTTTAGAAGTTGGTGCAAAATTATGAGTCTAGTTACCATTACACTACTTGCTAGTTCATATTGGAACTGGTTGCTAATTCTGTGAAGATATATATATTTGTAATTGGGGATTCATAATTGCAAAAGATTTTATCTATCCTACTATTGCACCGACTTCTAAAACTATGTTTAAAAGTCACATCGATGTTGTTTAAAGAATTAATTTATTTTTCCCTTTTTAGCGCAGTTTATAATTTGAAGTCGGTTCTATTTTTTCAATAAAAATTGTTTTGATTGTTTTTTTTTTTTGTGTTTTAATCTTTTTAATCCCTTTTTTCCTGCCCGCGTACCACCTAGAGAGGCTTCGAGTACCACAGTTTGGGAACCGCTGCTCTAGCTTGTTCTTCTGTCGGTCCGCGAGATCTTCCTTATTCCTATATCAAAGTTCATGACGAAAAATAGACCCACGGTTTAAAAATGTACCGTTTCCCTTACATTTGAGACTTGAAATCATCTTAGAAGAGGTCCTTTAATGGATGCGTCTATTTTTGGAATCGAATATCCATTTGAAACATCAGCGTTTACATATTTCTTTTTTTAAACCAAAAAATTCCACCAAAGAAACCACTTAACCAAAACTTCTGGGACGTCAAGACTTTTCTTCTAAGCAAGTTCTTTTGAAATAACTGTTGTTATTTTGTATCACGAACATAACCTCTCACACATACTTCTCATAGCATCAGTGAGTCGCGGGGCTCAATAATTGAACAAATTCTTGGTACCAATTCCAGGTTCATTAACACTGAGGAACATTCAACTTTCATTTAATGTGAAACAAAAATTTACTGAAAACAATTTGATGCGCAGTGCGAAATTCCGCACGGGTCGACTAGTATAGAAAATAAAAAATAACAAACTAAATATGCAAGAGTTTCATTTAGTTATTACAACCACACGTTTGTCGTATTTACTTTAAAATATTAAAAATAATGATTTTAAAATAGCATGAAAAACCTTCTTATTGCCAAATTTCGGCAAGATTTCTCCAGACTCTTTTTTAGTTTTTATCAGCCTTTTCTTTCAGATTTTTTTTTGTTTTTTTAAGAATGTCGTTGAAGCTTCTATGAGTTTTCACTGGACAGAATCGACTTTGAAAAACTCATATTTAGGGAAAAGCTTCCTTTTTATTGACAAATTGAAAACAAGTTTACAAATATAGTAAATATATTGTATATTTACTATATTATATATGCGCATTATATTTGTATACTCGTTTTGTTCTTTCAACTAGTGTGTCGCAGTAGCGGATTTAGGTTTAAGGGCGCCCTAGGCACGAGACGATATGGAGCCCTTTTTCTTTCGTAACAGTATATATATATATATATATATATATGTATATATATATATATATGAACATATATATACATATATGTGTGTGCGTATAAAATAACGAAAATAATTACAATAATAATAAGAAATCTAATTCAGGTATAAATTAAACAGTTATTTTTTAAACATAACAATTAAATATAGAATTAATAATAAATTGCTTGTAATTAAAATACAAATTATTTTTATCTGATTAATCATATAATAATTTTTTTCTTGCTTCGTCCGTGCGAAAATATCAGTGACCTCCTCATACTTAATTTCTTGACCCACTTGTGCTTCAATGGTTAGGAATGCAAGTGCATTGAGTTTGCCTTGCTTCATACTTGCACGCAAATAATTTTTCACTCGTTTCAGGGTGGAAAATGATCTTTCTCGAGAACAATTCGTTAGTAAACTTTAAAATTGGGTCTTACAGTGTACAGAAAACCCAATCGATTTTTAATTTTACTCGTCTTAAAAATTGTGGCGCCCCTCAAAATTTTCCGCCCTAGGCCCGGGCCTAAGCCTAAATCCGCTATTGGGTGTGTGACAATACCGCAAGCGTGTCATCCGAATGTAATAAAATTTTACACGTCTTAGTTTGAGACCATTTACCAATTTTTAAGAAATTTTTAAATTTTATTTTTCATTCATTAAATGACTACTCAGTGCGAAAGGTATTTAAATTTAACTTCTTCAGACCCCAAGAACTAACACAAACAATTTTGACGCCATTTTTTGGTTCTCTGATTTAAAAAATGATTACGAAACAAAATAACTAAAAATTATTTTTTTTAAATTCTCAGTAATAATTAGTTTAAATAAAAATTAATGGCCCAATTTCCATGTTTAAAAGGAAGTAAACTATCTGTTGATTCATTTCTAAAACAATGGGGTGTCTTAGCTTTCAAATTGCACAAACAGTCGTCGCATGCGCAAACTGGGTTTTCCGAACGTTTGAATGACTACCAATCATCGAGGTTTTTTTGTGTAGTCAAATCTAACTCATTACGCTGTAGAAAGGAAACTGTAGTTATACTGCATGTGTAAGAGTCTTCCGGACCTCTTTGTTTTGGTTAGATTTATTTTATCTTATCCTAATTTGTCACAATGATGCACGCACTTTCAGTGATTACAAGCATATTTTTAACGGGCCGTGGTTGCCTAGTGGTTCTAACCAAATTGAGTGTTCTATACCCGAACCGCTGAAGACCCACCATGTAAATCCGTGGACCCTGAAGTCCCGAGGCAGTTCCAAGGGTAACGGAGGATGGAGAATGTCCCCTCCCTGCACTCTTAGATTAAAAAAGGAAAGTTGCGTATTTGTCGTGTCGCCATCTGGTGTCCTCCAAATACATCAAGAGCCAAGTCGTATTACCGCCGTTGTGGTGCTCATCTCTAAACGGAAAGGCGCTCCCTTCTGCCTGAATTACTATTCGCTCTGCGAAGGGGATCTTGGATACCCAAGTGGCATTAGAAACAACAACAACAACATATTTTTTATTACTTGGACATTTTTCTTTGTTCATCCAGACCTAGGAAAGGCCGATACTATAGTCTGTGTAATTAGAATCGGCGAGTCAAGGTCACACAACTCTACCTTTCCCCCTTCTGGACGCCATTGTTTCCGTGCTAGAAACGTTTTTCCACTTGGTTTGGCGAACATGATAAGTCAGTTTGTTGCTTTAGTTATAACAATAATAGACGGATTAAAATCGGATTTATTTCCCGATGGCAAAAATAGATTGGGTCAGATAAAGTATTCTAATATTTTGAACCCATCTCGATCTTATTCTCATATTTTGATGTGTTTCAGAAAGCTATTGTATAGCTCATTTATTGTATTTTATATTTTGTAAATGCTACAACCTTACCTAAACATTCTAGGTTTAATGTAT
The DNA here is from genome assembly GCA_038502835.1 of Octonoba sinensis. Taxonomy (NCBI): domain Eukaryota; kingdom Metazoa; phylum Arthropoda; class Arachnida; order Araneae; family Uloboridae; genus Octonoba; species Octonoba sinensis. The sequence goes on from CM076599.1 coordinate 180,577,720, forward strand.
GAGAAATGTAATTGCATTTACTTAGTATCAAAAATAAATAAATAGAAAATAAATTCTTTCTTATTACTTTTTCTCAATTATGCTAATATTTTTAATCGGAGGAGTAGTCATGCCATTGCCTTAAATGCAGCTCAAAAAAAAAAAAGTCTGGCTCTGTTATCTTTCTCGCATGGTGACGAAGCAGGAAACGCGACTTGATGCGCCTATTCTAATTACACAGACTATAGTCATGGTGTGTTAAATTTTTACCTTTTTACATTTTTTAATGCACGGCCGAACACTGCTGTTAACTGGATTCCGTCTCATCGGCGCTCCACTGTACAAGTCCTTGAGAGCCCGAAGCACGTGGATGCAATATTTTTGCAAACGCCGAGACGTCACGACACGCCAGCAACCAAGTACGACGTCGGAGGGAAGTTGGACAGTAATGAATCTCCCGCAGAGGAGATGGATGGATATCGGACGACATCCGAGTCCGACCCCCCGAGAGTGTTTCATACTTAATTTCCTGGATATATCGTTATTTATGGCGCTGCTCGGGCGTGATCCCATTTTTGCCGCTGCTGGGACATTGATTCTTGTGTCGGGATGAAAAATGTGGCAGTCGCGAATGGCTCATTGCTGAAGCAGATGTCAGCTTTTCTCGACGCCATTGAGCTTGTGTCCAACATGTCCTTAGACTGTCTTTTTCAAGTAATAACATTGTTTAAAGAAAAGAGTCGAAGGAAAGTCCCTTGCAAAGGTGTGATGTTGTTGTTCTTTCTAATGTCACTTAGGTATCCAAGGTCCCCTTGGCGCGACCAGGAGTTAAGGCAGTAAGGAGTGCTTTCCGTTTTTATAGATGAGCACCACAACGGTGGAAGTACGACTCTGCTCGTTATGTATTTGAATGACACGAGACGGCGCCACCACAAATACGCCACCTTCCTTTTCAGAACCAAGAGGGGATGGAAGGGAAACTCTCCACCCTCGGAACTGTCTTGGGACTTCGGGGTCCACAGATTTCACGAATTTTTAATTATCCGAAATGACAATCAAACTAAAATTAAAAAACTAAACTCAGCGATGCGACAGCGCATGGGGGAAAAAGCCAGTGATTACAAGCTTAGTACCTACCGTAAGTATCTGTGTATAGCCCGCGGGTTATCTACAAAAAAAAAAAAAAACTCATTTTTTACTATCTGCGGTCCATACATGAAGTTTAAAACATAATATTATTAAAAAGACAACTACCGTTCAAAAATATCGAAATCTCTTTTCCTGCAAAACAAAATGCAGAGAAATAAATCATAACTTTTGAAAGGATGGCGCAAAGCAGATTGGGGCTCGGGCATTAGGAATGAAAGAACATTATGAACGAACGCAGTCACGCTGCAAGCGAAGGTATTGTTTTCCAGAGGTGTATCCCATGAAAAAGGGAACTTGAGCGAGGAAACTTCGTCGGAGACCTTTCCTTATCAGCGAAGTTGTATGACTTGCCAGAATTAGAATGCTATTCCATTATTATGAGAGTTTTGTACTCGGTTCCTAAAAAAGACAGCTAATCTTAAGTGCTTTCTTTTATTGCTTTTCAATAAAATGTAATGTACAAACGACAGAAGACCAGGGAGAAGGACAGAGATAAGCAATCTAGCTGTCATAACAGGAGCCTTTTCTTACCCACCAATTTAACCACAATAGGAGGGTAGAACCAGAACAAAGGTCACTGTCCAAGAAGATATATGCATCCACGTTTTCGGGGGTAGCCATGTATAAACAAAATATGGTAAAATGTAAACTTTTTAAAAATTTTATTTTAAATGTTAAAGGATTTTTGTAATTTAATCTTGTTTAATTAGAAACAGTGTACCTCATAGAGTGATTTGATTATGTATTTGTTTTTGTTCAGGGCGCGGATTATACACCGAACTTAATTTTCTTAGAAGGAATTTTTCTTCTTGCGGACAATACAGCGATGCGGGTTATTTACCGATAATTACGGCATTTGGAAGCGTTGGGAAGTTTAAAAATGTGTATAGAATTGACAGGTGTCAAACACCAGAACCGGATATCCGGTCGGTACTAATAAGTTACACAAATGCACCGATATTTGGTATCTGGTAAAATCAATATCCGATGCGTCCCTTATTCTAAGCTTGGTTTCCTCCCCCCCCCCCTCCAAAATCCTGGGTACACTGCATACCAAAATACTGTATATATATATATGTATAATAAATAGTATGTGTGCGTACATGCGCACCCGTACGTATATGCATAAGTACATCGGCGTCGCAGAGCAAATAAAATGTTTATTGAAACCAAGTGTGACCAGCTCCGGCGTAAGTATAAGTAACGCCATAAGACAACAAAATATTCTGCGCCCCTATTATATTATGTATTTTATAGAGTATTAAAAATATTGTCATTAATATGTATTTCTGTAGTTAAATAATATTAAGTAGTCATAGGGACAGACTTTTATTTTTCTCATTCTTTTTAAATGTAATAATACTACGTAAGAAATTAATTAGCTGTCAATAGCTGCCACCCTTAATCGCACTGCTCTTTGATGCAAGTGCCTAGCTGCCTCTGCCTCGCGCCGGCCCTGAGTGTGGCAACGTCACTCACTAGGAATCTGTATTTCTTACGCCCGACGACTGCCGACAGGGTTTTCCTTTCTTCTATTATTCGATATTTGATAAGTCCAACCTCTTCGAGTCGACGACAATATTAAATTCTCGCCACGCCCCGCCTCCTGACCCGTCGACCATTGGATCCGCCATCTTGTTATCCCGAAAAAACTCGTGTTAGTAGGGAGCTATGTGTCACTTCACCACGATGAGAGTTAGATAGTGTCTTATAGCGTGTTGAGATTCTGGATAAACCTACATATTAACTTACACATTACAAATTTATGATACTTAATAACTTACACATTACAAATTTAAATGAAGTCCCTTAGGGGGGATGTCGCCTTCCGCTCGCTATTGATCGCCAACCCCCAGAACTGCTTACGCAACTCCTTCGGATCGCTTCGCTCGCTCATTACAAGCTAAACTATGTCAGAGTAGCTTTATGGAAAGAATAGATTCTCCGTCGGAACTAACATTCTAAATTGCACGCAACTCTCTGGAACCAAGAATATATCTTGCAACATAATGCATATAGATTTTACAGTGTCAGAAGTTAGGCGAGAATTCCGAAGTTTTATTTATTTCTTTTTCCCAAATTCTTCGTTGAAAATGAGTTTGACTTTGGGGAGCGTCATTCATTGCGAGTTTAGGTACCATTTTCAAAACGAACTTTTGCAAAACAAACTTCCACAATTTTTGTACGTTTGCCAATTGTACAGTTGAATAAAGTGAACTGAAATTATCTTTTCTCTCCGATCCCTAGCTTAAAAAAATTATAATAACAACTTCGTACGTGAAAGAGGAAGAAAAAATAGTTGACAAAGATCTACCATTTTTTAGATTTCGGAAGTTCTAAGAAAAATATGTGCAGTAACATCTTTTTTAAAAGGTGGTTTATTCCCCCCACAGATGTTTCTTCAAAAGACACAAAACTTTTGGAAGCATGTCGTGTAATAATTCTTCCCGAAGTGGTACTGAAACTCACTTGCGTATCATGCTCCCAGAACGCAAATCCAGATTTAACCGAGAGTTTAGGAAAAACGATTTGATAAAAAAATTTCTGCACTTGCATAGAATGATAACTTTTTTTCTTTTTAATGTGGCTGTGTGTGGCCACTAACCTTTGTAGACCTAGTACATTCTCCGGAAACCGGCATTGATTCTTTCAAGTAGCACCACTGTCAGTGGATGTCATTACCATTTGAGAAATTTTGACACTCAGTTTCCCCTTAGGGGTTGCACCTGAACTCTAAGTGATGCGAAACTGCACTAGGAATTTAATTTAGCCGAGAATATCCACCCCAAACAGACATTCAAGGGATCTTTAACTTGCCGCATCATCATACGACATGGGCGCTGACGATTTTCTACATCTTAATAATCCACCGACTTGGGCCAGGTTAGATCCTGCGAACTCGGACCCACGAGGCCAGCGCCTTACCACGGGTGCCACCCTACCGGCTCATAGAGTGATGAAAATCTCGTTGTTCGGCACAAAAGAAGCGTGCGTTCTGCTGGTGGTCATTAAAGATCTGCGGCGAATGGAACAAGGAGTCTTAAAATCGACGATGTTTATCAATAAGATTTCGTCTTATCCCGGTCGGTGCAAAAGAGCGAGGGAGATAAATCATGTGATCAGGACAGCGATTGACGAGAGCGCACCAAGTCCCCCTTCCCGCTAAGAACCCTGCAAAAACTCACTAAAGACAAAACGGGGGAAAAACCCCCATTTGAAAATTTCAACGACGCAGTTTGTCCCATGGCCCCCTTTCTCCCTTTCCCATGTGGACATCCTTCCTAAGCAGCGTTGCTAAATTTTCAATTTCTTTTCCGTCAGATGAAAATTAGAGCGGGACAGGGAGAAAAAGTACGTAACTTACATACTTTACCATTCTTTTCAAATGCTTCAAAAGTTATGGTTGCTATTGTTTTCCTACATTATTAAAAAAAATGCCTCTGCTTTAAAACACATATATTTTGCTGCATGAAACATGTTTATTTCATAAAGGGACTTTTTTAAAACAATGGATGGAAATAAATGTTGTTGTTGCGTCATCACGCATGACGAGGAAGAATGGGCACGCTGCTCCTGAGTTTAACGCTGTAATGCCCAAGTTTTTTTTATCGTCGTCCACCGCACATTTGCCAATCCCACCCAGTAGTAGCATATTGACCGATCATACGTTGTAGTGGATTTCAGCCACGCCTCCTACTGACGTTTTCAACGACACCATGATTTCTAGATGGCGCTATCACTGATTTTCTGTTGCTTTTCTCAAACTCAATTTCGTTCCTTCTTCTTTTCGTTTCTTTCTTATCTCAAAACTCAAGAGGAAGAGAACTAGCGTCATCTAAAAATCATGCTGTCATGGGCAACGCCAGAAGGAGGCGTGGCTTAAAGCGACTAAGGATAGGATCGGTCAATTTGCGCGTCCGCCTTGAGGCGGAGTAGGGAATTAGAGGGTTAACGGGGCCCTTGCAGGCAGGAGACCGATTTCCGCCCCTTTGAAAGGTCTCTTAATTTGTAGGACATTGGAACCACGACCTATTTAACGTGCACCAGCTCCTTTAGCGTACACCAGACCGCAGCAACCAGCCGCGAGAGGCTTTCACCCTTCCAAACACTGACCTCAGTCCATGTTGCTTCACTTCGGTGTCCTGCGGGAACAGAGCTTTTACCGACTGGTCCACTGCGGGACGATGTAAATAAATAAATATATAGAAATAAACGGACTGACGTATTGGAGAATATATGTATAGAAAAAGTTCATGTAAAATAATAATCAGGACCCCCTCCCAGTAAATGTTTAACAGCGCCATTTAAAATCGATCCATCTGCATGTCTAGACGATGCACTGCCAATCATGGCTGTCGCCAATAAGGACCTCTCCTTCCTTCCATTTCCAGACACATGTCCACCGGAAATGACGTCCGTTTCTAGCCGGCCGGAAATTGGGGACCACTGCTGTTACCGGAGAAATATGAATGATGGCAGTATGTCCGTGAGGGGAGGAGAAACAAATACTGACGCAAAAAAGAAGAATTTCTGCTGAAGCGAGAGCCTTTTTGGCTCTCGGTTGGAAATATTCCCAATTTCTTGTGCCGCTTTGTCATTAATAATACAACCCAACCCGTCTATAACGGAACCGGTTTTAAGACACCCGGGTATTTGTCGAGTCTGTCACACATTTTCGGTTTCGTATGAGGTACTCAATAAATGTTGGTGTTCCGCAAGCCTACTTTTAAAAGAGTAAAAAACTTGCAGTCTGTGAAATAAATATTTTAAATTAATAATACGTAAAAACATGCCGTGGGAGACATGAAAACAATTGGACATGGTTCTCCAGACGCGTTATGACACATTAATTCAAAATAATGATGACTTAGACTGACTTTTTTCTTTTTTAATTTCTAACGGGCTACATAGTATTGGTTCCTAACCAGTGCGTTCCCAGAGATCGGTACCAGTGGCACCACATGGTACCATTACCGCAATTTCTGACGCTCAGTTCCCCCTAGACGGCAGCACCTGAGCTCTAATTGCAGCAAACTGCACTAGGAATTTAGTTTAGCCGAGAGTATCCACGCCAAATGGATACTCAATGGATATTTCACATGCCACATCATCATACGACACGGGCGCTGACGATTTTCTGCATCTTGAAAATCCACCGACTCGGGTCAGGTTTGATCCTGCGAGCGTGCGAGGCCTGCGCCTTACCACTACGCAACCCTGCCGGCCACTAACACTCTTATGGCATTTTTAAAGTGTGCCTGAAGATGCGGAAGGACACCAACATTTATTTTAATATACAGTACTTCGGTTCCCGCAGAACACCGAAAGTGAAGCAACATCGACTTAGGTCAGTGTTTGGGAGGGTGACAACCTCTCGCGGCTGGTTCCTGAAGGGGCCGTGTACATTAAAGAGAGCTGGTGCACGTTAAATAGGTCGTGGCTCCAATGTCCTCCAAGTGAAACGATACCTCTGAGGGTGCCAAACCCAGTTGACGGTCTCTCATCTGGGATCTGGTTCAAAAGAGACCACAGCATTTGAAGTAAAAGTCAGACTTCAGCCCTCGTGGTACCTCGCTCTAAATATAGCTGCATAATTACCTTAATGCCAGTGAATTATTGATCTTCTGAACCTGGTAGGATTTCCTATGCCAGGGGGATTAGTAACAACAATATACAGTACTTGAAATGAACCAAAACCGGCGTGAAGTTTTCCTGTGTGCAATACAAAACCGGTGCGGTTTTTGTATTGCACAAACAGCAATGCAAAAACCGCACCGCAGAATGTTGAAAATAACAATGGAAGTGCCTATTATTTGTAATTAAAAACACACGTGCACACACCTGTAGCCTGGTACACATGCAATGCACGGATATGTACACAGGGTTGCGCACATGTACAAACGTGCAAACTTACACATTATAAGGGAAGAGTGGAACGATTTTTTGAGACTCAAAAACGTGGGCCTGCACGGTAGAGTACAAAATTTAATCTTTCTTCGTGCGCTGGATTGCTTCATCTGACGTTTTAAGTCCCGAGGTAATCCCGGCTCCATCCCCCCGTTCTCCGGCTCTCAACTATTCCACCATTTTTCTTTCCTCTTCTCATTTTCTCATCTCTTCCTCCTGCGACGTGACAGAGAAAAGTGATGGAGGGCTCGTTTCTTCTGGAACAGTCAGAGAAAATATTCTTTGCCGGTGAAAAAAGAAAGTCAGCAACAATAAGCAGCTGAAATTATTCACAGTGATGAAAATATCTCTTTGGAAAACTCTGCATCAAATTTTCATGTGCGGTCCCCATGTTCTTTCCTCCCTCTTTTTTTTTTCCGGCCTCAAATCATGCAATAAGACGTTACGAGGGTGACTGGGATGCAAGTTCGAAAACATCACCTTCCCCTGTAACCTCTTCAGACCCCAGAGCTAAGGACAAAGAATTTTGACGCCATTTTTTGATTCTCTGATTTAAAAAATGATTAGAAAACAAAATAAGTAAAAAAATTTTTATTTTAATGAATAATTAGTTTAAATAATAATGAATGCCCAATATCCCTGTTTAACACGAAGTAAACTATCTGTTGATTCATTTCAAAAACAATGGGGTGTTTTAGCTTTCAAATGGCACAAACAGTACCCATTAATTTTTTGTCCCGCAGTGAACTAGTTGGGGATACGGGCATGTAAAATCCGTGGAGCCCCTACCCTCCTCCAATCTCAAGCCCGGGAAGGGTATCCCTAAGGCCTAGAACTAACAGGAAAGGAGGTTCTACGAGAACAGTCCGTAGAAGCTCGGTACCCGAAGAACACCGAAAGTGAAGCAACATCGACTGCGGTCAGTGGTTTGGGAGGGTGACTACCTCTAGCTGCGGTTACGTAGGGACCGTGTTAGCTAAAGGGAGGTGGTGCACGTTAAATCCGTTGTGGATCCAAGGTCCCCCAAGTGAAACGATACCTCTTGGTGGGGGGGGGGGGGCAACCCCAGGTAACTGTTTCTCATCTGGGAGATAGTTCGAAAAATGAAGACACCTCGCAATCGGACGGACTTCTGAGCCCCGCTAGACTCGGGAGCAGCGCACCCGTTCAATTTCAGTGTCAATTTATGTTTCAAATCTTTTTTCTGAAAAGCGATACATCTTAAACATGTTCTAATTGCACCTGCCGGAAAACCCCTCCACCGCGTAGGAAAAATTCCAATCGATCAGCGAGTGAAGATCTGAAAAACATTTTTGTCGATCCTTCCCCTCCATAAAAGGGACGATCTTGGCTTTCCGGAAAGTAGGAGCCGCTCTTTCTTAATGTTTTCGTAAATGTTTTCCGATACATCGATGGGCGAATAAATCCGCTCGGCTAGAAAATGGTGATCTGCGTACTCAAAATAACAACTTCTTCGATGTAAGTAGCTATTTGCATTTATCGATGTCCACCATGCCGTTGGATCGATGGCGAAGCTTGCACAGAACGACCCAACAAAAGCAATCACGAAAATCATTCTCTATTTAGATATTTTTGAAAACTGCTTACTCGAAATGTTTATTTGTTCTGATAAAACATTTACATCTCATTCCTTTTTTTTTTTTTCATTTAAAAAAACATTCGAATTTTGTCTTCTTGCAGTTGATTGTTGTATTAAAAAAATAAATAAATGGCAATCAAGATTTTCGCAGCCGATTGTCATTGCGCCAAATTGCGTCAAAAGGTTCCATTTCGTTGCAAAAAGCACCATCGTATTCGCCTGACATAGCGAGAACTTAAAAAAAAAAAAATTTTTTTTTGTTCTTTGCTACAGCTTTATTGCATTTTTTTACTTTTCATTTATTTTTAAAATTCTTTTTGTGTTTTAGCCAGATTTTTCCAGTTACTCAAGAGCCAGTGAGAATACCGCTCGCGCAAACAGTGAGTACCTCGTCAAAGTAACAAAAGAACTAAGCGGAACACAAAGTCGGCATTCCTTTTGACATCTGCCCTCGGCGATCCTAATTAAAGGAATGCGTCCGTGCGGAAGACATGTGCCGATGAACGGGAATGCGTCCAAGCGGATTTCCCTCTATCCCCGGATGCGATCCGGATTGAAATTCCGCGGGAGCACAGCGCGAAGCACCTTTCTCCACAATTGCGCTCGCAATCGATGCTTCGATTTTCTCGGGGGCGGCCGATCCAGGCCGCCCCACTCAGGTTAAGGTAAAGGGTCTTCCCGGCGACATTTTAAGTTTGATTTTGCGTCTTAATGGCTTAAGTAATGATTCAACCATGCCTGGCGAAACGACAAAAAATGATCTGAAATTTATTTTCTGTTGTTTCTAATTACACTCGGGTATGCAAGCTCCCCATCCAAGCTGTTTTTTACTTAAAATTAGAATCGTGACCCTATTTGGGGTTTTGGGGTCGTAACCCACAGGTCCTCTGATCTAAACAAATGAAATTTTGGAATAAGGGACGGTTACTAACGAGAAACTCGGTCAAAAAAAAAAAAGACTTACTTTGAAACAGTTCATAACTTAGAACTTTCTTGAGTTAAATACCAAAACAATTATTCTTCTGTAACAGTCCTTCATTCAAGTTCAACATCTTTAAAATTCAACCTAAAAAAAAAAATGTGGGGTGTGGCTGTGTCATGGACACGGCCGTGTGTTGTGCGTGAATACGTTTATGTAGCGGGTTATATTATTACCATTCGCTTGTTCTTGGGAAGCCCTTTCCAACCGTATACGATCTCTGTATTTGGTTTTGGCATTTCGACGCGTATAACCCGACATTATCTATATATTTTTGATATTTTTTATTCTAACACCTTATTATATTCACTGCCACCACTTTAAGCTAATGTTTTATGTAAAATCGATAGATGTTGACGACAGCTGATGATTAAAACTAACATCGTAGCTTCTACGAGTCAAAAAGCATACTCATTGCAAATCTCGAAACGTAACAAAATAACCTCAAAATGGCGGCGCTTCCCCCTCCATCCCCCACTATGAGTCCCTGTTCTCGCTTATCTTAATGAATTTCTTTGATCCTTTAGTTATCCAGTGGTACAATTTAATTTTGGATGTAGAGGATAGATCCGAAACTACAACGCCAAACTCTATCCCCCGATTTTGTTATCATTAGATTTTTTTGGATTGCCCCGTATGGTAACAAATTTAAAGACGTATTCAAGTCAAAAAATAAATATTTTAAACGAATGTAAGCCTTTTCTTCCCACTTTCAGCTGGTGTCATTTCAGAAAATAGTGTTATTGTCGAGTATCGTCTACGTTCATGTAAAAATCTTTAAGGTCAAACATAACTACATACAGATTAAAACCAAAAAGTACAGTAAGTCCACAAACAAACTGCACTCCGCAAGATTTCCATTCAGGGTTTTTACATAAAAAAATTCTTCGATGGTAAGATTCGGTATCATTCATAAACGATGTCACGCTTCGAGGGGGGAGGGGGGGTTTCGTGAAATTGTAACAAGGGGAGGGGGCGGGGCTTACAAGAAGTGTGAGAATATGCTTACGCAACATAGCGTGGCATGTGGAAAAGAATGGAGGGGGTATGTTGAATGTTGAAGTGTGACATTTTTTCATTTTCTGAGAAAGGCGGGGGGGGGGGGGGCAAATATATGGGGGAAAGCGTGATATTTATGTACGGTCCCTATTTTAGTAAACCTTCTGTGTGACTTAAGGATCTTTAAAAGTCTTATTTCCGAATTGAGCCTCAAACGTCGGTGTCACTAACTGATTATATGGCTCAAGGCTGGAATTTTTGATTCGGTGATTTTTGCTTGAATACGGCGGCAAATTGTCAATTTTACGAATTCTTTCAGACCCCGAAAAAAGTTTGTAAAATAGAATTTTGCACGAATACAGAGAGAGAGTTGAACATTGAGCTCGTGAAAGAAAATCAAAACTGACATTGTTTCAGCGGGAGGTTTTTCAGATTTAGTAAATGATTCATAAAAGCAAGCGTCAACAGGTTTTGGTGCAAGATGATCAGGAATGAAGGCAGTAAGGAGCGCCTTCAGTTTATACATCAGCCCCACAACGGTGGAAGTACGACTCGGCTCAGGATGTATTTGAATGACACCACCACAAATACACCACCTTCCTTTTCAGAACCAAGAGGGAAGGGAAGGGACATTCTCCCAGCTTGGAATTGCCTCGGGACTTCAGGGTCCACGGATTTGACATGCACGTATCCCCGAGTGTACATGGTGGGGCTTCGGTGGGTCGGGTATCGAGCATGCGATCTCCCGGCCTGACATCCTAACCACTAGACTACCACGGCCCTAAACAAAAACTTTAATTATGAAATATGAGATGATACAATCAATTTCCTTTTTTCCCCTTTCAGGCGCACTTTGCGGAACCAGACGGTGGACACCTGCTCTCGGAGGAAGAGGAAGACCACTTCCTGGGGGTAGAACAAGAGGAGGAGGACGAACCCCCTTTGCCCCCCAGGGCGCTACCCATCCAGAACGGTAAGTTTGCTTAATGGATGAAACAGGATTATTCAAGGGTTATGCTTGTCATTTCATAATGCTCTGTTCTATTGCGCACATACAAAGTTTCGTGAGACACTTCAGAGAAAAGAACAACTACCGTAAAACTTTGATTATCCGAAGTGGGTGGGACCGATTGATTTCGGAAAATCGAAATTTTCGGATCTTAGTACAAAAGAGCTTTATTAAAAGTAAATGGCATTTCATTCTGTCGTTGGGCCCGCGTTATGTATGAAAAAACTCAAAATTCTATTGCGAAAAAGGAACATCCTCGTCTAATCTTCCCGCCCCCACCCGCGATTCGATCACATGACTGATCCCCGCTCCCTAGGAACACGGCTTTCGCATTTACTTGATTGGGTGAAATATCGCCCGGAAGAAAATTTTTTTATTCCAAACGGCAAACCCAGACGAAAGGACCCAGAAGTGTTCTTTTTTTACTTCCTCCTATAAAGCAGAAAGGAGGTGCAATTACAAAAAAAAAAATACATTAAAATTTAACTTGTTTCTTCGTAACGTTCGGTATTATTCCAATTTTTTTTAATGGATATTTTATTGTTTTTGCATTGTAATGTATCTATTTGGCTAAATTTGGGGAACACAAATTTTCATTTTGCTGTCGTTTTATCTAGCATGCCTCAAGAAGAAGAATGATGACAACGGCTACTGCGCATGCTCCCCGCCGCCATATTTTTACCACAGCGCCTGCTCATCGCCAAAAGACGCCGTAAAAGCGGCGATGCGCAGGCGCGTTGGTAAAAAGTTAAAAGCTTTTAAAATCCGTTGTCATCACTCTTATTACTAGAGGCACGCTAGTTTTACCTGTTGCTCTCTCCATTTACATTTAGTACAGGTTTCCATGATCTAGGCGAGATATCGCGTTGCACCATATATGGTAATGGTCTCCAGCTTGTGACGGCACTTCTGTTTCATTATTCTGTTTTATGCTGAAATTTTACCTTTAGTTCAACTGCAAGGGGGGAAGTATAGTGGAAGTATAATATATCGCCAAGGATATTGCCCAGATATTGCCAAGGTGGCACCATATATGGCGATGGTCGCCAGCTCATAACGTCGTTTCTGTTTCATTATTCTGTTTATGTGAAATTTTACTTTTATTTCGACTTCAAGGGGTAGGGGGAATGGCGCCATGGAAGTAGAAGTATATTCCCGCAAGTGCCATCACGTCAATAAAAAAAAATAATAATAATAAAATAAATTTTTAAAAACCCTTCTCATTATTTGAGTTCTCTGAGACAATAAATCATCGAGGACTCTGACAGAGAGAATGACAACGACTCTTAGCAACGAATACCGTCTCCAGCGATGTTTTTAAGTTCAAAAGAAAAGAAAAAAAAGCGCTAATCAAAATTTGTGAAGTGCTCTCACAAAAATGCTTAAGATCCGACTTTTTTAACCATCCATCTTTTTTTTTCCTCTCTCGCGCTGATCGTTTGTAGATGCTTCGATCCCTTTTACCACTCATTAGCGAAGGAGGGAGAGACAAAAGGCGAACTCATTAGCGATTCGCTCGAAATCGAGTGCGGGAGAAAAGGGGCATTCGGAACGCGATTTCGAATCTTCTCCTTCTCGGAAATGGCTCACTTTAAATGAGATACATTCTGGCGGAAAAATATATTTTTTTTTAATTTCCCACTGCCATTTCGTAATGATCGAGCAGTGGAAGCTTACGAAAAATAAAAGGAACTTAAACGAAGTGGAGAAGATGAAACATTCATTAATGACACTGCCAGTTTTTTTTTACCGTTATGTACATACATCTATATATATGTTTATAAATCTATGTATATGTACAGGGGCGCACCGACAGAGGGGAGGGGGTGGTGGCGACCGGGACCGATCCCTCCCGGAAGGCATCGAATAACCTGTTGTCGTGTGTTGTTCTTTTTAATGTATCCAACTCCCCATCGCAGAGCAACCAGGAATGAAGTCAGTAAGGGAGCCCCTTCCGTTTACAGCTGAGCACCACAGCGGTGGAAGCACGACTCGTTTCAGACCCAAGAGTAAAGGGAAGGGACGTTCTCCACCATCGGAACTGTCTCGAGACTTCGGGGTCCCCAGATTTTACATGCTCGTATCCCCGAGTGTGCATGTTGGGTCTTCAGCGGTTCGGGTATCTATCACCCTATGATTGCTTTTTGATGTACTTTAACATTCTGTTATGCTTCTGTCTCAAAAAATATAGGCAATGTAACGCTCCTTAGCACAGGAACTGTATTGACTCTGTTACGTATCGACATGCCATTGCGATGGCTCATTTCCATAAAAACAGGGTGAATCAGCAGTCGTAATGGAGACAACTACCGCTAGAGGTGTCACGTGATATCCGCTCTTTGTTTACGAGGATTTTCAATCGAGTTCTACGTGGAACTCACTTGGTAAAATGAGTTATCCTAAAATTAGACTATTTTTACAGCTTTTTCTGATTATATGCCAGTATTTACATTTAATTTAATCATTATAAACGAAATTTATTAATTATTACAATAGTTATAGTGCTGTATTTAGTGTTCATTTTATGTAATGTGGAAGAACTCTATTTAGGCCTAGTTTTTAGTTAGATTTGTCGAACTCGAAGTAAAACGATGTTACGGCTTCTTTTGTTTACATTGCTTTTATCGGTGCCACGTGACCAATGACATTGCTTGAATTTTTTCAGACACACTTAAAAAAAAATTTAAAATATATAAAATAATAGAATCATTTTCAACTTTACATCGACTGAACACCAAAATTAGTGTTCAGTGACACCAAAAATGTTTACAGTGTGGGTCGCCTTTGTAGAAAGAAAAAGTATCTCCATCTTTTGAACCAAACAACCAATCCCATACATCATACTGATGTTGATCCGATTTGAAGGGCTCGTTTAATTAAGAGTTGCCGGCATCGTAGCAAGGCGCGGGACTCGTACGCCCCTGGTCATGGGACCGAGCCTGGCAAAATTCCCAAAGTGATAATGGCATCCGCCGACAGTGGTGCACTTGAAAGAATGGATGCCGATTTTCGGAGAATGCTCTAGGTCTGCAAAGGCTAGTAACAATACGTAGCCCCGTTAGAAAGAAATATATAAATAAGAGTGAGAACACACATACTCAAAAAGGAAAAAAAAACAATCTTGAAACATGTCAAAGAATTGTAAATTTTATTTTATTTAAACTAGTTTCTGTCTTACTATATTCGACCACCATTAGCGATTTAATTCCAAAATGTTGCCATTCTAAGAAGGGGAAAAAAAGATGAAACCATTTTTCCCTTCGAATTATTCATCCAGTAAATATTCCGGGATGGCAACTGACGGGATCGATCGCCCCCGGCGTAGGGAGCGCCACCTGGACGGAAGAACAGGTGCGGATCCCATCCATTATTTATCGTCTGAGGAAGACGGATGGCAGTGAAGCCATTTCTTATTTCCAGGGGATGGGATTTATTATTGTTTTTCCCTTTTTCCTCCAAGAGCCCGGGGAGGTTTCTCGAGTGAACCGCTTCGAACCCCGAATGATCTCCGTTTTCGAATAGTCTGTGTCAGCTCGGGCGAAGGAATATCGGAACTAAGATCCGAAGTATCCATGCGTGGAACTCGTATGGATGTGAAGAGCATATCTATATATAAACAGGCAAAGACAAAACAGTTAAGAACCATTCTCTCCTCTGTTTCTCAACCGAATTTCTTACTTTTTCTTTTGTTGTTCAGTAGCAATTGACGCGTTTTTGTAATATCCATTAAAACATTTTGGAAACAGTTTATTATTATTTTATTCTTTACCCTTTCCTTTGGCCGGGTGAACCTCATCTATAATAGTAATGTTTTATATTGTTATAGATAGCAGATGGCAACATGTCTTCGTTGAATCAACGATTGGGTAATAAATATAAAACTCATTGTTAAAAAGAGTTTGTTGCCACTAAACAGTCATATTACCAGTTAACGCATTTGCCCGTGACTATCTTGTATACCGCGTTAGTTTATTTCTAATGCCTGAGATCCGTTTGCACTTTTGTTTGTATAACAATTCTTTTATATAACATTTACCCCACCCCTACAGCCTGAAATTGCCAAAAACAATTTATACTAAACCAATGTATTCATTTTTTTTTTTTCCAAAAAAAATCTCGATGATTTTTTACCCGTTTTTCCGAAAAAAACTCGTGCTTCAAGGGGTTAAAAGCAATAAAAATTAGGCCCGGGCCTAGGGCCCCCCTTTGAGGGACCCCCTAATTTTGGTTTTTATTATTATTATTTTGTAATTTAAAATTTTTTAGGAAAATATTTCAAAATAGCATTTTTTAAAAACAAACTGTTAGTGTTCTGTTCCTTCACAAAAAATTTGTATTATTAAATTATTTTAAAACCACAAGGAATTTTCACTTTGGGAGCCCCCCAATTTTGGTTTGACTATTTGAAATTTGAAAAACAAAATCGATTTTGCACTTTGGGGGCCCCCAGATTTTATTCAAACAATTTGTCATTTAGAAACAAAATCATTTTTCACGTTGGGGGCTGCCAAATGTTAGGTTGACTCTGACACTTGAAAAACAAATTAGTTTTTGCGCTTTGGGGGCCACCAAGTTTTACAAACACATACTGAATGTTATGTTTAAAAATTTTTTGTTGCGTGAGGGGCCCCCAAACATGAGTTGTGCCTACAGTGATTCAAAATGTAAATCGGGCCCTGATTATAATAAGAGCTTGAGTGAAGGCTTCTCTGAGAGTAGTGTGCGGGAGCAAACATTTAAGTTTTATTCGACTGCCACTCACCTAGGTACGAAATCGGCAGCAGTACAAGCGGTTACGTTTATACTCGCCTTCGGCTCTGCGGCGACAATGATTTACAATACGTTTGCTTTGTGTGTGAGGATGATCAAAACCAACTCAAATTTGATGAATACTTACATAATTATGTAAATATGCTATTTCAATGCTAATTTAATTTTGACGGTCGATTGTCGACTGTTGGGCGAATTCTAGTACTTAGAAATCAGTATTGTGGTTTTATTTTTTTCTGTTAAATCTCGTCGTGAAGCCAACTGAAACGAATGCAAAAGCAGAATCCACAAAAAAGTTAACTGAAAATAAATAATAGCATCAACATTCTTATTTCGATTTTTGTTTCCACTTAGTTTCAGCAATAGTGAGGTGCGATCACTGTTTTAAACAAATGACTATGATGGCTGAACCCGAAAGCAAAAAAAAGAGATTATTAAAGATGTCGACGGAGAGGAGTGATCGTCCAACGGTGTTCCGCAAGAGCCCTGGGATTTGGCTTTTAGGAATTCATTTAGGCATGACCAGGGTTGCCACTTAAGTGAGGGAACGAAATTCGAGATCTTCCAGGTGATGACAGAAAAAATTCCAGGTTGATCGAGGTCGATCTACACAATATTATTGCAAGACATTTTCTTCTGAGTATCTACTGACTGATGCAGTTACAATGTCCACATCACATACTTTTATCTAAACGACCTTACCACATTCAATAAAAGTTGTCATTTTGATATACTTATTTGTAGTTTAGTATTATGCTGTAAGTTTTTTGGCAAAGCAGAGAAGAGGAAATTCAGGTCCGCTTTCGGACCCTTCACAAAATACCAAGCTATCAAATTGTTTCACAGAATTATTTACTAAATAACTTTTTCACAAAATGACTTATACTTTTCACCGAATTATTTACTACATAAGCGGCAAATAATAATTTAAAAAATATATCACTCTATGTTTAAATTTTCAATTTCCACAAAATCATTTGCTTTTTCGCAAAACTCTTCAAAAATCACAAAGGGACCTCATTAAAAATGCTGAATCGACCCCTGCAAAGTAAAAAAAGAATAACACTGCAAAAAGTTTGCTGATTTACTCGTCTTTAGTAATTAATTGAGCCGTGCTAACCGAAAAATGAAAGGAATTCCCTGACTTTTCCAGAAATTGCAGAGGTTTTTGAGTTTCTCTGACCATTTTTGGACATTTTAGTTTTCCCTGGCAATTCCAGGTTTTCCATATTTCTCGTGTTAATAAACGTTATACTGTCTATATTTTTGGAGATAGACACTTAAAAAAAATTTTAAATACATCAAAAAATGAATTATTTTCTACTCTACACAGTAATAAATAACAAAAAGGGTGGCAACTAAACGCAAAATTTTTACAGTGTAGACATCTTCCCCACCAATATCTCCTTCTCTCTCTTCACCAATCAAAAGCAGTGAAAAGCGCCATCCATGGAAAGCGCCATCCATGAAAAGCGCCATCCATGGAAAAAAAAAAAAAATCACAAGTTAGCACGCGGAAGAATCAGACCTCGGCAGCGACGCGGGAAAATTGGGGGGAGGGCGGAATAGAGATTAACTGCACTCGAGAGAGTCATTTTTTAATAGACCTCCGACGACAATGGCGCAGCAGTAACGAGGAAGAGTTAGGAGGTACATGAGATGTCCATTAGACGTCCTTTGAACAGCCTCGTCATTTTGACGGCTGAGAGTTCTCTTTTGTCGATTCTTTGCAGCTCTCGTGACTCGCTTTATCTTCCTTTACTCTTTCTTTTAAAAAAAGTGACTTTTATGTTCGCTTAACGGAAGACATTTTAATGGATTTTATTACTGTCAGTAGACACAGCATGGCTCCGCTTGACCCCCTCGCACAATGGCCAAAGTTGTGACTATTCCCTCAAATCGAACATTTACTTCCAGTTCCCTTGGAGCACGGTTGTGACTTTGGATTTGCTGACAAAATTCAATGGCGTGTTGAATCATATAGTCCGGCAAATTCTTGAAATTATAATTATTATTATTAGATTTTTTTTGCGCTACACTAAAATAAATATCTGTTAGCATGTTGCACCAAAGCATACTGAAAATGTGCGTTTTTACAAATGATGGTGGATACTTTTACTGTATTTTGGTGCGACATACTTAAGTTAGTATCAAAATATGTTGCAAATGCGCGTTATACAAATGATAGTGGATAATTTTAATACATTTTGGTGCGACATACTTAAGTGCGTACCGAAATATTATGTTGCAAATGTGCGCTATACAAATGATGGTCGATAATTTTCATACATTTTGGTGCGACATACTTAAGTGCGTACCAAAATACTATGTTGCAAATGTGCGTTATACAAATGATGGTCGATAATTTTACTCTATTTTGGTGGGACATACTTAAGTTAGTACCAAAATATGTTGCAAATGTGCGTTATACAAATGATGGAGGAGAATTTTACTGTATTTCGGTGCGACATACTTAAGTTAGTTCCAAAATATGTTGCAAATGTGCGTTATACAAATGATGGAGGAGAATTTTACTGTATTTCGGTGCGACATACTTAAGTTAGTACCAAAATATGTTGCAAATGTGCGTTATACAAATGATGGAGGATACTTTTACTGTATTTCGGTGCAATATACTTAACTTATTACCAAAATATATTAAAATAAAATTCCATCCTTTGCAGGTCCATTTTTTTCGTCGAACACACATAATTTTTTCTGTGTATAAAGGTAAAATTGCTTTGGGGATATTTCTATTTCGGCTAAACTGTCTTTCATGCTATGGTCGGCGACACACTACGTGTTTCTTCTCACTCCAAAGCACTCTAAGAAACTATATTTTTGTTCTTCTTGCACATTCCCTTTAGTTATTGCTGTTGCCGTTACTGACCTCTCACGCCAACAAAAGCCCGACATTTATTAAACCTTGAAAGTACACTAATAGCCTTCATCTTAAAGGTGTTATTGTTGTTTCTAATGGCCACTCGGGTATCTAAGCTCCCCTTCGCTGAACGACCAGGAATGAAGGCATTGGGGAGCGCCTTCCATTTATGGATGAGCACCACAACGGTAGAAGTATGACTTTAAGGGAAAGGAAATTCTCCACCCTTCGGTACCCTCAGAACTGCCTCGGGACCTCAGGGCCCACAGATTTTACCTGCACGTAAGTTTACCAAGTTTACATGGTGGGTCTTCAGCGGATCGAACCCCCAAGCTTCCGGTTAGGAGCCAGACATCTTCTGACTAGACCACTAGACAACCACGTCCCTTCTTAAAGATGGATGCTGTTTTCCCTCCATCGTGTTATAAATCGAATCGAACCATTATTTTTTCCGTGACAGAAAAGGGGCTCAAGGACCCCAGCTCAAGCCATTCGATAGCAAGAATCGTCTGTTCCGTTCCATCACGTGATGTGCGACGCAGCCAATGATATCCACTTCGGAAGAAACTCATCCTTTTCAATGTCAGGAAACCCTCTTCTTTCTTCAAGAGCACTTTCGGGAATAGCAGGCGAGGAACATAATAACGGATGAGGACGGGTGGATGGAAGCACTCTTTAATTAAGTTGGCTCAACGGGGTGAAAACAGAACCCACCCTCCTCGATCCAGTCGAAGGAGGTGGTTGATGGGATTTCAATGCAAAAGAAGCGGGGCCGGAGGGAAATGAACCCAAACTTCTCAAAGTCAGTGAATGCTTCTAGATATATATATACAGTTGAACTTGGTTATAGTGACATCGTTTATAGTGGCAACTCTGTTATAACGTCATTAAGTTCAAGTCCCTTTATTCATCAATAAATAGGAATGATGATCAACTTGGCTATAGCGTCAAAAATATTCGGTCCCTTGAAGGACGTTATAACAGAGTTAAACTATATTATGTATATATATATATATATATATATATACAGTGGAGTCACTCCATGAAAAAATCACTTGGTTGCAGTTTAACAATTCGCTATAGAAAAAATGTTGTTATATGGGGATGAGAGACTTTTTGCAGTTATTTAAGTAAATGCTACTTTTTGAGTAAGGGCGAAAAGTTCACAACCATTTTATTATGACTTTCAATTTAAAATGAAGTAATATATGTTATGAATTCATGAAAATTTTTACACTATTAATAAAATATCCAAAAAAGAAAAACGCTCAACCATTTGGAGAATAATATAGCAGTATGTATTTACGTTCTTTTTTACTTGAAAAATTCCACTGCAGTACAATGAATTGGGAGTGAATGGGTTAGTGAGAAATGAGGTGGTACATCCCCCCCCCCCCCCCATGTTCTCCCTCAAAGCAAAATCTTGGGTATATAGAGTAAAATCTCATAGCGATAATATCTGATACAACGATAAACCCGACATTCATTTTTATCAAATTTTAGGTTCCCTAAATTTTCTTGCATTATAGATAATCATCCTTCCATGTGACCATCGATATGCGATCATTGCGCCGAGCCTTTCAACTACACTGTAAAAATTGTGCGTTTAGTTTCCATCCTTTTGGTGTAAACATTAAAACTATTCATTTTTTATCTACAGTAAAACCTCCAGGGAAGTTGACCACATCCCTACGCTGACCACCTCTCTATGTTGACCGAAATTTTATAGTTTGAATGATCACAACGCATTTTCAATGGAGAGTTACCTCTCTATGTTGACCTCCTCCATAAATTGTATGTTGACCACTTTTAGTACGTCATTTGAAATAAATACCTATAATTTACTCTCTAACTTGACCACCGATGTTTTCGTGAATTTAATTTTTCCCTCGTTTGTTCTCCATCTGGTTCCCAGGACTTTCTTTATCAGTCATTCGGCTCCCCCTTGTGGTCTTCCATTAAATAATTGAACGTATAATCGGAAACCAACATGTATCGTTTGCACATCCTGTCCTTTTTTTCTTTCTTCTGAGCAACTTAAAGATTTTGCTGCAGAAGAATGCCCAAGCCTGCTTAATGAGCTTGTAAAGTGTGAAAGTGCTTTTTACAGTTACCTAATGAACTCAAAAATTGCATCATTCCTTAAAAAATCTGAAAAATTGCTGTACCTTCAGTAAAAAAAGACATTTTTCTTAAAAATACTAAATAAGTTTAATACATTTTCTCTTCTAATACTGTACTAATTTTTTTTTAATTTCCTAAGTTGACCACCTCTATATATTGACTACTTAGTTACAGTCCCTTTATGTTGTTAAATTATAGTGGTTCTACTGTATTTAAAATTTTTTTATGTGTTTGTCTAAAAAATATATAGACAGTATAACGTTTTTTAGCACATGAAATGTGTTCACTCCGATGGCTCATGTCTGTGAATATAGGATAAATGAGGCCGTCGTGATGAATTTTTGATGCGCAGATAAGTGAACGAACATCATCTGCTAAAAAAATCATTCTGCTGTCTGTAATGTTTTTAGGCAGACACTTAAAAGAATTCGAAATGCATCAAAAAATGAACAATTTTAAACTAGCGCAAAATTTTTACAGTGCAGAAGCGAATGGAGGCAATTCAAGCAACGTCATTGGTCACGTGGCAGCGATGAAAGCAAAGTACGCAAAGGAAGCCGTAGCATCGCTTCACTTCGAGTTCGAAACATCTAATTAAAAACTGGGCCGTCTAAGTAAAGTTCTTCTACATTACATAAAATGAACACTAAATAAAACACTATAACTGTTGCAATAATAATGAAATTTCTTTTATAATGATTAAATTCATTGTAAATACTGGGTTATAATCATAAAAGGCTGTGAAATAGTCTAGTTAATTTTAAAAGAACCCATTTTGCCTTGTGAACTCCACGTAGAACTCAATTGAAAATCTTAGTAAACAAAGAGCGGATATCACGTGACAACGATGATCGCTCACGAGTCCCTCTTAGGGGTGAATTGCCGCCATTTTGCTGCAGTATTTTTTCAGACAGACACTTAAAAGAATTTGAAATACAGAAGCCCCTCGTTGTATGTCGGGGGACAGCAAAAAAGCGCGATATATCCGAATGCTCGATATAACAGAACCGATGCCGTCGGAGCTCAAACTTAAAATTTTGGTAGACATAAAAGAAGCGCGATATATCCGAATCAGCGATATAACGAGGGGTTACTGTACATCAAAAAATAAGTCATTTTCAACTTTATGCCAAAAAGGGTGGCAATTAAACCCAAAATTTTTAGTGTAGTGATGCACCGAGATTTTAGCGCTTATATTGCATAGATGTGCACATAGGCGTAACTAGAGTTGGTGAAAGGGGGGGGTCACCCTAAAAATGTACAGACTGAACACCAATACGAAGTGTAAAAGAGTTGAAAATTTACTAGTCATAAATACATGTCTCTACAGATATACTCCGTGTTTATTTCAGGCATCTCTCGGGGGGGGGGGACTATCCCCTCGGAGCAAGTCAACTCCTCCCTCCCCCCCCCCGGCAAAAAAATTCAGATCACAAGTTTTAAAAAAAGAAAGAAAGAGAAATTACGCTTTTAAGACACTTTACTTTCGGAAACACTTTCAGGGAAAGGACATTCAACACTATCACGAGCGACACCAAAAGTAACTTAAAAGATATAAGACTTTATTTTGAAAAAAATTGCGATGGGGAGAGTAACCTAACTCCTTTCTGTTTCCTCTAAGATCACCAAAGTATCCCGAAATTGCATTGCTAGGAAGATTTCAAAAAGTTTCCAGGGGAGAGACCTCGAACCCTTGCCTCCAGAGTTATAGCCTAAGCATTATAGATGTAAGACCAGTTACAGAAATTTAAGTTGCAGAAGCCCCAAACACCCACTCCTCTAACTTCACCAAAGATCTAAACATACATCTACTATATATACATCAAAAAGCTGTCATATATGTAAAAAAAATCATATCAACATCATTTCTAATCATATATATCTATATATATGTATATATAAAGGGTATGATTTTGAAGCATACACTGCCCTTCCTAATTCTTAACATGCTCTCCCTGCTCCGGAGCCAAGGCAGTATCCAGAATTTTTTTTCGGGGGGGCCCAGACTTCGACACACTTATGTAAAGAAAAGTTTTAGGGAGGAATATATAATACATTACAAAAGATTTTTTTGGGGGGGGGGCGGCCCGTGGGTCCCCCTTCCCCTCTGGATACGGCCTTGATTCACAAAAACATTAAACATTCCTTACTAGATCTATTAGTTTATTTTTTAATTCAAACGCAATAGAAAATTCAATATTTAGCGCTAAGCAATCTTCTATGTCCAGGCATTCATGATATTAAAACCGGGAAATAGTCGAATTTTAGAGAAAAAAATCCAAATTCCCCTACAAAAATGCTCATCCCCACAATATTCTAAAAAATTTGTTAAATTTGTAGCAAAACATACCTCCGAAGTGGAAGCATCTAAATCAAATTTTCTTTTCTTTTTGGATGACGAACGTGTCCATCGCTGGAGTGCAAACATTAGTATGTATTGAAAATAATTAAAAATTTAGCTAAAATATAAATAGTACTTGATTGTAAATTAAAATGCAGCATTAAACCGTAGCAGTGAGATAGGAAACGTTGAACGGATGATTTCCAGAGTCGTAATGCAATCAGTGATGGACCATAATAAGAAAAAAAAAACATTTAAAATATAAGAGATGAGAGAACATCTGTAAATGAGAATGCAATGCAAATACAGTTCATCAGTTTTCCAATCGGCTCATCTACAAAAAAGATTTTACCAAAATGGGTGTTTGGACAGGAAGTCATAAATAAATACAAACTGCTCTCTAAGTTTCTTAATGAGCTTCCCTTCCTGGCTTGAGGGTTTAACCCATTAGGACAATTGGACTTTAGGACTCCATCACAACAGAGAATATTTTCCAGGAAACTTATTACTTGTGCGATTGTATTCCCAGATTGCTGCCTTTGGGTAAAAAAGACATCAAGAAGGAAAGAAAACCCTCTGGAGTGTTTGAAAGGATCTCTGTGTGGTACGGTGATTGAAGCTACCTTTCGCGCGCGCTGTTAACCCCCCCCCCCCCCAAGGTGATAAGGGGTTTGATTATAACCTTATAACCAGATGAAAAGTCTTCTTTATTATGAGCTGCATACTTTGGCCATGATCGCAACCCTTCAGAGAAAAAGGAAAAAAAATCATATGCATATGTGTTTAATTTTCTTAGGGGAAAAAAAATTGTGCTTTGCAAGGCCGTAGCCAGAAATTTTTCTGTGCGCCTAAATGTGCCTAAATAAGTACATACCCAATGGGGGGGGGTTCGAACCCCCAAAACCCCCCCTGGTTACGCCTATGGATGTGCACACAGACAAAATGTCTGACAATGAGCGGCCACCTCCTGGCTTCCGGCCAGCTGTCATGGCCTTGACCGTGGTTTTTGTACCGAGCGAAGATAAAGATGAAGAGACGGAGACAAAGGGGGGATCGATAGAGGGCTCTCCAAAGCGATGATCCCTACTCCTGGAAACCTTCCGGAATCAATGGCATGGGTTGCGGGACGGTCCGAACGTTTTAATGAGTCGTCGACGATCCCCCCCCCCTCCCTATCGATTCATTTCTCGATCACGAGTGACTTGCGACGGATCGATCGGTCGCCATTTTGGTGATCTCGCGCAGGACGGAGGGGCCCTCAAAATGGCGGACGAGTGGGTCTGCGTCCGTTGGAGATGGGCGATATTATTTCTCACTAATGGCATTTTCCCGCCCGAGCCTGTCTCTACACACTATTTTAAAGGGGAGACAGACGCGTCACGGAAGCCTCATTACAACTAGAAAGATTTTCTACAGCCCATCGATACAAAATCCGTATGTCGGAATGATATTTAAAGTAAATGATATTTAAAGTAACTTTACAATATAAATATATTTATTTTTTAACATTAATTACTATAATAATAATAAGCCTGATATATTTGTCTCTGTGTTCAATAATAATAACTAGAGTTCGTCCAACAGTCGAAATTCGACCGTAATAATAAAATTTGACATAATTATATTAGCATTATTCATCACATTTGGCGACTATAATGTCGAGCTTATGTTGATCATCCTCAATTGAAACAACCGTATTGTAAATCATTGTTCGCCGCAAGGCCCATGGCGCTCAAAAATGTAGTCGCTCGTACTTCTGCCGGTGTCGTACTAAGTGGAGTGGCAGTCGAATAAAATTTAAATCTTTGCTTCCACACAGAGAAGCCTTCACTCAAACTCTTTTTATAATTGCTTTTAATATGACTGCCTAATGGCAACACACTCTTTTTAACAATGAGTTTTATACTTATTATCTATTCATTGACTCAACCAAGAGATGTTGCCATCTGATATCCATACCAATATAACATTACAATGATAAGTAAAGGAGAAATAAGTAACCAATAATGAACTGTTTCCGAAATGTTTTAATGGATATCACTAAAAGGAGTCAGTAGCAACTAAACGAAACAAAAGTAAGAAAATCGGTTGACAAACAGAGGAGGAAATGGTCCCTAACTGTTTTGTGTTTGCCTAGATATGTACAGATAATAATATACAGTAAAACCCATCTATAGCGGAAACCAGCGGGACAAACGTATATTTCTGCACAATCGAGGGGTTTCCATTAGGCTGAGTTTTACAATATATATCTATATACAGTAAAACCTGTAAAGTTGACCACCTGTCTCAGTTGTTCACTAAAGTGCTGCACCGCAAAACGTCAACCTAAACAGGCTTCACTGTATGTAATAATAATAATATAATATAGGAATAACAAAGGAATTTAATTTTTAAGAGGGAGATGACTACATTTATTTGATAAAATAAACGTTTTGACGCCGGTCAAGTTTAAGGGTAGAATAAAGGTATAAACTGGCGTTGCTAGTCACTTTTTCGCAGCCTTTTCAGTGCCCTTTACACATACGTTATTAACCGCGCCACTGAACGCGGCGCATCCAACCACGCTCAGAAACGCGAGTGGCGTTCAAGAATGTGTCGCAATAATGTACCACGTTCTTAACCGCGCCCCAGAGCGCGTTCAGATCATTGAAGTCCCCTACAGAGTGGCGTATGGAATTTCAGAGACTACAACGTTCCCTGTTCCAAGCTAGCATTCACAGCACAATAAAATGTAATCCGTTAAAGAAAAATCATTATTAAATGAATTACAATAATGTACACATAATACACACTCCACTTTGTGACTTCAGACACAAAACCGAGCAAAAGGCGTTTTTTATTGCAGAAGCAACAGCCTGCAGAAGTGTCCAAACATCCCTCTTTGATGCGCGGTTAAGGGTACCGTGATACCATTTTTTTTTCTCGATGGTGTTTAAATTTAAAATTTTTGCCCTATGTCATGTTACCTCACTTCATAAGAAATTTAATGTTAAAAAAAATGGATTTTTAAAATATAATTCGAATAAATTATTTTTTTTAAAGAAAATTAGCAATTTTTAAAAATGCATCTTCTTTTTTAAAAATTGGCGTAAAGTCTCAAAGTTTGTTTTATTATTGATTCATTATTCAAAAAGCAAAACTTTTATGCTTTGAGGTTTTTATAAATCAAATACTTTTTGAGAAAAAAAAATAAACTAAGGTAACGGAAAAAAAAACGAAAAATTCAAAAAATCTTCGAAAAGAATTTTTTTTTAAAAGTGCTTAAGTTATCATAAAAGTAGAGAGCATACATTTGTTATATATAGTTTCAGGAACACGTGGGGAAAAAATCAGCATTATAGATACAAATTTAAAAAAGCCTTTGCATTTTGATTCAGATGAAATGCACAGAAAACAAAGTGAGAGAAAACAGCATTTAAGTTTTCGGCTTTCACAAACTTAAATCCTTTCTTGATCAACATTTCAAGTAAGGAACTTTTTTTTTCTTCAGTTGCAGTCCCGATGAAAGTGCTTCTTTTTGCTTATTTTAAAAAAATTATTTAAAAAAAAATAAATATGTGGCTTATATTCAGCACAGTTACGGTTTCGGAATGAAAAGGTGGCACCTCACACCGTCGTAAAATCAATGATAAATCAATAAATATTGCTTCAATTTTTTTGAAACTTTCAAGGAAAATTTTTAAAGATTTATTTTAAACCCTTTAACTACCGGAATATATTCCCAAATCTGTTTGTCTGAACGCCAAAAAAAAAAAAAAAAAGTATCCAAAAATTGCATAAGTGGTGATACATCTATTTCTTATGTATATGTCATGGAGTTTCTTACATTTAAAAGGCAAAACTGGATTGTTCCAATCAACATGAGTCGTAGACGCCCCATTTTCGACCTATGTCGATTTTTTGAGTAGTTGATTGGAAATGTTTTGTTCAAGATCAAAATTCCTATGAGATGTAGCTTTTTTTGCTTGCAAATCGGCGGCACACTGTCTCAAAAGGGGGTGGTCAATACCCCCTTCTGCACCTCTAATGCTGCCATTTTCAATTGAATAAATTATTACTTATAATGTAGAGAACGAATGCATTTCCATTTGTTCAACTTTTTATTCTGAAATCTACATTTTAAGCAAAAATTCATCAAATCGCTTATTGACGTTACCCTTACCACATGAAAGTTTCGCCAACTCGTCTATTGACGTTACTCGTAGTTAAAGGCTGAAACTTATGCGTGAGACATTTCAGAATGATCCCCGCAATAACAAGTTGGCCATAAAAAACCGTGGTTGAACGACCCCAAAACATGGTTATATATACTCATACTTTCGTTATACTCAGCAGACCAAGAACTATGACAGTGTTCAGAGAAAATTCTTACAAATGGAACTAAAGCGCAAAAACACCCACTTCACCCATACCTGCCCACTTATAAAGAGAAGAATTCAGAAAAGTTTTCTCAAAAAACTCAGAAAAAAGAAGCGAAGAATGGTGAATGTTATTCACTGACGAGAAAAATAAATCACCATGCATTAAATACACACAGATAAAAAACATACTTACTCTTAATCCGACATTAAAATTTACATAAATATCCGAATCTAGACCATTAAGTCTAAAGACGGCAATATTATTCAATTAACTGACTTTAGTCATAAAAATCGGCGAAATATTCAAGAAATGTAGTAAGAAATGGACGCGTTTTGTTAACCCTTTAACTACGGGTAACGTCAATAGACGATTTGGCGAAACTTTTCTGTGGTACGGGTAAAGTCAATTAGCGATTTATTGACGTTAATTGACGTAATTTACTGTTTTTATTGGTTAGCCAATAGCAAAATTTGCTATGGCGAAAGTTCATGTACGAAATTCATGCATTACATATGCATAGAAATAATGTATCGCCATTTACGTAATTTTTGGATACTTTTTTTGGCGTTCAGACAAACAGATTTGTGAATATATGCCGGTAGTTAAAGGGTTAAATATCGTTAGAATTTCACTAAAAATCGACAAAATCTGAAATCGATTGTTAAGAAGGGGGAAAAATCGTAGAACATGAGTTGCGAGAATAAAATCGTAAAAATAACCCTTTTTCGTAAAAATTACCAAAAAATTCGTAAGAATTGCCTGATATGAATTTTTTTTTCCGATCGAGGTTTTTTTTTTTTGAATCGAGACGTAGCACTGAATCCCAGATTCCCGCGTAATCCAGTTGAGTGCGTTGTAACCGTGGCGCATTGTAAAAGTAATTCTCTGTCATCATTAAAGCGGCCCACGAGTTATAAATGACGCAATTATTCCTTTATAAAATTGAACGGAGAAATAAAATGGGAAGCATTTTTCCTCCCTTCGACTTTTCTTTCGGCTAAATCGAACGTTTTTCATCATCCCCGGGAAATTTCGAAGCCGGTTCAATCTCACGCTTCGTCGCTCCCAACACTTTGCCGGTCGTTCCCTCGAGAGAATGGGTTTCATCCCCTCCCCCACCCCACCCCCCGTCTCAAACGGTCTCAAAAAACTAATTAGCAAATCTTACGTCGGATTATTTCGGCATTTTCAAGTAACTACAATCTCTCCCTGTTACGGGACGACCTCTTTCATATGACTAGAGTTCTCCCGACAGTCAGTCGAAATTCGACCGTGATAATTAAATTTAGCAATGAAAACATGATGTTATTTGTATGATTATATAAGTGTTATTCATCACGGCGATTATCACGTCGAGTTTATTTTGATCATCCTCACTTGAAGCAGACGTATTGTAAATCGTTGTCGCCGCGGGGCCAATAAGAGCCGCTCTTACTTAAAAGTAGCCGCTCTTACTTCTGCCGATGTCGTACTCTGTTGAGAGGCAGTTGAATAAAACTTACATGATTGCTTCCACTCACTACTCTTATTCTTCATTCCATTGTTTCAGAGAAGCCTTCACTCAAACTCTTGGTATAATTGCTTTTAATGTGATTGCCTGATGGCCAACACACCCTTGAGAAATTCCATACAAACTCACCTAAAAAAATAAAAGTTGGTTGCATGACCAACTCCGAATTTTTTTTTAAAATTTGGTACACAGATTGATGATATAAAGGCATGAAAAATTCCAAATTTTTAGCTACCTACTGCATTTATTTTTAAATATACAGGTCCTCAAAGTTTGTCTGCCACCTCAAAATACCGAGAAATTGATGTTATTTATTTATTTTTTTGTCTTAAAAACTCTATTTATGCAATATTAAAGTGTTAGATATGTATGGAAACCAGATGTTTCAGGCATTTAGAAAAATATACTACAATGTTCATAAAGAAATTTGTTAAGATACAGTACTCTTAGAAGTTGCAACCACAAAAATTCGATTTTCTCGATTTTGCTAAATGTGAGGATTTAATTCCAAAAAAAGGAAAAAAAACCCCAAAGTTTTACTTACTTTCTGGTAGAGTACATGTGTTCACCATAAATTTCTACACAATAAATTATTTGTTTTTCTCGCTCCTTCTTGGAAATATTTCAGCTTAAAGACAAGCCATAGGGCAAAAATATGACATTTTGGCCAACTTGTCAGCCATTTTTCTCATAAAGGGCAAGGACTAAAAAATTTTTATTTTTTAAAAATGAGCTACTGATGTGTCAGCTATTCACAGAAAAAGAGTTTACCTTTGGTTAATTTTTGCATAAAGAGATATCCTGCTGTTAGTATATGCATGTTTTTCTCTAATACCATATGACTGTGTTTCCCCTCTCAGACTTAACATTAATTTTAAAAAAAAGCCTAGCGAATATTACATAAATATTATGTATTAAATTTTATTTACCCTCTGAACATTATTTAGTAACTTTTAGATACAGTGTTATTTGGGGAATGAAGCATTGAATAAAGGAGCAACAGTTTGTTTTTACTACGTACTGGCATTTAAAACAAAACTAATGTTTACTCTATTTTTGAGATGTAAAGCAGCTTATTTAAAAAATAAAAATAAAAATTTCTAGCTCTTGCCCTTTATGAGAAAAATGGCTGACAAGTTGGCCGAAATGTCATATTTTTATGGCTTATCTTTAAGCTGAAATATTTTCAAGAAGGAGTGAGAAACCCAAGTAATTTATTGTGTAACAATTTATGGTGAACACTTGTACTGCACTAGAAAGTAAGTAAACCTTTGGTTTTATTTTCCTTTTTTTGGAATTAAATCCTCAACTTTAGCAAAATTGGGAAAATCGAATTTTTGTGGTTGCAACTTCTAAGAGTACTATACCTTAACGATTTTCATTATGAACATTGTAGCATTATTTTATGAATGCCTGGAACATCTAGTTTCTATAGACATCTAACACTTTCATATTGCATGAATAGAGTTTTCAAGAGAACAAATTAAATAACATCAATTTCTCGGTATTTTGAGGTGGCACATAAACTTTGAGGACCTGTATATTTAAAAATAAGTGAAGTAGGTGGCTAAAAATTTGGACTTTTTCATGCCTTTATATCGTCAATCTGTACCAAAGTTGAAAAAAATTGGAGTTGCTCATACATAATCTGAGTTGGTATGGAATCACTCTTTTTTTTAACAAAGACTTTTATATTTATTACCTAATCATTGACTCAACGATGACATGCAGCCATCTTTAACAATATAACATTAGAATTATAAATGAGGCTTGCCTGGCCAAAGAAAAGGGGAAATAATTTTAAAAATGACAAACTATTTCCAAAATCTTTTAATGTGGATGTCACTAAAACCCGTCAATAGCTACTAAACAAAAGAAAAAGCAAGAAAATCTGTTGAAAAATACAGGAGAAAAATGTTCCTAACTGTTTTGTCTTTGCGGAATTTCGACTGTCGGGAGAACTCTATGATTAAAATAATTTCCGATTGCAATAAAATCACTTTGCTAAACAATCCGCATTTCTTATAATAATGAAAAGTATTTTAACAGATCTTGATGATAGTGAATATTAATTGGCCCTCCTGAATAATGTCAGCCGCTAACTTGGGGGAAGCAGTTTCAATCACAATGTTTCCGTTTTGTTGTACCAGGTAATGAGCAAAACATGAGGCGTTACACCAGGTGCAGTCATATAAAATATATCAAGAAATAGTTGGATGTGGATCCCCTGGAGCGGATGACGGAAACGACACAAGTAGAGAAGGAAGCCACGAAAGGCTCTGTAAAACTGTTTTCGCCACGGAAGTACGACGCTCGCGGGGAAATAAACTAGTACGAGTCGTACATCAGCCAATGGTTTTGTGACCCGTGTCTCACACGGGCGATGTCATATCTCGCGTCTTTTTTTTTTTTTTTTTCTGATGGCCGTCTGAGATCCGTTTGGAATTTTTACCCCACCCCCCGCTCTCTAGTCACCCCCTACAACTGAAATTGCCAAAAACTATTCATACCCATACCTATATATTCATATTCTGTCAAAAAAAACCTCGATCATGTTTTTCCGAAACAGCTCGTTCTTCAAGGAGTTAATGTCTTCCTTTTTGCTTTTGCGGCAATAACTGCATGCATGTGTATGTGTATAAAATGTAATATACGGGGGGGGGGGGGATCGATGCCGCCCCCTCCCCCGAAGGCAAAGGAATATCAACGGAATAAGTTTAAATACTATCCAGAATCTTATCCGACCACTGCATAGAGGATCCGGTAATCCGGAATGTCAAATTTGATTTTTAAATAAAATAATTTTTGGAAAAAAAAAAAAAAAATAGAACCGACTTTAAATTATAAATTGCGCTAAAAAGCGAAAAATAAATTAATTCCTTAAACAACATCGATGTGACTTTTAAGCACTGTTTTAGAAGTCGGTGCAAAATGAGGATAGGTAAAATCTTTTGTAATCATGAATGAATTGCAAATATAAATGGCCCAGAATTAGCAACAGTTCCAATATGAAGTAGCACAGGGTGTAATGGTCATTAGGCTCATCATTTTGCACCGACTTCTAAAACTATGTTTAAAAGTCACATCGATGTTGTTTAAAGAAGGAATTTATTTTTCACCTTTTAGCACAATTCATAATTTGAAGTCGGTTCTGTTTTTTTTTTCCAAAAATTATTTTATTTTATTCTTTTTAGTGTAAATACAATTTTTTATATAAATACTATATTTTAAAAAAATCCATATCAAAGGGAAATCCTTCTTTGAATGAATGACATTAAAAACTAATCATTTGTATGAAAAATTCCGTTTAGAAGTCGATTTTAGCAAACAAACAGATTGTATTTAATTTTTCCTCAGAGAAGCCTTCAGTCAACTCTTGCTGTAATTGCATTTATTATTATATCACCATGGCAACAAAAACGTTTTTAACAATGAGTTTTATATTTATTAACAGTTTTCCCAACAAAGAAAAATCAAGTCAAACCTTTTCAATTAAAATAAAAAATACTTATTTTTCACCCTTAACGTTTTTTCTAAAAAAACAAATGTGGTCAAATGGGTGTGCGATATTTGAGTTAGACAGCCCTCTATCTATTAAAGAAAAAGTCCTCAAAATCGGTTCATTTAGTCAAAAGTTATGGATGAAAAACCAAAAAAAATGACCCAATTTCTGCCCATAACTTTTTTTCTAATTAACGAATATGGTCAAACGAAAGTACGGGCGCTATGGGAAAGCACCCTCGATCGATTGAAAAAAAACTCATCAAAATCGATTCATCCGGTGAGAAGTTATGAGTGGACAAACCAAAAAAAAAAAAAAAAAAAACGACATATATACAATATGAATGTATAACCTCCTTCCTTTGTGAAGTCGGTTAAAAAATGGTTACATTTCAAAAAAATATGTCAAACTTATTACGTATTTGGAAGCAGTGAGATTTATAAAATGGAAGTAGAGAATTGCCAGGCTTCAAGCGTTAGAGCTGGATATTTAGTACGGATAGGTAGAGCAAGGGACACCGGATATCTGGTACGGGTAGGTAAAGCAACGGACTCCGGATATCCGGAACGGATCGCTGGAGCAACGGATATCTGGTACGGATCGGTCGAGCAGGGGACACGGGATATCTGACGTCCTTCAGAATCGAAATATGACGAAACCCTTATCTTGAGCTTTGTCCCTCTCCCCCAAAACAAAATCCTGGGAGGTGCGCCACTCTATCAAACTTGTTATTGTTGTCGCTTCTAATGCCACATGGGTAGCCAAGCTCCCCGCGACCAGGAATGAAGGCAGTAAGGGAACGCCTTCCGTTTATAGATGAGCACCACGATGGTGGAGGTATGACTTGGATCATGATGTGTTTGGGTGACACTAGTTGGCGCCACCACACATACGTCACTTTTTTTGACCTAGGAATGAAAGGAAGGGACATTCTCCACCCTCCAGTACCGTCGGGGTCCACGGATTTAGCATGCACATAATCCAGGAGTGTACATGGTGGGTCTTCAGCGGGACGGACGGGTATCGAACCCGCGACATACCGCTTGAAAGTCCGACATCCCAACCACTAGGCTACCACAGACTAGTTAAGATCCCTGTAGCAACGTGTAGTGGCAACACGTTGAGAACAAAAACTAATGGACTAAAATGGCTACTTTGCTATCTTTCCTGGGATTTTTGCGGAAGTATCCGTCGTCATAAATCAGTCCCCCCCCCCCCCCACCCGAAGTTTTTCCAGCAGGGAGAAACAGAAAATACGGTGGCTCTTTTGACTGCATAAATCGATGGGAACAATCCCCCGAAACTCTTCACCATCCCAGGGAAAGAAAAAAAAAGGAACATCTCGAAGCTCTAAATGGTCACGTTCAAACAAAATAGCGCGGGAGGAAAAAAAGTGAGGACGGTATAGGAAAAAAAATAAGAAAATCGCCATTAGAGCAAATGTCGGTGTTTCCATCGAGGGTGCTCGTTTCCTAACCGTTCGGAATCCCTCGTCGCCATTTTGGACCCGAGCCAAAAACGGCGAAGTTCCAAACTATTCCATGCCAGGTAGCATGAGGAAAATATTCTATGAAAATGGTTTACACAATCTTCGCTTTGACAAGGAATCTAATTTTTAGCCTCCTTTTCCGTCAAAAGAACAAATTAAAAATAAATAAAAATAAAAGATTTAAAAAGGAAGAAAGCTTAATCTCTCGTAAATTATTAATAAGTTAAAACAATAATAAGTTAATTTAATAAATATCTATGATAACTGACATAACGGTTATTTAAATTTATAACCTTTATTTGATTTCTAAACTTTTTATAATACCAATTGCCTTTTTTTTTTTTTTGGAAAGGATGAAACATTCAATTTTTTCGGAGTAAAATTTGTAAATTTAAAGTTTTATTTTGGAAACAACTGAAAAGTAAAAAAAAAAAAAAATACTGAAAAATAAATATATTTTGAATATTAATTATGAGGTGGTTTGATTTGGGTTCTTTCAAAAAGTTATTGTCTGAAAATCGCTCATGATTGAACATATTTTTTTACTTATTCATATTTGAAAACCTATATTATTCTTTATTTTTATGATTTGTTTCTTCTTCTTCTCAACTCCTTCACGGATTGAAAAGGAAAAAAAAATGTTTTTGAAATGAAGTATTGCAATTAGAAAAACACTAACAGTTATTCCTATCAGTTTGGGAGAATTTGATATCGATTTTATGGTAAAAGTTTGCACCAAATCAATTGTAATCAATTTGCACCAAAAAATGGTGCAAATTGATACCAAATGCACCACAAAACAGTGCAAAGTGTTGCTCACTCAAAAGGTTGCTGCTTCATTTTACTATATTTTGGTACAACGTACGCAAGTTAGCACCAAAATATAGTAAAATGAAGCGCCATCCTTTGCAGCCAGCGATCCATTTTCAACTTTACACGAACCAAAAAGGGTGGCAACTAAACGCAAAGGTTCACAGTACAGGAAATATCTCTCCTAAGGAGAAACTCACGAAAGCGCAAAAGTTACTGTTCGACGCGAAATAAGCACGTGAGTGCAAACATGGCGGGCGGCTGGACCTGGGTTTAGCGACGCCGCAGTCTGTCCCACGCAGCTGACGGATAACGATTTCTGATTCCGTATGCAGTCGTAAATCTAAAATTTTAAGCTCTCGCTTTCCTCAGGGGAACTGTTTCATCGCTTTCCCCCCCCCCCCCCCGCCCCTCCTCCCCCTGCTTTTTCATTTGTATAATGGCGCATTCTTGCATCTGGTTCCGGTTCGATGTGAGTAACATTAAAAAAACATCTTTAACGAAAGAAAAAAGAAACAAGTGTGCACGGTTATAGTTAATCGTTTTTCCTTCTCGGGCATAAGCGGATTCCAATTTTTAAGAGACCGATCTGGGTTCTTTACCTTTCTTAATGTTCGTCGAACTTTTGAATAAACGATCCGGTTACTGGAAGGGCTTTTCGAAGGGGGGGGGGGGGGTGGAATTAACTTATCTCTGTGCGTAAAAAGCACACTTACAAACACGAATTGTCTGATATATATAGGGTTAGAGTCTGGCCAATAAATAAACGCCTAAGAGCAATTTTTTTTTAAATGATAAATTTTCTCAATATGTATCGTTTGATACATGATACAATAAAAGCAGTCGGCCGTGGTTAGGAAGTCGGGCTTCCGACCGGGAAGATTGAGTGTTCGGTACCCGCTGAAAACCCACCATGCTCACTCCGGGATATGTGCATGTAAAATCCGTGGACCCGGAAGTCGGTGCAGTTCCGAGGGGGGAGAATGTCTCTTCCCTTTCCCTTCACTCTTAGGTCAAAACAGGAAGGTGGCGTATCTGCGGTGGCGCCATCCAGTGTCATCCGAATACAAAACCAATGCTTGACCGAAGTCGTACTTCTACCCTGGCGGTGCTCATTAAAACAGAAAGCGCTCCCTTATCTGCCTTCATTCCTGGTCGCTCTGCGAGGGGAGTTTGGGTATCCAAGTGGCATTTGCAGCAACAAAAACAACACTAAGAGGCCAATTTAGGTAACCACTGTTCCAATGAACACGATTAATCGAAAGTTCGGTAAAACGGAACTTCCAGCAATCGGTAATGGCGAGATAAAAACGAAACGGAAGGTCATCAGAAGGCCATTAGGAGAATTCCGCCAAAACTGAGAATCTGCATATTTTCTCGATAAATAGCACCTGCTTAGGGGCGCCGAACGTCTCGCCTTAATCACTCCAAGTTCCCGAATTCCATTAAACTCCGAGACTCTTAACTTCATTTCACCGAAACTTGTACGCAGTTGCAAATATTCAGCTCTGAGATTTTTGTTTTCCATTGAAAATGACTAGAAATCTATTTTGCTTGTCTGAATAGGGGTTAGCAAAAATCGGGGTTGAAACCCCGATTGAACGTCCCCCTCCAATCTTCATTTTTCTCGCATTTTACCTTTTTTTTTCATCAGGTTTCAGTTTCTCCGTATACAGTAACACCTGTGTAAGTTGACCACTTGCGGGGCAGCACTTCAGTGGTCAACTTAGACAGGGGGTCAACATATAGAGGTTGGATATTTTTTTTATTTTTGTCATTTGTAACAAATTAAAATATAGCTTCATGCCACTTTAAAATAGTAATTGACTTTTTTTTTCACAATTATCAAAAATAAAATTAGAGAAATTTAATCTGAAAGACCTACAATGTATTCTGTACTACTTTAAAAGTAAAGTACTTGATTAAAATTAAGAATAAACATCTTATTCATTATGTCAGTTACTTTCATGATGGTAAAAGATTTCCTAAAAATACATAACTTTTCAAAATGGCTATGTTGGATAAAGCAATAAGGAGAAAATTTATTAAAGAATAAAAGTAGTTTTCCATTTGGTTAATTTACACAGAGGTTCAGGCAAACTTTATATGGATGTTTCATCCATTTAGATAACTACCAGTCTAACATTATAGCATGAAAAATATCGTGGAGAAGTTATTTTAGTTTTCTTTATCATTGCCGAAAATATTAACGAATAAATATAGAGTAATAATTAAGCGGTCCACTTACAAAGCGTTTTTAATAATACTAACACCCACATTTGGCATACATAAGTAGTCAATATAGACAGGTGGTCAACTTTACAGGTTTTACTGTACTAATAATGTTAGATGTAGTATATTTTTTTCCCTGATGTATTTCAGGTCGTAATTTAAATTTGAAGCCATTTGAAATTCAGTTTAGATGACACTAAAAATATACTGCAAGAAAAGCCAAAAGTGAACTGAACGAGGTTTGATGAGCTAGATGATGGAAAAAAGAAACCCACATCGATAGTGGATTTCCGACTCAACCCATAAATTTCGACTGTGCATTGACACCAGTGTTGTTCTAAAAAAAGTCTAATTTTAACGCGCTTACAGCTCAAGTTTGTTCAAAGTTTTCAAAGTAGTTTAAAAGTGTTCAAAAAGATTTGTTCTGTTTGCTGCTGTTTGTAATGCCACTTGGTGGTCCAAGCTCCCCTTTGCAGAGCGACCAGGAATGAAGGCAGTAAGGAATGTCGGGTATCGAACCCCAATCCTCCGGTGAGAAGCCCGCCATCCTAACACTAGGCTACCACGGCCCTGTCCTTTTACTTCGCACACACTTCAGACAAGTAATCAAGATTCGCAGGGTACTTTCTTTCCCATTGTAGCCGAAATAGCCCAGGGCTCTGAGCCCCGTAGTAGCCGAAGCCAGCAAACGTATTTCCTTCTCCTCCGAACGAACCAGCAAGAAATCGCTCAGCGACAGGTGTCCACACTCGGGGGGAGTCTATAAAGGACGATCTTGGATTTTAAGATGTTTATGTATAAAAGAGCTTAAGGATTTAAATGTTGAATTTACTGATACTGATAATTTGCCAGGGCCGGTTGGAGCTACTGTTAGGAGCAGAGCAGAAGAAATTACTGATACTGATAATCCGCCAGGGTCGGTTGAGCTACTGTTCGGAGCCGATATTGCAGCAAGTATTCTCACTGGTGGTATTCTAAGTGAAAGGTGTAACGAACTAGTTCACTTCAATGAAGAAATTTTAACTAAAATGCTCGAAGAGGATGAAACTACAGATGATGTCGATTTGGAAGCTGAAACTAGTGTAGTTACTGATACATTAATGCAGTATGATCTAATTACGCAGTAGTTATTAGTTTGAGCATGTTTTGTTGTACAAAAAATGATACAACATACATCAATTTTTGCTGCATACGTAAAAAAATGATATATGTTGCATACTCATGCCTTCGATAACTAAACATATTAATACAAATGGCAGGCTCCTTTTTAATGAACACAAAAGAGACTTCATATCGTAGCTCACATGACTTTATTTAATGCTACTCCTCCAAAAACCTTGTCTCCATCTCAAAAATGATTAACGGTTGCCAAACCACATTAGATAAAAGCAAAGATCTTAACAATTAAAGGCATAAAAGTAAACCTTTGGGTACTTTTACTCCAGGATCCTAAAGGGTCCTTTGGAGACTCCTTTCTTTCTCGGTAGAACAATGATCTAGGGTTGGGGAATCAACTTGATTGCCTAAGCATTCGCTCGTAGGTTTCGACTATCTACCCAGGAAGCAAAGGTTAGGAAATATTTCGCTGCTTGAGGTCTGTATTTTGCAGCGAAACCCGTATAGACCTTGCTTGCTGTATTTCTCTCCCAGTACTTTTACACATAAAATTATATTAACATCAGGGAAAGTCTTCTAAAATAAAGTAAATAAAGTAATTGGTCATTTACTGTTATTGTTCTTGTTACGTACCTTAATCAATAAATAACCGCTACCACTTGCAAAGTCTGCTGAATTTTGCATTGCACAATGACTGTTATCACATTGCATGTTTTCGAAATAAGACATATCAACAGGTATTCTAACATTTGAAAAATCATTAGCGAGTTCTGAAAGAATTAGTATTTCCTAGCAAATTTAATTAAACTTGCAGTAACATTGGGGGAAAATAATTTGCTAATACCATATGTAAATATATATATCTATGTATAGCATTTATATTTTATTGTTTTTTTTACGGTGTTTTGTTAGGAATAAATTATTTACCTCGCTTTTAAGAAACATTGGGAAGAAAAAACTCTCGTTGCAAGTAGAAATTCGCTATATAAGACTTCGCTATAAACGAGCGCGTCTCTTTGACCTATATATGTATGTATAAATTGCAAAAATCTTGATATTGAGTCAGAAATAGAAAACGGCATGCAAAAATAACTAAAGAAAAAAATCTCCAGAATGGGACACACATAACCCAATCCATGCGGCCGAGAAAAAAAACCGCTCAAAATAGAATTCGTCGCTCATCTGTAAGGTAGTTTCGATTCCAAACCACCTGTCATCTTTTTCCGGACGCTAAAAATGTGGGATAAGCGATTCCCAGAGGCTCATAAATTAAACATGGCACGTCCTCCCAGTGTGACGAAAAACCCTTTTCCGAAAAACTCCGAAGCGATTCTCGACACCCCCTTTCCTCTCGATTTAATTCCCCCCTCTGCCCTCGAGCGGTTGTGGAATCGCTACACAAAAATGGCGTCGTTAGCCCCGCAGCGGAGTGCGACAGATGGCGCGGAGACGCAATGGCTGGGTTGTCGTATTTGGCGCCACATCGCTACCGCGGGTCGATTTCGGATATATTATTACCCGGTTTCAGTTAACTTGAGTTGTCACGGAAATTTATTTCGACCACTATGACTGCATAAATGATCTTCAAACTTTGCACACAAGCTTATGTTCGATGACAATGCACTATTCCATCCATTTTATAATTTAGTTAATTAGGAAAAAAAAATAATAATTTGGCTCTGAGGAAATGATCAGAATTATTAATTGTCGAATGGCAACGATAACTTTGTTTGGAGTGTTTGGATAATGCACGATGTTTTGAATTTTAAAATACTAAAATCATGGCGAAATTTTTTAGTTTTTTTTTTTTTTTAATCGTGTAACTTCAGACATTTTTAGTTTTATACTTACAGTCATCTTTCAATCGTTGGTCGGGGTAAAGAATCGACAAAAAAAAAAGCTTTAATGAATAACAAGTGGGAATTCTATTTAAGGTAAATTATTCTTGAAAATGTCCCCTTTTCAGACAAAAAATTGTGATGCAGTGGTGCATTTTTTATGCGTTTCTCGATTATGTATCTTGTGTAATTAATGCGTCGGTTAAAATGTGTCCCCCCCCTACGTGTTAAAATTTACGTTTTGTTGCCATCCTTTTTGGTGTTACTGGACATGATTTTTGGTGTTCAGGGGGTGTAAAGTTTAACCCCTTCCTCTCGTTCCCGTGAAAGTGACGGTGAGGTTCGCCTTCTATTTCTCACTCCCGCGAAAGTGACAGGCTGAGGTTTCGCCTATATCTCATTCCCGTGAATGTGACGGGCTGAGGTTTCGCCTATATCTCGTTCCCGTGAATGTGACGGGCTGAGGTTTCGCCTATATCTCGTTCCCGTGAATGTGACGGGCTGAGGTTTCGCCTATATCTCGTTTCCGTGAATGTGACGGGCTGAGATTTCGCCTATATCTCGTTCCCGTGAATGTGACGGGCTGAGGTTTCGCCTATATCTCGTTCCCGTGAATGTGACGGGTTGAGATTTCGCCTATATCTCATTCCTGTGAATGCGACGGGCTGAGGTTTCGCCTATATCTCGTTCCCGTGAATGTGACGGGCTGAGGTTTCGCCTATATCTCGTTCCCGTGAAAGTGACCGGATGGAGTGTTAAAAATTTCAAAATAAAAACAAATCAAAAATTTAAAATGAATATATATATTGTTCATACACATATTTTTATATAATTTTCAGGGAATCATAAAAAAATAGACACTTTTATGACCGTTTTTTTTTTTAAATTTACCCGACCGTTAAAGGGTTAAGGGGATTCATTTTTGATATACTTTAAAAACATTTTATTTGTCTGTCTAATGAAATATAGACAGCATAATGTTTCTTATCAACATGAAAGGTTTTCACTGCGTTACGTATCAACATGTCATTGCGATGGTTCATTTCTATGAAAATAGGATAAATGAGACATATCGTCATGAATGTTTCATGCGTAGATGATTGTACGAACTTCTTACGATAGAAAACATTCTGCTATCTGTATTTTTTTAGACAGACACTTAAAAGAAGTTAAAATACAGTTGCCCCTCGTTATATCGCGCTTGTCGGGGGACAGCAAAAAAGCGCGATATATCCGAATGAGCGATATAACCGATACCGTCAGAGCTCAAACTAAAAATTTTGGGAGACATTGAAAAAGCGCGATATATGCGAATGAGCGATTTAACAAGGGGTTACTGTACATCTAAAAATAAATCATTTTCAACTTTACACCGACTGAATACCAAAAATAGTGTTCGAAAATAATGCCAAAAAATTTTTGGCATTACGCCAAAAATTTTTTGCAGTGTACTCATACATCCATACCCATTTTTTGTTAAAGATAAAACATTTCTCTTATACGTCATACGACCGGGGCCTTATTTACCATTAGGCCCGTGAGGCCCGGGCCTATGGCTCCTCCCTTTGAGGGGGACCCCTTAATTTTGGTTATTATTATTTTTTCTTGTCATTTAAATTTTTTTAGAAAAATATTTAAAAATAGCATCTCTCAAAAACGAAACAATGAGTGTTCTGTTGCTTCACAGATAATGTGTATTATAAAATTATTTTAAAACCACAAGGAATTTTCACTTTGGGGGCCTCCAAATTTTGGTCTGACCATTTGAAATTTGAAAAACAAAATCGAGTTCGCACTTTGCCGGCCTCCAGATTTTATTCAAACATTTTGTAATTTAAAAACAAAATCATTTTACGCGTTGTGGGCTCCCAAATGTTAGTCTGACACTTTGACATTTCAAAAAGAAATTAATATTTGCGCTTTGGGGGCCAAAAAATTTTGGTGCGACTCTTTGAAATTTGAAAAACAAATTAGTTTTTGCGCTTTGGGGCCCCCAAAATTTTATGTTTGAAAAATTTTGCTTGCGTGAGGAGCCCCCAAACATGTGTTGTGCCTATAGTGATTCAAAATGTAAATCGGGCCCTGCATACGACTGAACAAAATGACAATGAAAAATTGTTTTGAAATCGTCGTACCCTTGGTGTGACGTCAAATGTTTAAATAACTAAAAGTGTCGTCGTGAGTTGAAAAGAAAGTTTAGAATGACTGATTTACATATGAATGACATAGAATACAAAAATGCATTAAAAAAATTTTTTTTTTAAATTTTAATTAATAATTAGTTTAAATAATAATGAATGCGCAATTTCCATGTTTAAAACGAAGTAAACTATCTGTTGATTCATTTCAAAGACAATGGGTGTTTTAGCTTTCAAATGGCACAAACAGTCGTTAATAAACAGTATTTTTTAATGTACCCAATTGGGTGGAAGGAAGAGTTTATGTTAAAATACACATGGAGGAAAACGAGAAATAGTTTTGAAGAGTTTTACAGTTGAACCACGGGACTTCGACATTTAGACGCTTCTGCGCATAACAGATAAGAACGAATCCACTCGAGTTTTAGGGAAGTCCTGTGTGCAGGTGCGCTTATTCCGTACGCGAATCAGAATGCTTGCTTCTCTGTTCGTTGAAAGCAATGAAATTTACAAACTGGAAAATAGCATCCGTTCCAAAGAAATCACGTATTCTAAACGAAGTAGAACGAGAACAACCACGGCACATTCCTTATACCTGCCATTGAACATGAATGGATTCCTCTTGGCACTCTGCCAGGCAGATCGCTTTGGTTAATCTGTATTATTGTTTTATATATATTTTGACGTGAATACTTCTTTAAATTTGCTACCATACGGGAGCAATCCAAAAAATCCAATGATAACAAAATCGGGGATACAGTTTTTCGTTGTAGTTTCGAATCTATCCTCTGCATCCAAAATTAAATAACACCACT
Organism: Octonoba sinensis; assembly: GCA_038502835.1. Lineage (NCBI taxonomy): Eukaryota > Metazoa > Arthropoda > Arachnida > Araneae > Uloboridae > Octonoba > Octonoba sinensis. The sequence goes on from CM076599.1 coordinate 180,621,273, forward strand.
GGATAGCTAAGGGATCAAAGAATTCATTGCGATAAGCGAGTACAGTGACGCATAGAGGGGTGGAGGGGGAAGAGCCGCCATTCTGAGGTTATTTTTGCTGCGTATCGAAATTTGCAATGAGTATAGCTTTAGACTCGAAGAAGCAACAATGTTCGATTAATTTTTAATCATCAGCTGTCGTCAAAATCTACCGATTGTATATAAAACATTAGTTTAAAGTAGTGACAGTGTATATAATGTGTTAGAATTTAAAAAATATCAAAAATATATAGATAATGTCGGCTTACACGCGTCGAAAAGCCAAAACTATAAAGTTATTAATCAATAAAGTTATATTGCAACACAATAATTATTTGTTTTCTTGCTTTTATTCTAAATACATAAATAAAAATATTTTATTTAAAATATATAACCCATTACATAAACGTATTCACGTACGACACACGGCCGTGTCCATGACACAGTCATACCCCACATTTTTTTATGAGTGTACGGTATCAGTAAGTAACAGCTAGAGTCATCAGAAAGTTCAAAAGTAGCTCGCAGTTTACTTTGATAAAGTTTTGTGAAAAGTCTCTTTTTCACCAAATATTTACAGTTCATAAGTCCAGGTGTATATGATCTTCGGAAGTGACTCTGCTCAGTAATTAACTTTATCGGGTAGCATAAAGCTCACAAAAAATACATTTTAAGGTCATTTTGACAAGGGTGTGTTATTTTACTAAATACTACGCAATTACGGATATAAATTTGCATTGACATAAGTACTTATGAGTTTAAAATACTAAATTGTGCATACATTTTTATTTAAAATCTTAATACATTTTGAAAACAAAAGTAATGTGTTAAGTTTTAGTATATTATATTGTTACTAGTGGTACCCCCACGACAATGCCCGTGCCAAAAGTTTACTGAAGGTCGCTCGTGGGGAAGTCGCAGAAGGGCGCCCCCATCACCTATGTACGTAGAAAATACATTCCCAGAACCCTCGCCCACCCTCCCCAGCTAGAAGCAAAACCAGCCCAAAAATACTGCCCTTTATAAAAGAAGAGTCTCTCCCCACCCCACGGAAAGACCTTCATTTATGATCTAGATCCACAGTATACTTGTCTCTCCACCAACCAAAAAAATTCTCCGTCCTAGAAGCTTAAAAGAAACATCTTACTCCCCGTACACCCCTCTCCCTGAGAAAAAGAAATTAATTTAAGATGAGTCGAACAAAAAAATAAGCCCTCTTTTATTTATATGAGATAAACTAACTCTCGCTCCGGGGCTGTTTACATAGTTCCTTCGCGCTCCAAGCTTGCTTCGCTCGCTGAGCAGACACTAAAATATTTTAATCGCCTAGTTTTATCTCTATTTCAGAAAACATTAGTAAGCTGTCTGAAGTAATGTTCTAAAAAATATGTATCAGATATATTCCGAGAAATATTTCATTTATAGATTGTTAAGAGTTTTGTTTTTCTTTTTTTTTTTTTGGATATAAGTTGTGGATTACATCATTTCTAATTGCAGGTATGCAACTTTACCATTTTCTAAGATTAGTTCGCTAGAAAACCTTTCTGCAGTAAAATAAGAGAAGACTGCTTTTCGATTTAAGTTCAAATAAAGTCTTTTATTTAACCACGCATTAGCGTTTAAAATACTAAGATTTATTATAATCCGAACTCTAAAAATTAAGGCTCATCAGGGGAAATTATTAAAAAAATATTTGTTGGTCATTACAGCAAAAGGGGAGGGAAGAAAGGAGGGAGAGACATTAAAATGCACAAAACGTCAAAGAGGTTCAAATCCAATAGCTGTGTTACACGATTCACCTCAAATGTAGTTGGTTTCACTGCGAGCAATGTACTTCCGTGGAGAAAAGCGTTTTACAGAGTGTTTTACAGTTCGCCAAATTCGTCGCCAAGTTCCGGCAACCTCGGCCATAAACCATGAATGCCATCCCAGATTTCGCCCATTTAAAACCCCATTAAGCAGTCCTGGGGGATAAAAGGGATTTTCTCTTCCTCTCGGCGCAACAATGACACCTACCGGGATCTTTCGTCTCGATTCTCCTCCGCCTCCCTTTCTTGAGGAAAATGGTATCCATCTACACTGTAAACAATTTTGTAGGCGACATACTAAATAGTGTAGAGTGAAGATTGTAGATTAGAGAGAGATACTGCTGAATCATCCGAAGGTTGCCAGATTTTACAGACGACTTTCAGCCAATTGCGAGAAACAATTTAGCCAAAATTAGCCATGTTCTTTAAACTCATTTGTGGTTGTTGTTGCTCTTATTGCTGCTGTAATGCCAATTAGATACCCAAGCGCCACATCGGATTTTCATTTTGTCGAATAATCCGGTGTCTCGATCTGCACCGGATATCCGGCTCTGGTGTCTAAAACATATGAATTCTATACCTATTTTTTAACATTCCACAGCCTCCAGACACCTTCCTAAAACTGAATGAATGCTTCCTAAAACTGGATGAATGCTACAACTGCCGGCCAGCTGAACATATAGCAGTAAATGTATGTAAATCTCAAAGCAAGCAAAACTTCTTGGTTGCAATAACAAATAATAAAGTTTAATACGGAAAACTAAATTTAAAATTAGGCAATATTAGCCGGAATTATTTCTGGCTAGTCATTGAAAACACTTTCGGCCAGCAGCATCTTAAACTGGCTATAATGTCTAATTTTAGCCATTAGGGACCGAAATCGAATTCAGTTTTCGATTGGATCCAAAGTCATTTTTGGTCTAAATTTACTGTATATTGACGAAAATCATTTTATTTGCTGCAAAAATTTAAATACAAACAAGCTTCAAACAACAAGCTTCAGCAGTTCAAATGATGGGTTCGCTCATTCGCAAGCAGTTCGAGAATCCGATGTCTCCCATTTTTGATTTACGTGTGTATGTGTTTCTATTTAGTAACCACACTGCTTAAGCCACTTTTTTCTTCTTTTTTATATACACATGCAGATTTGAACTGATAAATCTTTATTCATATTTCAACAACAACGTACGACCGGTAAGGTTTCGCAACCAAGATAGACGCCCCCGATTCTTATTGAGCGCTTGAAAATGACGGTTAGTTAAACGTTAATTAGGATAAACAGAGAATAAACGATTTTTTTTCACAATCAGCGGTTTGTGTACCATCTTTTTAATGGTAATTCAACTGTTGTAATTAAATATGGTAAAATAACAATCAAATCGATAGTTATTTTACTGTTTTCTTACGGAAATTTTTAACAGTGTATGTCCCCAAAGACGTCCACAAAAATTTTCCTTAGAATCCCCAAACTGTCCTTGGATTTTGGGACATGTCCCCAAATTGACCCGTAGGAATATGGTCACCCTAAAGGAAGACACGTAAAAACCGTGAATGTGCGTATCATGCGTAGTGGAAGGTAAAATCTCTCGCTGACAAAATGGAACGCCCCCGTCTTAATTCGAACGTAATGACCCCAGAGCAAATGAACAGAAAGAACAAAAGGAATTCAAATTCGCACTTAATGTTCTTTTAATCACAAAATCGATGCCATTTCGGTAGATCCTCATCCGATGGCTCAATCCGCGCTCGTGATTCGATTATTCTCCCTCGCCGCCATTTTTGAATTGTGTTTCGCGGGGATAACAGAGGTGTTTACTGGAACACCATCAAACGAAAACTTCAAACGAAAACGAAACTTGCAGGACTCGAACCCCCAGTGCATGGTGTACTAGTCACTCGGCAACCGTCATCACGTAAAGCGGACGTTTATTTATCAATAAATCTTCTTTTCCAACAGGCAAACAGCCTTAAAATTGAGATTTCAGTTTTTGATTGGATCCAAATTCATCTTTAGTCTAAATTTACTGTATATTGACGAAAATAATTTTATTTGTTGCAAAAATTAAAATACAAACAAGCTTCAAACAACAAGCTTCAGTAGCTCAAATCATGGGTTCGCTCATTCGCAAACAGTTTGGGAATCCGATGTCTCCAATTTTTGATTTACGTGTGTATGTGTTTGTATTTAATATCCACTGCTTAAGCCACTTTTTTTTCTTCTTTTTTTATATACACATGCAGATTTTAACTAATAAATCCGTATTCCTATTTTAAAACAACGTACGACCGGTAAGGTTTCGCAACCAAGATGGATGCCCGATTCTTATTGAGCGCTTGTAAATGACGGTTATTTAAACGTTCTTTAGTAGAAACAGAGAATAAACGATTTTTTTCGCAATCAGCGGTTTGAGTACCATCTTTTTAATGGTTATTCAACTGTTGTCATTAAATATGGTAAAATAACAATAAAATAAATGGTTATTTTACTATTTTCCTACGGAAATTTTTAACAGTACTTTAGCTCTCAAATGCCCACCTCCGCCTGAAGGCGGACGACGATAAAAAAAATGGGCATTACTGGGTTAACCCATCCTCGTGTTCACTGATAGGTACTTTTACTGACGCAGTAGAAACCGCCAATCCGTCAATACGAAGGCGGAGTTACTGAGTTATTCAGATCCAATTAGGTTAACCACAGATATCGCCAATCCGTGGTCTCGCCCATACCTGTCCCCATGAATGGAAGGTGCGGGCGTACGGGATTAACCCTTTAATTCCCAACTCCGCCTCAAGGCGGACGACGATAATAAAAACTTGGGCATTAGAGGGTTAAAAAGAGTGGAAGAATGTTAGTCAGGGAAAGAAATATTTTGAATTATTAAAGTAAACTCATGTCGTCAGAGTCTTGCCGACAAATGGGACGTGGTTTTAGAGGCATGCTTTTGCCTAACCATTCAAAATTTTATTTTTCAGACCAAAAATTGTTCCACTCTTTATAAAGTAGGCAGGAATATCCGACAGCACATCAACGTTTATCCAGTTATTTCAATATTTAGTTCCTGAAACTAAACCAGAAAGGTGTGTTTCGTCAACTCAGGATTTTATGAAATGAGTGAATTGGTTCCAGCGGAAGGACACGGTTCCCCCAAGAGAGCGAGACTGAAAATGGGTTCATACGCCCCCTCCCTCCGACATGGCGTTTCATCCATAGACCATTATGGCAAAGTAAAATAGAACTTCAATATTTTGTTGCTCTCACTTTACGAGGTTGGTTTGGGACATAGACGACTTTTATGGACTCTTCCATAACTTCATATAAATGTCAAACGTATTCGAATTTTAACTGATGCACTGAATTATATAACATATTATGCGGTATATATGATAACAACTGGCTGGACAATCCTGACCACGACAATTCTTTCTCTTCCCCCAGAGGTGTCCCCCCACTCCGAATGCGCGTCGTGCGGCCGCTGGAGAGAGTGTCAACTGGACGAGAGGGGCGTGGCCACGTGTGTCTGCCACGCCCACTGCAAGAGGCGGCGCAAGCCGGTGTGCGGGACGGATGGACGCCTCTACGCCAATCACTGCGAGCTGCACCGGGAGGCCTGCCTCAAAGACACGCCCATCACCATTGACCATCGACGCCTCTGTCTCAGGGTGGGCAAAGGTGAGAAGATCATTCGTCCCCGTTAATGCGCTAAGCTTTGTAATTAACATTTAGTCATATATTTTAAGCGCCTTGACACCACAAAAAAAAAAGACGCGCCAGCAAGACTTGAAGAACCAATAGTACAAAGAGCTATCGGGCTGAACGGCAAACACTCCGGTCGTTCCCTGCAATCGTAGCCGATTGGTAGAATCAGAAAGGTCCTTGTCACGTGATCAAGCATTTTTGGGACTTGTATGCAGCGTAATTTCAGTAAAAATAGTAATACATACTGTAATAGTAGAGCTAAACCCCAGTGGTATTCAGTGCAACAATAATGCTGTATTCAGCGTTGGCGTATATGTATCTCTTGATATAAATCACGATAAATAATGTCACGATATATATAACACGATGCAAATCCAAACACCAAATTTTCATTATTTAAAGTTTAAACATTTAAAATTAATTTCTAGTCTACTGGCTCACTTTTAAATGAAGCAAAAAATGAAAAAATAAAATTAAGCAAAATGGAATGAATGATGAACTGACTAGAATCTGAAAAACTACAGCGACATTGATTCTCTCATATAAGTTGATTCACTCATCAGGCAAGTAGCACACTAAATTGATAGTAATACATATATTGTCTAAATTACTTTTCTAGCATCAAACACACAGTGAAACCAATACCAGTTGACCACTTGCAGTGCCGCACTTTAGTGGTCAACTTAGACAGGTGGTCAATTTATAGAGGGTGAGGGGCTAATTCCGTTCTTGACACAACACTGTTTGAAATTTCATGATGAAATTACGGTTAAATAGCCGGCAGAGGTCTGTCCATCTCATTCACCTTTAAATTTCCGGTTTGGAACATTTTTCTAACTTTGCGGGACCTAAACCATTTCCAATCAGCTTAGTTAAAATACAAAGTTGTAAATACAAAAGCTTACGGCTTTATAACCATGTAAAAATGGTTTCAAAACTAAATTTTTACGGTTTTCGAAACATTTCCAGGCGTAGAAACAGTAAACGAAGCGTGCTTTATTTCGCCAGAAAATAAAATGAAAATGCAACTTACGCCATTGGATGATTGACGTTAGTCAGTGATGCCGCCATCGGCCCCGAAAAAAGAGTTTTTTTTTTTCGAGGGCAAATGTATCTTGGTTAACCCGGAACTCGGTTAGTCGGGGCTCGGATAACCGAGGCTCTACTGTATCTTATTAATTATGTAAGTTACTTATTTAATGGTAAAGATTTCCTAAAAACACATCATTTTTCAAAATAGCTGGATCAATTAGAAACGTAGCTAAGGCATAAAAGAGTGCTCGTAGTAGTTTTCCTAACTTACAGAGAGGTTTAGGCAACTTTATATGGATGTTCCACCCGTCCAGACAAATACTGATTAAACATTATAACATAAAAAATATCCCGGATAAGTTATCTATATTTTTTTATCGTTGCAAAAATAGATAAACCAAATAAATATAGTAATAACCAGGTGGTCCACTTACAATTTTTTTTATAATAATCCCACCCAAATTCGGGGTACATAAGGGGTCAATATAGACAGGTGGTCAAGTGACAAAGGTTTCCCGACATTACGTAATAGAGGGTAATTCCGTTTCTGACAAAAGTGGCCCTCTTAGACAGGTGGCCAACTTACAAAGATGATCAACTTTACCTTTACTTACAGGTTTTTATCTCAACTTACAGGTTTTTGTAATACTTTTTAAATGCGAGCACATAATTGTGAATGGATTTAATGAATGCTTAGGGGTCATTCAAAAATGATGTCACGCTTCAAGGGGGAGAGTTCAAGAATGTGTGACAGTTTGTGACAAGGGAAGGCAGGGGCTAAAACTAAATGTGACATTGTATATTTTGATTTCTATAAATACATTGAAAATCAGCAAATTAAACCTATTTTATGCTAATGCAATATAGCGTGACATGTGACATGGGGGGGGGGGGGGGGTTCGTATGTTGAAGTGTGACACTTCGTGACAAAGAGGGGGAGGAAGTCAAATATATTGAAAAAAAGGTGACATCATTTTTGAACGGTCCCATGATTAATTATTAAATCATTTAATAATGAGTTGATTTATCTAATGTTACGCATTGATATGAAAATAGATTTTAAATCAGAGGTTCCCAAAGTGGTCCAGGTGGACCCCCAGGGGTCCATAGGAGACCACACGGGGGTCCACGTAGACGTGAAAAGAAAACAGGGGTTCACAAGTTGTAAGTGGGGGTCCACGAAAAATTTTCTGGTTTCCATAAGAAAGAACAAAAATTTTGGCTTGGATTTACCTATCAATGTAGGCAGGTAGCATCATTCACTAGGTAGGTACTCAAAAATATTCGAGACTCAGTTCAGACACAGAATTGAATAGTACAATAGATAATAGTACAAGTGTACATCACATGTCGAGACTTGCAAAGTGCCACCCGTGCGCCCGCTCGTCCGGGATGCTTGTTATGTTTAGACCTGCAAAGGGAGGAAATACGACTTGCGATGTGCTTGCAATCTATATTAGTATAAATACCAATGACAAGAACAAAACGTTATTTTCTCATTGGCGAGAATTCTCCCAGTTTCCGCGCTTGTCACAGATAGAATGTCTTGATGAGGATATTCAGACCTACGCTCAACATTTAAATACCTTGCATGATGACTTCAAAAATAGATTTGAAGATATTCTGAGGATGGAAATACCACGATGGATCATCATCAACCCATTTGATGAAACGGAAGAGGCGAATGTAGTATTACAAGAGGAGCTACTTGAGCTCAGCACCAACGAGAAACTGAAGGTGAAATTTAAAAAAGGCTATCAAACATTTTGGCTGCAGGCAGAAATCCCCGAAAACTATCCTGGGCTGTGGGAAATTGCAAGAAAATTTTTGATAGCGTTTCGCTCGTCATATCTCGTTGAAAAAGTTTTAGTGCCGTTACCAATCTGTTAACAAGAAAAAAAAGGGAGCAGGTTGAACATCACAACGGGGAGATTTGAGATTACTTCTTACAAAACTGGAGCCAAATATTGATAATTTGATGTCAATTCATCAAGTACATCCGTCTCATTGAAAGTATGACTATTTACATTTCAGAGTTCATTGTTTATTTTTTGTCAATTGTTGATTGTTTGTACTAAAAAATGTTTATAATTTTGTATAACCACAAGTATTATTTTAATAAATAGGACACAAGAAAATGTGCTACTTTTTTTTCTTCTTAACACCCCCAATTTAGGGTGATATTTTAAAAGAGTTTTGGGAATATAGTAGAAATGTAGCAGCAGGGGGTCTACCGAAAATAGTAAAACTTTGAAAGTGGTCCACGAGAAAAAAAAGTTTGGGAACCTCTGTTTTAAATCGCTTGCGTGAAGGCATCAGGGAAAATGTCACTATTTTGATATTTTCCAACCCTGGTAGTATAGTAGAATGAAATCTCAGTGGTACTCACTTTAATAGTAATAATAAATACTGTCGTGGTATTCAAAAATACTGCAGCAGTAGGGGTTGAACGAATATTTCCTTTTCTCCCCAGAGACCACGACAGACGCACCGGAAGAGTCTGATGTCTCGACGGAATCCGTCGTCGCTACGACGGTCCCGGGTCCCTCGACGACGGACCGAGGAACGGAGGGTCCGTGGACCAACCTGCCCCAGCCGGGGCCCCAGACCTCGGGGGGCCCCGTCACGGAGGGGCCCCCCACCCTCCCCGCCCAAGAAGAAGAAGAATCGTCGTCCCCCGTGCAGAGGGAATGCACACAACAGGACTACGAAGGCATGAAGGAAAACCTGTTGCTCTTCAACAACGCCAAGCTCACCGACTCCAAGAAGCCCGGTGAGTGGTTATTTATGGACAGTCATCTAGTTACTCAATCATCATTCGTATTACAAAAACGAGTCGACAGTCGACTCGCATGGTAACGACTTCATCAGGGCTTCCGGATTTGGCCCGTTATCTCAAAAATGGCCTCAGAAACGCATGCTCAAATCTCACAAAACTTTCGTCGCATTTGAAAAAATGGCTTTGTTAAAAATGCTCGAGGAAACCTTTCGTCAAATTGGCGAAATGTGTGTAGTAACTTATTTAAGTCACGTCATCGCGCGTGGAGGGAATCGTTGTACATGACGAAACTTTCTGGACGATTAAAGACTCGTCAAAAGTGAGAGTTCTATTTATGAGAGCGTAGAGTCCCTCCATCATCCAAAGCAGTGCCAAGAAGAAGAGTGCCAAGAAGAATCCATTCATGCTCAGGGGGGGAACTGCTGGTATGTGGAATGTGCCACATTCGTTCTCGTTCTAGAACATTCTGATTCGCGTACTCAATAAACGCGGAATTAAAGAACGAAAAAAAAAAATTCTTTTGATAGCTGCACGCTTCTGCGCATGGCAGAAAAGAACGAATCCATTCGAGTTTGAGGGAAGTTCGATTTTCAGGTGCGCTTATTTAGAACACGACTCAGAATGTTTGCTTCTCTGTTTGTCGAATGAAGCTACACGAACCAGAACGAGAACGAAAACGGCACGTTCCTTATACCAGCAGTTCCTACCTTGAGTAACAATGGATTCTTCTTGGCCCTCTGTCGGGCAGATCGCGTCGGTTGATGGCAGAACGGCGAATTAAAAAAAACAAGTCGACAGTCGACTCGCCTGCTAACGACTTCATCCGGGCTTCCATATTTGGCCCGTTATCTCAAAAATGGTTGCTACATCAAATGAAAAGATGAGAATGCTCTAAAAACTCCCTTGTTTTCAAACTTAGATCTTTTATTTTCTTTCAAATCGCACAGTAAACATGCAATACGAAGTTCATGATTTTTTTTTTTTTACATCGAGTAAAAGTTTTGAATTCAAAAGCATTATAAAGAAAGATTGATGAAAAGACGCAAGAAATTATTTCTTGTGGGATAATTTTAATTAATTGTACAGTTAACTAAACTGTAAAATGCAAATTATAGTATGAGCGATTATACAGGAGAAGTTTATAAGGGAATATAATTTCTGGTAAACTGAATTTAAAATAAAACTATTTTTAAAAATGTAACAATTTTTTTGTCTCAGTGATGCATTTTACCCTCTTTTGGTTTTCCTGTTTGTTTACAATTCAAAGATGATAAAAGGTTGAAAGCCGAATTTTAAAATATTTTTAGAAACATATTCAAACAAAAATTTAAGAAATAATCTTAGGGAAAAAAAGGGTATTTTCCGATTTATGACAAAATGACTTTTGTGTCACAAAGCTAAAAATGTGCAATAAAATTAAAAAGCAAAAAAAAAATATTTTAAAATCTCTTTTGAAGTACACTAACATCTTTGTATCTTGACAAAAGGTAGGGAGCAAAAAATGTATCTTTCGACGGACTGAGCGTCGCATTAAGCTTTTGAATTATTTTTCATTTTAACGCACATGAAGTGGCCTTAAACCGATCCAGAGAAATGTTGTTCGTGATTTCGCGTACCCAATCTTAAAAATGTCAGAAGAGTGCGATGTGTTGATAATCGATGTCCGGATAATCAGACGGAGTATGATTGAAATCCGGATAACCGGACGGAACGTGATCGAAATCCGGATAATCGGACGGAATATGGTTAAAGCCGGATGATATGACGGGATATGATCGGAATCCGGATAATCGTATGTCTGTTCTTCCTCAGGTCCAGAGTACCTGGCGAGCGTGATGTTCTCTCACTACGACCGCAGCGGCAACGGTCGCCTAGAGGCCGAGGAACTGTGGCAGGCCGCGGAAAAGGACCACCTGGGCGGAATCTCCTCCTCCTGCATCCTCGCCGACATGCTCCTCTTCGACGACACCGACAGGGACGGCACCCTCTCCCTCTCGGAGTTCTACCTGGCATTCAGTGAGTTCTCCACTTCGGCATTCGTTTTCGCATCTTATGTTTTTGTTTGTTTGTTTGTTTTAAGGAATGACATAGGTTAATTCAACATCAAACAGACAGATCGGACGAAACACGCCCCTTCTTTTCCTTCGTTTCAGGTACTAAGTGTTAAAATAACTCAATAAATGATGGTGTAGTGGGAAGGCGCAGGCCTCGTATGCCCGAGTTCGCGGGAACGAACCTGGCCCAAGTCGGTGGATTTCCAAGATTCAGAAAATCGACAGCGTCCATGTCGTATGAGGATCCGGCACGTTAAAGATCCCTTGAGTATCCGCTTGGCGTGGATACTCTCAGCTAAATTAAAATTCTCAGTGCAGTTTGCATTCATGAGAGCCCAGGTGCTGCCACCTAGGGGGAAACTGAGCGCCAAAAGTTGCGGCAATGGTACCATACGCCTGGTGGTGCCGCTGAAAGAGTTGGTACCCATCTCTGGGAGTGCACTAGGTCTGCCATGGTTAAGAACCTATACTGTGCAGCCCATTTGAAATAAATAAATGGTGGTGTGCTTTATACAACTGCGCACTTTCAGTTTGTAAAATGCATATTTTAAACCATTACGCAAAAAATGTGTCTATTTTTTGTTATGTCTGTCACGGCCATAGACATATTATCAAAGACGGAGAAACACGGCTTTTCCTTCGCTTTGCGAGTGCCCGAGGGGCGAACCGCGGGAAGTAGATGGTCCAGTTTCGACCAATTAGCTTCTTTTGTCTTGTCTCGCCTCATCTGCTTTTGCTTTAATTTCTTCCCACGGCGCGAAGTTTCTAAGATAGGATTCTGCTGCGCGTTCAATTGCATCAGACCAGAGGACCGAAATTCGATACGCTCGCTTATCAGCTGGAGCAACGCCTTCTAAACAGAGATTGGCTGTTCCTCTTGGACACGTGAGTCAGACCGATTCCCGCCCTTGTGCCACTAGAATTCCCCCAAGCGGTGTCTACTATTTTACGCGGTATAACAGCAGTTCCTACCTTGAGCAAGAATGGATTCAAGGTGTCACAAGGTCACGGCACACTTTTACACAAAAATTCTTCCGCTATTTGTAAAGTGGGCATGAAGATGAGTATGCACACCAACAGTTATGGAGTGATTCTAACATCGAGAACCTGAAATGAAACAAAATATGTGCGACAGACTCGACATGAGACACATGGAAGGAACCAATCGCATTAGATCAGAACAAACTACTTTTAACAATTGCCAATACGGTAAAACCTATGTCAGTTGACCACATGCAGAGCAGCACTTTAGAGGTATAGTTAGTCAGGTGTTCAACTTATGGATGGTGGTGACGAAAAGAATTTTTTTTTACTAATTAAAATCCTGGTTTTTAAAGTTTAGCTCTATTTTAAAACTATCAACTATCAAAAACATCTTTAGAGATTATTTATCAGAATGACTTAAAATGTGTCCTACCTTATTCATTCATTTTGAAAGGAGTCATTAGTTTGAAAAATAAATATTTCAGCTATGCTAGTTACTTTCACGTATTAGCGAGGCGCTGATCGGTCCTTGTCTCTCTTGCAGGCGTGTCCGTCGTGTCCCTGGACAAGACGCTGGAAGTGAACCACGTGACCGCTCGCGTGGGCGACAACGTGGAGATCAAGTGCGACGTCACGGGCACCCCTCCGCCCCCCATCGTCTGGCGCAGGAACGACATGGATCTGGCAGCGCTCAACGAAGACGAGATTAAGGTGGGTGTTCACATTCGTACTCTACTCTACATAAATGCACGGTCTGCCACAGGATGCATTACAGACCCAGCGCGACAGACAACGACGCGACGAGACTTACAGCGCACATCATTGGTCCCTTTTTAATTTAATAACCACGCTATCTTATTCTTGGATACACTCGGCTCAATTAAATTACTAGTGCAGTTTCGCATCATTTAGAGCTCAGGTGCCGCCATCTAGCGGGGAACTGAGTGTCAAAATTCTCAAGCGCCGATAGTGGTGCTGCCGGTTTCCGGGAAACGCACTAGATGTGGTATCCGAAGCATTGGCGCACGACGACAGGCGTCGGTGTAAATAAATCCCAATTACACTGCTCATCGGTTCGTTTCCTTGCAGGTGTTCGTGGACGGCTCCCTCTACCTGACCAATGTGCAGCTCATCCACGGCGGCAACTACACGTGCCACGCTCAGCACAACCGGGACGTCGTGCAAACGCACGTCCTGCACGTCCACAGTGAGTATGGACGCAGCTCCCTCCATTTATATTTTGAAAAATTTGATTTTATTGGAAATGACCACCGATCAGTCTCTGATCGGGTCTGTTTCCTTCGGGAAATGTCGAGTTTAGAGGTTCGCTTGCTTTTAGAACATTTAACGAAATTTGAGTAACATCATGAAAACATAGTAAGCCAGGCGGTCATACGGAATGACCGCTGTTCTAGATATTATAAATATACAATTCTCCCAGTAATCAGAAATGCACATCCAATCAAAGAGATATTTATCAGGTAGAACAGTAAAGGTTAATGAATAAATGATAAACATATTATAATTTCGAAAAAAAATATTCTTAGCAAAAAAAAAATCAAGTCATAATAATCTGTAAAATAAAAATATTATTTACTATATAATCAAATTGTTTGTGAAAGATATTTTATAATATCCAACATAATCGTCGTCAAAACAATAGTTTTAACGAAACCCTGGAAAAAAAGAGAGCTACCACTTTAATATATATAAAAAGCGCAGACGATAAATAAGTTACCGTATTTATGCGAATCTAATGCGCATCCCCATTTTAAAACTTTAAATAATAAAAAAATTGTTTGTCGGCGAATAAATTTGGTTGACGTCATCGGCGAACTGCGGACCAGTTTTGCACTCGAATCTAATGCGCACCCCAATTTTGAATACTACCTTTGGCCAAAAACGATGCGCATTAGATTCGCATAAATACGGTATTTATCATCGAAAGAACTTATTGAAAATTTTATTATGCTTTACAAAACAAAATTTTTAACGAAACTGGGGAAAAAAGAGCGTTGCCACTCTAATAAGAAAAATGTAAAAAGTTCAGACGATAAAGAAATAAATTAAAAAGAAAGAAAGGATTAAATTAAATTCGCGTATACACTAATTTTTAACGGAGATTGAAAATACAGCTCAGCCTCACTCAATATGCAAGGAGAAACGTTTTGATTATTATTAGTATATTTGTCACAACAATGGCAGCTGCATTGATTTGTTTGTTCACAGTGCAATTGTCATTATATGGTTGGAAACGACGACAACATATGCAAAAATAAAATAAAACGGATGAAAAAATTAATTTAAAAAAAACAAATTGAGTCACAACTTTCAATTTTGCGGCGATGCGTTTCTCGGGTCGTAAACATTAACCGTGCCGAATGCGGTCCCGATCGGTAAAACGGCCCAGAATTTATTAGTATATATGCTACTTTATGAGAATAAGGGCTAGCAAATAACAATAAAATATACGCGCTGACGTCACTTAACAAATAGAAAGTAAGAGAAAGCCCCAGGTAGCATACATGCTACTTTATGAGAATAAGGTTTAATATGTATAAAAAGCGCAGACGATAAATAAATTAAAACAAAGAAAGAATGATTGAATTAAATTCGCTTTCACATTCATTTTTCCCGGAGATTGCAAATCTACCGATGCCTCACTCAAAATGCTGGAGAAATGTTTTGATTATGAGTCGTTTTCATTACAGAAACAATTGCGTAGATGGCAGCACGATGCAGTTTTCTCGGAGTAAGAAATTCGGAATAAACTATGGGCGACAAACAGACACTTAAGCGGCTTATATATACGATTTTTTTAAAAAGTTTTCAACTGTTTTAATTTGCTTTCTGTAGCTTTGTCTTATGATACCCATGCTTCAAAATTGTACTTGACATTTGAAGATCTCCTAAATTTACTACGGATTTTTATTTCGCATTATCTTAATTTTTGGCGTGCGTATAGACGCAGGCCGTGTGGGAAACTATGGGCGAGCGGCGACTCGACACCGTCGGGAGAGTTTGAATTCGTAAACTGTGAGAGATATTGGAATGGAAGTCGTGCTCAAACTTGTCTCCTGTTTCAGCCATCCCCGAGGTCCACGTCATCCCGAAGCTGCAGTCGCGCGCGCCGGGCGAGCTGGCCGAGATGGAGTGCCACGTGATCGGGGTGCCCACCCCCTCCGTCACGTGGCTCAAGAACGACGAGGAGCTGAAGCTCACGTCCGACAAGTACACGATCGTCGGTGAGTGGTCCGCCTCTCCCGCACGCGCACACGCACATGCACCGTCGCGTTTCCACTCATCCTTGTTCTCTTGCAGGCAACGGCACGGCGCTGCTGGTGGGCAAGATCACGTACAGCGACACTGGCGCCTACATGTGCGTGGCGAGCAATTTGGCGGGAACGACCAGAGACATCACCTCCCTCATCGTGCAGGACCAGCCCACACCCAGTGAGTCACTCTTGTTGTTGTTTCGAATGCCGCTCGGGTATCCGAGCATCCCTTCCGTAGCGGAGGCTGTAAGGAGCGCCTTCCGTTTCTATGGATGAGCACCACAACGGTGAAAGTGCGACTTGGCTGACTATGTAATAGGATGTCGCCACACATGCACCACCTTCTTTTTCTGACCTGAGAATGAAGGGAAGTGACGTTGTCCCCCTCGGAGCTTCAGGGTCCACGGATTTTACTTGCACGTATCCCCAAGTGTACAGGGTGGGTCTTTAGCGGGGGTCAACCACTAGGCTACCACCCCCAGTGAGCTCCCCTCTTAAGTTTTGTCAGAGAACATTGAACCTAGATTTTCAGTCGCGGCAAGCATCACGACAGATGCAAGTCCAAGCTATCATGCTGCTTCCTCCGACATTTGCACCGCTCTGACGTCACCCTTAACTTGCGATACAGCATGTTCATCCAGCGCCTTAGAGGCCCCGCGTTCGAATCCCGGTCTCCCCAGCCTACAAGTGAGGGATAGACCAATTCCTCTATTTTATGACGTAACTTCTCACTTCTCGTTTGGCAAACGAATTCGGGATTAGAAAATCAAAGCTTGATCAATGCGTTACTCAGAACTTAACCTGAACAACCTACATAAATTTCAGGAACATTTAATTTATTTCAATGCACATTCTACAGTTCTCTGCTTGTATTCGATATCGGAGCTCTTCGGTTAAAAAAACAAGCACACAGTCCATTAAAGAACTGATATATCTTTATTTTTTCTCAACTTCCACTATTAGTTCACATTTTCCCTACATCTTGTTCAAGTGTTCAAAATCAAGTTCTTTTCATTCATCCACTCAAGTTCAAATACATTTCTTTTACCGTATAGTGGATGACACTGGATGCTAATAGTTTCCGTTCTTAACCCCTTCCGCACCCAGAACTAAGCGCAAACAATGTTGACGCCATTTTTTTGCTTCTCTGATTTAAAAAAATGATTACAAAGCGAAATAACTAAAAACATTTTTTTTTAATTTTAATTAATAATTAATTTAAGTAATAATGAATCCCCAATTTCCATGTTTAAAACGAAGTAAACGATCGGTTGATTCATTTAAAAAACAACGGGGTGTTTAAGCTTTCATATTGCACAAACAGTAGTTAATAAAGAGTATTTTAAAATGTACCCAACTGGTTGCACTTGGAATGAAGAGCTTAAATATTCATTCATTCAATTTAACCGTGATTCATGTTAGTTTTGTACCCGTAACGAAACGTGACTGTCAGCTTCACTGACGAGTCCCGCTTTATCTTGCAGCGGCGCCGTCCGAGGAGCGTCGCTTCTTCGTGTTCCACGACTGGGGCGTGTCCGTGTTCGACCCGGACAACTGCCGCCTCTACCACCAGATCCAGAGCACTGACGTCATCCCCGGCACACAGGAATACGTCTGCGGCGACCGGGGCACCAACTGCTCCTGGGGGCGCGCCGTCGACGTCAGAGACAGATACGTCTACGTCAGCCAGCCCACCAAGGATCGTCTGCTCGTCATCTCGAGGGTGCAGATGGTGGTCGTGGACGTGAGTATATAGGTCTAACACACGTGGTATCTGTATATACTGTAAGAATAAAATGATCTCTTTTACGACGCTATATTTAAGGGCCCGTACGGTACTGATCCATTTTCCCGGAGCAAATCTCGCCAAGTAGACTTTTTGGCGACAACATACGCACTAGGTTACCAACGGCGATATTCCGTTTGGCGTTGGTTACATCATTATTGGCGAATTTATCGCCGGCGCCGGGATAATGGAAAAGGACCAGCCGTATTAAGATGACAGCTTTCAAGAAAATAACGATCTAATTTATTTAATTTATTTTATTCCTTGTAAGATTTAATTTCTTAATGAAAAATTACTGAAACGTTCATAAGTAACTGCAAAAATGTCCTGTTATATATGGCACATGGTATTAAAAATAAGCCGAGGTTAAACCCAGTTAAAGCAATGATTTTTTTTATTGTTGTTGGTTTCTGGCAGACCCCTTCACAACGTTTCGCGCAACCATAAAGCCGCCTCATACAGACTAAACGCGTCATTTATCGAACGAATAAGTTGAAAAATTACCGATTCTCCTTGTGCATTAGCCGGCTGATTTACGTTATGTGCGCAGAATCCGATTGTGATCCGAAACCATGAGCAGTCGGTTTCTGGGCGATGTACAACAGCCTGGCCTGTGCCCCCCCCCCCCAAAAAAAAAAATTGGCGACAAATGACATTATATCCTGTTGAGATCTTACCTCGACATGTGTCCGTTTCATCTACAGGTGGTAGTGACTGACAAGGTTCCCGTGGACCTTCACTACGTCCCGCACCTGGACCAAGTGTGGGTGGTGTGCTGGAGGAGTCGTCAGAACCGGGGCACCAAGACAATCCAAATTATCCGAGACGCCGGACAGAAGAAGAAGCACCACACAGTTCACCCGGAGCCAGTGGACGGGCACTTCGATCTGGTGGGTGTTAAATCCTTCGATGTCTTATGCCGCAAAACTAAAAAGTTAATAATAGTTGCAATTTTGCGATACGTATACCGCACAGCAAATTCTACTGTTTAGAGAATAGACTGCGTTTTTGTGTGCAGTTCAATATCCCGCGTAATGTTACGGTCCCTAAGCTTTTTTTTTTTTTTTTTTTTGTGTGTGTGGGGTTATTTGAAGGAGAAAGTTCCCCTTACTTCAGAAGAGCTGAAGGACCGAATTGTCGAGGAAATATCCGCCATACCCCTTGAAATGTGTAGAAATTTTTCTGAAAACTTCAGAAATAGACTCCATCGGCGTATTGCTGCTGATGGCCGCCATATTGCTGAAGTGGTGTTCAAAACTTAATGTAAAAAAATGGTATTAAATACAGATCAAAATATAAAACAATTAAGTCTTAAACTGTATGGTTTTTTTTTTTTTTTAATAACCCTTCAAAACCGGGTCATTACTTTTGCTCCACCCTGTACATATATTTATTTTTTTGCCAATTCGCGGAGATTTTCGAAGAAAAGAAATGATTATCTACGGAGTTCGCTACTTGTTGTTTTCACAATAAGTAGCGATGAGAATTCAGCTGAATAAATGGAAAATCACCATCCACTTTGATCCATTTATCATTCTATTAGTTTATCAGCACGGTCCGTAGCATGGAAAAGGCAAAAATTTCAGAAAGATATTATACTTCACATAAAGAATCAACCTATACATGAGGCGTATACGGTAATATATATTTGCAGATATGCGAGATACATCTTTTCCAGGCATTTGTGAGTGTGTTTATGCGTTACTAGAAACTAACGACTCATTGCATTTGGCTAGGAATTGCGTAAGACGTTACATATAATATTTTCAAATAAAAATTTTTAATTTTCAACAAAGTCTACTTTTAAAATATTTATGCAAGTTCTATCACTGAACATACGCTCGCACACACACTTGTGTGTCAACTAATATCAAACACACATTTATTGTTCTTTACTTGATCTGGACATGAGAGAAAACTAGATATTCTTACGGCGTGGTGTAGAAATTAAAAAATATGCACATAAGTGTTTCGTTGTTTCTGATGCCGCTTCGGTATTCAAGCGCCCGACCAGGAACGAAGGCCGCCTTCCGTTTATAGATGAGCACCACAACGGTAGAAGTACGACTCGGCTCATGATGTATTCGGATGACACCAGAGGGCGCTACCGCACATACGCCACCCTCCTTTCTTGACCTAAGAGCGAAGAGAAGGGACATTCTCCACCATCGGGAGTTCGTGGTCCGCGGATTTTACATGCACGTATCCGCAAGTGTACATGGCGGGTCGGGTATCGAACACCGATGCTTCCGGTTGAAGTCCGACATCCTAATCACTAGGCTATCACGACCACCGTGTACGTGTCCTACTTTTGTTATGGACATACGTACTTGACTTATGTTTGCATATTCTGCCCCGACAGGTGAGCGGTCTGTTCGTGCCCCCCACCCAGGACCTGGGCCACGGCTGGAAGTACGGGTACGTCGTGCACACCAACCAGCGCGGGATGTTCAAGCTCGACCTCCAGGCCATGAAGTACATCAAGACGGTCGACCTGACGCCCTACAACTGCGCCCCTGCCAGCGCTGACTTCGCCACTCTAGGTGAGACCCCCCCCCCCTCCCCGTCATCCTATCGACCGCCGATTTTAAATGACTGAGTCATCTTAGTAACGCATTTAAGACTGACATTCCCAACACCTTCGATGATGCGATTCAGCACTTCAAGTTAATTCCATACGTTACGTTTCTTTTCTTTTTTTCACTTTAAGTAGGACTGTAAAAATTTTGCGTTTAGGCGCCACCTTTTGTTGCCCCTAAAGCTGCAAACTATTAATTTTTGATGCACTTTAAGGTATACATATACGTTGGGAATCGCAAAATTGACCCAAATATGCATTTTTGTTTTTTCATTCTGAAATGTGACCCATTAATTACTATCTTTAAAATAATACCAGTAACTTTCTTACTGGCAAAAAACATTCTGCTGTCTGTATCATTTTAGACAGACACCTAAAAGAATGCAATATACATCCAGGGTTCATACTCAAATAGCCAAAAAAATTTCCATGACTTTTCCAGGTGGATCAAAGTAGAATTCCAGGTTAACGTTCCAAGTGAAAATATTTATTAGCAAATGCACTACTTGTACATTAAATACGCCCGCCATAACATTTTATACACACAATTATATTATCCTCATATTAAGAAATTCCACACAGACGCTCATTAAGATAACAAACTTATACTATAGAATTTCAAAAGAAAAATTTTGTGACACACCACTGCCAAAAGATATTAGCTTTTATATTTGCATCCATCTTTTTTTTAAGTTAACTTTTAGAAAGCTAATTTAAAACTATAAAACATAAAATATAAAGAATAAATAAAATAAAATAAAAATTAAGAAGATCCCAATGGGGACAAATCAGCTTTTTAACTCTATAATAACGCATGAAAACAAGTATTTAAAGGAATGCTGATGTAGGCACTTTTATGCCATGACAATATAATAAACAAATACAAATACAAAAGTGACGACCAGCAACAGTCTCAGGGCCCAGCTAGGCTGGTCCTAGTTAATTTAGCAGTCCCCAATGAACATCAAGAGCTTTCTTAAAAGTTTTTACCCCACTGCAATTAACAGTCGCTTCCGGTAAACTATTCCAACTGCCTACAACCCTATTGAAGTAGTAGTTTTTCCTAATTTCAAGATTAGCCTGAGATTTGAAAAGTTTAAAACAATGACCTCTGGTTCTACTTTCAGCACATAGCTGTAGTCCATCAACGTTTCCCGTTTTAATGAATTTAAACAACTGAATCATGTCCCCTCTGACTCTCATTTGCTCAAGACTATACATATTGAGCCTTTTAAGCCTAACCTCATAATCTAAGTCTGAAAGACCACTTACCAATCTTGTAGCCCTCCTTTGAATCCTTTCCAATAAGGTAATATCCTTTTTTAGGTACGGAGACCAAAACTGAACAGCATACTCCAAATGAGGTGTTACCAAACTTCTGTATAATGGCAATACAACTTCCCTAGACCTGTTCGAAATAGCCTTATTGATAAACCCAAGCATCCTGTTAGCTTTGTTACTTACTTTGCTACACTGCTGACTGGACTTGAAGTCATGACTAATCAATACTCCTAGATCAACAACTGCTTCTGCTTCCCTAATGACAGAACCTTGTAAATAATAGGTTGCATGTTTATTCCCATGACCAAAATGAAGCACTTGACATTTCCCAATATTAAAAGACATACCCCACTTAATTTCCCACCTAGAAATTTGATTCAAATCCTCCTGAAACTGATTGACTTGTTCCTCCGTGTCCACAATTCGCATGATTTTGACATCATCAGCAAAAATATTGATGTTCCCAGAAATACTCTGAGTAATATCATTAATAAAAATAATAAATAATATTGGCCCTAGAACTGAACCTTGTGGAACCCCACTCAAAACATCAATCCGCTGAGAATAATTGCCCTTCACTACTACTCTCTGTTTCCTCCCAGTCAGCCAATTTTTAACCCAAATGAAAGTTTTTCCACCAATACCAATATAAGCAAGTTTGCTAAGAAGAGCTTCATGCGGTACTTTATCAAACGCTTTCTGAAAGTCAATGTAAACAACATCTACGCACTTTTTATTATCTAATGCCATGGTAACTTTGTCATAGAAATGCAACAAATTAGTTGTACAGGACCTACCCTTTCTAAAACCATATTGAAAATCAGTCAACACTCCATTTGCCTCCAGGAAATTCACTATTTTGATTTTTAGCAGAGTTTCAAAAATATTACAAAGAACGGAAGTAAGACTCACAGGCCTATAATTTCCTGCCTTAGTTTTAGACCCTTTCTTGAAGAGCGGCGTTATGTTTGCCAGCTTTCAATCCACTGGCACAGTCCCCGAGTTATATGAAGATATGAAAATAGTCAAGACAACATCCACTAATTCCTCTGCACATTCTACTAAAATTTTTGGATAAACATTATCAGGTCCAGGAGCCTTATTTGCTTTAATCTTTTTCAAATGAAACAACACATCATCCCTAGAAAATACAAAATCCTCAAGCTGTGTATTAGCTTGCGTCTCACTTATGTCGACTGTTGAGATACAGTTTCTGTTAAATACACTGGAAAAAAAATTGTTTAGAATATCAGCAATATCTCCCTCATTTTGAATCAAGTTCCCGTTCTCATCCACTAGTGGGCCTACCTGAGTATTACGAGCTTTCCCTGAATTAGCATAAGCAAAAAATTTCTTAGGATTTCTTTCGATGTTACCTGCAAGCTTTTGCTCCAATTCCCTTTTCTTACTCCGTACCAAATACTTGAAAGTACGTCTAGCTTCACAATACAAAATCCTGTCAGCATGGCACCCAGTCTCTTTAAGTCGCCGAAAAGTGGCCTGCTTATAATTGAGAGCTTCTTTCACCTCCCTAGAGAACCACATGGGCCAAATTTTCGTGAAATCCCCTTTCTTTCTAAAAGGAACATAATCCATCACTGTTTTCTCCAATTTCCCCTTAAACTCTTCCCACTGAAGATCAGCTTCACTATTCTCCAACCCAGAAGAAAAAACCTCTTTCAAACCCTGCCTAAGTGCAACATAATCAACATTCCTGAAGTTAGGTACAAATCTGAAATGCTCACCTTTGTGAGCATTGAAGCTGGTCCAAAACCTAATAGTATTGTGATCACTATTTCTAATATGTTCCCCTATACTCAACCCCTGAACAGAACTTCCGACATCACAAAAAACTAGATCCAAAACAGCACCATGCCTAGTCCCCTGGGTAACAACTTGATCCAAAAAACAGTCCCCAATCACTTTCAGAAAATCTTCTTCCCTACCATTGCTAGTGTAAAAACTATTCCAGTCTATGCCCGGGAAATTGAAATCCCCCATCATGATGACCGAGCCCTTACCAGACATGTCCCTAATAACACTATACATCTCCTCGTCTTGATCCTGATTAACATTAGGCGGCCTGTAAACATTTCCCAAATGTAACTTCTTCCCCTTATTGCTCACCAACTCCACCCAGACCATTTCAATATCATTAGGCTTATTATTAATGACCAATTCATTGCAAATAAAAGTGTCCTTAATATAGAATAAAACCCCTCCACCTTTCTTACCCAGCCTGTCTTGCCTAAACAAATTGTATCCAGCAATGCTCACTAAATCCTTATCATCATCACTAACCCATGTTTCCATAATTCCAATAATATCCAACTCCTCACCTGCGATAACACTATTTAACTCGTCCATCTTATTCCTGATACTGCGAGCATTAGTATATAGAAACCAGAGCATGAACATTTTGCTTATCTTGAACATTTCATGATGCCTCAAATCACTACTATTAATGTTACTATTGCTTAATATTTTACCCTCATTTTTAAAACCTCCAGAACAGAAGTCAACACCATGACATTCTCCAATCCTTCCATCCAAAATTAGTTTTTTGATTCTGAAGCTTCTAAAATCATATCGCTAACCTTAACTACACCCCTAGAACTAAGATGCAGACCATCCCTCGCAACCCAATCACGCTGACAAGAACTCCAAACATCAATGAACCTGATTGAATGCTTTATGCAAAGTTTCTTAAGAATCAGGTTCATGCTCCTAGCCCGCTGATTTAACCAGCCCCTATGCACCCCATACCTGGGAAGCAAACCAACTACCTGGACATCTGTCGAAAAGTTAGTTGCTTTATCCAACAGGTTCTCCCAATCCTTAACAAACTCCTCGTTTGTGCTGTTACCGACGTCGTTAGTCCCCACCCACAGAGTAATTGAATCTCCCTTCTTAAACATTCCCTTTTTTTCCACAACCTTATTAACATCCTTCACCCGAGCCCCTGGTAAACAGCACCTAGCCACCTTGCGCCTAGTTCTCCCGACCACATTACCTATCCCGCGTACCATAGAATCCCCTATAATGACACCCTCTGTTTTTAGGTCTACAGTTCTACCTTTCCCCATACTAGATCCTTCTCCTGCAACCTCACTCTCCCCAACAAGCCCATCACAAGAAGTTCCCACCTCTTTTATAGAATTTTCACCCAAGTTATTTCTAACTAATTGGGCTTCCAATGCTACCACCTTGACACGTAACTCTAATAATTCAGCACATTTTGTGCAAATATATTCCTGCTCTGTAGCTGTATTAGTGTTTCCCCCCAACTTACTAAACATCTCACACCTATCACAGCAAATCCACCAACTCCCATGACCATTTTTAATTTCCTTCATTAAACATATAACTCCCATAGCTGAATAAATCTAATGCAAACAATCAAAAAAGCAAAATAATACACAAATCAGCAAATTTAAGCTATTACTCTGATTAAAAACACAAATTACATAGAAAAATGCAAATAACTTGAATTTAAACACAAATAACTACAGTAAACAACAAAACCAGGCTGTTCCCCAAGGCTTACAAAATGTACACACTCAACACATGGTTAGGCTTAACTGATAAAATTGAATTATACCCCAAAAAAGCAAATAGAATGAGTTTCAGTCTCACAAAATTAAAACATACTAATTACATAATAAATTGCAACAAATATACAAGTAATTAAACAGAAAATATCCAAAAATACATAAAAGATACTTAATTTCAGTAGAAGCAGAAACACTGGCATGCAACACTTGGCCCCCTGGTGGCCAAAATTTCACCATTATAGAAAGAAAAAATCTACACAAATACCTATTATAGAAAGAAAAAATCTACACAAGAAAAGGAAGGCGAGTTAATTGAGGTCTTATTCTATTTAAATACAAATACAATACTCAAAAATGATCCGATAATAAAATCCATTGAATGACAACTCCTCAATGGCACTGAAGAAATAAATTCGAAACTCGAATAAAAATAAGTTAATAAAAAAACTTAATTTTTATTTTTAAAGAACATTTAATAAAATATTATATACATACATACAATATGTAAATAAAAATATTATGAAAAAATGGGAATCCATCTCCATGTTAAATAGAAAAAGTCAGTAGACCTCATACATTTTTGGGCAGTTCAGAAATTTTGCTGTTGATATTAAGGTTTTCAGTTATCTGAACAGAAAGTTTATAACTTTCTTTTCTTTTCAATAATTTGTATTTCTTAGTTTCTTTTTTGTTCAGCTCATGACGTTGCGCCGTACGCGTTTTTTGTACGATTTTTTATTTTCTTTGTAATCTGACATCGCGACGAGCGTAGGTTCCCTCCAAGAGGGGAAAAAATTCCTGAGTTTTCCAGGTTTTGTCAAAAACTTACGTTTTTCAATGACTTTTGCAAAGGATATCAATTTCCATGATATCCAGGTGGAGTATGAACCCTGTACATCACAAAATGAATTACTTTTCAACAAAAATTTTGACAGTGCACTAAACATTAAAATGAACTTAACAATTAGTTTTCGAAGCCTTTCCATACAGATGTCAAAGTTCGGAAGTTTTTCCCAGAAATAAAATAAAGATCGAGAAAGTACTTTTCCACGTAAGTATTAAATTATAACACCGGTGCAATCGCGCCCCGCTTGCTTAGGGCTACACTTTCCCTCCGAAATTATGATTAGACTCACCACGTTACTTATATTCCTATTAGCCATCCAGTGAGGATAGGTGTTCATTTCCAAAGAACCACGTTTGCATTTTGATATTGACGAATTACACAAAGTGGGAATAAATCATTCATTTTTAATCTCAAAAGTGGTGTCTTGCTGATGAGACGAGTGATATTTTCATAGGATATTTATGGCTATCAAAATAACCGGCAGCTTAAAATGACGCTTTTGCAAACATGATAGAGGTGCTAAAGAGAAATTCGTGCAAGCAGACTTAACCGTTTGAAAATAGGGGAAACGCTGACAGTTTTTCCGTTTCTCGACACTTGTCTTGATGTAGACTCTATTTTCAGGTGGTTACGCGATCCTGGAGTGCCGGGAGCCAATCACGGACCGACCCACTGGGCAAGTGGTGCTGGACTACCTGACGGACACGGTGGTGGCGCACAAGAGCGCCCTCTATGGAAGGCCTCACGTGTCGCCCGACTCCAGACACGTGGTTACGCTGGAGAAAGGCAACAACAGCGTCGTCATCGTCGCCCAGCAGATCACAGAGAACGGTGAGTTGGTTACAATAACTTCTTCCATAAATAGTGAGAACTAAATTATGACGTTAAAAAATTGGGGTCGTTTCAATCGCTCATGGACTTAATGTTAAAGAAGCTCCCTTATGACGTTGAACTAATGACCCCAGTTGTATCGCTAAAAAAGTTCGGGGAACGAATAATAGAAAGTTTGTCTGTGTGTGTTAGTATTAGCTTTTACCGTAATTGTGCACCTCGGAGCCCAACATTTATAAATCAAAATGTCATTTTAAGATATTTTTAATAAATAAGTGCTGTTATCTACCGGATTTATTTAATTATTGAACGTCTGGCTGCTGTATGTTTCAAAAACGATTAAAATTTAACAATGATTTCACGAATTGCGAAATTTAAGTTGTGTACGCCTAAGGCTAGTATCATATGTTCATACATAATGAAGGCTGACGACTCGGAATACTATGTGTGCGTGTTTTCAATTGATTTACATGTGAGTAATTGGTCTCTTCTCGCCCCTCAGGCCTGCGTTTCCTGTTCGACGTGAAGACCACCCTGCAGATCGGCGACCTGGCCTTCTTCCCCTCTCGCACCACCCACAGCTACGACCTCTACGCCAGCTCTGCCACCAGGGAAGACCTCCTATTCGTGGACCTGGCCGACGGGCGGGTCGAGATGATCACCGGGGTGGGGCGACCCATGGCAGGGCGCGTAGCCGAGTGGGGCAACCCGACACGCCCCCTCTCCAGCGCGGGAGTCTTCGGCACCTACATGGTGACGACGGCGGACGAGGCCATCTTCGTCGTCAACGGAAAGACGCGGACCGTCAATTGTGAGATAGGATCCACGGTGCATCCGAGGATGGTCGTCTGGGCCAAAGCGCCCTGATCCACCACCACCGACCGCCCCTCGGAGGACAGAGAAAATAATCCTGGTGTGCCACTTTGACTTGCAGGCTGTGACATCACTGGTGACTTTTCGATCAGAACTGCTGTGCATAAATGACCGAACTGTGCCGAAAAAAGTTTCAGTTCAGGACCCGTTCCCCCGCTTCAAATGAGGGTTTTGTATCAGTTCAAGGTCACTGAGATAAATCATGTAAATGGTGTTACGTCTGCCGTAGAATCACAGTATGGAAAGATCGCTCGATCGGAAAGATATTTAGAGCTCTGTCCTGCCACTATTCGAACGGTGAAGGAACGTGATGCAACATTTATGTGAAAAGCTTTCAGCCTTCATGAAATATTTTAAAGCTTGCATGCAGGAGTGCTTTTGCACTCATCCAATGACCACAAAAACTTTAGATCATTCAGTGAAAGCGAAGTTTCTTCTTGGGGCTGTTACAGGTGGTGATAACGAATTCGGATGTCGTTCCAGTTACTTTATTTGAATCAATGGAAGGTGGTCAATATTATTGGTGCAGCAAGTACTCCCAGTGTCTAAGAGATGGCAGTGACATTTGGCGACAAAATTTCTTACAAGAAGTGGTGAAAAGCTTTCATATTATCGAATGCGCTGCTCGCTCACGGCAAAGTCCAACGACCTTTTAGTCTTACTACCAAATGTGCTTTTTCAGCCATGCCTTAAAAGAGACATTGACAGAAAAGATAATATACTTACATGAACTACGTCTCTTCGTGGACATCTTTAGGGAATCAGTCAAGCCCAAAAAACCAAAGAATCGGACATAGAAAAGTTGGCTTTCAGCATTCTAAATTGTTCTGATTGATACGTATTGCTGCAACGCACAAAATCTTTTCCATTTCTTTAGTACACACATTAATTTCCTTACTTCAGATTATTGGAGCCCCGACTTTTTTAACAGCGGCAGGAAAAAAATCTTCTTTCTCTCGCTCTCTCTTTTTTTTCTTTCTAACCACCAATTAGGAAAAACTCAGCCGATTTCCAAAACGTTTCAGAGACTGTGGATATTATCAGCGTTGGTTTATCAAGTTGCATAAAAGTTGGGTCTTGTCCCGAGTGAGAATCTTAACAGACTGCTTCATGAAAGTTTGGTTGCGTATCCTGAACTGAAACTTGCACACGCATTCCAGCCTGCATTATCTGCGAAGCGAAAGCATCTCCGAAATCAGGGGTTTCTTTTTTGCGGCAGAACTATTGACTTTCGCTAAAGTGAGAGCGCAGGTGCTTCCAGCTTGGGACATCCGTGAGGCGAAAGCTCGCTGGAATGGGAGGCTAGACGAGCGAGACAAAGTAGACCAGTGACGTCACAGCTTGGAAATGAAGTGAAGCCACCAGCCCGACGCATTGATCTAACTCCTCTGTACAGAAAGACCGTGCCATGCGATGGAGACAACACATTAGCCTTCAGTTGAAGGCTTTGTATGCACACCGAAATTTAATGCATAGTTGTTGCCTTTCATTTATGTACACGAAAAAATAGTTGTATCAACTCTGTTTGTGGTCTTCGCATACACCGGACAACCTTCGCCATTTTTCGAAAGAGTAGGCTGCTGTCAGACACCGCATTTAGGTATGCATGCTATGGGCTTTTCTGGAGTTAGAGCGACATTGTATTTGTAATGCGTTTAACTGGGTCCAACCAAAACTGATTCGCACCTTGTAACTGTGTCAAAATTTGACCTTCCGACTAAATTAAACAATTTAAACACTGCTCCTTATTTTGATGAAAAATAATGTTCCTACAAATGCTTCTTTTAACGTTGGCTCGTTTACGAAGGAAAGTTTTTCGAACTTATATTGACCGCAGCAATAGTTTTCTTCCAATCAGACACTGCGATTATAATCCTGTTGTCCTTTTATGACCCGAAGTGCTTAAATTTCTATAAAGAAACTTAAATAATTTCAACAAATTTCAGTGGAAGTGCCAGCTTTTGCAGGTTCAGAAAGAAGATAACTCATTCCGATATTTCAGCGTGACATTTTTCTCTTACAGTGATGATGGCATACCCCTTTAAGCTGAAAGGTCAAATTTTGGACACCCTACTCAACATTGTTTACGATAAACACCATCCGCCCAAATTTGGGCACGGCAGAATACTTAAATGCGGCTCTGACGTCACTTTTGCTCCCCTCCCCCTCTTCTCCAAGATCCAGCATGTTAAAGCATTAATTATTTGAGTTTATGATCACCCAACTTATTCCAGAACTCGGGAGTGGTCAAAAGCAATTTGAAAAACTTAAACTCAAATGTTGAGTACAAAAGCAAACCTTCGATATGTTTCTTGTTTGACGCTTCTGTATGAAGCGGTCTTTTCTCCTTACTCCGTGGTTGTAACATGTAGGTGTCACATCTGTGTCTCTCCGAGTTAAATTGTTAACGGGAGTGTTGTCCGCATTAAGGTGTGTGGTCCGGCGGAGGGATACATTTTACCCACTAGAATGTTCTCAAAGTACCACGCTTCATCCAAAGAACGCAATGGCAAAAGACAGATACATTTCCTGCTTTTTTTTTTTTTTTGCTGCATGTGATCAAGATTTTTCAAACAAGACATGTTTCACATGATTAATTTAAGGACATTTATTGATATTCAAGTTTATTCCCTCGAGTTTACTATCTGAACTATAAATGAATGTGATACCACCTACTTTGGTGGGCTATTAATTTTTACTGACTTAAAATCTGAGTTGATGGAAATGGCTAGTTCTAATCATGTTTTCATAGCCATTTACGATTTAAAAAGAAAAATCTGTTTGTTTTTTTCTTTTGTCCGACACATTTCTGATAAGTTATTAGAGTGGAAAATAGTACTTGTTGCTTTAACAATAAAGGCATGGTGAGGGGGCCCCCAAAATTTTAGCAAACTAACGGAATTGATCACTTTTGAATCTGGATGCTAGGAAGTCCTGTGAAATGTTCATGACGAATCGAAGACCACGAACAGTAGGGAAAGGCTGCGCAATCGCGAAGTGCGCGTTCTCATTCATGTTCTATTGTTCCGTGCTTAAGTAACAGACGAGCACCTGCACCTCAAGAACGATGGGACCATTCGAACCTCATCTCTTTTGGAAGCTATTCGAATTTCTGCATTGTGACGACATCTATGTACCATCCGGACGATGTCACAATATCAGTCGATGTTGTCTCAATATAGTGGGGGTTCATCTCTTTCGAAAGCCATTCAAAATCCTGCATTGTGACGACATCTATGTAGCATAAGGGCGATGTCGCAGTATCAGTCGATGTTGTATCAAAATAGGAGGGTTGTGTGAATGCGTCAACAATTAGCAAGCAACAACATCGAGTAAGGTTTTAAAAAGAAGTTGCGGAATTCATATAAATGAACATGAGTCTAATTTAAAACATTAATTAGATTTACAAGATCTAATTTCAAAATTGAACTAACCAGAAAAATTCTATGCCATAGCCGATTCCCCCCAGCTATTCCAAATAAAGATTTCACGTGGTACTGTCTTCAGCGACATCTAGAATTCCCACCTAAAAGATACTCCTCATCCGTTGAATTCGTACCACACACTTTTCAATTCCCATACGCTGCGTCCAATCTTAACACTAATTCACAAGTTTCGCTCAAAAATTGAGGTAGTTAACGTGTCCGACTGCAAACCCGGTTCATTCGTAGGGGGCCTCTTTCATCCCAGACCAACGCTGGGCAAGGGGATCCGACATTTTAGTCCCGAGTGGAACGATTGGCCGTGGTAGCCCAGTGGTTAGGATGTCGGAAGATTGGGGTTCGATACCCGACCCACTGAAGACTCGCCATGTACACGTGGGCATCCGTGCATGTAACATCCGTGGACCCTGAAGTCCCGAGGGTACCGGAGGTTGGAGATTGTCCGTTCCGTCAGGTCGAAAAAGGAAGGTGGCGCCATCTGGTGTCATCCAAATACACACTGAGCTAAGTCGTACTGCCACCGTTCCGGTGCTCATCTACAATTGGCTACACCTCAAGAACCATGGGACCATTCGAACGTCATCTCTTTCGGAAGCCATTCGAATTTCTGCATTGTGAGGACATCTATGTAACATCCGGACGATGTCGCAATATCAGTCGATGTTGTCTCCAATATAGGGGGGGGGTTCATCTCTCTCGAAAGCCATTCGAAATCCTGCATTGTGACGACATCCATCTGACAAGGCCTTCATTCCGGAACGCTCTGGGAAGTGGACTTGGGTACCCCAGTGGCATTAGAAACAGCACAATTGGCCTGAGTAGCGAAAAAGCTCCGAAGAGAGCTCGAAAAGTCATAAAATTACAAGAACAGAAAATTATATTTGTTCCAATTTGAAACGAGCGGGCATTTCATGGTTCTCCACATGTACGCGCGGAGGAAGAGACTTAATTTGAGCCTTTCGTAGGCGGAGTGGAAACTTCCCATCACTAGTGTTGCTATGCAAATCATTCGAAGAAAAGAATGACATTCTTTGCTTTTATAAATCTTGGTGAGTGTGTTGTATATAGTAGTGGATTCCCAGGAACAGATTCCGTGGGCCAGGTACTCTCTTATTTCAGTGTTTACTTTTGATAAACTGTGTGAAGAGGTTTTTCATTCGTTCTATTTTTACTACAACTTTCGCAAGTTTCTGACATTTCTCAAGCACTTGTGTTCGTATCTGCTGTCTTTTGTATATACACCTTTCATGAAATGTTACTTAAATAATTTTAATTGTTTTGTCTGACTTGATTGGTGTCTCGGCCGAGGTGTTTATTGTTACCCTGTGTATATTGTTGCGTGTTCGAGCCCACAGACTGTGTGACGAGGGAGTCACGTGGTACTGTCTTCAGTGACGTCAGTCATTCCCAGTCAATGAATGTGAAACTTTCATCGGCAAGGTGCAAAACCTTCGCTCCATCACTACTCTTGCTATGCAATGCAATATTTTCGATAGCTGTAGGAGCAGTAAAAAATCGGAATTCTTTGTTTATATAATGTGCGAGTCCTGTTGTACATATATTCGTAAGTGAGTGGTTGAATATTTGTTCTTTCGTCATTTTCTCCGTCATTATGTGGAATACCATGAACGACCGCAGCTGTGGTGATCTTCAACTTGAAAACAGTCGAAGAATTGTACCTTCAGAATTTCTGTTGTTGTTTCTAAGGGACCGTTCATAAATGATGTCACACTTTTTTTCAATATATTTGACCCCCTTCCCCCTTTGTCACAAACTGTCACAATTTAACAAACCCTCCCGCCCCTTTGTCACAAACTGCCACAATTTAACAAACCCCTTCCCCCCTTTGTCACAAACTGTCACACTTCAACGTACCCCTCCCCCCTTTGTCACATGTCCCGCTATATTACATCAGCAGAAAATAGGTTTAATTTGCTGATTTTAAGTTTTTATAGAAATAAAAATGTACGATGTCACACTTCTTGTTACCCCTTCCCTCTCCTTGTCACAAACTGTCACACTTTCTTGAATCCCCCTCCCTCCTTGAAGCGTGACATCATTTATGAATGACCCCTAATGCCACTTGGGGATCCAAGCTACCCTTCGAAGAGCGACCGGGAATGAAGACAGCAAGGAGCGCCTTCCATTCGTAGATGAGCACCACAACGGTGGAAGTACGACTTGGCTCAATTTGTATTTAAAGGACACTACAAATACGCCACCTTCCTTTTTTGATCTAAGAGGGAAAGTAAGGGACATTCTCCACCCTCCGATTCCCCCAGGAATTCGAGGTCCACGGATTTTACATGGACCTATCCCCAAGTTTACTTAGTGGCTCTTCAGGGGGCGGTATCGAGCACCCAATCTTCCGGTTGGAAGTTCGACATCTTAACCACTAGGCTACCAAAGCCCTTCTCACTTTCGACTATTTATGCCCCATGCAATTGAACTACAAGCATCCCTAAAAGACTATTTAAAAGGACTGCAAAAAAATAACTAGCGGTTTATAGAATGGACTGATACAACTTAATACACCATTTTTTTGTCTTGTTTCAGACACTAAATATTAAAATAACTAAATAAATGTTGGTGTGATTACACATCTTCATGCTAACTTTAAAAATAGTGGGAAAATGTTAAATCTTTGAAATAATTATTTTGAATTCTTATGTGAAAACATGTCTTGAAAACCATGTGCAATTTCTGTCATGTCTATCACGGCATGTTTTTACACAATAATTCAAAATAATTATTTCAAAGACTTATCATTTTCTTCCCACTCTTTCTGAAGTAAGCATGCTGATGTGTAAGCACACCGACAGTTAGTGAGTTATGTGTAAGCACACCGACAGTTAGTGAGTTATGTGTAAGCACACCGACAGTTAGTGAGTTATGTGTAAGCACACCGACAGTTAGTGAATTATGTGTAAGCACACCGACAGTTAGTGAGTTATGTGTATGCACACCGACAGTTATCGAGTTATGTGTAAGCAGATCGACATTTTGTAAGTTATGTGTAAGCACATCGACAGTTAATGAGTTATTTCAATGTTTTATTCGTGACACGAAACAAAAGGAGGGTTGTGTCATGTGTGTGACAAATGGAATTCCCCCACACCAGCTTCAGTTGCTATAAAGCGTTTCTGCAGCAAGAAATAGCTAAGTGTCCTCCTCAAACATCTGAAAATGGAAGCACTCCCGATGACCCGAAAACGTCGATTTTCCAAAAGTAGTCGGGGATGAAAGAGGTAGATAAGATGAACCATAAAGCTGAAGCAAACAGCTTTTTAAATATTCTAAGAACCGAAATGGAGTAGATCTATTCAGTTGGTTATTTAAAAAGAAAGCCTGGTTCACTAGGCCCAAGCCAGTCATTTGATAGTTCTCATTAATATTATACTAAGTATGAGTTTAAAATACGGAAATGAATAAATTAAATAAAGGATTAAATAAGTTAAATAAACTAATAATACAATGAAATGAAAGTTGTACCAAAATATCCTATGTACCTCGTGCAAAGGGTTAAAGTGATTCGACTGTAATGCAAAATACAAATGCAGATTCTTTCTTGGAGACCCGTTTTTGTCAATAAGTACGGTTCAATATAAAGCGAAAGACGTCAGAAAACTTAAAAAATCTAGCATCCTGAGGATAGCAGCTCATTGGCGCAAGGGCTCAGGATGAGGTTCGAAATGGTCTGTTCTGATTTTCTAAAAATGCACTCAAAGCTTCTACCAGCACTGATGCTCAGCTATGACAAGGGATGTTCGTCACCAAGTCTCGTTGGATTCATCGCTCATCACGAATACATTCGCTTTAAAACAAATGATCTTAACTTCATTCTTAGTCAATCAATCAACCTGGAAAACTTTAGGTAACAAAGGTTTTTGGCGACACTCGATACTTCGCCAAATGCTTAGTCGAGACTTTTAAGGGTTGCCAGACCGTAGCGAGGATAACAGATTTGAAGTTATTGACTAATAACCTTTGTAACTGAAAGTTTTCCCTAACGGAATAGCGTAAACAGTGAGTATGCCTAGGCTAGATCCATTCTGAAAGGGAGAACCCATATAGTTAAATTAATATTTATCAATTATTATGCAATCGTACGATGTGCAATAGTTTTTGTAAAAGTATTGTTCTGTAACCAAATATTGGGGGGGGGGGGGGTCTTTTGCTGTGTTAGAAGAAAATAATGATGCACCGCACCATTTGGGAGTCTTCAGACAATTAATATTTTGGCACGGTTGTCCATTTCGTTTCGGCAGTTATCGTTTCATTTTGACAACATTGGGGATGAACTTTACAAACGATGATATTTCAGCCTTAAAAAAATAATAACGATAATAACTAAAAATATTTAAAATAGGAATCCTTCTTTGACAGCAGTTTAGTGAACTCAAAACATATCCTCGATTCAAAAAATATTTATATATTTATTCAAACGAAAACGATTCACGAACACATTTAGTATTATCAGTGTCGAAGTTATACAAATCGAGTCTTGGTTTTTAAACCAGAGTTCTGCTTAAAATCCCTCTGAAGCGTAGGTAAATTCATCCAGTTCTCTTTGGTTTTCTTGAAGAGATTATGACCGAAAAATCGCTATAAAAGTACATTTATTTCTAATTTAATTCTCTCTTTAATGCGATCTCGCTTTAAGCGAATTCCACTGTCTTCAGAAGCCTGTCGGGCATGCGCTTTGCAGCCTTATTCAACAGCCCATTTGAACCTTCGTACTGCAGATCAAAGGCATCCTCAACCAATCAGAGCTCATATCGGCGGTCCGAGTCTCTGACAGAGCTTCAAATTGGTTGGTGAATAACGGCCTTATTCCCCAGACGATTTGAATCTTCGAACTGCAGATCAAAATCTTACTCAACCAATCAGAACGCTCAAATCGGCGCTTTGAGGGTTCGACAGAGGTTCGCATCGGTTGGTGAATAAGGCTGTAAGGCCGTTATTGAACCGATGAATCCAACAGGTTGATACGAACATCGGCTTGTAGTGTGCGCACTTACTGTGTCCATTTCTAAGAGTCGTTTTCGTTTTGATACTGTATCATACATCGCGTCTATTTTATTCCGACGAATAGACTGAATAGACTTTTTCTGAGGGAATCGATGTTGTTTGCACATCACACTCTATGTACACTCTCCGACAAAACCGAGCTCTTTTCGAATGAATAAAATGAACTCTTCTGACATTTCAACTCCTTCTCGGGGCAGCAAGACGAAATCAGCCCAGTAAGTGTCGAATTCAATACTCCTTGTCTCTACGTCTTTAACCGCTTGCCTGATTATCCCGAGTTATCTCGGGTTCGCATATATTGCAGTTAATTATGATCCCGAGAAAACTCGGGCGAAGCAGAATTTGTCAGTATGCTTTGTTTTATCACGATTTTACTCGGCCTGGAAAAATTAAAGGAAAATATTCAGCTTTGATTGGCAGTTTGCGAAGTTTTGTTGGTTTGCTGTGCTGTCCCTTGTTTAATAAACTATCATACAAAGACCAATATTTAACTTTTTTTCTATTTACCCGAGATAACTCGGGACAATAAACTGGATCGGCCTTGTGGAGCTTCATACATTTGTGACTTTAGGTACCATTTTTAAAAGAATCATAGTTCATGATACGATTCTGACTGTATGATAAGGCACTGACCGCGTACGCCCAAGTTCGCGGGATAACACCAGGCCCAAGGCGGTGGATTTCTGAGACGCAGAAAATCGTCAACGCCGAGGTTGTACGAGTATGCGGCATGTTAAAGATCCCTTGAGTATCCGTTTGGCTTGGATACTCTCGGCTAAATTGAATTCCTTGTGCAGTTTCGCATCAATTAGAGCCTAAGTGCCGCAATCTAGAGGGAAACTGGGCGTCAAAATTCTCACAGTGGTAATTAAGCATCCACCGGTAGTGGTGCTACTTGAAAGAACGGAAGGGGGAAAGCACTAGGTCTGCAAAGGTTAGGGACCCTACGCAGCTCCGTTAGAAAAAAATGATACTCTTCTAGAAGGAATCCCTCTTTATAAAGTGAACCGAGGTGTAAAAGATATCGTATTCCATTATTCTTACAAAATGATACACTTTCGATATTTTGAAAAATGGTAGATCTTCGTCAGCTTCCTATGTATAGAGGATTTTTTTTATTTTTTAAATAGGGATCATTGCGAGAAAAACTTTTTTGGTTCACTTATTTTTTGTGAAAGTACGTTTTGCAATAGTTTGTTTTTAAATGGTACCTAAACTCACATATGTATGTCACTCCCAAAACACATCTATTTTCTACTAAGCACTTAGAAAAAAACTTCTGTACTTGTATAGACTGATTAAAATATTATTATTAATCACAAAGAAATATAAGCTGTACTAGTCATTTTTAAAAAAATACGTCGGATGGTGTTGAATTCGATATTTACAATGACAATTTGCTCTTGGTCCCTTTTAAGAAGACGAGGCCCCGTGACTTTTCGAAAGCGAAATTTCTCCATAATTGGCGAAAACTCGCTTTTTTTTTTTTTTTTTGAGGACGGTGAACTTTTTCTCAAATACTGAGACAGTCACTCTAAATGAAATAAATGTCAAAAGACTTTGTGCTGGGAATTATGAAGTAAGTCAGTAAAGTACAGCTGTTCCAAAGCCTGAATTTTATTTTTAAAAAATCCTCAAAATTTACGGCACTAACTTCTGGCAACCATGTTGCCAGTACTTTTTACAGTAAAAATAATTTTTACGGAAAAAAGGACTTTTTTACCGTACATTTTCCGGACTTTTTTCCCCTTCTTCGCAGAAATCTTTTCTTTTGGACGAAAGTTGACCCAAGCACAAAGCAGGAAATAAAAAGAATGTTAATTTCGTTCCTGAAAACTAAAGAGAATTTTTATTTTTAGTTTTTTTACTTTTGGTGTACAGGTTTACATTAGAGCGCTATATCGTGGAAATTACCAAAAAAAAAAAAAGCGTGACAACAAAAGTTTCCAGCTAATTCAGCACTCCAACTCCCACATGGTCCTAGATTCTTTTAATTCGACTGCAGGCGCGGGAAATACTTAACCAAACCTCTCTCTCGCTACGCCACAAGGCGTGGTATTCCTGGAGCTTCATACTAAAAGGTGGGAAGTTGAGGGTAAAAGTACTAAAAAGAAAAAATTGATAAAAAGTTTTCACTATCCCCCCCCCCCTTCCCCCCCAAAAAAAACATCCAATGTTTTATTTATTTATATTTTTGTAACTACCAAGTACTTGGGACAGTTTTTTCACCAAAGAAGGGTTACAACTAGTCTCGAAAACAGCTGTATTTATTGAAATATTTGCTTTGACGTAATCGCAACTTTCTGCATTAAAGAGACAACATTTCATTGAATTCCCATATAAATAACGAAGCAATGACATACATGAAAAGGCTTACTAGAAGTAGGAGTTCCGAAAATGCAAAACAATAGCAGATGTCCGCGATTTTTTACAATTTAAATATTAAATATACCTACACCTACACAATCCTTAAATATAAGTGTTGGGCCTTTTTGAATTCAGGAACCGAACTCCACTATTGGAAAATTTATAAGAGCTCTCCACAAAAATTTAAGATATTTTTTCAAAAAACAACAATATAAATAAACAGAAGTTAAGGTTAAACCAAATTAAGGGGAATTCAAACATTGAAGTCTTCAAGATCATTCTACACAACAGGAATTCCAGGACTAACAAATTTGAGATAATCCGACTCAAGCAAAATTCCAGCATTAGTTAAATTTATGACGAAATAGAATCGAGTTTAATGACTTGGGATCATTTCACTTAAACAGAAATTATTCGGATAATTGACTTAACTTTAGGAGCATTTTTTGCGGGAAAAATTCCAGTGTTATGGAATTTAAGATTAAAATATAATAAATGTGAGGTTACGTAGCCCAAAACCTACTCTGTCCGAACAACCAATCGAGACAAAATCATAACCGTCATTAGACTGCTAAATACATGAAGCAAAATACAATAAATGTGTGGCCTTTTGGACAAAGTATTTGAACCTCCTCTGTGTGTGTGTGTGTGTGCGCCGAGAAATCTATCTATTGTTATACGAATCTATCTATGAATAAATAAATAAATATATATATGTACTATGTATCTCTGTCGTACAAGCCGTGAGGGCGGTTCGCGCAACATTAAAGTCGACCAACAAGTTTAGATAAATCTTATGCAGAAATCTATTTTAAATATGCATGCTATATTCTTCGAGTGATCAGTCACAAAATGTTCGTGCAATAAAGAATACTGTTGCCAGTACTTTTTACCATAAAAATTATTTTTACTGACGGTAGAGAAGAGTTTTCCGGAAATTTCAATGTAAATAATACAGTCAACTTTTTTTTTCTACGGAAAGTAAAAATACTTTTTACCTTAAAATGTTCAGGAATTTTTTAGAGTATAGTGATTACTTATAATCCCAGAATAATTATTCCAAATACATGTATGATTCTGAAAACTTAGAATGCATCTCATGATTTGTTTCACATCTATTTTTGTGTACGTACGTTACTATAAAATTCACCTCCAAGTACGTTTGCTTTCATTTTTTAAAACTATTTCAAATGTGTTCATTTGAATCCACAGTAATAACTATTTTAAGCATATGTGTTATATTCATGTTGATTAATATTCAAAAACTATTTCAAATGTGTTAATTTGAATCCACAGTAATATCTATTCCAAGTATGTGTTATATTCATGTTGATTAATGTTCAATATCCATTTCAAATGTGTTCAATGGAATGAACAGTATTAACTATTTCTAAGTAGGTGTGTTAATGAAAATGAACAATCTTTTTTCAAATATGCTAAGCTCTTGAAGCGATTCATATACCACGAACAAATTTAGCCCTTTTCGTTGAGTATGCCAAATACAGAAGCGTTGGCCCGACATTTAGATGATATTTTTAAACAGTTTCCTGCTTCTTTCTACCGCTTGTACATTTTTTTTTTCGAAGTACCAAACTTTTAAATCAATATTAAATACTTTCGGTGCAAAAGCAAAATGTTGTACTGCACATAAAAGATGTTCATGTTTTTTACGTAAAAGTAAACACCTAAGCAATTGAAAAAAATAATAATAATTTAGTAAAAATGAATCGTTTATTTTGAAAAGGAAACTTCTCAGTTTTGCTCTCAGTATTAATTTATCAGTTTTTACGGCATGATTAATCAAAAATCGTTTTAATTTACCAATATTGCATTGCTATTAAAATAAACCCTACACTAAATAGTAAAAGGTCACACCCGTAGAGTTTTCCAACTGTTCATAGGCCTCTATCCCCTGAAAAAAAATTTGTTTTTAAGAGTAGTTACCTTTTCAAAAGAAAGAGAGAAAAGGGGGAGGGATCTTTTACTTTCCTAAAACTTTCACTTTATTTATTAAATGATTCGCTTCGGGCCTGCAACTAAACGATTGTTTCAACACCCGACTTTGTTTCACTTCCTACTTCCCCACAAACATAAATTTCTTACTGCATGCTTAAATGTCTCGCCTGAAGACGGACGAGGGGCATGGGAGAAAGGCGCGAACCGCCCGGACGGGACAAGGACGGAGCCGTCCTATTTTTGTGACCCGGACGCCGACAAAGTGCACTGCTGTCTCATTTGCTTTGTATGTTCCATCTAGTGTGAGCTCACTCTTGTATAGCAGCAATGTACAGTGGACACATCACATCTAATAAAAGTTTATGACAAACTCCACTCGTTTCACTGTCTCATTTCGGACACACTCCACGTCTAATGGAGGCAATTCATGCAACGTCATTGGTCACGTGGTACCGATGAAAGCAATGTAAACAAAGGAACATCGCTTTACGAGTTCGACACATCTAATTAAAAATTAGGCCTAAATAAAGTTCTATCTTAAATAAAATGAACACTAAATAAAACACTATAACTATTGTAATAATTATTAAATTTCTTCTACAATGATTAAATTTAATGTAAATACAGGGTTTTATTTAGAAAGAGCTGTGCAAATCTAATTCATTTAAGATACCTTATTTTGCCTAGGAACTCCATGTAGAACTCCATTGGAAATCTTAGTAAACAAAGAGCGGATATCACGTGACAACGATGATCCCTCACGAGTCCCTGTTAGCGGTGAATTGCCGCCATCTTGAAGCGGTTAAGAATGACACTCAGAGGCGCGCTCCAAGAAATGATGCATTTTACATACGCGTTCTTAACCACGCATCAAAGTGGAATGATTATGGACAATTCTGCAGGCTGTTGCTTCTGCAATAAAAATGCCTTTTGCCCGGTTTTGCGTCTGAAATCACGAAGTAGTGTGCGTATTATGCGTACAGTATGGTAATCCATTTAGTAATGATTTTTCTTTAACTTATTACATTTTATTGTGTTGTGAATGCTATCTTGGAACGTGGAACGTTGTTGTCTCTGAAATTCCATACGCCACTCTGTAGGAAACTTCAATGAACGTCCCGCATCTGAATGCGTTCTAACGCGCGATTAAGAATGTGATGCATTATTAAGGCTCGACCGACGCATCGGTAATAACGTAGATAACGTAATTTTCTGAGTAATAATCTGCAGTGCCATTGAAAATGCTGATATTTTTAAGGAACAAATATCCCTCGCTAACCCCACCTTTGCCTACACTATTTCATGCTTTCGTGATTAAAAAAACTTCGCTTTTCCCAAGACGCGTACACAACTTCTCTTCAGAAGAGACAGGAGTGTCCGCGAAGGGGGTTATCATAGTGCATAGATAAGAATAAATCAAGTTTCATCAGAATTTTTGAGGAAATATTTTTTTGAAGTTTATTTATTTCTTCTATGGGGAACCAGCTTTCTGAGATACGACACATTTTTAAATAACTGGAATCCGGTCCTGCCATTGAACGAAATATCCGGCAATCCGGTATGCTAAATTCGATTATTAAATTTCAGTTCACTAGCATGCTTCGAAAAATGCATATAAATTACGAACTTGCTACGTATTTGCAAGCTGTGTGCGGCAGTTTTGGTTTTAAAAATATGTGCAGAATTTACATTTCAAACATTAGAACCGGATATTTGAAATATATTCATCAGGCAA
Source organism: Octonoba sinensis (assembly GCA_038502835.1). NCBI lineage: Eukaryota > Metazoa > Arthropoda > Arachnida > Araneae > Uloboridae > Octonoba > Octonoba sinensis. The sequence continues at coordinate 180,663,202 of CM076599.1, forward strand.
GGGCTATCGGATATACAGTATCCGGAAAAGACATTGAACTGGGTGGGGAGAGGGGCACTGCTGATCAGGGATTTGGAGAAGTCCACTTTTTGGAGTCACTTCGCTATGACTTAAAAATATACTATGATTCGGAACGACTCCAGCTATACGCTGCCGCCGTGTTCCAAATAAATTATATTATTTCTTCTTTTTTTTTTTTTGAAGAAAATTATTTATTTATTATCTGATAAAAATTTAAAACGCTTTATACAAAATCGAGCAGTAGAGCACAATAAACTTCTTCGCTGGTTCTCCGCTCCAGTTTCGAACAAAATCTCGTCGACCCACTGATCCAATACCAGATCTATGCTCTCGAGTAAAAAGGAGCATTTTTGAAAAAAAATTCAAATCATCATTCTAAGGGCGACGGGCACTAATATTCCGGCAACTCATTCAAAACGGGTTAGTAAAATTTCCGCGGTTTCAGTTAGCACCATAACCCCTTGAACCATGAGTATTTTCAGAAATCTGGTCAGAAATGATCGATTTTTTTTTTTTTTTTTTGACAGGAAATGAATATATGGGTGTAGTATAAATTGTATAGTATAAAATCTGGTAAAAAAATATCGAGTTTTTTTTTATTTTTTGACAGAAAATGAATATATAGGAAATTGTTTTTGCCAATTTCTGTTGTAGGCGGTAAGTAGAGAGTGGGGGAGAGTGGGGTAAAAGTTATATAAAAATTTCTTATTCAAATAAAGTGTAAACGGATTTCAGGCGGGCATTAGAAACAAAATAATATTGCGTGATACAAGATCGCCCGTGTGAGACACGGGCATGCGCAAATGTGTCAGTACCATTCGCCCGTGTGAGACACGGGCAAATGCGTTAAGGGGTTAAAAAGATGAAGTTGAAATGATTTATTACGAAAATTCGTCAAGGCAGCATTGCTGAAAAGTTTACTATCATTTTCCAGATCCGCTCAGAGAGAAATAAAAAAAACTAAAAATAAAAAAAAAAAAACATCTGCACAAACCCGTAAGGTTGAATGGGTACAGAACGAAAAAAAAAAAACACTCATCTTAATGTCTCCTATCATCCTATCACCCTTATTTTGATAAAATCAGAACAGACCCGACGCATGCGCAAATTCTTTCAGGGTTTTTACTTTAGAATAACGGACAGTATGTGTTATACAGTATGATCGCAATACAAAGCCACACCAACTGCCGAATTGGAATGAAATTTGGTACAAAATTCAATCATCTCCGGGGAGAGGAATCGCTCGAACTCGCAGTCGAATATTCGAATGAGTGTTTTCTACCCTCCAATTTCAAGATTTGTCTCGGGAATAAAAAGGAGAAAAAAGACATCTCACTTCTAAAATTCTATTTCACACCGAAGCCGATAAAAACTAGATCAGACAGAATGTGTTAGAAACCTCCCGAATAAATAGAAAGTGAATGATCGTCCAGAATCTTATGTCTTCCGCGGAGCATAAATTAGGATAGATAAAATCTTTTGTAATCATGAATCAATTACAAATATATATTTTTTCGGAGAATTAGCAACAGTTGATGTTGTTATGAAGTACCAAATGGTATAATGGTAATAAGACTCATAATTTTGCACCGACTTCTGAAACTATGTTTAAAAGTCACATCGATGTTGTTTAAAGAATTAATTTATTTTTCACTTTTTAGCGCAATTTATAATTTGAAGTCGGTTCCTTTTTTTTTTTTATGAAAATTATTTTATTTCACTTTTTTTAGTGTAAATACATTGTTTATATAAATACTCTATTTTTAAAAAAATCCATATCAAAGGGCTAAACTTCTTTGAATGAATGGCACTAAACACTAACCATTTGTATGACAAATTCCCTTTTGAAGTCCATTTTAGCAAGCAAACTGATTGGATTAATTTTTGCCACAGAGAAGCCTTCAGTCAAACTGTTGCTATAATTGCCTTTAATATGACAGCTCAATGGCAACAAACTCTTTTTTTTAACAATGACTTTTATATTTGTTAATAGTTTTCCCCAACAAAAAAAAAATCAAGCCAAGCCTTTCTAATTAAAATAAAAAATAATTCTTTTTCACCCGCAACGTTTTTTCTAAAAAACAAATGTAGTCAAATTGATTTGCGATATTTGAGTTAGACGACCCTCTATCGATTAAAGAAAAAATCATCAAAATCGGTTTATTTAGTCAAAAGTTATGGATGAAAAAACACAAAAAATACTACATTTCTGCCCATAACTTTTTTTCTAATTATCGAATATGGTCAAACGAAGATACGGGGCCTATGGGAAACCACCCTCGATCGATTAAAAAAGAATCATGAAAATCGGTTTATCCGGTGAGAAGTTATGAGTGGATAAACAAACAAAAAAAAACGACATACATACAGTATGAATGTATAACCTCCTTCCTTTGTGAAGTCGGTTAAAAATCATACTTCATAGAATTTCGGTTATTTTGTGAAAACTATGAATTTATTTTAATGATCTATAAAACTATTCATTTATTAGTGATTTTTTAAATTAATATTAATAATAATGAGCTAATACTAATGACTTTTTAATTGTTAATTGGTTTTTCTTGGAAATAATTTTGAGCATTTGGAAATGAAACTGCTTGAGCCCCTCCCATGATTTTTAAATTACTTCGCTCCTGATAAAAAAGCAATAAACAAGCAAAAACAATGCATATTTTTGCAATTTCAGGTGGTCTGTGAAGGGTTTCAAATTGGTCAAATGCTACATTTCATGGGGGAAAAAGAAATAAAATAAATTAAAATTATCATCTCCATTGAACCTAGCACCCTCCACTGAATCAGGCAAAGTTTTCGTGTGATTTTGTTTGCTTTAATTCGGAGAATTTTCTCGAAAACGGAAGCAAATTAATTTGACACATTAACAAACGTATGCACCACCATCCAGAATAAACATTTTTATACTCCATAAATAAGAAAGCAAAACAAAACAAACCACTTACTTCAAAAGAGTTGGTGACTTGCAAAAAGTCTCTCATGATCTTCACAATTCAAACAAATAATTCTGAAGTATTTGTTTGTTTGTTTACGATAAGGTCACATAAATATTGGAGTTTATTTGCTATTCTCATGGATATGCCTCAAACTCTCGTCCAATATGACAGATAGAACAAGACAGCACAACAGATTTTAATATACAAAGAAGGAAATACACCCAGGGCAAAGGTTTGACCGCTCAGCCACTGAGGCCCCATCTTAAGTATTTTTCAAACAATCACCAGAAAGAACTTTTAAGCTTCCCTTTAATCATTCTGACACGTAAGCATTTCGCTTACATACATAAATATAACGCTGTTCGCCGAGAAAAGGAACATTAGCCATTAAAATATTTCCATTTAAAACGATTTAGAATTGACGCTGCTTACCTTTCGTTGCTTTTACCTGTTGCCAATCGTTGCTAGTTAAATCTTTTAAAACAGAGATTAAATGAAAGTCTGGAAGAGAGTAAAAGGAGGCATTTCAGACAATTTTGCTCGGTGTCGAGTTTCACTTACGGACGGATCATAATAATTGTCGCAGTTTTTTTTTTTTTTTTTCAATATATTTGAAGACTGAGACTGACAAACACTGTGGTTTATTATTAGAGAAAATGCCTTTCTCAACCTCAATCGATTGTTCACATTAAACAGGGGTGCTCTCTCAGAGGAATGGCGCCCCCCTAAAAGCTACGGATCCCCCCCAGAAAAAACACAAGTACGGAAGTCACGAAAGGGACAATACTTTTCTCAGGTTCGGGGTTACACGATGGAGAATTTCCCTTCCTTTCCTTCTTAGGTCAAAAAAGGAAGTTGTCACCAACTGGTGTCATCCAAATACATCATGAGCCGAGTCGTACTTCCACCGTTGTGGTGCTCATCTATAAACGGAAGGTGCTCCCTTATTGCCTTGGAAGCATTAACAACGATTTTCTCCACGGAAGTACGCTGTTCGTACTTACATGAATCGTAAATTCTCCAACGGTTTCGGGCGTTTTAATGTCTCGTGTTTCCTTGCTGCTGTGACAGTAACTGCATGTATGAGCACACACGATATGTATCAGTGCGAGTAACAGTATCCGACTGATTTTTTTAAATGTCCCGAACCGTACCGGCCACTGCACAAAAGATCCGATTATCCGGAGCATCAAATTTGATTCCAAAAATTTAATCGATGCGCATGTCTCGATAAAGTTGCATCTTAAAAATTAACTGTTTGGAAGCGTTGTCTAAAATATGTATAGAATTGACTATTTTCGACCACAGTACTGGATATCCGGGAGAATCAATATCCTGTTTATGCCGACGTCTGAATTCGATCCGAAGCAAAGCAAAATCCTGGGTGCGCTACTATACATATCGCTTATAGAAAAGAACAGTGTCATATCTGCAAAATGGACGTTTTTCAAGAGAGGAGATAGAACGTTTTACAATTTGTTTTATTTGATTACCTTATTTGTTTCAATGATTATTATAATCGATTTTGTTCAGAAAATAGTTGTTGTTCTAGTTTTCTTTCACATGATGGATGATGATGTCGAAAAAAATTAGAAATAACTATAAAAAGTAGTTATTACAGTATTGCACCCAAAAAATACAGTTGGCCTCTAGCCTTCATTTTTGAACGTTTTCTTACGGCAGTATTCCCAATATAGAAAGCGCAAAAATCTGAAAAGTTTGATATAAAAACCAGAAAAAAAAACGATTTTTTTGCAGATATGACATTGTTCATTTCTATAAGCGATATGTATATATATATATATAAAACACACACACATTGTGGTGAAATTTTCCGGGGCTATCCCGGAATTCCGGGTTGTTTTATCGGACGTAACCCGGAGCTCGGGTGCTTGGACGTGATGAGTTACATATGTAAAACTCTATACCTCTTTTCCTGTTCTAAAAGAGCTAAATACGCAACGAGGATTCGCAAGAAACAATCACACAATCATAATAATAATTTAACTTTGTGCAAGTAAACAGTAATAGAAATAAAATTTCATGTTAATTTAAAGCACAAATGAGCATTAAAACGCAGACATAGGGTTTCGGGATTGCTTGGAATCCCTTTTTCAGTGCGACAGGGAGCTTCTAGATGCAAAACATCCAAATGAAGCAGACAAAACAACAAAAACAAAGCTTATATAGCCAAGGAATTAACTGTAAACCAATGAGAATGAATGCAGTGTGAAGTGGAAGTAGAAGTAGCAGGGAAGGTACCAATAAGAGAGCAACAAACGAATCCATTGCAAGTACAGGAAGTAAAAAGGAATATCCATAAAAACAAAGCAAAAAAGACGACAGCATGCATAAAAATGTGAAAATACATGAAAATTGCAAAAATAATAAAATAAAATACGAAGAAAAAAATGGAAATAAAATAAGTACAGAAAATACCAAAACAAAAAGCAAAACAAATTACACATGTAAAGGAGGGGGAGGGGGGGGAGAAAATAAATAGACACAAAAAAGGAAAACTAACAAGAAAACCAAGAAAGAACAACAAATTAAAGGAACTTATGCCAGACCTGTGAAAAATAAGGAGTTGAGGAAGAATCATTAACCAAATTAGAACTATTCCTGTTAATATGATAAGCTTCCCAAAAGTCAAGCTCTAAAGGGGAAGAAAAATTTAGAATAATTTTCCCAGAATTGAAATCAAAAGAGTGGTTGGAATTCCAACAATGTTGAGCAATACAAGACTTATTTAACTCTTGCTTTCGTAAATAACCTTTATGCTCATTTAACCGAATTTTCAGAACACGTTTTGTCTGTCGAATGTAAGAAAGGCCCCAATGGCAACTAATTTGGTAAATACCCCAAGTGTTAAGTTGATCGACAGGATCTTTTAGATAAGAGAAGGAAAGTTTGTTGCTAGGAGCAAAAACGACTTGAAATTGAAACCTTTTTAGGATTTTAGCAATACGGAAACTGACAGAATGAAAGAATGGTAAAACAACCAAATTCTTTCTAGAAACCACATGATTGGGACCAGAAGTTTTTTTAGAAAGTTTGTTACGAATAGAATCAACTAAGGGGTGAGAAAATCCTCTATCAACAGCTACAGCTTTCAGATAGTTGAGTTCAATCTTGAGAAGCTCAGGAGAAGAGCAAATATTAATCGCACGATGGACAAGAGCATTAAAAGCCGAATATTTTTGGTTGGGAGGATGAGACGACAGTCTTTGAGGAGGTAAAGAAACAGCGAAAGGTTTACGATAGACAGAAGTAGTGAAACCAGACTCACTCCTAGAAATCAAAACATCAAGAAACGCGAGGCTACTATTAAGTTCTTTCTCACAAGAAAACTGGATATTAGGATCAATGGAGTTCATAATAGAAAGAGCATCATCAATACCTAACAAGTTACTGTCCGTTAGGACGAAACAATCATCCACATAATAAACATAAAATTGAAATTGCAATTTCTGGAATAGTTTTTCCTCAAAATAATGCATATAGAAATCACTTAAAATAGGACTAAGAGGACTTCCCATAGCCAGCCCATCTACCATAGCATAGAATTTACCATTAAATACAAAAGTGCTCTGTCGCAAGCACACACGAGTAAGAAAAACTAATTCCTCAATTTCCACAGAAGTAAAATGGAATTCAGAAAGCCTATTCCCTGCTACTTCTACTTTTTAAATGCGACAGGGAGCTTCTAGATGCAAAACATCCAAATGAAGCAGACAAAACAACAAAAACAAAGCTTATATAGCCAAGGAATTAACTGTAAAACAATGAGAATAAAGGCAGTGTGAAGTGGAAGTAGAAGTAGCAGGGAAGGTACCAATAAGAGAGCAACAATATCAATAAAAACAAAGCAAAAAAGACGACAGCATGCATAAAAATGAAAATACATGAAAATTGCAAAAATAATAAAATAAAATACAAAGAAAACAAATGAAAATAAAATAAGTACAGAAAATACCAAAACAAAAAGCAAACCAAATTACACATGTAAAGGAGCGGAGAAAAAAATAGACACAAAAAAGGAAAACTAACAAGAAAACCAAGAAAGAACAACAAATTAAAGGAACTTATGCCAGACCTGTGAAAAATAAGGAGTTGAGGGAGAATCATTAACCAAATTAGAACTATTCCTGTTAATATGATAAGTTTCCCAAAAGTCAAGCTCTGAAGGGGAACAACATTTTTGAATAATTTTCCCAGAATTGAAATCAAAAGAGTGGTTGGAATTCCAACAATGTTGAGCAGTACAAGACTTATTGAAGCCGAAACATATGTCTGCGTTTTAATGCTCATTTGTGCTTTAAATTAACGTGAAATTTTATTTCTATTACTGTTTACTTGCACAAAGTTAAATTATTATTATTATGTGTTAGTCTTAACGTGCCTGAATTTTGTTCTTCTTTCTTTTGTTTTGTTCTTCCATCTGTTCGCTGGTTGGTGAGTTTTTTATTCTTTTTTCTTTCCTCAATGCCTTTCTTGACTGTGTTTGTTTTTGATTTTTTGTTTTCTGACATCTTTTCTGCATAAAAATAATTTAAATTTGTGCAAGTAAACAATAATAATAAAATTACACGTTAATTTAAAGCACAAATGAGCAATAAAATGCAGACATATGTTTCGGGATTGCTTGGAATCCCTTTTTCAATGCTGTTAAGTCAATTCATTCTATTCCTTTGATTGCTAAACGGTCTGTGATTCCTTCTATTGCTAATTGTGCGCGTTTTTATGCTTTACCAAAGGTACACAAAGCAGGTATTCCTTTCAGACCAATTGTTTCCAATAAGGCTCGACCGATGCATCGGCCTCGCCGATGCATCGGCGCCGATTGTTCAACAAAGTTGCCATCGGCCATCGGCATCGGCGGCAGATGTTAACTTTAGAAAAACATCGGCCCATCGGCCTTAAAAAACATCTAAAAGCCGATGCAAGGCCGATGTTTTTCGCAGGGACAACTTTCCAGAAAACATTCTGTCTTTCACTTTATTTTTTTCTCTATAGCTCAATTTCTATTTCCATACAATAACAGGCAGCACATAAGTTAAAAAGAAAAAAACACAGAAATAATGTTATTCTATAAAGTATTTGATAAAAAATTCGGAAAACTAGTTTAAGCGATCGCTGCCCGAAAACCTTCATTATTAAAATAGTTCTCTTTGAGCAGAATGCTCGCGAAATAGAATATGTTAAAGTAAAAGTCATAGAAGCGTCTTATGAGTGCTATTTGTTTTTCGCACTAGATTAGTTGCCTCATTTTTGTCCGTTTTCCTTTTAATAATGACTTAGTGCATTAGATGTCATTGTGCAATAATATTACACCATCTGCTTTTAGTTTGTCATGTTTCTTATTATTCCGAAATTGTAAACAATAAAAAGTCAACTTAATCAAAGTACGATAATAATTTTAATTTTTACCAGAGTAAACTTTTTTCTCTTTGCGTTTTTTTTTTTTTTTTTGCTTCTTCGATCCCACGTGTTAGAGTTTTTCTACAATTGTGGAGCAATCTTGTTGCATCTGCTTTTGGTGTGCGGTTGTTCTCATTATTTCATTTTTAGCCTACTTTCCCGTAAAAGTAAAAAATAATAAAAAAAAGCATGAAAGAAGGCTTAATGTATCGTGAAAATATCGTTAAAAATCAAGAAAAGTCAAAAATAAGTGAAGTAATTAAATAAAGATTGAAAAATAAAAAATTTGAAAGTAGGGTATTGTGATGGGGAAAAAGTGTGTCTGCCGGTCTGTCTGTCTGTCGGTCTGCCCCCCCCCCCTAATAACTTTTAAACGAATTGTCCGATTGGAAAAATTCTTTTTGCATTCGAAAGATCTCGGCGAGGACATCTCATTTCTATATTTTACTTTTTGAGTTGAACAATTTTTTGTTCAATTTTGAACAGTTCAAAAAATTTTAACATTAGCGCCTATGGACAAAATTGAAGCAAATTCTGTAAACTCTGGGCACAAGAGCCAAGTTCCTATTGCAAGCTTATTGAAAGGAGTTCTCGGCGTGAAATATTGATCTTTAACAGTTTTTGTTCATTTTTGAACAGTTCAAAAAATTAACGCAGAGCTTACGGGGAAATTTCAACCCTATATAAATCCTGATCTAACGGACCGATTTACTTGGAACAAACTTTATCGGAAAGCTCTTATAACGTAGAACATGTAGAAATAGAAAGTTTATCCAGAACTTACGAGCCTATTTTGCTATGAAATTTTTTGATCGGGATTTTCAAGGATATTTCTCAGTGACTCAATGAGTGAAATAATGAATGAATGAATAAATGAAAGAGTGAAAGAATAAATCAATGAATAAATGAATGAGGAAAAGAATGAATGAATAAATGAAAGAGTGAAAGAATAAATCAATGAATAAATGAATGAGGAAAAGAATGAATGAATAAATTATTGAATAAACACTTGAATGAGGTAACGAATGAATGAATAAATGCATGGCTGAATAAATGAAAGAATGAATGAGTGAGTGAATGAATATGTATTATCCGTTGAAAAAGGTATATTTTCAATAATTAGAACTAAAGATAAATAACAAAGAGAGAGAAAGAGATAGCTAGATTATAAATTTGAATTTGTTGTATACGGGAAAGTAGGCTCGTATAGTTCTAGACGGAACTTCTTGTTAGTTTCTATTATAGAAAAGATTGGTCAAAAATAAGAAAAAAATTTAATAAATATTTATTGATCAAAATTTCATGTGTCCAAGTTCGAGTTGAATTTTCAAAATGCGAGTTCGCGTGACAACCTTAATAACATTAATAACATCTTAATAAAAATGCTAAAATTACTTTATTTTTAAAGATTGATCAAAGCATATTTTTTTTCAAAATACATCTTGACATTTTTTATGCGATAATAACTTTAATTTTTCCCCGTTTATACTTCGTTTTTTTAGCTTCTTTGATGCCACATGTTAGACAGTTGACAGTTTTTCTGCTATTGTACAACAATCTCGTTCCATCTGCTTTCAGTTTAGAATATTTCTTGTACAACATAGAACATATTGATAAAAATATGAATCAATTTTTCAGTATAAATGTTTATGGGCCGTGGTAGCCTTGTGGTTACCACGTCGGACTTCCGCCTGGAAGGTCGCGAGTTCGATACCCACTGAAGACCACCATGTATACTTGGGGATATATGCATGTAAAATCCGTAGATCCCACCACCTCTCCCCGTGCGTAAGCAATCCTAAGGCCTCGGCTAACAGGTAGGGGTCTGATGGAGAAAAGTATACATGTTTATTGATCGAAATTTTATGTGTCCAAGTTCGACTTGCAATTTTCAAAATTTTAATTCTTTAAAAACAAGTTTGGGATACAGGGTGGAGCAATACCTTAATAAAAATGCTACAATTTCATTAATTTCCAAAATTGTCAACGTATATAAAAATATATATATATATATATATTTTTTTTTCAAAATACATCTTAATTTTTATAAACGATCACGTGTTTTCAGAAGATTATATGTCAACAGAAAACTGCTGGTGCTCAAAATATTGGTTTATTTCGGTGACCTTACATATTGTGCTCATGAAAATATAAAGAACATGTCAAGTATTTCAGAGTAATTTTCAACTCACAAGAAAAAAAAATCTAATAAGATTAGTTCTTAAGACCCAGCATTCATTTGTAATGACAAAAAAATCTCAAGTCTATGTTTTTAAAGCAATATTCAGCATGTCTTGGTTATAAACAAGGGATAATACTGCGAGCGAAATTTTTTAATATTTTATTTTTATTTCAGAAAAAGAGCTCAAAATAACTTTTTTAATGAAAAATAAACATGTAATCGTTCCCGCTTTTCTTTTACAAACCGGGGGGGGGGGGGGGGTATCATGAAAAAAATCTGAGAGGAGGGGGTTGACAGTTTCGTTAAAAATACAAACCCACATTATTTGTTAGTCTGTGTCATAACATCAGCATTCCTCTCCATGAAAAAAAATAAGAAAATAAAGGCAGCTGCACTTGGCATTTGCAGTGCAGGTGTGATAAAGAGAAAATGTTGAAGGAAAGGGAATTAGACCCGAGCCGATCCAATAGATGTTGAGTATTTTTCTTTTGCAAACATAAGAAAAAAGAATTAAAAATCCTCTGATATAGCATTTTTTAATTTTTTTAAATTCCTAATAGTTGTATTATTTTACTAGAATCGCGAGTGACTCTTTCAGTTTTAATTACTATGTAAACTTCCCCCAAACAGTTTTACGGTGCTTGAATAATGCATTTATGTTTTTATAAACATTAAAATAAATAATAAATGATTTAAATGACATTTTTGACAAGCATTCTACACGTTTTAATGGTTTAAGGCGACTTTTTTTCCCATCGGCCATCGGCATCGGCCATCGGCCGATGGAAGAGGAGAATAATCGGCAATCGGCCATCGGCCGACCTCGGAACAATCGGCCAACAATCGGCATCGGCCCATCGGCCAAAAAATGCCATCGGTCGAGCCCTAGTTTCCAATATTGGCACTGCTTCATATAAACTTTCCAAGTATTTAGTTTCTGTGTTTTCTCCACTTAGGAGTCAGAATGTTTTCACTGTTAAAAATTCCACCGATTTTGTTAAGAAACTTCATAACTTCGTTCCGAATAATTCAGTTATGGCCTCTTTTGATGTTAATTCTTTGTTTACTAATGTTCCTGTTGATGGCGCTTTGACTTGCCTCAGGAAAAGGCTTTCTGAATTCCAGTTTACTTCTGTGAAAATTGAGGAATTAGTTTTCCTTACTTGTGTGTGCTTGCAACAGAGCACTTTTGTATTTAATGGTAAATTCTATGCTATGGTAGATGGCCTGGCTATGGGAAGTCCTCTTAGTCCTATTTTAAGTGATTTCTATATGCATTATTTTGAGGAAAAACTGTTCCAGAAATTGCAATTTCAATGTTATGTTCGTTATGTGGATGATTGTTTTGTCCTAACGGACAGTAACTTGTTAGGTATTGATGATGATCTTTCTATTATGAACTCCATTGATCCTAATACCCAGTTTTCTTGTGAGAAAGTTAATAGTAGCCTTGCGTTTCTTGATGTCTTTATTTCTAGGAGTGAGTCTGGTTTCACTACTTCTGTCTATCGTAAACCTTTCGCTGTTTCTTTACCTCCTCACAGACTGTCGTCTCATCCTCCGAACCAAAAATATTCGGCTTTTAATGCTCTGGTCCATCGTGCTATTAATATTTGCTCTTCTCCTGAGCTTTTCAAGATTGAACTCAACTATCTGAAAGCTGTAGCTGTTGATAGAGGATTTTCTCACTCTTTAATTGATTCTATTCATAACAAACTTTCTAAGAAAACTTCTGGTCCCAATAATGTGGTTTCTAGAAAGAATTTGGTTGTGTTACCATTCTTTCATTCTGTCAGTTTCCGTATTGCTAAAATCCTAAAAAGGTTTCAATTTCAAGTCGTTTTTGCTCCTAGTAACAAACTTTCCTTCTCTTCTGTTAAGGATCCTGTCGATCAACTTAACACTTGGGGTATTTACCAAATTAGTTGCCGTTGCGGCCTTTCTTACATTGGGCAGACAAAACGTGCTCTGAAAATTCGCTTAAATAAGCATAAAGGTTATGTACGAAAGCAAGAGTTAAATAAGTCTAGCATTGCTCAACATTGTTGGAATTCCAACCACTTTTTTGATTTCAATTCTGGTAAAATTATTCAAAAATGTTCTTCCCCTTTGGAGCTGGACTTTTGGGAAGCTTATCATATTAACAGGAATAGTGCTAATTTGGTTAATGATTCTTCCTCAACTCCTTATTTTTCACAGGTCTGGCATAAGTTCCTTTAATTTGTCGTTCTTTCTTGGTTTTCTTGTTAGTTTTCCTTTTTTGTGTCTTTTTTTTTTCTCCCCCTCTCCCTCCTTTACATGTGTAATTTGTTTTGCTTTTTGTTTTGGTATTTTCTGTACTTATTTTATTTCCATTTTTTTCTTTATATTTTATTTTATTATTTTTGCAATTTTCATGTATTTTCACATTTTTATGCATGCTGTCGTCTTTTTTGCTTTGTTTTTATTGATATTCCTTTTTACTTCCTGTACTTTCAATGGAGTCGTTTGTTGCTCTCTTATTGGTACCTTCCCTGCTACTTCTACTTCCACATCACACTGCCTTTATTCTCATTGGTTTACAGTTAATTCCTTGGCTATATAAGCTTTGTTTTTGTTGTTTTGTCTGCTTCATTTGTATGTTTTGCATCTAGAAGCTCGCTGTCGCATTGAAAAAGGGTTTCCAAGCAATCCCGAAACATATGTCTGCGTTTTAATGCTCATTTGTGCTTTAAATTAACGTGAAATTTTATTTCTATTACAATCACACAATCGTCTTCGAAACTAAAGCAATCTTGCAAACCACGTGTAAAAAAAAAAAAAAGATAAGTGTTCGGTGATTCATCTTTCGCCAATTTCGACTTCATACTCTTTGCTGTATGTCACATGAATAATTAATCCTTTGATTTGGATGCAAAGAAGCCTTTATATCAGGGGTGGCCGAGCTCCTTGATAGTCTGAGCCATTTCTCAAAATTTGAAATTTTTCGCGAGCCGGAATTAAATACGTATTTAAAAGGTATGCAAAAATGGTATTAATTTTTTTTTAACCTCAAAAATCAGACAACCCCTTTAAATCACCCGAAAAGGTTTAGTGGGCAGACCCATTTCATGTGCCGTGACCTCCTTCTGTATGCAGATGAAAAATTTTAAATGAAGAAAACTGAACCAATTAGCTACGTTTGGAAGCATTTTTTTCTTAATACAAGGATAACATATTTAAATACTGCATTCATAAAAAAATTTGTGGTCCTAGTGGTTTCGACTCCACTTGAAGAAGTAGGTCCCCAAGTGATCCACCTCGTGCTCTGCGAGATATGTCTGCAAAACGCAAAGGACGTCGATCATCTGCGTTAAAATGTTCAAATGAAAGGAAAATAGTAGAAATGCAACATTCATAACCATGGGACAGCCGTTTCGTTTGGTGCTAAATTTTCGTTTTGGGAGCTGGACGAGCTGAAAACGGGCACCAAAAATGCTAAGTTGGCAACACTGGTCTGGAGTCGGTCGATTAGTTCGTCCGCGCAGTTTTCGAAGAGTCATATCATTCTTAACTTGAACGGAAATAAAATTTATTACGACGTTGCGCTTAGTCTTCCATATTTGTTGTCAGTAATTTAAAAGAGATTTTGAAACATATACGGAACGGTAATATTTTTGACAAATACAATAGCACAAAAATGAAAAGGGAACTCGGGTACATTTGTCGAGAGCCCCAAATAATAATTCAAAGAGCCGCAGATTGGCCATCCCTGCTCTATTTTTCGTAGCTCGTTTATTTTAGATCAAACATACTTTGTACCTGTAAAATAAAAATATCTTAATTGCCTGGCGCAATTGGAGAACGAGTTGCTTTTTTAAAAAATGCGCGAATTAAAAAGACACATTTTTTAAAAGAATGAAAATATAACCTTACAAACGAATTCGTGATTGCAGTCGCTCATTTTTGAACTTTGTTTCAGTGAATGTCTAAAATTCGACTCTTCAATCCGATGCATGGTAAAAGTGGTGATTGTCGATATTTTCCAATTTCGGACATTCACGGTAACGATTATATATATACTATAACGATTACACATATACTGGAGCTATACTATTACTATGTAGTAAATGAATCGAATATTATTGCCAATGTTAAAGAAAAATTGTAATTTTGTCTACAAATTTTCATTTACTATGATATATAAACTCATGTTTGTGAAAATTGCAACAAGGACTTACGCGAGTGAGCTGAAATTTTCAGGAAATGCAAAGTAGCGTATGATATGCAAATGATTAGAATTTCAAATCCGTAGCGCATGCGTATGCTGAGCAGCGCCCTCTGAACGGCGGATGGATCCGAATAAATAGACGGCTGTAGCGAGGCGTGTATGGTTATCGGTGGTTATCTGCTAGCGGTAAACGTTAGCTCAATCTTTACTTATGCCTCTTCGTCGAAAGAGAGCGAGATTTGAACAACTTTCAGAGTTTGAACGGGGGAGAATCATCGGCCTTCGTCAAGCTGGATTGTCGTAACGTGCAGTAGCCGCTCGTGTGCAGCGTAACAGCAGCACAGTGATGCGTGTTTGGAAGCAGTGGACGGACGAGGTTCGGACAACTCGGAAATCCGGGAGTGGACCCCGAAAATGTGACGTCAACTCGCGATGATAGACACTTGGTCCGCATGGCGCGGACGGACCGTACAACTTCCTCTAGACAATTGGCAGCACAGTGGTCAATAGCTACAGGTGTTTCATTGTGTGCTTCATCAATTCGTAGACGTCTGCTGCAGCGTGGAGTGCGCGCAAGGAATCCTTTATACAGGATCCTCCTCACGCTAAACCATCGCCTCCTACGGCTACAATGGGCCAATCAGCATAGAGACTGGCGTGCTGATTGGCAGCATGTCGTGTTTTCTGAGGAATCCCGCTTTAATTTGGGGTACCATGATGGGCGCATTCGTGTCAGACGCTATGCCGGTGAACGCCACCTTCCGGAGTGCATTATCGAACGCCCGGAGTTATGATCTGGGGCGCCATAGCCTATCATGGACGATCTCAATTGGTACGAATTGTGGGCAATCTGTACAGCAACCGGTACATCAGTGAAGTTCTACAGCCCCAAGCTGTTCCCTTCCTTCTAAGCTTGCCAGGCGCTGTATTTCAACAGGACAATGTCCGCCCTCATAATACTAGGACTGTTCAATCCTTCTTTGCAACGCAGCAGGTACAGCTTCTTCCTTGGCCTGCGTATTCCCCGGATACGTCGCCAATTGAACATGTGTGGGATTTCGTTGGTCGGCGTCTCGCTCGTGATCCTCGTCCTGTTGCTTCTGTAGACGAACTTTGAGTACGCATACAAACAATATGGAATGCTTTTCCTCAGGCAGACATTCAAAATTTGTTCGACTCCATGCCACCTCGTGTAGCAGCACTTACTGCGGCGCGTGGTGGCTACACAAAATACTGATTCCGATCTCTTATTATTGTTTGTTTGCTTTGAAAATTTAATCATTTATTTGTACCACTACCACTCAACTGTGTATTAAATTTCATTCAATTGTTATTGAATGAAATTTAATGAATGAATGCTCAATTCCTTCATGGTGTTGCAATTTTCACAAACATGAGTTTATATATAGTACGGATGCTACGTATTTTGGTATTTAATTGCGTTTGTTGCCACCACAAAACAGTAAAATTAAACACTACCCATTTTTGAAGAAAAAAAAAAAAAAAAAACCATTAAATTTTTCATTGTACTCGCGTATTATCTATGTGGACACAACATTCCCAAATTGACACAGCAAGGGTTTTCATCAAATCATGTTTTTATTTTCACAATCAAAAAATACAAAAGGAAACTCAGTCACGTAGTAGGGATTGATTCCATCTACACAACGATGTATCAGTGCGAGTAAAAACGTAAAAGAATATATATGCTCCACTTCCAGTTCGCCGCCTTTGGGGGATGAACCGTCGGCCGAGTCCGATGCGAAGAGCCGACTCAACTGCGCGACCCATTCCATGAAATTGATATACAGGCGATTCTATTTACAAAAGAAGAAGAAAAAAAGGATGCGATTTAAGGAAGAAACTAGTTATTACCTTAATCTAATGCTTGAGAACGGATTTTTTTTTTTATTTGGCCACTTTCGGATCAGCAATACAACAGCAATAACTCATGAATGGAATAGGAATTCATTTCAGTAAGGAGTACTGGATGGATAAATTTCACCGACACCTTCTTTCTAAAATGCTCGGGGCGAAATAAAAATATGTTCTCTTTCAAAAGCAGCCGGCGATACAGGACAAGAAATCTGAGTCCTAGATTGAACTTGTTCACTCTGGTGTAAAAATAATATCGATGGTGCCTTTAACTGGATTAACAGTCAAGTCTTATTTTTAACCGCTTTACTTACAAATTTTTTGAAAAAATATTGCAAAAAATCCTCACATTTTTTTATTTTATTAAATAAGGAAACGAAACAATACAAAAACGTAGGTTTTAAGAATTATTTTTTTTATAGAATAATATTAGCTTACTATCTTATTATCTCGGGTAAATGGAAAAAAGTTAAATGTTGGTCTTTGTATGGTAGTTTTTCAAAAGAGTCAAAAAGCAAAGCAACAAGACGTGGCAAACTGCCAATCAATGCTGAATATTTCCTTTTATTTCCTCCAGGCCGAGTAAAGCCGTGATAAAACAAAGCATACTGGCAAATTTTGCTTCACCCGAGTTTTCTCGGGATAATAAATAACTGCAATATATACGAACCCGAGATAATCGGGCGAGCGGTTAATATCATATGCAATTGATAATAATTATAAAAATATTCGACCGCTGGGATACCATTAGTTATTATTATTTAACAGTTATTAGCGTACGAACATTTAGGCTTTCTTTGTCAAAATGTTAGGAAACGCTGTTTTAAGGGATACTGAACCATGGTTTGGCAAACGGCTGCATGCGGATGAACTCATTTTAATGAGATCTCAAAAAATGACGAAAGGGGTCAAAACGGTACAAATGGAATAAGATCGAAACTGGTGCTGCCATTTCTCCCAAAAATGCAACAGTTCGTAAAATGGGAATACTTTTTATTTTCTTCTATATCCAATATATAGAAGAAAGTTTTGGATTCGGTAAAAATTTTCGAGTTTCCACGTTTTCAGGTGCGCTGAATCCATGTTGACCTTTTTTAGAAAATGTCGGTCTGTGTGTGAATGGAATCGAACGAGATTTGGTGCACATGGACCCTGATGGGAACTGGTGCTGATTAGTTTTGGCGCGAATCCATTCGGAGGGGGCTAAGCAATCGAACGTGTCTCTCGTTTAGCGTGAGTGCTACATCTCAAGAAGTAATCGAATAATTTGAACAAAATTTGGCATACAAGTGGACCTTAAATAGGAACAGGTTCTGATTACATTTTGGAAATATTCACTACAAAGGGGGTGGAGTAATCGATTATTTTATTAGTATTTTTGTGGGCGCTGTAACTCAAAACTTAACGCATAGAATTAAACGAAAATTGGTACTCACATGCACCCTAAAAGGAAGTAATGTTGGTTAAATTTTGTCGCCATTCTTTACAAAGGGGGTGGAGCAGTGGAACGTTTATCTCGCTAGGCGTATATTCCAAGAATCCATCAATTCGAACAAAAGACTTTGTTTTGTATTGTCATTGCCATTTGATCTACACTTCAATAAATAAAACTCAGTAATATTTTCAGGACTTTGAGGATTCGCTGGTAGCAAAACGTTTCAATTAGTTTATCATGGTTTAAAATCATTCTTTTTATATAATTTAATTATTTTCTCAATAAGGATTTTTAACATAATTGGGACATTTGGAGAGTAGTAATAATCACATGAAGGATATAAAAGAAAGTCCCGTGAAGGCCACAACAGACTGCTTATAATTATGAGCAAAAATGTTTAGGTGTGGTAACTGTTCACACACACCTTAAAATTTGAAATGACAAGTGGAAGGACACGCGTAAGGGTGCTTTCACACCAAAAGAGACGAAGACATTTTGTCTCCGCCGTAGTAGACTGTTGCTATGGATACCAAACTAACAACGATGACGTAAGCCTTCGATAACGCAAGAAACAATCACTGTCGGTTCCTTCTAAATGAGGCACTAAAAAAAATGACAGTCAGTCAACGCGAGGGCGTGGTTATGAAATTATGTAGAGCCAATGACACCCAATCAGTCAACGCGAGGGCGTGGTTATGAAATTATGTAGAGCCAATGACACCCAATCAGTCAACGCGAGGGCGTGGTTATGAAATTATGCAGAACCAATGACATGTTCTGAAAAATGTTGTCTTTGTTTTATGTTGCTGTTGCGTTCAGTACGAAAACACGTTAACACTGCAATTATGAATTGTGAAGTGTAGTTGTTGCTCAAATTTAATGATATTTCGTGATGCTCAGGAAGAAACCGTCGGTAAGTCACAATCGTCATTTTGCTATTTACAAAAAAATGTTTATTTTGTATTGGCTTAGATGCTTTCCGACATACGGATATAGATTAAGAAAACCTTGCACCTTTTCATCCCATTTTTAAGGTGTTAAATTTCTTTTTAAAAAATACTATTAAAAATTAATTTTCATTTTTTACTACTATTTTTCCCTTTTATCTATCCAGTGTTTTAAATATTTTACGACATTTTTAAGCAATTAAAGGGTTCATTACATATTAGAGAATACAGAAGAAACAATATTGTCACAATTAAAATGTCGGCATTTATCGGTTATAGAAGCGACAACGAGATTCTAATTTACACTGGTTAAGGACACCACAAATAGGTGGAGTTTATGTGCAGACATAGTGGTTTTGTTCGAACTGAGAGCTACTTATCGCGGTGGCGACGAAAAGAAAAGAAGTTATACCCAATAGAGTTCGACCACGGACTTTTGACATTTGGACGCTTCTGCGCATGGCAGCAAAGAACGAATCCATTCGAGTTTTAGGGAAGTTGCCGCGTTTATTTAGTACGCGAATCAGAATGTTTGCTTCTTCGATTGTTGAAAACAACTGGATTTGAAAACTGGAGTATAGCATCCGTTCGGAAGAAACCAAGTGTTCTAAACGATCTGGAACTAAAACGGCATATTCCACATACAAAGCAGACGCTCCCTTGAACATGAATGGATTCTTCTTGGCTATCTGCCAGGCAGATTGCTTTGGTTGATAGTAGAGCTGTAAGTAAATATACGGCGTTACCCTTTAACGTTGAGTGATTGCAACCTCATATGGCTCATCGCAACGGACTCGCCAACCTGGAATAAAATACAGGGGAAAGAAATTACTCAGAGGATTCTAATATCTAGGAGGCTTGAGCTTTTGCTGGCACCATGACATCAAACAGGTTTCACAGTGCTCAAAGTTGTCCTTCGTACAGTCTCGTGTCACTGCCACCACAAAATGCAAAATATTACCCACCCAAATGTATTATAAATTCACACAAATGTGTGACGACTTGTGAATCTCTACTTGCAAACTAAAAATAACCTAATAAATAACTTTTGTTATTCCTTTATCGCTGGTTTTGGAGTAATGCAATAGCTTCAAATGTTCACATATCGATGAACAAAATAACCATTTTTGCCAGCCCATTATTTAATTAGGTCAGGAGTGGGAAATGACCCCTCCCCCCATATATAGTGTATTTATATATGTTAGTATTATAATTTGCTCGACAGTTCTTTTTTGAAATCGAGATTTCTTTGAAGGACACGTGTTTTGCAGTATATTTTGTACAAGGTCATTTTTTACAATCACGATATTTGTCAAGGGGTCCGTTTTTACAATCACGACATTTGTCAAGTGTCCCTTTTGTGGTAGCAAAAATGAGGGAGTAATAGAAGCATATTCAAACAGAGCGCTAAACACAACAGGCTTCAGGAATCTTTGAGCACTGGAATTATGTTGGAACATTTTTTTTTTTCTTTTTTAGTGCAAAACACACACACACACATATGTGACTGATATACATTTTTCTCTTTCCCTAACAAAATGGATTTCGGCACAGCAGTGCCGGCACTGTATCACATATAAAAACATTTACATCATCCACAATTTTCATTTTGCGTTTGCTCTCTGAATTTGTTGAGGACAAGCTGTAAAGGTGCCGAACTGATGCAATCAATTAATACTTTGAACTTTTGTACATACAAATAGTAATTGCACAAATCAACAGCGTTTATTGAATGAAATAAGGAATAGAGGAAAATACTTAAAGAGGCAATGATTGATTTCAATGCTAAACAAAGCTTTGAAATATCACGCCAAGAAGATCTCGACACCTCAGAGTTTAAACTGTTTGGACCACGCCTCGCGCATAAGCTTCATTCACTAATGATCCAGTGAAAATATAAAAGCAAATTTCATCCTCAGCTTTTTCTTTTTTGTCGATAATTAAACCTACTAGGTCCTGTTACAAGCAAACATTCTAAATGTTTTCATACTCACTATAAATCGCTTTGGTACTTCCGTATTGTTGCAACCAGGCACAATATTCATAATAAAAATAATACTCAAACTTTCTAATGGGGCTGTTTATGGCCTCTAACCCTTGCAGACCTAGTGCCTTCCCCGGAATTTTGACGTACACTTCCCCCCTGGATGGCGGCACCTGAGCTCTAAATGACGCAAAACTGCACTAGGAGTTTAATTTAGCCGAGACTATCCAAGCGAAACAGATACTAAAGGAATCTTTAGCATGCCGCACCAACATGCGACATGGGCGCTGACGATTTTCTACATCTTCAAAATCCACCCACTTGGACCACGTTTGATCTCGCGAACTTGGGCGTATGAGGTCAGTACCTTACTACTATGCCTTACTACCCTGCCGACATAAAATTTAAACTTGTTTTTGTTTCTTTAAGGATATGTTTAAGCATTAAACATAAATTATTGCTTGGCGACAAAAACATCGACTTGTACGTGAATTATTTTTTTCTTCTCCGTTATATATATATTTTTTCCAAAATCAGAGGAACAAGTCTCTTAGTAAAATAATAATAATAATAATAACAATAATATTTCACCAAGTTTTCTACAATATTTGTGAATTAGCTCATATGGTGCTTTTTTGTTTAATTATTTTAGCAAACGCGACTAGTACCTAAAAAAATTTTTTGAATTGCGCCAAGACACCAAATAATAGTCAACCTGGTTTATTAAACACGCAAGTACCACGAGTTCAATTGTGTGATGAAAAGCTCTAGGGTAATTCCCATTACAAAATACGGCGCCATTTTTTGCCGACTTTCTGTAACAGAAGTGGGCAGTTTCCGAATGGACTCTCGTTATTGTTTTCACTTTCAAGGACTCTCTTTGCCACATACCGTTACTACTTTTATTAATTTCCGCTGCCAACATTTCACAAATCATCTAGTACTGGGATTGAACCAAGCACCTGTTTCAAAGCTGAAATTCACGGCATCCTTCGCGGACGAAAATATATGTACACAACAAATATACTCTTCAAAAATATAGTACAAGCCATGGGTGATTCTGAGCAAACCAAAATTTTCGGGAAAAGTATGCATTGCGAATTTAAAATAAAAATCATGTAATTAGGTGACTATTTAAGGTAGCATATGTGAAAATAACCGTCTGAATTTTAAAACAATTCAAATATTTATAGGATGCAAAAGGATTGCAACGCACAGCACGCGTTCGATGTTGGCATGCTTCCAAAATACAAGTTTTTACTTATACCTTATAGAAAATTAAAAAAACACAATTAAAATATCAGAAAATCTGAATAAGTCCATGCAGATATGTCGTCGATTTCACGGTGCAATTGAAAGAAAATCTCGCAATAGCGCATTTTGATTAATGCGTGATCGATGGTTGAGGGAGGGGGGGGGGGGGGCAGCTAAAAATCTGATTTTCTCACATAGCAAAATATGTAATAAATGATGGCGATGCGAAAATATTGGTTGCCTAAATTCTTTCTCATAAATCAAAACGTTAAGCTTAATTTTTAAATGGTGGGAAATTATTACAAACTATTTTTAAAAATCGGAAGTAATAAACAAAAATTTAAGATCGGGAGATTGGCTGAAAAGCGGTAGCCTCTTTAAATAATTGGGAGGGTTGGTAACTATGCAGCGTCAAACAAATATTAGGATTAATAATTTGAAATTTTTTTAAAAAACCGAATTAATTTTCAATTTTTGGATCAGAATCACCCCTGAGTATAACATTATACATTCAACAAAAAAAAAAACTGGTAAATAGTCATTCACTTTTAATGAAATTTGGTCACACATAATATAATACAAAATTGTGAAGAAAAAAAAAAGAAAAAAAGACATAAAATAATACAATAAAATATGAGATTCAGTTCCATCGAGAAATTAACCCCGCGAGAATTTCCACAAAAATAGATATACAAGTTTCAGTAAAAGTTTTCAGAAATGGTTAACAATAAAAATTTTTACATCTCTCAGTAAAATATGCAATCGTCCGAAAATGTCGGGAATAAAAATACGTATATATATATTCATTAAAATCTCGAAAAACTCGCACACACAATTTGCAACTACCCAATCACAGCTCGAAAACGGACATCTTTTCTTCCGCGAGGCGTCATCCCGTCCAATCAAAAATCAGTACAATAATTTTGAACCGAGAAATGTTTTTGCACCAAAATGGCCGCCTCGGAAAGATGATGTCGCGAGGAATGTATAAAACAATGAGATTAATTCATTTCATTTCAGAATTCATCGGCTCTTTCCTTACAGCAAAATTTGAAATTTCTTTGAGAAGACGTTCTTTTTCTGGGGGAACTTTCGGTTATGAAGCTTTCCGGAGAATATAGGAATTTTACCATATGCCACATTTTTTTACCACCTAAATCTGGTAGCGTAGTCAGCTTATGGCGGTATTGAGACGAACCGAGCAGTCCACCGTTTTTATGCCATTTGTATTTGCTTGGTACCATTCATTTTGAGTGGAATTTTCAGATTTCGCCAATATTCTAGCGTGGCCAAGAAAGGAAATCAAAACGATCTTGTTGGCTGTAATAAAAAAGCGATAACCGTACCTCTTTACATTATTTAATGAACGCTTCTAAGGAGATCCTCCACAAAATGTACTCTTAAAATTCCTGGGTGTAATGAAATTCTAGTATAACTTGAAAAGCTGGAAGCAAAAACTCACACAAAATTTCGAATGTCAACTTTTCTCGAGCAGTTTCTGCTATGGATTTTTTGAAACGTCACTTGCAATCTTGCTAAATTTGTGATTGGTAAGCATCAAAACTGGTAACCTTGAAACAGTTCCTCGGCTTGGAGGGGATTAGCCTGAGCAGAAAACCAACACCACCTAGACAGACACTACTCTATCTAAACAAAATGGCAAATGCAGACAATGGACCCGAGTGCTTGAGATGAAGTATGTGAGCATTTTGACCCGATTTCTCGACGCAGGTTCATAACCGAAAGCCTCCCGTAGTCTGGATTGTCACTCGAGCTCCTTTGGAGGTCACCTTCCCCTTCCAAACAAATGAATGCATCCTCATTACAAAAATAAGAAGTTGGAATATATTTTGTGCTGCTATTATTATAAATAGGATGAAAACACGCCTACTTCCGGCTAACACACGACGGACAGCTAACACACGGACAACTACACACCTAACAACTGCTGGGCATAGCATTGGTCCATTTGTTCACTTAAATTGTTGATCTGTGAATGGATTACGGTCGGGGATCGATTCCGATCGCTTCCGGCCCACGTCGCTTCGACACTGTCGTTTTCGGTTTTGCTTTCGTTTCGGTACTCGACACTTCCGTTTTCGGTTTTGCTTTCGGTACTCGACACTTCTGCTTTCGTTTCGGTACTCGACACTTTCGTTTTCAAATTCGCTTTCGTTTCGGTACTCCACGGTCATGGGGATACGACAATAACAATAAATTGACGGATCTCTGAATCAACTGATGTAAGCAATAACTAATATTTTGTGTACAAATATCGGCCATGCGCGTAATTGTTGAAACGCTAAATATAAGCTAAAATATTTTTGCCCACCTATTAGTTAATTATATCTCTGTTCTATTGAGCAAGAAATGAACGAAATGTTTCTCTGAACCATGCCGCAATTAATTCATACAAAGAGCACCCAAAGTAAAAAAAAAATCATTCGAGTCATTTTTGCTCACAATTTGCATGTGTCTGGGTGCTTTTTCTTTTACGTTCGAAATTTTAATATTAAAAAAAGCTTGTTTGAAAAGAAAAAACTTTCTTTTAATTGATTAATTGTTAAGAGCTGCTTTTAGTTGCTTCAGTTATAAATGTTCAGCTGATTTTGTAACTTTACGCTCGACTTAATGTTTTCAACTGAAGTTTATCCTTCCAAAACAAAATTTTCATGAAAAATAAAAAGAAAGTTGCTTTATTTACTTTGCAATGAAACTTAATAAATACTGGAAAGAAGAAAGCTTGATTACTGTGAAGCATGCAGAAAAATAGTCAGTCGGGAGAGTTATTTAAAGAAAAACTCATTAAAACAGACTTCTACGAATCTGAAGAATTAAATTACACACATAATCCCGATAAGTACCTAATAATTCGGCTTACCATCAAATCAAACATTTTATTCGCCAATTGTTCCTCCAAGCATGGGATTTTCTTTTTTCTGAAGGTAAACACCCCTCTGCAATTCTCATGTCACCGATGTAAATAAAATCTGCACACAATGGGCCGGAGACGATCGGACACAAGTGGTGTTCGGGAAAGGGTCTTCGAGAACCCTTCATGTTGAAAAAGCGATGACATTGCAAAGAATATCACGACAGATTTCGAATACTGTTCCCTGGTATCCGTTAAAAATGAAAAAGGTTCTATATCCATTCATCACAACATTGATTCACTGCAATACACATTCACTGCAGCATTGCTCATCACAATGAATGATGACTTTTCAATGATACCTATCAATTTAATAGACATTAAGTATGAAATAATTTCATCAATCAACTTTTATCCCTACATATTTTTAAAATTTGAAAAGGTGCCACAAAATGATGAGCGTTCGGCCGACGATGAGCCCGATGAACTGCTACGAAAACTCATCCAGGACAAGAATGCCGTTCGATAAATTGTACATCTTATGATACAAAACAAAAAACAAAAAACATCAGAAATTTAACATCTTTGGTAATACTTATATACAGTTGAGATTCAAAAGAATTCCCCCCCCCCCCCACCCCACCATTAAGACTCTTGGCTCATAAGCTCAGTGGTTCAGTTCACATTTTCCATGCTTATTTCGCCAATTCGGTGCGACAAACTTTTTTATTTGGCGACAAAATGATCGATCTTTATCGCCAAATCGATTGTTTTAATTCCAATATTCAGAGTTAAATCATTATTTTACTTGATGTTCTAAAATTACCAGAATATAACTGTTTAGGTAGTTTCTATAGACACAGCCTATAGTTGAATCAGATTTTATTTTGATAGCGTTCTTGTGGAAAAATGTTTATTTATTTATTTATTTAGTTTTGGATATTAACCAAATTACTAAGGTTTGTCAAAAGCCAATGAGAACGCTGGTTTGGTGTGATCCATTATTAATGTTCAGTTGCAAAATGAAATTTAATGAAAATAGAAGAAAAACTACAGAAAGTTGAGCGTAATGAATGAAGATAAAAATCATTATTAATTTTTTCCAGTATTAGCCATTCTATACATTTGATATCGATATTTTCTCCGCTTTTTATGCCTTAAAGAGAAAGTATTTGTAATTCTTAATCCTCTCCGTAAAATAAGTTGAGGTTACTAAAACAGTAGTGACCTGGAAGAAGACTTTCTTAAGTATTAAGTCTGCACTCATTAAAAAAAAATTTATATTCAATAATTAATTTAAATAAGTTAAAAATCACAGAGTAAGAGATTTAGTTAACAAAAAAAATTATTTTTTTTTAGAGAAAGATATGTAAATCAGATTGAAGAACATCCAATATAAGTCACAACATGAGGATTATTTCAAAACATTTTGACAATTTCAATATTGTGGTCAGAAGCTCAGTAACCATTTTTTTGGGTGAAACAAACATGGAAAATGTATATTTTAGATCATTATCGAGACCGGGCCCCTATCCAGGTGTCTAAGGTTCATTTGCCCCTTGGCATTTTACGCCCACACACATACATATTTAGTAACTTCTAGAAAGCACTTTTATTAGCTTGCCATCCATTGTTGATTCACACCTGAGATATTTCTACCACCTGTAGCACAACTAATATCTGTTAAATCACTCATTTGACCCCCTCTTGCTTTTTGCAGTTTCACAGTCTATGGTTTTTTAACAATCCTAGTTGACTGAGGGTGTGGGAAAATATTAGATCCAAAATGGAATGCATACACTCACAAACATGTACTATATACACATATGTATGCATTAGTGCTCAGCAACTATTCACCAAAAAGTAGCTAACTACCAACTACTAACCAGTCTAAACAAAACTAGTTGCAACTAGTAGGTAACTACTTCTTTACAGACTAGTTGTAACTAGTAGTTAACTGTTCTCCAAAAGTAGTTCACTACTAGTTAACTACTTTTAGGCACAATGTATTTGCATTTCCATTTTTAAGTTGTTGTTAAACATTTAATCCTAATAATTTAACTCTATATTATTTTTAATCATTAAAACAATTTTAAAGAACTTCCTGTAAAACATTCAAAGATTGAATATTTCGAAATCATGCTGTACAATTATTGTTTAAGAAATTATTAATAATGTTTAATAAATTATTATTAATGTTTAAGAAATGATTTAATAAATTTAATGTTAAAAAATCGTTTATTTTTTTCAAAAAAAGATGCAAAAAATTTTTTTTTAGAAAGTAGTTGCAACTAGTAGTTGGGAGAAAAGTAGTTTAACTAATAATTAACTAGTTCAAAACAAAAGTAGTTACAACTAGTAGTTAACTACTGACGAACATTAGTATGCATATATATATATATATATATATATGGATCATTCCACAGTATTTGGCTCCATTCATGCATTTATTTATTTATTTTTCAACATGTAAAGTTACAAATATTTCGCTTTATATTTCTATTGAAATGAATATTCATTAAAATTTTTAACAGATCTGTTATTTTCAATAGATGTATCACAAATGATTGGCTGTCACTGGGACTGTTCATAAATGATGTCACTTTTTTTTTCAATATGCTTGACCTTTGTCACAAAATGTCACACTTCAACAAACCCCCCCCCCCCCCCACCTCACATGTCATGCTATATTACATAAGCATATGTGCTTGCAGTTCATAGACAAAGGACTAAGTTATAAATCTCACTTCTAATTTTTTTTTTCAACTTTTAATGATATTTAGAAACCTAACAATAATAATGACTTTGTGTACTTAGTATGTACAAAGTGACATTAAGGTTTACAACAAATAAAAGATAGTATATAATGGTAAAAAATATTGCATGAATGCTAAAACAAATACTCCCTAATTTTATCTTAAAACTGTAAATGCCTAATAAAATTTATTTTTAAAATTTTAACTAATTAATCAAACTTCAATGCCCTATTTTCATTAAAATAAAATTATGAAAGTAAAAAAAACTTTAAAAATAAACTTAATTTGCTAATTTTAAATGTTTCTATAGAAACCAAAATGTGCAATGCCAACACTTCTTTTACCCCCAAATCTCTCCTTGTCACAAACCCCCCCCCCCCTCCCGTCATACTTTCTCAAACCCCCATCCCCTCTTGAAGTATGACATCATTTATGAGATTATTTTGATATGCATCAAATAAATATATATCAATGTATCAGCTAATAAAATTTCATAGCAAAAAGTTTCCTATATGATCAAAAAAAAAAAAAAAACAGGAAACTATCTGGCAAAATTGAAATGCATTTTGTGATTTCTTAAAGTTACAAAATTTTAACATTTTTTAATAATCTCACTAAACTATCTGCCTCATTGACCTCTTCATACCCCAGAACTAAACACAAACAATTTTGACACCAATTTTTTGGTTCTCTGGCTTAAAAAATGATTACCAAACAAAATAACTAAAAAATTTTTTTTTACTTTTAATTAATAATTAGTTCAAATAATAATGAATCCCCAATTTCCATGGTTAAAACGAAGTAAACTATCTGGTGATTCATTTCAAAAACAATGGGGTGTTTTGTCTTTCAAATTGTACAAACAACAGTTAATAAACAATATTTTAAAATGTATCCAATTAAATACACTAGGAATGAAGAGGTTAGGTGGACATTTCATGCTAACGATATTCAAGAGGCAAAATTGGTAATAAAATATATTTAAAAAAAATTTATTATTATCATTTTTAGTTAAAAAAAATATCCCAAAATGCTGTGAAATGTTATGTAGGGGTCAATGAGTACACTGCAAAAATTTTGTATTTAGTTGCCACCATCTTTGGTGTAAAGTTGGAAATTATTTATTTTTGATGTATTTTAAATTTTTTCAAGTGTCTGTCTGAAAGAATACAGAATGTTTTTTTTAGCGTATGAGCCAAGGAACGTTATATCTTTTTAGCCAGACGCATAAAAAAATGCAGCGCACCAAACTGAATCATCTTCAACTTTACATCAAAAATGGCAGCAGCTAAATGCACAATTTTTAATGCACTGTGGAAGAATCCATATATATATAAATGTGAGCACTACTTCTGAAGATTCAACAATTGCTAACTCCCCCCACCTGTCGAAGCGATTCGCACGAATGCTCCGACGAATAGCGTGGCATAGACATTCAAAACTGCTTGTACAAATTCCTTCCACGGTGTAGAAATATTAGCAATCCTTCATGTCCACAGGAGGCCCCGAGACATTCCGAAACAATCGTTCTGCCACACATCGACAAGTGGTTGTTTCACCACTCGACAGAAAGGCCCGGTCTGGAGCCATCCCCGAAATTCTAAACCCAACACATCAGAGAAATTGCTCCACCGATGCACATCGGTGACCAACATAATACTGGAATTCTCGAAAATTATATTACAACTCTGTCCTTCAACCTAAAGCTCCGTGACTCGAATAAAACCAAATTAAAATGTCCGGATCGTCGATCCTGGTTGCTGTACAGGTTTTGATTTCTTCCACAGAGACACACACATCACATCACATCGGGAGAAGCGATCGTCACTTCATCACATACTTGGGGGTGCATCGGGATTCCACTACCTACCACCTGCGGGGAAGAGAAGAGGGGACATTGAGTGGGTTGTGGGACATATTTATTGCCTTATTAACGGATGCCATGCTTGCCAACTTTTGAAAATGGTCACCAGTTAAGCTCTTACGTGAATGCAATGACTTCGTCGAAGCGGTATCGACATTTGCAATTTAAAAAATACCGGCATATCCCGTAAAATCCCGAAAGTAACCCCCCTCTTTTTAAAAACCAAACTGGCAAATTTCAGATAGGGGGGTTATAATCGAGATTTTCGAAAAAAATTATGAAAAAAAAATGTTTTTAGTATTAATTAAGAGCATCTACTGAAGATAAATAATAAGTATAACCCATTTAAAATTATTTTAAAAACATTAATATAAAACAAGATTCAAAAAATAAATAAACAAAAATCTGTCTTATAATTTTCTAATAGAAAATTGATCGCATGGGGATGGCATCTTTGACTGAAGAAAGAATTTAGCACTTAAGTTAGCAGAAATCCTTATAATTTAAATTTAAAACTCATAAAATGCAAATTTGGCATGTTCGGGCCAGCGCTATATCGGTATTTCGTAATGTGTCGAATTTCGAAACACGACCAAAAATGGCGGACTCACAAGATCAAAGATGGCGGCTAATGAACGAATCAACGCCGAGTACATGAAATTTATTTTTAAGCATATAGACCTTGAATATTTATGAAAAATAAACAAATAAAATAAAACACAAAAAGAAAGTGGACATATTTAATCTTTATCATAAGAAAATAATACAAAATTTGTTTTAAAATCGTCAGCCATTTGGGGAGGGGGTTATATTAAGGAATATTGAATGATTCCACTTTCGGCGAGAAAAGGGGGGGGGGGTTACATTCGATGGGGGGGGGGGCTACATTCGGGATTTTACGGTACTACAATAACTAAGCTATTTTTATCTACAAAAAAAAGCATCACTACTGGTTTCCATGCGTTTAATTCAAAAACTATTTGCCCTGGTGTAAATATGGGTCCAATGAATAATGTAATTTTCTTTTTATTGTGAACCAACTCCTTTTGGAGTAAAAATTCATTAAAAAGTGCATTTTCTCTTTCTCCCTCTAAAACAACTATTCATAAATAACCATCTACTAGTAAATAATGACTGATTTGCCCACCGCCTTAGCGCAATTTGTAGCAGCTTTCGGCGCAGGTAAAATGTCCTTTTTGCATCCGTTTGGAGCAGAAGAATTTGACTTTTGTATCCGTTTGGAGCAGAAGAAATCTACTTTTCTATCAGTCTAGGAACTGAAAATATCAACTACCATTTTTGAGGACTTTTTTCTTTACTTTTTAAACATTAAATGGCTGTTTTAAAGCAATGTTATTTTCATACATCAAAGGTAAGAGCAGTTTCAAGCAGGGCTGGGTTTTTGCCGGCAGAAAATGGTTTGTGCCGTGCCAGTGGCAGAAAGCGGTTATAACCGGCAGAAACTGGCAATAACTGGCACAAACACATTTTGAGACATTATCGGAGAAATTTTTAGTAGTATTAAATTCCCAAAGTACATTTTATTCAGAATAAATAACAAGTAAAAAATATTGTGGATAGTTTTAATTAAAAAATAAATTTGTATTAGAAAAATGAGTAATGTCATCTTTAAAAACAAATACTGCTAAAAATAAAGATTTTTTAAAATTAGTAACTTTTGCATCCACAATAATGACATTGCCAGCAAAGAAATGCTGGTCTTGAAAGAATATTTTAAAGCCTTTCTTTCATTCAGAACAAATTAAGAAACAGTCTCGGTTCAAAAAGGTTAGAAAAATTAATCGTATGCTATGAAATGCTTCGTGTAAAAAGTGATAGTATATTTGAGTTCGAGTGGTAATTTTGTAAAATAATTGTAAGAGATTTCATTTAAAAAAATTTCTCTGACATTTTATGTGCTTCAATTATTTAGTGATACATTTTCTCAAAAAACATTTATATTTGTACATAATAGATAATCTTAAAGTTATTGCCATTGCATTGTATTATTTATTTAAAAATACTCTGAAAAGTGATTTGTTAAAATATCATAGAATTTTTTCTAATTTTTTTACCTTTAAATAGAAATTCAACTGTAAACAATAATATTAATAGTTAAACTTGTACAGCATCAGATTACCACTATGATTTTCTTTTTCCAAGTGAAAGAAAATTAGTATTATATCAACAAAGTATATTTATATGATCATTTTGAAACTTTTTGCTACTTTGAATAACACTCATTATCTTTAGTTTTAATTTTTAACCTAATTGTTTACATATCAATTATCAAATACATGTGTGAATTATGAATCGGGGATTAAAGTTCTTATTAGTATTATTTCTTAGTTTCTGCCAGTTTTTGCCACTTCAAACCGGTTATAACCACTGGTTTTAACCACCCCGGCAGAAACTTGCCAGCCCTGGTTTCAAGTCTTCAAAATGATAGGAAATGTAAACGTCAGTCATCCTTCAAAAAGTGGATTATTTTTTATATTTCTTAAGAAATTATTTATAACCTTCAAAAAGTAAGACTAATTAAACCTATAACCCTTATAAAGGTGTTTTTCAATACTTTTCTCAAGAAACGGATTATATAAAAAAGTTCTCGTTTTTTTTTCTTCTTCTAATAGTTGAGAATAGCTGGAAGAAAGCTTAAAATTTTCTTCTTTTTAAAAATCATTGCATTCCTTTTTCCATTCCATTTAATTCCTTTTTGTGTTAATAGCTAAAACTCTATTCTTTCAAGAAAATAAGAAAACATTAACTACTATGAAAGGTCCAACTATTTTAAACTATTTATCATTAATTAAAATTTGTTTTTAAAATGGTACTTATTTAGGTAAAACCATTGTGATTATAGTAGCAGTAAAATTTTGAATGAATTAAATATAATTTCACATTTTATCAAAAAAATATATTCGAGGTCTATCCGATTTTCTACTTTGCAGTAATATTTATCATTTTTCTGATTAAGAAATATTCCTTTAAATTTCATTTCTAAATGCTCACTTAGATGCTTGGGAAGTAATTAATGGCACTGAAGGTAAATTGTTTTATATTTTTGCAGCAAAAATATTAAAGAACCAAATTATATTTTTCAGTTCTATAATAGAAAAGCAAAATGTATTTCTTATATCTAAGCCGCTTAAGTGTCTGTTTGTCGCCCGTAGCTTATTCCGAATTTCTTACTCCGAGAAAACTGCATCGTGCTGTCATCTACACAATTGTTTCTATAATGGAAACGACTCATAATCAAAACATTTCTCTAGCATTTTGAGTGAGGCATCGCTAGATTTGCAATCTACGTTAAAAATGAATGTAAAATCGAATTTAAATTGATCCTTCTTTCTTTGTTTTAATTTATTTATCGTCTGTGCTTTATATATATATTTAAGTGGCAGCGCTCTTTTTTCCAGTTTCATTAAAATGATTGTTTTGACACTGATGATGTTGGATATAAATACATATTTTTCCCACACAATTTGCTTATATAGTAAATAATATTTTTATTTTACAGATTATTATAACTTAGATGTTTTTCGGTAAGAATATTTTTTCCCAAAATGATTATATGTTTTTTATTTATTCATTAAACTTTACTGTTCTACCTGATAAACATATCTTTGATTTGATGTGCAGTTACGGTTACTGGGAGAATTGTATATTTATAATATACAGAACAGCAGTCATTTTGTATGAACGCCGAGCTTAATATGTTGATAATTTAATGTCAAATGATTTATTTTTTTTCCAACAATTTATCTTTACATCTCTCAAAAACTGTGTAATAGTTACAATTAAATTTTAGGAGTCCTAGGGTTACATCAATTGGATGCTGAAAGAAACAAAATTGAATTAAAAGAAAGAGGAAATGCATGAAAAATTCATAACTTTCAAATCTAGTTAAAAAATTGAAACTTTAAACAAGACTATACTTTTATGAAGTCGTTCATCGACAACAAAATTTCTATTTCTTCTAATAATATTGCTTAACATATTTGCTAAAGATCATCAATTCATTAATATACATGCCTTTCTTAATGATTTTCTAACTTAACTAATATTTTTTTCTTATTTTGTTCTTTATATTTATGTTTTATGTTTTTGAATTGCTTGTGGTTATATGATATAGATTGCAGAGCTTAAAGAGTAATGAGAAAAGCAAAAAAGCTGAAATTCAATGTTTAATTTTACAGCGTTTGAAAGTCTTCCTCTCAACACTTTTCGGGAACAAATATATATTCTCAAACAATGTTTTTCTTTAAAATGAATATACATTTTATTTATGTACTTTGAGAAGAAACATTATAAATAGTTGAAATGAAAAAAATCCGATTTTTGCAGGGGATGCAAAAAGATTGTAGAACGCGATTGTTTTGCGCTCCTTTGCTTGCACGTGGAAAGTAGGCCTAGGGAATTCGAAAAAATTGGTATAATAGAGCTGCAATCTTTTAAACATCTGTTCCGTTACTGATTTTTCACGTTGATTAGCGTTTCCTAAACATTAGAAAAGACAAAGTGCACTGAGGAAAAACGCCAAGTTTATTTTTTCCACATTCCATGATATTGTAAATTTTTTTATCTATTTCAAGAAAAACTTACTAAATAAAATGTTCAACATAAATAGTGATAAGAGGAATGATTTTCTCTCTATAATACTACAAAATATTAGAAATCGTCTCACTGTTTCTCCTACAAGCGTGGGATGCATCACTCATTCTGCTCAATTTTCTCATCCATATTTAATGTTCTTAAGGGAGGGTAGAGCTAATATTTATTAATAAACTACTGCAAAAGGTAAAAAATTAGTTGAATAAAAGAAATATGTAACACATGATGCCAATTTTAAGGTGAAAAAAATATAATATTTAAAATTTTTTTGATCCCCCCCCCCCCCCGAAAATAGCGATTTGGGGCAAATTTTCCGAAAAAACGCAGTTTGTAGCAGAATGTAGCAGAAAAATCGTTTTGGAGCAGTTTTGCGCAATTGGCGCAGCCGTGGGAGCCCTGCTGATTTGGTATGTGCAATTTATATTCTCATTTTTAAAAGCATATACAGTGAAACCACTTGTGGTGCAGCACTTTAGTAGTCAATTTATAGAGGGTGAAGGACTCATTCCGTTCCTGACAAAAGTGGTCAACTTAGACAGGCGGTCAATATACAAAGGTGGGCAACTGTACAGGTTTTAACTGTATATTTTTAAAAATCTCAAAAAAGAAAAAAAAAAACACGTAAATAAATCAATATTGAACCTTTTTCTGCAAAGATTCGGCAGAGGGTCGAACGAAACATGATTTCAGTTTATCGGTTTCCTGGGTCATTACGCAGAAAATAATAGTTAAATGTGTCCAAAACAGCAGTTTACTGTGGTCAAGCAAATAAGCAAAGAAAAAAACTCACCTATCTACCACTAAGGGGGGAGGGATGCGAAACATCTAGTCGGGGAATTTCTTCCGGCTATAGGGAGCACTGGGACCTAGAAAAATAACGACTTTAAGTCCTCAGCTACACAACATTTTTTAATGATGCAATCATCTGGCTACACTACAGTACAATTTGAATTTTTTATTTTTTGTCGCCTAATGCGACAGCGGATAAAACCAGTCCAAGTTTTCAGGGTCCCCACTTTCCAGCAGATCAAAAAATAGGGCCTCTTTCAGGCCAGTTTGAAACTATATATAGAGACACCTTACGTACTAACATAGTAATAAATTTTAAAAAATAAAAATTAGGTACATACTTAGATAAAAGTTACACACATAATTCACTCTTTCCTTCACACATATTTAATGACCACAAAAAAAGATCACAAATAATTTCATTTAAAATATCAAAAATTGTTGATACTTTTATTTTTGCATCAATTGTAAAAAAATGACACATGAAAGAAAAAATAACAAATTTCACTTATTGTGGAAAAGCCTATCACAAAATAGCTTTTGTGAAAACTTTTTGTTTGCTATACAATTAATTGATAAATGTGAAACTTCAAAATATTCCATGGGTAACTAACTTGTCATTGCGAAAAAAAAAAAGAAAGAAAGTATACTGTGAAAAATTATTGGGTAAGATTAGTTTAATTGGGAATGAAAATGGGTTGGTTTTTTTTCATCCATTTTAGCAAGCGCTGTGATTCACATTTAAGGTTCAAACATAGTACAGTATGGTGTATTTTTATTCACATGATTCAAGCAAATGCTAAAAAATAGGTCCTTTGATTACTTTTTAGGGCTTTTATTTACTAAATATGGCCTTTAGAGGGGCCCCATAAACCAATCTCAAAAATAGGGCCTTTTTATGGCCCGTGAGATGGTCGTAACCGATCCGGGATGGCTAGCCAACCATTTCTTTGTTTACACGGGATTGTTTAGATATTCTAAATTGCGTGGGTAATTTATAATCTATAATTTATTTTTTCGAGCACTGCATTGACACAACCGCAATTTAATTCGATGTCTATAACCTTCTGTTTGATCATTACAGCTCTAAAGTTATGCAAATGATGACGATTGTGTTTGTAGTGCTTGAAATAAAGCAAAAACGTTTACAAAATAACAAATAGAGTATCATTTTACTAGGGTTTTGTCTGATGAAAAAAAACCAGAGCGAATAACCATACTTAAAACACTTTCTTCAAATAAAACATATGTACCTTTCATTAGTTTTTGTTCATTCAAACACTTATTAGCATTTGCACCAAACACTCAAGAATTTTTAACCCACCACAAATTTTTAAATCGTCAAAACAAGCCTTTTTTTTTACCACTATGCCAATTGCATTTTAATGATATTTCATTTTAAGAATATTCGGTTAAATTTTTTAAACTTTTCTGCAAATGGGCATCAGTGACCTACGAGCTGGTACTAAAAAAATATGAACAAAACTTGACCCAGGTCTCAAAAAGCTTCGCCATCCCCGTCCTAGTGGTTACAAATCCACTTTTAAATAACAGGTCTGTCGGAGATCCTTACGGGGTGATTGCGAGACTAAGCAAAAAACCCCGAAAATTTTTTATGGAGAAAGTCGGTATCACTTTTTATGCACCATGAATGATACGACAGCTCTTATACGCATACAGTAGCGACGGCATGTTTAAAGTAACTTTTGACATTAAAATTTATATTTTACTTACCTACTTCTAACTAATAAGAAAAATTAATTTTTTTAATTTTTTGCAAATAAATTGTCATTTATAGTAAAACATACCGACCAGGAATTTCCCATGACTATATATCTTTTGCCACATTTTTTCAGTGAAATGTTTTTCATATTTAAAGTTATTATTTTTTCATTTATTTGTCAAGTATCTGCAACTTTCAAAAGTTGATAAAATAACCCGAAGTCCAGCGCCGATTTCAGGAAAAGGTCTCAAGAATGCGTTATCACGCAAGAAAAATGTAGTACGGAAAATGAGTTCAACTTTTTTGCGATGTTTATCGGAAAAATAAATTAAAAAAACTCCAAAAAGGTTTTTTTATCGTTATTTTAAAAATAAAAATAAAGTCGGGAAAAAATGACCACTTTTTGGAGATGTTTACAATAGGAATGCAAGTATCACCAAGCCACGGGTCTGGCACCGGGAAAAAAATTCCAAAAAGGCGCCAACGCCCGGTTATCCGTAACGAAAGCACGTGGAACGTGGTATCGTTGTTCCTCTTTGGAACAAAGATGGTTGGCGCCGTCACAACCCTCGCTGCGTAAAGGGTCGCCACAACGGGAATGTTTATCGCTTTTCGGCTTATTTTTTGGTACCATCTGCTAAATTTTCAATTTTGAAGACTAAAAACTCCGATTTTTAAAACACGGAAAGAGGATATGAGAAATCCGCCTTTCCGGGGTACATCCGGAATACAATCACAGAAAACCAAAAATGACCACTTTAAGACAGGGTCGTCATTTTACCGGGTTCCATCGTACTTCAGCCGAGCAACATTCATTTTTGTTGCGCTAATTTAAAGTTAAATTACTTTATTGCAGTGTCGGACAGGTTTTTCAAACCCACGGCGGTAAAAACTGGCATTTACTGTCCCGGGGTAATGTTCAGTTTTTTTACCACCAGAGAAAAAGAGGGAAAAACTTAAAAAGTGGTTACTTTGGAAAAATCAAATGCTTATTGATAGAAGTAATGATGCATATTGTGTTCATTGATTCATTCTCCGTGGCGGCCTAGTGGTTAGCATATCGAGCTTCAGACCGGAAGATCAGGTGTTCGATACCCGACCCGCTGAAGAGCTACCATGTACGCTCGTGCATGCAAAATTCGTGTACCCGAAATTCCGAGCGCACTGGAGGGTGGAGAATGTCCCTTCCCTACACTCTCAGCTCAAAAAAGGAAGGTGGCGTAAGTGTGGTGCCGCCATCCACAAACACCATGAGCCAAGTCGTACTTCCACCATTGTGGTGCTCACGGAAGGCACTCCTCGCCGCCTCCATCCCCGGTCGCTCTGCGTAGGGGAGCTCGGATACACGAGTGGCATCAGAATCAACAACAAGTTTTGAAATAATTAAATTAAATAATTAAAATTTTAAAATCAACCACTATTAGTTAATTAATATTAAAACTAATTTAATTATTAGAATGAAGTACTACGATTCCCCCTCCAACTCCACTTTGAAATGGTTCAGTATGAGGGGCGAGTAGAGGAGACAATCGGGATACGAGTGTAAGAGGTCTGCTGCTCACCCGAGGCGTTCCGCTTTAGGTGGGGCGGGGAGCCCGTGGATCCGGCGGAACTGTTGCTGCGGCTGTCGAAGGAAGCGGATCCGTTGCCCGAATCTGTCTCGCAGTGCTGGCTCTCGGAAGAGGTCACCGAGCCTGTGCGGATCAGAACAGAGCACCACTCAGAGCACAACTCTTTTTTTTTTTTATGACAACACTCAATATTCGTTACATAAAATACACAGTATGTCAGAGAATTTTTAAGACTAGTCGCTCATAAAATACTATAGTCTGTGTAATTAAAATCGGCATCTCTAGGTAACGCAACTCTGCAATTTTCCCTTCCGGTCGCCATGGTTTCCGTGCTAGAAACGTTTCTCCCACGTTGGTTTGGGGAACATGATAAGCATGTCTGTTGTTTTAGTTGTAATAATAATAGACGGATTCAAATCGGATTTATTTCTCGACGGCAAAAATAGATTGCGTCAGAAAAAGAATTCTAATATTTTGAACCCATCTAAGTCCTATTCTCATATTTTGATGTGAGTCAGAAAGCGATTGTATAGCTCATTTATCATACTTTATATTTTGTAAATGTTAAAATCTTATCTAAACATTCCAAATTTAATGTATGAGATAAAGCATTTACTCAGTATCAAAAATAAATAAATGGAAAATAAATTCTTCTTCATTACTTTTTACAATAATTCTAATATTTTGAATCGGAGGTGCAGTCGTGCCATTGCGGTAACTGCAGTGCAAAGGAAAAAAGTCTGGCGCCGTTATCGCTCTCACAGTTGCCATGGTGACGAAGCGGGAAGCTCGACCTCGACGCGCCTATTTTAATTACACAGACTACAGTCATTATATTCAGTTAATTATTTTGTACAGCAATATTTAATAACGAGTGCATAGAAAAGGCAGCCACCTCGTAGTTCATGCAAGAGAGATAACCACTCATTGGAATTTAGCTCGTTATGTATATATCTGCACAGTGTATCAAAGAATTTTTAAGACTAAGTTTATAAAATAAAATAAAAACTAGAAATTATACTTTTTTAAGCATTCAAAATGAGCTCCTTCGGCTTCAATACATTTGTTACAGCGATTTAACGACGATTCGAGTGCCGGCTCTTGCTGCCTCTCGGAAGCTCGCGTCAAAAGAATTTTCGAGATTACGGCCGGAACCGAGCTTACAGTGGCGCCATCTGTGTGATCGAGCATTCGTGATACTCCTTCACTATCAGCTGATCACTGCCAAAACCTCAGTTCATTTGTTTACTATTTTTTTCTTTCACTTTGAAGACATCGACACTCTACAAACAGCTTCCCCACGAGCTTCGGAGGCAGTCCCACGTTGCGAGCCGGAACGGGCATTTGAATTTCCCAGTTGTTGTTAAATTTTACTTCTATTGCACCAAACGAAGCATAGCTTTAAAAATACAAACTGTTGCCATGCAATAGAATTTGGCTCTATGTTTACATGTCGGGAAGATGTCCGGCACGGTCAAAACCGTGCCGTCGGGATGCGTTGCCGCGGAAGCGTGGGGGCAGGCATCGTCGGCATCCTACCTGAAGTCTGCGACTTGCGTATGGAGGCGGCCCCGAAGCTGGTGACGCTGGAGCTCTCCGCGTAGAGGTCCACAGGTCCCTCGGGGAGGTGCCGGCCCCTCCTGCCCCCTGCGGGGGAGACGGAGGGGGAGTCGGGGGGCCGGGAGGGCTGGTGGGGGCGCACCTTGTTGGGGTCCGACAGGGCCAGGAGCTTGCGCACCGCCTGGGGGGAGTCCGCACCTGCGCACATCAACGTATGCAATTATTACATTATTTAACAATTAATAAGTGTTTAAAAAATTAATGAATTGTTAAATATTTCGTTACTAAATTGGTTTTACAGGCATAGCAAAATGCTACATCAAAATGTCCAAAATAATAGAGGGTGAGTGTACCAGCATGGGCGGATTTACAGGGGGGTATGAAGGGGCATCGCCCTCCTCCTGCCCAATCCTTTTGAGATTGCTTTTAAGTTTATTTGCTACTATCGGTACAATTTACAATTGTCGAAAATTAAAAGCTACTATCCCCCCGGGTCAGAGTCCTAAATCCGCCCATGCTGACCAGTGAATGATTGCATGAACAGTTGCTCTTTTTTTTTTTTTTTTCAAAAAAAAAAAAAAAAAAAAGTTTCAAAAGATATTTCTAGATGGATGGACAGTTATTTCCTTCCATGCGATCTCAAACCTCAATGATCATTAGAATCACACGTTCCCGGATTGGAAAATTATTTTGCTAATTTTAATTTAAATAGGCCGCACTTGTCTTGCTATCTTAAAACTTTTAATAATTATGTTGCGTAAACTTGCATTCGACAAGTATGTCAGCGTCAAAATCACATTTAATTATTTTTACAAACTATTCTTGTATCTTCATAAAACTAAGGTCAATAAACTCATCATTGTTTAAATTTCTGTATTTTAATGCATACGTGTTTATCCTTAACAAAACGTACTTGTAACAGATAAATTTAATTGATGACCATTCAAGAAAAAGTTGCTAAATTAGGCCCTGTAATCCATAAGTACTAGGGATGTAACGAATATTCGGCCACTATTCGGTATTCGGCCTATTCAGCCCTTTTGCCGAATATTCGGCCTGGCCGAATACTGGGTAAGGTCAAATTCGGCTTGGCCGAATATTGATGAACTATTCGGCCGAATAGTTATGCTGCAGTAGAAATGTAAAAAAATTAAGAAATTAGTAGATTTTAAACATTTAAAATTGTATTATAATTATTGCAAAAGAATACATTAGGATATAGTTTTAATAAATAAAAATAATTTAGAAAAAAATACTTTTTTTAAACATTGTTTTAGGCTTGACTGAGCAAAAACACATTTTAAAGTTGTAATATTGTATTTTATATTTAGCATTTGCTCCCAAAAGCTGGCAATAGTTAATTATGATGGAGAATATGAGAAATTAATTTTGTTATTATTAACAAAGTGAAAGTCAGACTTTGTTAGGGTAGACTAATTAATTGTGTATATTGGGTGAGAAAGAAATGTGAAAAGCCCAGAATATATTATGAATATTTAAATAGCATAAGTTATTGGGGTTTTTGAAAATAAAAATATATTTCAGTTAAGTGCATTAAATTTTAATAGATCTCTTTAAAATAGGAATGTAAAAAACCTCATAAAATAAAAATATTCACTTTTATAACATGTAAAATATCTTCATAAAACAGCTTCGGCCTGGAAGAAATGACCGAATACTCGGTATTCGGCTATTCAGCCAAATCACTATTCGTTACATCCCTAATAAGTACCCCCTATCAGGTAAAATGTTTTAACCGTCGTGTATTAAATGCAAGGTATAAAAAAAAAAGATTACGATTTCTTAAAAATAATTTTGCTGCAGCGTTCATTTACTAAAACTATTTATTTAAACTACAATACAACAGTAGATAAATGACCTATTTGGCCATTCAAACATCATTTTCTTTCCATTTCTTTGTATAAAAAAAACAGGTATCTTTGCTTTTTTTTTTTCGCTACCTCATTTTAGTTTTCCCGACCACAGAACACCAATTCAACAAAATATGTCCAGAACAGACATTTCCTTGGATTTTAAATACCGGAGCATGCTAAGAAAAAAACAACCTCCGACCATGCACAAAAGACTCACCAAATTTGGGCGCACCCGACTTCTTTATGTCTGAGGAACTACTGTTGCTGCTGGCCGCGGAGAGAGTCGGAGAAGGCTGACGCTTACGAACTTGTAGTGTGCTGGCTACTACAGAGAGAGAGAGAGAGAAACAGACCAATCAATACATCACTGGGTAAAACTAACCATTTACAAAATCATTCATACACTCCAGGTTCGAGTATTTTCAGCCCATTGGGTTCAAGAAGCTCGAGAGGGATCACATATATTTCGCATTGTGGCACTTGTTTACATTTACAAAAATAATCAGTTCATAGTGCAGTTTTGCATCATTTAGAGCTCAGGTGCCGCCATCTAGGGGAAATTGAGCATCAAAATTCTCAAAAGTGGTAATGGCA
Organism: Octonoba sinensis; assembly: GCA_038502835.1. Classification (NCBI taxonomy): domain Eukaryota; kingdom Metazoa; phylum Arthropoda; class Arachnida; order Araneae; family Uloboridae; genus Octonoba; species Octonoba sinensis. Next base: position 180,705,675 of record CM076599.1, read on the forward strand.
TCCCTCAGTAGTGGTGCTACTTGAAAGAATGGATGCCGGTACGCAGCCCCATTAAAAAAAAAAAATAACAATAATGACCAAGTAATTAGGGCTGTAAATGCATAAAGAGGGGGAGGGGGTTGGAGAAAAAGAAAGTTAAAATATAAAAGTCCTTTGTCTCGTAACTTTTATTCTTTCACCTTTTATAATTTTGTACTTTGAAAAACTAATAATTATTTCAAGGTTCAGCCATACATTTTTTAAAGAAAAATTAAGTAAAATAAATACATAACAGGGCTCGGCGCACTTTGGAGTGTTCAAAATAGTGAAAAAAGTGACCACAGCTTTAAAAAAAGTGATTAAAATAGTGACCATTAAAATGTAAACTTGTGTGTGTTTTTTTTCATTTAAACTAAATATAACTTGAAAAAGAGCAGTTTCGACATCTTTTGAAAACTAAACCTGAATAAATAAAGCTTTTACCCAACTTAAAAAAAAAATAAAAAAAATTCATAGCCTATTCAAAAATACGAATTTTTATACCTGTAACTATCTCCATAAATGCCTTTTTCAAAACCCATAAATGGCTAAGAGTGAGGGAGACAAAAGTTATTTCTTTTAATTAATTTCTTTCTCAAATTGTTACTTATTTAAAAATATAAATGAATAAATATGTATTCAAATCAAAAGCAGAAATTTCAAATTTTAATTTATGTTCAACATTGACCAAAATGTATTTTGCAAATGCTTGTTTTAAAATATTTTTTATACTTATTTAAAGATTAGAAAATTCCACTTGAAATAAAGCTAAATTTGATATTTTATCAAAATTATTCAGACTGAAATTATTGTGTTAATCTTCTGTATCATTGTAGGAAACAAACCGTTTGATTATTCAATACTGTTTTTGTAATTTCATGGTAGTAACAAAATCCAAGAAAAATTCCCTGATTTTATAATTTTAGTTACACGTTATAACTGTCATACATAATGACAGTATGAGTGGCACAATCAGAAAAATTCTTCACAGGGGGAAAAGGGGTGCACTATTTTTTTTCCTACCTGAACTTTGTGCAATTCCTTTTTTTTTGGGGGGGGGGGGATGGAAATTTAAAAAAAAGAGGTCATAATGTAATTTTCTGAGCAATATATATAATATGCAACTGCTAAGAATTTTTCAGATCTAAAGTTTTTTTTTTTAAGAATTTAATTTCCCCCTCCCCTGCATCATTATTTAATGAATTCTTGACAAAAATTTAACTTTATTTTCTCAAAATTGCGTACTGTCTTTTTGTTGAGAAATCCCCTCCAAAAATTTTCTTTTGTGATTGTGAGTTAGTTCTGGAGTGGGGGGGGGGGGTGAAAGAAAAGAGATTAAGCTAGTTTTCTGAGTGATATAATCTGCAACTGCTAAAAATTTTTAGTTTCTATTCTAATTTAAATATCGCTTAATTTTCTTAGGATTAGCTCTTTTCGAGTAAAAAAAAGTTAAAAACAATTAAAATTATCATTCTAGATGGGGGGGGGGGAGAGTTCACGGGCCCTCTAGGCCTCCCATTCTGGTTGCACCACACTGCAATATCAAACCTTAACTTCGGCACACTCGGGCCGGCGCCACGCCGAATTTCAAAATACGACCAAAAATGGCGGACTTACAGGACCAAAAATGGCGGAAACGCGGAAGCTTCAACCCTGGAACACGTATTTTTATGCAAAATTGCAGTGTTTTCTTAACTCATAGACAGACAAAGTAACTTTTTTTGGTTGCTCTACCAGAGAAAGGGCAAAAAAGTGAAAATAGTGACCAACTTTTTTAAAAAAGTGAAAATAGTGACCAATTTTTAAAAAAGTGACTAAAAGTGACCAATGCAAAGAAAAGTGACTTTTAGTGAAAAAAGTGACTCGCGCCGACCCCTGACATAAGGACTGAAAAATAAGTTTTACTTCTTGTCTTTAATGCTCAATTTTACAAATCTTTTTCATAAACCAATATGATTTGGTAAATTGTTTATCAGTTCTGAAAAGCAATTTATTGTAATAAAGATACTCGATTTTACGAAAGTTTGATTCTTCAAATTTTTTCATGGTTTCAATGAGTTCATCGTATTTTTTGTACATTTTATTTTGTGCACACAAGACTGTTTTAGTATTGAAAATGAAACATTTAAAAATGTAAAAATCTGCATCCAATGTGGTCAATAAAGTTTCTTTTTGGGGTCAATCGGAGGGATTGCTGGGATACATATTCTGTAGTGAGACATTCTCTATTTTGATTAGTTTGTATCACATTTCAAAATGTTTTCACTAATGTTAATCTCACTAATTTACATTCACATTGCAAAGTAAAGATTAGGTAGACTTTCACTTAAATAGATTTCATGACAAAAACTTGACTCCATATGAAGTTCTTGAAGTTAGTTATGAATTTTTCAAATGAATAAAATAAATAAATATGTATGTATGAATATATATATGTGAAATGTTACTTTAGGCACGATTATTTATAGTAGTTGTAAAAAAGATAATTACGATGCAAAAAGTGGATATGGATTAATTATCAAAGGTATTAATTATAAATATGTATCATGCAGCTGCAAAAGCTAAACAAAAATGAATTCAAGAATCAAAATAAAAATTAGTAATAAAAATTTATTTTGGCCACTTACCACTAAAAAAAAAAAAATTTCCACTTTCCTTAAACACTTAATTTCTAATCGAAACACATTTTTTCAAAAAGAACTCGCGATCCATTGATCCATTACTGCAAAATTAATCGACCCTCTGGAAGCGTGACATCATTTTTGAATATTGCGTACAGATATATAAACTATAGTCTGTGTAATTAAAATCTGCGAGTCAAGGCCACACAACTCTACCTTTTCCCCTTCTGGTCGCCATGGTTTCCGTGCTAGAAACTTTTTCCCCGCTTGGTTTGGGGAACATGATAAGTCAGTTTGTTGTTTTAATTATAATAATAATAGACGGATTAAAATCGGATTTATTTCTCGATGGCAAAAGGTAGATTGCATCAGATAAAGTATTCTAATATTTTGAACCCATCTAAATCTTATTCCAATATTTTGATGTGTTTCAAAAAGCTATTGTATACCTAATTTATTGTATTTTCAGGGTTGCCAACTCTTTTTCAGTGACTTGAGGAGCAATAACTTAAAATATGAGGAGTTTTTGAAGTTCTTCAGGAGCAACGCGTAAAATAAAAAGATTAAGTACACGTACCATGATTTTACATAAATATATATATAGATATAAATTTTACTAAGACAATAAGTAGAAGCAAAAATAACAAATAAACATTTTATTAAGTGCAATTTTCAAAATTAGGTAAAATATAGTTGCAGGTGACACAAAATTTAAATACTAGATTATCATAAATTAAGTTTTTTTAATGAACTAATAGAGAGATAAAAAAAAGTTAAGATCTGAGAGCTAATTGTGTTGCTTTTTTCACTTTTGAAAGTTCTTCTGCAGAAAACTTGGTTTCATAGCATACATTACGGGTAGGCTTACATTTCTCAATAATTATAGCCTCCAGCGTTTCTATTTTTAAATTATTTCGATTATCAGTGACATTGTTTCTTATTAAGCTAAAAACCCTTTCACAAGCAGCATTGCTATGAGGTATCAATAAAATATTGTGGATGAACTTAGGCAAAAGTTTATATTTAGTCGAACCATTTTCATCTAAAATGTCTCCTATCTTAAACCATGCTTCATCAATTCTTTTAGAACTGATGATATCATCTGTGAGAGCATCAATTTGATAAAGTAAAAATTCACCTTCAATAGAGTCTCTCTCCTGAAATTGATAGCCAAAAAAAATCAAAAAAGAAGTGTAAAGAAGAAAGTTTGGCTGAAGCCCTCTTTCTAACATCCGCAATCTCAGCATGTTGAAATATTCTTTCATTGTATGGAAACTTTTTTATTACATAAGAGCATGCCTTTTTAAAATAGTTGCGAACATTCACATAAAATTTTTTCTTTTGCTCTTCTCTTACACCATTAAGTAGCTGGCGAGTTTCAGCGCCGATTACAAGATTTTCATCACTCTTTTGAAATTTTTTATTTGAAAAATCTATTTCGAAAAAAACTTCAATGGATAAAAATGGAGTGGGATTAATAAAGCGTGCCAAAAGTTCCTTAAAAAAATTTTCAATGCTACTGTAAAAAACATGCACCATTGGAGCTTCGTTCTGAAATAAGCAATTAATCTTGTTAAACACTGGTATAATAGAATGCAGAAATAACAAGTACAGTTTTGTCATTGGATCCTCAAACTGCTCTTTTAATCTAACAAAAGTGGATGAACTTCCCTCTTCTTCTTCGCAAAAAAAACTTTTTTAAAGCTTCCCATTGCTCTAAAAAACGAGTGATTACAGCTCCCATTGATAGCCAACGTGTAGACCCATATTTTGCGGTTTTCCACTTCTGTGAGTTCCTGGCACATTTTAAGAAGTTGCAATCTTTTACTGCTTTTTTTCAAATAATAATAGACATTCACTAAAAAATCTTCAATGTCAAATCCCTTTATTTCACGTGCAGCATGCTGTGCAGCTAAATGTATCAAATGACACGCACAGCCATGAACAAAAACGTTATCATTTTCTTTAATCACAAATGAACTCACCCCTTTGTAATGTCCCAGCATGACAGATGCATTGTCTGCACAAAATGCAACACAGTTTTCCCAGGAGAGGCCAAGTTTTTTAAGCTCGCTGTCCAAGAGTTCAAAGATATTTTTGCCTGTTGAATCTATTTCTAATTGAGGCAAGGACAAAACAGATGTAACAATCTTCTTCAAATTTTCATCTCTAAAAGTCACTACAAGGGGATATATTTTCTGCGATGTAGTTGTATTGCTACCGTCGGTAGCCAAGGAAAATTTATTAACTTTAAGATTATCAATTATCTCTTCTCGAGATGTTTTTGCGAAACTCTTTACAATGCTTGTAGTTTTAGTACGAGCGCAGGAATAATTTTTTGCTATTTGAGAGTCTGGGCACATTTCTTTGATCAATTTAGTAAAATGATCCGATATAGATAAAGAACAATTGTGTTCCACAAGAAATTTCGTAAATAAAGCCTCTGCTTTAGTCACTGCCATCGATGATGAATCACATCCAGCCTGCTTATTAAACATAGTTGTCTAGTTCTGACTGTCCGCTTTCAATTTAGCATTAGTCAAATGCTAAATTGACTATGCTAAATTGAAAGCGGCAATCTTGCGGCAGATCTTCTTGGCTTGGATCGTTTTAAGACCGGCCATGCATTTTCATATTCCGATTTAAATGTTTGATTATGAGATCGCTTGCGATCCATTTTCGGAAAGCAAAAATTAAAAAATCGTAAAACTGCTATCAAATACCATACAATATAAATTTGCAAAACAGCACGTGCGAAGCAAAGCTGGTAAACACACTCACTACAGCGCAAACACAACAAACACAATGACAAAACAAAAATGGCTAGTCGCAGGAAACAACCTTACTTCGGTATAAATATCATTGGCAGCTTTTCTTCAGAAACTGACGTCATACTACTGCTACTGTCTTCCTATTTGCTGAAAAGATTCGCGTCGTGAGGGTGATTTTACTCTTTACTGAAGGGAAATTCACGTAGTGGAAAAGTCGTTATCCAGGCAATCGTAGGGAATTTTTCGCTGCCGCCGTTAAACAAAAGCAGTTGAAGAATATTGTTTCGAATAAAAAATACGAATAAATAAATAACTTTGAAAATTTTTACTCTTTAGACGATATTTCTGATTTCTTGTGGCATTTTTGCTTTACAGCGGATGAGGATAGATTTCCGGGGCAATTAATATAACGTGCGGAGTTGCGGATTTTTCACACTCGCGCGGAGCAGCTCCGCGAATTCCGGAGCACTTGGCAACCCTGTATTTTATGTTTTGCAAATGTTAAAATCTTATCTAAACATTCTAGATTTAACGTATGAGAAATGTAATTGCATTTACCGAGTATCAAAAATAAATAAATTCTTTCTTATTAATTTTTACAAATGATTCTAATATTTTGAATCGGAGGTGTAGTCATGCGATTGCCTTAACTGCAGTGCCAAAAAAAAAAAAAAAAAGTCTGGTTGTTATTTTTCTCCCAGTTGTCATGGACAAAGCAGAAAACGCGACCCCTGATGCGCCTATTTTTGTAATCCTTTCATTCTGCCGACACCTTTTTCACCTAAGCAGTAACTGTCGTTCATTTTTTTTAAATATTACTTGTTTATAAAACGATTTGCGCCCCGCAAAAAGAGAAAACTCACCCGATGAGCCCGAGGAAGTGATGAGCGGTTCACAATCCACAGACATGGAGTGCAGTTGGTCCTCGTCAGTCACCACTTTCAGGTTGGAGAGGTAGGCCTTCACCCGCCTCACCATCTGCGCCTGAAACGCATTCACCATGCATTATTATCCATGCCACAACAGAAGCTTAAGCCGAGGTTTACACCTCCTTACCGCTCCTCCCCCCAAAAATATATATACACTGAAACCTGTGTAAGTGGATCACTTGCGCTGCAGCACTTTAGTGGTCAACTTAGACAGGTGGTCAACTTATAGAAAGCGGTAGGGATGTACCGAGTAGCATTTTGGCCAAGTAGCCGAGTACCGAGTAGTTGTGAATAAAAAAAGAGTATTGATGTGCACATGAAGAATTTTGTACATATTGAAATGAAAACATACATTTTAACTACATAATGTATATAAACTAATGAAAGAAATTGAATGTAAGAATTCCAAAATAGAATTCTTTAAACCATTATAACTCCTTATAAAAATCAGTTTATCAAAAATGATTATTGGTTGCGGTAAAAATTCATTCAATAATGTAAAATGCCTCATAATCTTCTCCTCCCCCCCCCCCTCCCTCCCCGCACCCAAGGAAAAAAGTCTATATTGACACTGTATATTTTTATTTACTTTCTTTTCATTTTTTAATTTTTTCTAGTTAATAATAAAGTGATATTTTTTATATGTAATTCTATTTTTAAAACCCAAGATACAAAATTATTATGGAGTATTTCTACACAATAATTTACAACATATTGAATTTGATACTAATTATTAAAATATTTGTATTTGATAGAATTTTGTGCATTTCCTTTTACTTGCTGATAATTTCTTTACTTTAAAGTCATTTTTTTTCCACTTTTACAATTGGAGCTGTTATGTAGCTAGATTTTGATTTTCATTTAGAATTGCGTATATATATATGTAATATATTCAGTTACCCAAAGAGAAATCATATTTAATGCAAATAAGTTACTACAAATTAATTCATTTAAAAGATTTAGATGAAAAGGCAATCTTTTCTTTATCAGGCATCCAAAAAGATTGCCAGGGCATAACATACGAGTTTCTGACATGTTTCACCGATTTGTTAAATCAAACATGTTGGACGCTACTCGTACAGCTTAAGAAGTGGCAAACAAAGTATAGAAAGTGGAAAAAATAGTCGAATTAGCATATGAACTTTACCAATATATAAGCTGTGTAAAAATATTTTATATACTTCATATTTTTTAAAATTATTTCATATTACATATTTATATTTGCATATTATTGTACTAATCAGTTACAAATTTATCTACTACCTATTAGTAAACTTTTAAAAATTGACGAAATTTTTACAACTACTCGGTAATGGCCGAGTACTCGGCTGGAATTTTGCCGAGTACCGAGTATATACCGAGTACTTGGTACATCCCTAGAGGGCGGCGTTTTTTTTTTTTTTTTGTCATTTCTTGCATTATACATTTATTCATTTATAACTATTTAAAATACAGCTTCATGTAATGACGTTACTTTAAAATAGTGATTAGCTTCCCCCCCCCCCACAAATTATCTAAAATATCATTAACGAAATTTAACCCGATTGTCTTACAGTGTGTGTGTCTATACTACTTCAAAAGTAAATTACCTAGTTAAAATTAAGATAGAGATCATATTAATGATGTCAGTTACTTATATGATGCTAAAGATTTCCTAAAAATATATATTTTTCAAAATGGCTAGGCAGGGTTCGCGCTAGGCCGCGCGATCACAATATGTTTTGAAATCCCACTCAAAAGAAGTTCATTTGCGCGCCGTTCCTGCAACTAGCGGATGAGCGTTCAAAACATCACGAAACGAAACTATTATTTGAAACTGATAATTCAATACAAAGTAAATAGAGTTTGTTAGTTTTCAAATGCCATCTAATTCCCATTAATGAAAAGAAGAATCTCATTTTGAATTTTCGCACTATATTTGACACAATGCATTTACGAAATTGACAGGAATCATTTAAGTCGTTACAAGCGCTATGCATTGAAGAACTTCCACTTTTACAATTTAGAAGAGAATGCTGGTTTCTAAAATATATCGTTTTCATTAAAAAACCTCAATAGGTAAAATGACATATGATCAGAAAAAAATAGAGTAAATATTAAACTAATTTTTACGATTTTTTTTTTGTAAGAATCACACATTAAAGAATTTTGGTTGTTTAAGAGGATCTTTTTCATGTTTAACATTTTACAAAGCACCCATTTTTGCGATCGCGGATTTTGTGAAGGAACCATTTTGTGTGAACCTTGTTAATGTTTATTCCTTCCTTGCTGAGCATAGATTCGACAATCACCTTTTATTTAGTTTGTATTATATCATGTTCGGACAATTTAGTAATACTTTTAAAAACAAAAACAAAAAGAAAAGTTCCCACTTAAATATTAAAAATCCCACTTAAAATTTTGGTCAAGGTGGGAAATCCCACCTTGTATTTTTACCCTTCTAGGTCAGATCAAAGAACAAAGAAGAAACCTATTTAAAGAATAAAGGAGTGCTCATAGTCGTTTTTTCATTTGGTTAATTTTCAAAGAGGTTTAGGCAAATTTTATACTGATGTTTCATTCATCCAGACAAATACAGGTCTAACATGATAGCATAAAAATATCCTGAAGAAGCTATTTCAGTTTTTTTTTTTTTAAATCTTTCCAAAAATAGATAAACAAATAAATATAGATATAATGAGGCGGTCCACTTACAAAGGGTGTTTTATAATACTAGCACATAAATTTAGCGTACATAAGTGGTCAACATAGACAGGCGGTCAACTTAGGTGGCCAAGTTACAAAAGTTCCTCCACATAAGATAATATAGGGCTCATTCTGTTCCTGACAAAAGTGGTCAACTTTACAGGTTTTACTGTACACTGAAACCTGTGTAAGTGGACCACTTGCATTGCAGCACTTTAGTGGTCAACTTAGACGGGTGGTCAACTTAGAGAGGCTGGAGATTTTTTGGTTTTGTCATTTTTTACACTATACATTTATCCATTAATAACTAATTTAGATATAGCGTCATGTATTAACGTTACTTTACACTAGTAATTAACTTTTTTTCTCTTATAATTATCTGAAATAACATTAGAGAAATTCAACCTAAATGACCGACAGTGTATCCTATGCAACTTTAAAAGTAAAGTACTCAGATAAAATAAAGATAAATATCTTATTAATCATGTAAGTTACTTATTTGATGGTAAAAATTTCCCAAATACATCCTTTTTTCAAAATGGCTATACCAATTAGAAGCAGCTTAGTTGAAGAAGTGCTCATAGGAGTTATTCCATATGGTTAACTACTTTGTATTAGTGTTTCATCCATTAAGAAGAATACGGGTCTAACAATATAGCACAAAAATATCCTCGAGAAGTTATTTCCCGTTTTCTTATTTTTGTTAAAATAGATAAACAATTAAATGTCGTACTAATTAGGCAGTCACTTACAAAGGGTTTTTTTATAATACTCCCACCCAAATGTGGCGTACATAAAACTCAATGGAGACAGGTGGTCAAATGAAGTGGCCAAGTTACAAAGGTTTCTTGATGGATGAAAAATTAATATAAAGGTTGCTTAAACTTCTTTGTAAGTGAACCATCTGGGAAAAGTACTTACTATGAGCACTCATTTATTCTTTAAAAAGGCTTCTTCCTTTTACTTCTATCTGATGTAACCACTTTGAAATATTACATACTTTTAGAAAACCTTCACTATTATATACCGTAAAATCCCGAAAGTAACCCCCCTCTTTTTAAAAACCAAACTAGCAGATTTCAGATAAGGGGGTTATAATCGAGATTTTCGAAAAAAAATATGAAAAAAAAAAAAAGGTTTTAGTATTAATTAAGAACATCTACTGAAGATAAATAATAAGTATAACCCATTTAAAATTATTTTAAAAACATTAATATAAAACAAGATTCAAAACATAAATAAACAAAAATCTGTCTTATAATTTTCTAATAGAAAATTGATCGCATGGGGATGGCATCTTTGACTGAAGAAAGAATTTAGCACTTAAGTTAGCAGAAATCCCTATAATTTAAATTTAAAACTCATAAAACGCAAATTTGGAATGTTCGGGGCTAGCGCTACATCGGTATTTTGTAATGTGCCGAATTTCAAAACACGACCAAAAATGGCGGACTTACACGGTCAAAGATGGCGGCTAATGAACGAATCAACGCCGAGTACAGGAAATTTATTTTTAAGCATATAGACCTTGAATATTTATGAAAAAATAAACAAAGAAATAAAATACAAAATACAAAAAGAAATTGGACATATTTTCTCTTTATCATAAGAAAATAATACAAAATTTGTTTTAAAATAGTCAGCCATTTAGGGAGGGGTGTTATATTAAGGAATATGGAATGATTCCACTTTCGCCGAGAAAAGGGGGGGGGGTTACATTCGATGGGGGGGGGACTACTTTCGGGAATTTACGGTACTACAATAACTAAGCTATTTTTATCTATATATAGCATCACTACTGGTTCCATGAGTTTAATACGGTAAGTAGCTTACTAAAAGATAAAATATTTATCTTTATTTTAATTAAGTGCTTTACTTTTAAAGTCGTATAGGATACATTGCAAGTCATTCAAGTCCAACTTATCTAATGATATTTTAGATCATTGTGGAAAAGAGCTCATTACTGTTTTTAAAGCAACATTAATACATGAAGATATATTTTAATGAGTTAGAAATGAATAAATGCATAGTGTAAATGACAAAAAGAAAAAAAAATCTCCAACCTCTATAAGTTGACCACTGAAGTGCTGCCCTACAAGTGGTCAACTTGCGGGGAAAAAAACAAGTAAAATGGAGGGGGACGTTCAATCGGGGTTACAAATGCATATATAAACGCAAAATGTACGAAATGACAAAAAGAAAAACCCAAATCTCTGCCTTCTATAAGTAGGCTTGCCATACGTTTGACCGGGACAATCCCAGTGTTTTGCTCTTGTCCCGGTGTCCCACCCAGTTTTATCAATGTCCCGGAAACGGCTAGGATACTAAAAGTAATGAATTTATGTTTTTAAGAATCTTTTACGAAGCCATTAAGAATCTTTAAGATGGAGGGAGTCCACCGAAAGAGCAATGATTGCATGTAAAACAAACTTTGGCGGTTTCTTTGCCCCGACTTTTATGACAAAGTAAAGCTTAACAAAAGACATCTTGAAAAAGGTACATTCAAGTCGGAAATATGAGTAAGTTGAAAACAAAGAATAACATCGCTAACTTATTAATTGTTTTTTCAGCTTGACAAAAATGTTTTTTTGAAATGGTTTTTGTAGTTAGACAAAAAGTTGTAATTTAAAAAAATAAGACTTAGTAATTGTTCAATTAAACAATTTTATGAAGTATTTTAAAGTTTATTTTATCAACACTCCTTTTTAGATGGTAGACCAGAAAAAATTCTCATTAAAAAGGAAAAATATCTTTTTATGTAAATTAGGTAGCAAAAAATTCCTTTTTTATTTTTAAAAGGTGGGTAGACTAACAATGTAGAGTTCCAGATTCCCCACTCCCGTTACTTGCGAGGCTTAGAAAAAGGCTTAAAACTCACAATTTTTCTTTTAATTTTTCAAAATTTCCCTAGACCCTCCCCCCCCTGCTACTTTGGGGAATTCCATACCCCCTGGTATGCCCATCCTATATTAATTCACTAACCAAAAATATGGCAAGCGTATCTATAAGTCGACCACTAAAGTGCCGCACCGCCAGTGGTCGCAACTCGCACAGGTTTCACAGTATACGTATTTTCCGAAAATTCTTCGTCGCGATAAGCGTCGGGCAGCGAAAGGGCTCACCTCTTCGAACATCTTCTTGGGGTTGGGCTGTGCGGAGCTCTTCTTCCTCCGCTTCGCGGTGGCCGCGTTGGTGGTGGTGGCGAAGCTGTTGAGCGAGGCCATGGCTGCGGTGGGGTGGGCACCACCGCTCTCCAGCATGCTGAACAGGTCCTGGAAGGGAGAGAAATGCCACTTCAAGAACACTCTCGCTTTAAATGGAAGCATTGCCGTCATCAGAATGCATACATGTACAGTACCAATATACAGTCTCGAATCAGCGCATCCGAACTCCAACGCAAGATTTTCGACGTAAACGGTGAAACAGTTGAAAAATTTAGTTGAAAAAACAAGAAATTCCTTAAATTTTCAAAGCTAAAAGTAGTTTTTTAACTTGAAATATTTACAATAACTCACAACTGCCTTTTATACGTTGAAAACAATGTATTTTTAGCTAATTTTTATGTTTTTTATAGCGTTTTGCCGTAATTAGACATCGATCTTCTTGCATCTGCTTTTGGTTTGCGATATTTCTTATTATTTTCTCATTAGTACGCAATTCAAATCATATTATGTTTTTTCTTAGTATAAATTTTGTATTTGCATCGATTTTATGGTGCAAATGTTAATGCTCGATCTCATTAATGGAGACAATTTTGGTCGCCAAAGTGGCGGTCGGCAATGAAATTTTTGGTCACCATTAAAAAAATTTTGGTAATCAGTTGGTGAGTGGCGACCCCCAATTGGCACCTTTATAAAGTACTTGAAAAAAAAAAATTTAAAGTTCATATATATATATGTTGTATCTGAATTTTATAAATGTTGTATCTGAATTTTATAAATGTCCTTTTTTTTTCTATAAATCTTTTATATATTTGTGTCTGTATAATTAGTGCTTTATGAAAGCATTTTTTTAGTAATAAATAAAAAGGTGAATGCAACATTATAACCTCACACAGATCAATGACCCGAAATCTGCACAACCCTTGGTCCCGAGCAGTGCAGATTTCGGAGAGTTGACTGCATATAAATCATAATAATAGGAATTCTATATTCTACCATATCAAAGAATAATTAGTATACTAGAGTTCTTTTAACATCAGTTCTCTAGTCGCCCCGTGTGGAATTCCGCACTCATTTGGGAGAGAAGACATTATGAAGAATAGAAAAAAGTAAACAGGTGTTGGTACAAACGAAGACATTGAACACATCAGTACAAAGAGCTGTTACAATTTTTTCCCCACTATTATTTAGATATTCAAAATAATAAAATTATCACAATAGCAATGATAATTATTTTTATGATTAGTAATAGTAGCATTAAAATACAATAACGAAACTGCTCCATTACTTAAAATAGAGTTACTGTTGGTTGGTTAGGCTCTACACATTCATAATATAGATGAATGTGTGGAGTTTAACAATTGAATAAGTTTAACACACAGACGCAGCGAAAACTAACTCTCTACACAATAAAAACAGAAGAGTTTCTTGTTCGTTTACTTTATAACAGATGGCGCCCGCATACTCAACACCCGTTTGGCATCCATTACAGGACCTCTTCCTAGATGATTTTAAATCTCAAATTAAAGAGAAGCGGTACATTTATAGACCGTGGGTCTATTTTTCGTCATGAGCCGGCACGATAAGCTTTAAAATGAGGGGTTAATCATGGAATTTGGTGAAGGACCACAGAAGATATCGTAGGGCGACAAATAAACAGGTTAGAGAAATAATATATATATATATATATATATATATACAGATTTCTGCTATGCCAAAAATTACATCTTTAGAAATATAACTATGTACTACTAGACGATTACAGACATCCCATATGACAAATATATATTTAAAAAAGCTACCTCTACACTCTTATTGTTCCTTTTATAACATTTAGGGCTCTCTGTCACATGATGCTGCACAGCTGCATTTATTGGTGGCCTCTGTAAGCAATGTCCCACCACGAAGTGAGGTAAAGGGAAAGTATATTGGTTACCTACAGTAGCCGGTAGTTCTTTCCATCCTCTGTCTTTTAAAACCGAAACTAAATAGCATTGAAAATTTAAAAAGGGGTTGGAAAAGGTTGCTTGTTTTTAATGTGTTATATATATATGGGATCGACACAGCAAGAAGGAAATGCTCGCCGGAATATACTCCAGAGGAAATTTCTCCTGGAAAAACCACTTTGAAGACATTTTATAAAAAAGTTCACTAAATAATGGTATTTCTTTAAATGGAATTAAATATTTGTTTAAATGATGGAAATGCTTACATTAAAACAAGTCATTTGTATTCCACTTATGGGTGAAATTATCAGTTTCAAAGCAGTACAGGAAATACATTAATTTTAGATGTTTTTAAGATTTCAAACAAACCTAATTAAAGCTTAGAAAAAATACTTAAATCTTTACTTTTAAGTTTTAAATACTTTTCAGTGCAATGAATTTTGAGAAATATTGTCATTCGGCTGCAGAACGTTCGGTAGTTGCCGAAATGCCAACATTCTGCTTCGGCAGGGAGAAAAGACCAAATATTCGGTATACAGCCAAACCACTATTCGTTACATCTCTGGGTAACACAACATTGCTTCCATTCCCTGGTTTTATTTAATTGAATATTAATTCAAAAATATATAAATAAGCCAAAGGAAGAACTAAGAATGTCTTTCCATCATTCTAGACGAGTCTCTAAAGAGTTTGTCGGTATATAAGAGAAACTGATCAAGTCAAAATTTTAGGAAATTGAGTTTAACTGACCGAGAGCCATCTAAGGCAAGTTCTTTTCAGGAAAAAATTGACCAAGTCAATGTCACTACTAGAAATTGGTGTTTTGTTACAGCAACAAAATGACTATCTATTAGTACTGACAGTACTAGAATCTTTCGACAATAGTATTTATTTTTCCTTTTTCCCCCCTGTTCCCTTTTTTGTGACACTCTAAATAGTTTTTAAAGTACTATTATGATTAATAGGGCTCTATTAATTATAATGGTTTTATTAAAAATTCGAGAGCTTCTGTCTTAGTAGGGGGGAAGTGTCTTTTGTAGCACAACCTGCAGAGAAAATAGTTTGACTGGGTAGGGAAGAGGGGTCATTTTCACACTTGCATGCCTGATAACCACTTATTCCATTTAGTCTTCTTTTTTCTTTTTCTTGTAATTAAGAAAAAATTATTGTATTTTTTTAATATTTATATTTGTTTAATTTGGGCAACGTTTGGTTTTCACTGCCTTTTTTCATAATTTTGGTTTATTTAGTCTAAAAAATTAATCGAGTAATTAAATAATAGTTGAAGAAAAGGAGTGAAAGAGACACTCACGTAGGGTGCGGAACACATTCCGATGACCGTTCGGATTTCTTTCGCCACCATTCTCAATTTCTCGAAATTCACCTGCAACGAAACATTAAATCACGTCAAACACAACATCAAATCAACACTTTGGGGTCATTCACAAATGATGTCACACTTCTATGGGGGAGGGAGTATCGAGAAATTGTGACAATTTGTGACAAGAGTAGGGAAAGGCGACATCACACTATTTTGGTTAAAATAAAATCATTTAAAATCAGAAGTTCAAATTCTTGCTTGATTTTTTTAATTGTTATTATTTATTTGTTTATTTATTTTTGTACTCTCGTGATTTCATTTTGTGTTGAAAACATTGATGCTCATTAAAGCTTAAATTAAGTTCAAGTTAAAAAGTTCAAATTTAAAAGGAAATTGTAAAGGGGCTTTTACACTTTCATGACAAAATAATACTATTTACGCTTTTTGGTGCAAACCAAATTTCATTTTATACAAATACTCTACAACGTAGTACTTTGTTTTTGAACTGCAAGTACACATGCTCATGTAATATAGCAGAACATGTGAAAAGGGGGATTGAGTTATTGTCGCCAGGTGGTCTGCTATCGCTTATTCCACCTAAATGCAATGTTTCGTGGTTATATGTGAATGGAAAATATTCCTTTTAAAAATTAAATTTCTACCAGTCTTGTTGAAGAAAACCGGAATGATTGGATTACAGCTCTCAAGGATTTCTACCAGGGTTCTTTCCAGGGTTCGCAAAGTTTTTACCATCTTATCCAAAACTGTCAAACTGTCCAAAACCATAGTTTAAGTGAAGTTGCATTTTGTGAGCAAATATCAAAAACAGAATTAATTGTATTACATTTATATTTTATTAATATGAAAATTTAAGTAAACTTAATAAACTTATATACAGATGATTTTAACCTGGTTGAATAAGATCAGTCTACTTTTACTGGGTTAACATTGCCTTACTTTCAAGAAAACGACTCTAGTGCCATTTCATGTTTTGATACTCAATGACCACAATCTACTCTAGGAAAATGCTGATAATGGTTTATAAGAATCATCAAGTTACTATGTTTGTTTGTTTATTGTCGTTAAGGAATACATTTTGTTTAAAATAAAAAACAAAAATTTTGCTAGTTTCAAAATATAAGTGCCGAGATTTCATCATCCATTTATTATTCTTCAATCTTGGATTTGAAAAATTTAAAGTTTTTTTCGTCTAGATATATAATAGCATTTAATAGCAACTATGAGTCATAAATGAGTAATCTAATAGAGTCATTAACATTTTGCAAAACTTTTTTCACGCAATATATTTTTTTTCAAACTAACATTTCAGAGAAAAAATTATGAAATTTTAATTAATGACAACTAATTAATATTTATATTTATGCATTACTAATACTGCATTCGATATAAATGGATGAGATTAGATCCCTTTAGCTTCAGAATAGTTTAAGGCACTTTTGAACAGTAAGCTAAAAATGCAATATAGGGTTGAGTACTTAAAATCATTCTGCCGTCGCCAAGACTCATAAAAATAAATGAAAAATTCTTCATAAGGGTCTCGCCAAGCTTCCGACATTGTGCAACACCTACGCACATTTTGAGACTAAGTGCAAAGAGCTGCGTGCAATACAGAACGCTACTTCTGACAGAGAACCGATCATTTTCATAAAGCTACCCTAAAATAGTACAGTTACTAATAATCGGTTCCCGGTGGTTGTCGAGCGATAGCAGGCAGCGGGTTTGGGACCCCTAGTATAGAATAAAAGATTTTAAACTATGAGAACTAATATGCTCGACGAATGAACAAAATATTTGAAAATTTCAGATCTTTGGTTCATTTTCTTCGTAGTAAAAATTTTATTAACCAAAAAGTTTTTACAAAATATATATAAAAATCCAATAATGGTGTCGCAGGAGCCAATGAAATGGCCCATAACGGCAGCCGATCGGAAGCCAGATTTCGTCAGTGGTGCTCCTATTTATTGTTTAAATTAAACAATAACACGTTTATTGTCAAACATTTTATAAAAATAGGAATTATTTTGACAGTAATTGTTTTTAAGATGCAGAGAAATAATATCAATCATAGTGGAAGAATGTCAATACTGCACTTGTATTGGCTATGCATTCTAGAATTTTATTGACTATTTTAACATTACTTCAATTCAATAAATAAAACATTTTTTTAACAAGAATTCCAATAGCAGCATAAATGAGTACATGCCATGATTGAGGTATTTAGATCCCTCACTGCAATAAGCTGCCAGAACGATAGAGCAATGTCCATGTCTTCATACTAAAAATATTAATGAACGTTCCGACTACTCAATTTTTTTTCAGCAAATTTGATTCAATATACGCATTTTTTTACATTGCATATTCGAAATCTACATATTTTTTGGTGTTTAAATCAGTATTGTATTTTTAAAATGTTTTTTTATTATTATTATTTTGGATCATAGGGATATATGTTCTAAGACACCAATTTTTGGCATAAAACTTTCAAATTTTATGCAATTGATGCTATCTCCAGAATAAAACCCGAACTAAAGTCAAAATACTTCGGAAATTGCTTTACTATCGTTTAAACAATGAAATAGCGGGAAAAGATTTTGAATGCACGTAAAAAGCTAATGCCCATGGAAATCGGGATGAGATTTTTTTTTTACATTTATGGAAATCGCATGATAAGCAGACCACTAATTTTCACCTACAGGGTTAAGACATGATATAATACATGACAAATACAGACAAATACATGACAAATACAGAGAGACATATTTACCAAACCATCGATGACCGAGTCGTTACCCAGATGGATGAACGTGAGGTCTTTCTTCAAAACGGGGTAGAAAGGAATCTGAGGAAAAGGAAAAAAGGTTTCACTGAAAACCTGAACAAATAGACACACACAATAAATACTAAAAACCAAATGGAAATTGCTAGAAAAATTGGCATTTTTATTCCAAGCACTGGAGTACCGTCGATATGAACCTCGTCAGAAAAATAGCGGAAATGAAATTTTAAAAGTTTTGATGTTGCTCCAATTGTGTTATATACAGGCCAAAAACCTCGGAAATTATTTGGGACTCCAGCTTGCTTCAAGGAATTTCGCCATTTAAAGTGAAAATAAACAGATTGTACTGATCATGATCAAACCAAAAATAGCTTTCACTTTAGGGGAATTCTATGCAAAAGTGGAAATTTTTGGGAACCATTAAAATGAAAAATTTCAACAAGTATTGCTTTCTCATGTTTTTTGGGATACAGAAGTTATTTACAAGCATTCTCCATAACTAACTCCTTGAGAGAAAAAACTTATGCACAAAGAATAAAGAATCTGGCTGTCGCTAGATAAATATTAGAAGCCTTTTTTTCTTTTGCATTGCATCAGTTACTACTATATTAATAATAATTAGCCTAACATCAAAGAATAACATAAGTGTACGTCTTTTTAAGTAGGCATTACTTTTTCATTTAAATAAAAATTTCCTTCTCACACGTTCATAATTCAGATTTTTGTGTTCGTTTTGTATTTTCCAGTACATATATACATATTTCATCAGTTTCTGTCATCTGTATAAGACAGTAAAATAAACTATTTTATATTTAATGCTCTACTTAATCTAGTTATTTAAAGTTAACTTTTTGCTTCCAAATGTTGCATCAGTTACTGTGGAATGTATCTTTAGAGAGTTGTGATCCACAGTTTAGGAAGCAGTGGCTTAGGTACACAAGTCCAGAATATTCACAAGCCCTAAGTATAACATTTCACTGCCACAATTTGGAATATCCCCCCTCCCCTCCAGTAAAAATAATATAGTAAAATCAGTAGACCACCTATATAAGTTAACCACTTTTGCAAGGTACCGATTCCATGCAAAAATTGGTCCTATCATTACATAATGAAGAGAAACCTTTGGAACTTGACCACTGATATACAGCAAGTAGATCACTAAAAAAAATTATTATTATTTTCTCTATATTTTTTAAATAAAAAAAGAAAATAACTTTTCTTCAGAATATTTTTAACTATGACGTCCAACCACAAATTTTAACGGCAATGTGAAAATTGTCCATAGCTCTTTCTGAAATAAGCACATGGACGAAATACTGAACTTCAAATTAATTATAAAAAAAAGATATTAAAGTTAATTAGAAAAAGAGAAAGTCAGAGAAAAGGAAATATTAGCTGAAACAAACGAGATTTCTAAAACTACAGAGTCGAATATAAAAAAAGAGGCCAAAAAAAAAAAAAAAAGTAGGTTAGGAAATATGAGAGATGAAAATTAATTTTTGGGAATAATTTATGCCAAATAATTAACACATTTTAGTTTTAACTTGTTACATTAATCTGCATAAATAATTACTAAATATATTTTAGACGATTGCTAAATAAAATACCTACTTTTAAAATTAATATTTAAAATCAAAATTAAACATCAGTGTTTTTTAATTAACTTGCTATACTTTATTTAGCACTTACGTTTTAATTTCATATGTTTTATGAAACTAAACATAGGTGTAAATTAGTTAAGACATAAATGCATAAGAAGAAGATGCTAAGAATGTCTAAGATGTGACAAAAAAGAAAAATCTGACCACCTGTCTAATTTAACCACCAAAACTACTGTACTCCAAGTAGTCACTTTACTGAAATGTAAAGTCTCCCAAACATTTCATCACATTTTTTACGCTCAGAGAAATACGAAGCTCATTCATTAATGAAATATTTGTGTTACATGCAATCAAAAACAACAAAAATAATAAACATTTACATTAATGCTTAGATGCATATGTTGCTTAAAGCAAAATACTGGGCAAGTTTGCATGATGAAAAATGAATAATTCAGTGAACTAAATCATGAAACTTTTTAAATAATGACTACACTTATTTTTTCTTTTCTAAGAGGTGAAATCAAATAGCATTCCACAGAAACATCTTGGTTTGTTTGTTCCCCCCTTCCTCCCTCAAATGGAAAAACAAAAATTCAAATATTTTAATTCCTTTTCTTGCCTCTTGAGTAACATTTGTATGAAATGTCTACTGTATGGGAGCTCACAGTCTTTTATATAAATAAAGTGTTCAAGTTTTTTTATGTACAGAAATCACCAGAGAATTTTCAACAGTACCCGAGCGCTTAGAGGCTTTTCTCCGATTGTATGACACTTTTTATAATGCAATTTTAGTGACCGATACATAAATATACATTATTTTAATACACATTAAAATGATCTTATTAGAAAATGACAATTTAAAAAAAAAACAACTTGTGTGGCATAAGATGCTCAAATGAAAACCAAATAATGTAATTAAAAAAAAAATGAATATTCATTTCAATAGACATAATACTTAAAACAAACTAATTGCAAACTTAAAAAAACGTTCAAAAAGAATAATTGTACGTAATTATAGAATAACTACTGTTCAGAAATTCCAATAATAATTGACAATGATTTGAAGTATAATTGACTATGATTGAATGCACTGTAGCTTTCCAACTTTTCCTGTGCAATTATATTCGGCGTGTCAAGGTCACACAGGTCCACCTCTTCCGATCGCCATGGTTTCCGTGCTAGAAACTTTTTCCCCCACTTGTTTTGGGGAACATGATAAGTCGGTTTGATGTTTTAGTTATAAGAATAATACACGGATTCAAATCAGATTTATTTCTCGATGGCAAAAATAGATCGAGTTAGATAAAGTACTCTACCATTTCGAACCATCTAAATCTTATTCTCCTATTTTGATGTGTTTCAGAAAGCGATTGTATACCTCATTTGTCGTATCTTATATTTGGTAAATGTGAAAATCTTATCTAAACATTCCAGATTTAGTTAATGAGGCATTGAATTGCATCTACTTAGAGTCAAAAGTAAATAAATGGAAAATAAATTATTTCTTGTTAATTTTTACAAATTAGTCTAAAATTTGAATCGGAGGTGTCGTCATGCCATCGCCTTAACTGCAGTGAAAAAGAAAAGTCTGGCCCTGCTATCTTTCCGCAGTTGCCATGGGGACGAAGCAGGAAAAGCGACCCCGATGCGCACATTTCGATTACACAGACTATAATATGATCCTATTTAAGTGCTTGATTAATCATCTTTGTTTCACCCTCATAGAAGTTGAACCTTCATCCTTCGTTTATTTCGATGGCGTGGGGGGAAGGTGTAGTGGGACAAAGTGCGATTCAGTCTGCTATGACCTCGACCTTCATCTTTGTATGACCAGTTCCAATTCAAAATACCAAACAAATGCGGCAGCCGGCTTGCCTGAAAATGGCGATCGCTCTCCCAAAGAGAAGGTTCTATATTTTGAGGTGAGAAATAAAATGGCATGGTGCGCTATCATCCAATCAACTGATGTATAGGGATGGGGCAACGCATGGGGCACGTGGACTCTCTCGATGAGAAACTTAGGAGGAAATCTGCGCAAAATTCCCAGAAGGGCCCTTCCGTCTTTCTAGGTATACAGGATTTTTCCGTCTTTCTAGGTTTAAGCATCACATACAAGACTCGATTTTTCAGGAACATCGGTTTTCCGAGACAGAGATAAATTATGTGAAATGCCTCAACAAACATAAATTATATAAAGAAGTGCACAGAAATGATAAAAGAAAGGAGACAAATGATAAGGCAACTCACCATGGGAGGCTGTATGTGGTCCGAAGACAAGAGATTCCTGTATTTGTACATATTGCGAGAAGGGTCCATGAAGTCTTGCAAGTCCTCAAAAAGGAAAAAAAAAAAACAACAATTTCAATTTTCAGAAGAGTATTTGCACAATTTGCATGAGGAAGGATGAGTTTCCGATGTTGTCTGATAAATGCTATCCGTGACGGACATTTTTTTTTTAAAAAATTCAATTTTATGTACTAAATATTAAAATAACATAATAAATGTTGGCGCGTTTACTCTTCACGACTACTTTAAAGATAGCGGAAACACATCAGTCGAAGAAATAAATAATTTGAATTTTTTACTGGAGACTGAACGGAACTTTGGCCCGGCCGAATCAAAAGCTGTGATTCGGACTATAACAATTTATGTTGTGAATATTCTTTTTACAATTGATATTTTATATAATATATTGTCTTTAAAGTTAAGCATAATTGTACCTTATAAGTAAAACATAGTAGCAATTCATATTTAATTTTAAAGTTTGTGTGTATCAGGGTTGTCGTGATTTAAGTCAATTGATTTAAATCAAGTGATTTTATTAAAAAAAAATAACTTTGTGATTTATATCAGGTTTTGATTTTTTTGGACAAAATATTGATTTTTATCATTAAAAAAAACCCATATTAGTTTCTTCCAAATTATTTTAAATATAGATATTTTTTATCATAAATTTTAATATATTCGGGTTCATTAGACTTTTAACTCACTATATGGTAACTTTAATGCATGTGGTCCTCATTAGTACTAATGGTATCTTAGCAACAAGTACATAAGTCTCAATCACTGGTGTTTTTCTCTAAGGGGTTGTTTGGTGGGGATCAGAATTTGTATCAATGATGCCGAAATCTATGGGGAGATTAGAGCCTTTCTGCGAAGAAAATGTCTTTGATTCGAAATGAAGGGTGGAATAGCTTCATTAAGGTGTCAAAGAACAACATTTTATCAGAGAACATTAAGTTTTTGGATGTGCTGACTACAGCAAAAGCATCAACAGCACCTTTGGAAAGGATTTTTTCTACATTTGGAACAGTGCACTCAACATTTAGAAACAGATTGGGGATTGATAAGGCATCAAAACTAGTATTCTTGATGTAACATCTAAATAGTAAAAGGGATTAAGTTATATTAAACATTTTATGTGATATTTGCCTTCTCTGTTTATATATTCAGGAAGTTTGTATACACTCAAAAAATTATAATAGTCCAGTCAACTTATTTGTATATATTCAAGAAATTATAATACATTTAGTCCAGAAATATAAGCTTTCTCTTCTGTTTCTTGTTGTTCTCTGTTTATTAAGCATACATTTTTTATATAATATAATTAATTAGTAATTAATTTTGAACTAGTAATAAATAATTATTTCAACTGAAATATCTTAAAATTCTTTGAAGACATAAATAATTAACTGAATTTGTTACTGTATTTGTGAGCACATACATATTTTGTGTAAAAAATTCAAAAAATCCGATTTAAATTTAAAAAATCCGATTTTCTTCATTTTTTTTTAAATCACCAATCCTGGTGTGTATAGTATATGGCATATATATGATGGTTTGTGGTTTCCTCGTAACCACAAACCATTCAATAAGTAATATGTTCTATTTCATTAGAAAGTTGCTATGAGATATAAGAATATGAAGGAAAAGTGAAAGATATAAAGTTTCAATTTCATTTGCTACTTTAAAAGGAAAAGAATAATTTTTAATTATAATTTTTTTCGAATAGAAAAAGTTCCGAAGTTAAACATACTAAATGTTTTACTGAATATAAATACTAAGGACAGTTAAAATTGGTAGCAAATGAAGAAAGCATGTATTACAAATTAATTATCAAAAAAAAATTTTTTAATGCATAAATATCTACAATAATATTATGGTATACCAAAAGCGGTGGATTATTCCTAATTAGATTATTCCGTGATTTACTATTTGATCAGTTATTATAAACATTAATTTAATTGCATAACATGCTTTTAATATTACAAATAGAATTGATATTTGCTATAAAAAATGAAAAATATCAGCCTTTCTGGAACTACCAGTGTGAAACACAAATAAATGCATTAATCGGAACTATTAATTAAAAACCACACAGTGCGCCAAAAGCATTCTTTGAAACTGAAAATATTGAAAGATATGGAGTACTTAAATATATATTATTTCTCTGTCACTCCATGATATCTTCATTATCTTTTATCAAATGCCATGATTGACCCCTCATTTTAAAGCTTATCGTGCCGGCTCATGACTAAAAATAGACCTACGGTCTGAAAATGTACCGCTTCTCTTAAATTTGAGATTTAACATCATCTACGGGTCCTTTAGTGGATGCCAAATGGCTGTTATCTATGCTGGCGCCATCTGTTATCAAGTAAACAAACAAGAAACTTATTTATCTTTTATGTATATTATCTTCTATGCTGTAAACCTTAATTTCATCTTATGCAAATGAAGTGCATTATTATGCTCACAATGGTCATTAAAGTCCAGAAATAAAATCAGAAACGGGATCTATAACGCAGAGCATTGTTCCTGGACTGCAATCAATAACTAAATAGAGTAAAAGGAACAAAAACACCTCAGGGTGTTTTTACTCCTTTTACTCAAGGAACAAAGCCACCCACTTTGACTTTTACTTTTTTGAAGGAAACTCCGGGAGAAAAGATGTATATTTTAAGTATCTAAACTACCTAGA
This sequence comes from Octonoba sinensis, assembly GCA_038502835.1. Taxonomy (NCBI): domain Eukaryota; kingdom Metazoa; phylum Arthropoda; class Arachnida; order Araneae; family Uloboridae; genus Octonoba; species Octonoba sinensis. Next base: position 180,730,506 of record CM076599.1, read on the forward strand.
ATCTAATGGGAGACTGGCCTGGAATCAATTTTAAATGAAATTTCTGTCTCATTATTTTTTTTACAAGGTGTTAATATTCCCACCAGCTTTCTGACACTTGTAAAGAAATTATCAACGCATAAAATAATCAGCCTTTCCCATGGAATACGGCAGAAACTCATCGGAAGCAGTGTTAAAATTTTTGAAAAATTGGGCTACCTATTTGTAAAAAAAGTAAATTATGAAAAATTTAAAGATTATGGGTTCTTGGAAAGAATAAAGAGAGATGTACCTCAAACAACTTGGAGTATTTTGTGGGCAGTTTCTCCCAGGTGGCCCTCAGCCTGGAAACGGCCCCGTGCCCCAATCCACTGATGATGGCAAACATGGAGTTGAAGTTCTTGCATTCCTTGCACTGCCCTGCAAAAACAACCACGTTTCAGTCGATGCACTCAAAACGGACGACATTCCCCCGAATTAATTAACGATTAAAACAAATGAGCCCTTACTGAAGTTAACTATTCATTTTATTGAAAAACATGCATACTCTGCTCAAAAGTGAATTGTTAAATAATTAACAATTCACCTTTGATTAAATTATGAATGATTTTAATAACTCATTACTAACTCAATATACTTACTAAGACAAATTAATGACTCAATATGAGTCGTATGAGAGTCTACGCTGAATCATTAATTAGACGTACTGAGACTAAGAAATGACTCAATATAAATTGAGTCATTCATTAGTTACTGTAAAATAAGTATTCAATCACTGATTTGAATAACAATTAACTTTTGAATAAGGTGAATGATCTTCATGACCAAATATAGTAATTAATACTAATAAATGAGTCATACAAGAGTCTCAATTGAGTCATTAATTAGACTTACTGAGACTAATTAATGACTTGAGTGTGGAATAATTAATGAATCAATGGATGACTGATTAATGACTCTATATAAATTGAGCCACTAATTAGTTATTTTAAAGTAAATAATCAATGACTAATCTGAATAACAACTAAAAATTAATATATAATGATTTATGAAAAGGAAAAAATTAATTATTAAAAAAATAAAAAAACTAATCTCTTTCATTAAATAGTCAAAATGATATACAGTGATAAAACACTGTACAAATGATAAAACAGCATACAATATTGAACGGCAATTTAATGACTCAATATACTTTTTAAGACTAATTAAGGACGCAATAAGATGTCATAGGAGAGCCTCAATTGAATCATTAATTAAACTAATTGAGACTAATTAATGACTTGATTGATGAATAATTAATGACTCAATATAAATTAAGCAATTAATTAGTTATTTTAAAATAAATAATCAATGACTGATTTGAATAACATTTCAAAACCAATATATAATAATTCATTAAAAGGAATGAATAATTGTAAAAAAATTACAAAACTAATCTCTTTGATTAAATAATCAAAATGATCAAGGGCATGATCTTGACGACTTACTCGCTACTTTGATGAACTGCTTGATGATGCGCATCCTACGAATGAGGTTGTGTTCGAAGCACACTTCCGTCACCACCCAAAACATCTCCCGATTCACCAGCTGAAACAGAACACATCATGTGACGACACCTATGCTTCATTTATCAATTTTTTTTTTACAAAATAATAATAATTTACTGCAAAACTACTGCACAACAGTAACGCCCAACAGACACTTAAGGATCAGTTATGTATTTATACAATATTCATACCTGCCAACTTTTAGGATTTTTTCACAATTTTTCCCGCCTTTGTGATTTTTGCTCGTCATGTATTATTTACCATTTGTCTTTTTTTTTTTTTTTTTACGAATTTTTAGTGACATTCCAGCAATTTTTAACAAAACTGAATCCGTTTTGCTACATTTTAGCAGTGTTTTTGCAATTTTTTTATGACTGAAATGATTAAGATTGGTTCATTTAAACTTTAGTACTGGGTTAGAAGCAGGAACAGGTTTTTGATCTACTATATGTATTTCATGAACGGCATTTTTTTTTTTTTCTGGTGATAGTCACTATTTTCTGCTTTTTTACTGAATTCTTCTTAACTTAAAAAAAAAATCTTCCAATTTCATCAGACATGTGATTTACTGAGGGAAAAAATACTGAAATATTGAGAGAGAACATTGTAAACTTATAAAAAAAACCTTATATTACAAACATAAATTACAATCAGGGCCTTATTTACCATTAGGCCCCGGCCTAGGGCCCCACTTTGAGGGGGGCCTGCTAATTTGGTTATTATTGAAATTTTTTGGTCATTTAAAATTTTTTAAAAAAATATTTAAAAATAGCATCTTTAAAAAAAAAACTGTTTGTGTCCTGTTGCTTCACAAAAAATTTATATTATTAAACTATTTTAAAACCACAAGGAATTTTCACTTTGGGGCCCCAACATTTTGGTCTGGCCATTTGAAATTTGAAAAACAAAATCGATTTTGCACTTTGGGGGCCCCCAGATTTTATTCAAACATTTTGTAATTTAAAAACAAAATTATTTTGCACATTGGGGGCTCCCAAATGTCAGTCTGACGTTGTGCCTATAGTGATTCAAAATGTAAATCGGGCCCTGACTACAATGCAATAGAATTATCAAATACAACGCAAAGTTAAGTCATTACTTAACACTTGAATATAAAGGAGTCACTGGGGCTTAATGGTTAATAAAACAAGTGCTAAAATCCTGCGTTCTTTGGAACATGTGATCTTAATACACTACTTTTATTTAGATATATGTATAATGTTGAACTACTGGATTAATGAACTTGTATGATTAAGAAGAGACACTATCAAAAACCTTAGACTTTTTTTCTCCCACAAGAATAACAATTTTATAATATTGGAAAATGTTACCCAACAGAAAATTGCTGAATTTTTTCATGCTTTTTAATTATATATGGAATGAAAAAAGGAAAAATGTTAATTTATTTTTAAACAATATTGCAATAAAACCTTGAAAGGAAAAACCCTAATGCTAAAGACAGCCAAAAAATTTAAAAAACTAATTTTAAATTACATACAAAGGGGGAGGGGGCATTTATTCAAAAATACTGCTTTACTAGCTATAGTATTATTTAATAATTATAATTAACAGATACAATCACTGAAACTTAAAGACTTTCGAAAAATTCCTTATATTTTTGGCCAAATTTTCGACTGGTCCGTGCAAGATCTTTACTACAGGAGCCGAAACTCAATAAAGAAAAGAATAAAGGTAATCTCAAAGTAATTGATATCTAAGAGGCAAAATCCAAAAGTTAATGAGAACTAGGAAGTTTTACTGAAGCCGATGCGATCGGATTTCGAAATGCATAAAAAATCAGGACAGATCCTTAAAAGTGCAAAAAAATTGACAAAATGAGTAAATTCTACTCTTAATTTGTAAAATATTGACAGGCTACTTCCAAAATTTTTCATAGAAAAAGAGGGAGAAAGTTTTCCAAAATTAAGGATTTTCGGGGAATTTTTTCTTAATTTCCAAAATTATTGCAATTACGGAATTCCGTCAAATTACAGAAAAATCACGTCTGTCTCATACCTCAATAAGTCGCAGGTATGCAGTACTCGATGCATGAATCTCAGCCATATTATTTGAAACATTATACACTGAAAAGGACGATAGGGACGTATGTACCTCTACGAACTTGGACAGCTGTATTGCGACCAGACTTTTTATTTACACACTTCCAGCCAGTGCCATTTAATTCCATATACCACTATTTCCATATACCAGTAAAAAAGTTTTTACTGTATAATAATTCTCATGTTATGTATTGTACCATATTACATATGGAGATACGTATATGGTCGATATCGTTCGCACGTCGATGGGAGGGGATTCGTACCCGAGCCGAGTCCTCGGGCCGCATTATTTGAAACATTATACCGTGAAAAGGACAAGAGGGACGTACCTCTAACAACTTGGACAGCATGGGAGTGCTGCATCGGGATCGAACTTTTTATTTGGACAGCCCAGTGCCATTTAAAAACTCCCCATTTTTAAACAGTAAAAAGAGCTTTTACTGTCAACTTATAATTGTCATGTTTTGTATTGTACAATATTACATACGGGGTTACATATATGACTGATATCGTCTGGACGTTGAGGAGGGGAGATTCGTACCCGAGCCTGGTCGTCCGGTCGATCGCTATACTGTGAAAAGGACGAGAGGGACATACATACCTCTACGAACTTGGACAGCATGGGCGTGCCGTATCGGGACCGGACCTCGAAGAGCTCGTCCACGTACTCGGTGGGCTCGATCTGCCGGAAGATGCTGAAGTCCTCGATGGTGAGCTGGGTGGCCAGCTCCACGCTGTTCAGCTGCAACAGGTGCACGGCACTCTCCCTCAACAGCTCCTGGACAAAACAAATCACTCGCAATCACTATGAATGAACAGTTCTTCAAAAAAATTAAGGTCTCGAACGATTTTTTGTAGAAGAATGGGCAACAGTCGTTTCCTTCCGTGCAATTTCACACCCGAATGATGAATAGAATCAAAACCTTACATGTTTATTGTGACTGTGCTCATTCACTGGAAATTGACCACTTTATTTGCACACCTGAAGAGTGCCATTTAAAACCTCCTCATTTTTATAAACACTATTTACATATACCCATGGGTGATACTGAGCAAAGAAAAAATTCTGAACTTAACATGAAATTTTCCAAAAAAGGATGCACTATAATTTTGAAATAAAAAAATTTCGTAATTAAACGACAATTTAACTTCTTCATTCCAGGTGTACCCAATTTGGTACATTTTAAAATTCTGTTTATTAACTACTGTTTGTGGAATTTGAAACCTAAAACACCCAATTGTTTTTTAAATTAATCAAAAGAGGGTTCACTTCGTTTTAAACATGGAAAACATGGAAATTGGGCGTTAATTACTATTTAAACTAATTATTAACCTAGCAATAACAAATTTTGATTAATGAATGGTCAATTGTAATAAAAATTAATTTCACGTTATTTTAAAGCACAAATGAGCATTAAAATGCAGACATATGTTTTGGGATTGCTTGGAATCCCTTTTTCAATGCAATCCTGATATTTGGATTGCATTTATGTACGCATTTTAATGCTCATTCGTGCTTTAAAATAACGTGAAATTATTTTTCATTACAGTTTACTTGCACAAAGTTAAATTATTATTATGCATGGTCAATGTTGGATGGGCAGCTAAAAACCTTTTTTTCTCATACTGCATTTACTGGTTGCCAAGCGATAATACTGGTTGCAAAGAATTTTGCTCATAAATCAAAGTGTTAAGTTCAATTTTAAAATATTGGGAAATTAAGAAAAATTTCAAAAATCTGGATAAATAAAATAAAGTTTGGGTGTCAGGCTGAAAAGCAATAATCTCCTTTAATAATTTGGGAAATTTGGATACGCTGTATCGTCAATCTTAAGATTGAAAAATTAATTCAGAGTTTAAAATTAATTTTGAAAACAGAATAAATTTTCAATCTTCATAATCAGGTTCTCAAGCATTTTCATACAACAAAAATATTAAATGACTTTTTCAAGAACTAAAGTTAATGTACGTTCCAATCATGGCAAAATTTAAGGGGAGCCAGCCCGTAACCCCCGAGAAAGAAGGCCGTGACAGCTGCGGATGACTCATACCTCGCCGTCCGAGGCAAACGGGAGAAGTAATGGAGGTAGTAAGGAAACGTAAACAAATGATCTAAACAGTAATGCTTTCTATACTAGACAATAATTAAAACTTTAACCAGGTAAATGTAGTTACTTTTAAAACAATTAGTAAATCAAGTAAATAAAATAAAAAATCTGTAAATTATGATTTTTTTTTTTTTTTTTTTCACATCCGAAAAATAACTTTTTGAGAAATATTTTTACTTTATTGAAGGGGTTTTTAAAAATAGAATAGCATGAAATAAAAATTGCTGTTATTGAAGGATATATATCATATAAAAATGTACATCAATACAATACATAAATGTATTTTTAAAAATTTTATTAACCAACTTTTTTTCCTGAGGAATTTGTTTCAATATTGGGCATACAATTGCAAGTAAATAAATGAATAAATAAATATTTATAAAAAGTGAATCATAATTAAAAATAAATAGCTTAATTCGCTAATTATAGCTTTAAAAAAACTGAAAAGTTTGTTTAAGGAATAGTATTTTAAAAATAAAATGCTTAAAAAATTTATTTGATTTCAAAATTAATACACCAAATAGTGCAATAGTAAAGTGCAAATAAACCTTAAATTTAATGCTAAAATTTAAAATATGAAAGCTGTAACTTCTTTTTAACTTATTGTTTAAAAAATAATGTTTAATAATATTTATCCCATGTATCAAAAATAGTATTGATACCATGAACTCAATATTTTTATGCATTGACAATATTCATAAAAACAATTTTAAAAATAGACACAGAATAAACACAAAATTTTGTAGTGAAGCCTTTTATTTCAAATATGTTTGAAATTTTGTCAAACATAATAAAGGAAAACTTTCAAATGTTTCTTAAAATGTTAAACAAAAAAAATCTTTTATGCAATATGGATTATTCAAAATGCAAAAACATTGTGAATTTAGAGATAGTCCCAATAGTGTTTTATAATTGTATTACCAATAGCTAAAAAATGAAAACACGGATTATGCAAAAAATAAAAATACTTTGATTTTATAAATAGTACAATAGTGTCTTATAATTGCAATATCAATATCTAAAAAATTAAAATACATTCATTTCAAGTGCTAGCATAATGGAAATTGATTTTTATAATATTACAGGCTCATTTCTCTCACATCAGGATGAAAAATAAGAATAATGATACATTTCTTCACTTGTTCAATAGTTTTCAACTTTGTTCACCTAATAAAAAAGTGCAGTTGTATATCCAGCAAGAAAGGCTGAATAGAAGCATATAAATATAATATTGAATAAACAAATAGACTGTTGAGTGTGTTGCGCATTAAATGCGAAAAAATATCATGTGTATTAAAATCCATATAATTTCTAAATTTGGAAAATTTTTAAATTGCCCATTTCTACTCAAGATTAAATATGAATTTCTCAATTAAATATTCTTCGAAGCGATTGTACACATGAAACAATTATTGTGTTATCAAACTATTGAAAGTTTGTATACAAATGTAAAAACATTAGCAATATGGATATATTATTCTTGCTCGAAATGTTCCCATGACTGAATAAGATGAGCATGTTGTATTTTTAGATAAAATTTGAAAGCAAAAATTAGAGCATATCAGTAACACTACACAAATCAATCAGGCCGCAATTTCAATTGAAACTCGTGAATGATGTTTGCATACAAGAGAGATGAACTTAAAATTATGTTGCATCAATTCTTACAATTTATTTGACACTAATGCTTAAAATTTTAAACATCTTAAATTAAATAAAATTAGGAAATATGAACCTGCATGAAACTAAATAACAAGTTGTAAAATATGTAGGTACTTACAATAAACTACTCGACAGCAATATCAACGTGATTTGAATTTTTTTAACTTGCGGTCTTGTAAATTTACAAGATTTCTGTCATTTAAATCTTTAGTATAATTTTTCAAACAAATATTACTGAAAGTGCAAATAATTTTGTTAACGGAATTAATTAGTTCATTTCCACAAATATCACACTTTTCTTGTAAAGAAAACAAACCGCAATTTGTCAAATAAAATTTGAACAAGTTGACAAGAAGTTTGTGCTGTTGCATGTTGCATTTTTGGAACTTTTCTTCAAAATCAGGAGTCAAGATACTTTTAAAAATGCAATGCAGATGTATAAGCACATTTATAATAAGTCTTGAAGGTTTCTTTAATCCTCCTCAGTTTAGAATATCAATAAAAGAATCGGTTTTGTTGTCCAATTTTGGTGCCAGGTTGATATCATATGGCTCCAGCATAATGTTGTGATTTGAAACATAGTTTTTTAGACACTTTGTACATGATATATTCAATTTGAATACACAATACCCAGCAATGTAAGTTAATACTTCTACCTCATCCACACTCACATCAATGGTTAACTCGCACAAAACATCACAAAAGTCACTGATGCCGATTTCCTCAACGTCGCTCGAAAGTTCATCACAGCATAAACTTTTAATTGAAATTTGGCCCAGTTTGAATGAGTTAAGTGAGAGAATACTCTTAATTCTGAGCTTTCTCTCGCTTTCGACAATGTCAATCACTGAAACATGATAGTTACTTCCCGACATTTGACGGTAAATCCCAAATCGGGATTCCAAACAGTCTGTTTGAAATTTTCCAGTTAGACCATAAGCATTTCCTTGTAGTAGTAGATGTCTTATGAGAGATACCATGCACTTAGTAGTTTGATAAAGTGCATGGAAAGTTTCTTCACTTAAGCATCCACTGCGAGGCTTTAATTTCATTTCCTTCCATGCCTCTATACATGAAAGAAAATTTTCCAGGAACAGAAATCTTTCATCATCAAGAGAACGAAATGGTAGACTATCGGAACACCTTTTCAAAATACCCTTCCTTGAATTTTTTATGTTCATTAAGCTCCACCACTTTTTTATTATCTTCAAAAAGTCAATTGTATCCTTCCAGTTTGGGAAACAATTCTGCTGTCCATACATTTGAATTGTAGCTTGTGTGCTCTAATCAAATACATTGAGAGCCAAGTTAACATTTTGTCTCTCAATGTTCGTGGGATAAACTGTTTTAAATGTCAACTTATGAGCATACTTCACAATTGAATTTTTCTGAAGATTGAAAACTTTACGCAAAAATGAAAATTTGATAGAAACAGTCTTGTCAAAGTCATTAAAAGCTGGGCACAAAAATGTTTTCTCAGAATCTAATTGATTCAACCAGTTATTTCTAATTGATTTCATAAGATGCACAGAACCAAATAATAAAAATAATAGTTCTGAATGATCAAAAGGATTTTTTATGCAAAAAGTTTCATCTTCCTGCAGTCTGATATTTTTTAACATATTTCTGTTAATTCTGTTATTGTCAGAAATAACAGATAACACTTTAAAATTTGTTTGGTTTAAAATTGATAAAGCACTTTTGGTCAACTCTGTCAGATCTGCCGCACTCATATGTTTTACCGGTACTAGTCCAATTATATCTTTGTAACTGGAGAAGACTGAAGTCACCATAAATGCCTGAATTGATGTAGATTCAGTTTTAGCTTTATTTTCAGCAAACCCATAAAGGGCCTTTCCTTTATACGAAATACTTGCTCTGACATGCACCTCATCAATTAACAAATTCACGGTACGCTCATGAGTCAAAAGGGCTTGACATTTGTTGACTAAATATTTTACATTCTGGTCATTACCAGTGGTTGCCGACAAACTCAGACATGAAGTCAACCTTTTAAGATGTCTAACTGATGGCAAATACAGAAGACGACTCTCTCGAAGATCTTCATAACAAGCAGTTGACTTAATATACAAAGAATATGCCAAAGTAGTAAGGTGGGGACTATATCTTCTACCATTTGCCGATTTCTGGTGAAGCTGCATCTGTTCGAGTATAAATACTTCAAAGGAATACTCATCCCCAGTTTCCGATTCTAATAATTTATTCCATGCTTCTACAGCAACAGAATACATATCTTTGGAACCTTTCAGATGGTCTGTCGTAGAAAAGTTATAAACAAAAGTTAGGATGTTTTCCACTTCGCTCCACAAGGTTATTTTATTACCGTTGTTAAGAATATGTGCAAGATTTTTTCGACTATCCAATGGTTCTTGCATTATGAAAACGCTCACATTCATTTCATTGTCAATTACGACACTTTTCAGAACTTCTGGGGAAGGATGATAGTTCATGTACAGAACATACAACTAGGACTCTGCACGGTTAACTAAAACATTTTCTCTCTGTAAAAAACTTTCCATCTTAACAGAAAAATTTTCAATAAATGCCTTAAAATTTAATACTTGGTCATCCTGCACAAATGAAGATAAGAAATCACTGTTCATTTTGGACCTTTTATCCTCTCTGCTTAGTCTTTTAGCAGTTGTTGCTTCACTTAAATATGAAGGACATCCATCAAATATGCACGGATATGCATCATTAGACAAAATTGGAGTCTTGCGTTTTATTTTGTGCGTTATGCCTTTGGAGTCTGTAAAATCCTCTTCCCGAATCACCATATCACTTCGGAAATGTTTTTCACACACTACCGAGTGCTTGGTAGGTGTGAAGTTAGGCCTAGGAATTTTTTTTTAACCACAATTTCTTTCTTTCCTCATCTTTAGGAAATTTAAAAACACTAATGTACCCAACAGAATCTTTAGATGAGTAATTAGATTTGCAAGCGGGCACACAACAACGATCAGGCATTGCAACACATCGACGTTGCAAAATAACGAACAGAAACAATAACAATAAAAACTGGGCTTTAACAGTAACAACTGGGAACTTGAACAATAACAACTAAGAACTTTAACAATAACAACTAAGAACTTTAACAAAAAACTAAGGGAAATTTAACAATAAAAAAAACTTTTAAAAGCACCAACGAAAAACAATTTAAAGATAAAAAAAGCAGCAAATTAAAGCAATAATGTAAAAAGAAACAGAAATTAACGACTTTGTCAAGACGAAAGGAAAGGTTTAAAGTCGGACGGAAAACGAGATTTAAACTCGGCGGGGTTTTAAAAAACTGTCACGGCCTTCTTCTTTCTCGGGGGTTACGGCCAGCATCCAAAAATGTTAAGAGCACAAAAAAAAAATATTTACTTAAATAGTAAAATAAATCTTTAAAAATGATCCCTGAAAGTTTCAGAAAAATTGAAGCAATATTTATTGATTTATCATTGATTTTATTACACTGCCCCCTTTTCATTCCAAAACTAACTGTATTTAAAAAAATTATTTTTGTAGGTTTTTTTGAACTTTTTGTTGTTTCTTCTGCGTTACTACAGTTTTTACTTTCTATTTTACAAAAAAGTATTTGACTTATAAATAATTCAAAGTATAAAAATGTTGCTTTATGTGTATAAAAAAAATTTTTTTTGAGACTTTGCGCCAAGTTTTGAAAAAGAAGATGCATTTTTAAAAATTGTCAACTTTCGTTTTGAAAATTTTAATTTTTAAATAATATTTAAGAAATCCAGTTTTTTTTTTTAAATATTAAATTTCTTATGAAGTGATAAAACATTACATGAGACAAAAAATGAAAATAAAAACACCATATGAGAAAACAAATGGTCCCCTTAATAAGCCATTTTTCTGTACAGTGCCCCAGTAGAAAACTTTTTACTGTCTACTCATTATTGTCATGTTATACGTTGTATGGTATCACATACGGAGATACGTATATGACCGATATCATTCGGACATCGAGGGGGGAGATTCGTACCTGCGCCAGGTCATCCGGCACCAGGGCGTCGCTGGACATGTTGTTCTTGAGGTAGTAGCGGCTGCTGAGGGAGATCCTCTCGGCCAGGTTCTGCTGTGGGTCCGGGAGGCGCCGCTGCTTCACCACGCCGCCCTCTCCCACCGACACCTCGCACAGGCAGTACTTACTGGAAGGGAAAACAGTCGTAAGCGTTCGATCAATATTGTGCAATGTAGTGGGTCAGCTTCAAAATAATTTAACATTTTCCGTCAACATTAGGGTGACCGTATATCCTCGAATTTCGGGGACAGTCTGCAAATTTTAATTGTAGTTTTTTGCTCTAGTCTCCAAAAATAGATTAGTACTTGGGGATGCAAAAAATTACCAAATTTTAAGGTTCAGGAACTCAAATTCGTAAAATATACAAACACATTTTCAAAATTCTGAAGCTTAGTACTTCATTTCATGTGTTGTAATTGTTTTTGACAGGGGCGTCAAATATTTTATAAATCCTGTAGCAGGGTTCGTTGATTTAAATCGGCTTGATTTAAATCGTGATTTAAATCAAGTGATTTTTTTTCAAAAAAATCATTGATTTCACAATGTTAGAAAGTGTTGTAAAAATGAAGTGTGTTGCAATTATAACCACTGCTTCAAAGAAAACTTCCTAGGTCCATCTGTCTGTGTGCATAACATATTTCATAAATTTAGAACAAATTACTATTTTTTAAATTTTACAATAGTATTCTTATTCTTCAAGCATCTTAACCGCAAAACATAATTCATTCAATCATTCAAATCAGAATTCATAATAATCATGAACCATTCTGTGTTTTTTTTTATTTTAAAATAGTATTTTAGATCAGTTTAATAAATACCACACAATAAATAACTCAGAATGATTTTTAACAACAATTGTTAGAATTTAGAACATGTATCCTTAAAGTTTCATCCATTTCCCCTAATAGTTTAAGGTTTTTTTCCTTCTAAAGCATTTTCTATCATAGATGTTTTCAATAAAGATATTTGATTAAAACAAAAAGTTTCAGTTTTTAATAATGGTGTGGGCATATGATTCCACTAAATCGGTAAAAATATTTCAGGCTTTTTCATTTATAAAATAGAAAAGTGATTAAAGTACACTCAATGTAAAAATTAAGCATTCACAATTGTTTTAGCTTTTAACAGCAAAATAATTCAGATTAAAATTGTTAATTTTCGCGGTACTTCTGAGTGTACTGTTATTCCTGGTAGGCTTAAGTTTCATTTGAGTCATGCATTTGTATTAAAATTTGTTTATCGTTATTATTATTATTATTAAAAATATTAATTGCTGTGAAAATAGCTTAAAGTGTGTTTTTGTATATTGATTAACATGCCATATTGTTTCTATGAATGTAACATAATAAATATCCAAAATATTTAAAGTCTTTTTAAAAAAATCAAAAAAATCTGATTTAAATAAAAAAAATCTGATTTTTTTTATTTTTTTTAAAAAATTAAAAAAATCACGAACCCTGTCCTGTAGTGACAACTTATAAGTTAATTACTATAAGGGTTAGTTCAGTTGCTGCGGACGAAGATGCGGGCCAGGGGAGTATGGGGATTTTTGTGGAAAGGGTCGGAGCTAAATACTCAGATCACTTTCTTAGTGAAACTCTCAAAATATTAAAACACACTTAACATCGAGCAATTAACTTCAGTGATGTTCTTTGCTAAGTATTGCAACCATTTTTTTCTCAATTATATAAAATATTATTAGAGAAATGTAACCTGAATGACTTGCAACGTATCCTATATGACTTTAAAATTAAAGCACTTAGTTAAGATAAAGATAAATATCTTCTTATGTATTACAAATCACTGCACAATACAAATTACTGCACTTATTACAAATCACTGCACAATACAAATTACTGCACCTGCTGGTCAAAGAATCGAACTCTGCTAATTGTTCCCTCGACTATAAACAGGGTTCGTTGATTCAAATCAGCATGATTTAAATCAAGTGATTTTTTTTCAAAAAAAATCATTGATTTTATAATGTTAGAAAGTGTTGTAAAAATGAAAAATGTTGCAATGACAGCCACTGTTTAAAAGAAAACTTCCTAGGTCCATCTGTCTGTGTGCATAAGATATTTCATAAGTTTAGAACTAAATGCCACACAATAAATAATTCAGAAGTGTTTAAAACAATTGCTAGAGTCAAGAATATGTATCCAGTTTCATCCACGTCCCCTAATAGCATAAGGTTTTTTCCTTCTAAAGTTTTCAATGAAGATATTTGATTAAAACAAAAAGTTTTAGTTTTTATAGTAACGGTGTGAGCACATGATTTTACTAAATGGGTAAAAATATTTCAGGCTTTTTCATTTATACAATAGAAATATGATTAAAGTACACTCAATGTAAAAATTAAATACACACAATTGTTACTTTTTTTTTCAGCTTTCAACAGCAAAATAATTCGGATTAAATGTGTTCATTTTCTTTGTACTTATGAGTGTACTATTATTCCTGGTAGGGTTACGTTTCATCTGAGTCATGCATTTGCATTAAAATTTGTTTATCACTATAATTATTAAAAAATATTTATAGCAGTGAAAATAGCTCAAGGTGTGTTTTTGCATAATGACTAACATGCCATATTGTTTTCTGTGAGCATAACACAACAAATATCCAAAATATTTAAGGTCTTTTTTAAAAAATATATAATAAATCCGATTTAAATTTTAAAAAATCCGATTTAAATTTTAAAAATCCAATTTTTTAAATTTTTTCTTAATAAAAAAATCACGAACCCCGACTATAAACCACTCACTCGTAGTATTGTGGTTTGTCTCGGATACATTTCAGGCTTTGGTCGGTTTGAAAATGAAAAGGAGGGGAAAGCTCACCTGCTGGATTCCGTGATGCCGAATTCTCTCAGCGAAAGCATCACCACTTCTCTGGCTGTCGTTTCCTGGAGGCAAAACCGTATAGTACGAGATTAGTACGATACAGAAGGTTTTTCTGAAGAGTCTCTCATAAGTACTTTCAAATATATATATTTGTGTAATTAGAATCGGCGTGTCAAGGTCACATAACTCTCCCTTTTCCCCTTCTGTTCGCCATGGTTTCCGAGCCAGAAACTTTTTCCCCGCTTGGTTTGGGGAACATGATAAGCAAGTTTGTTGTTTTAGTTATAATGATAATAGACGGATTCAAATCTGATTTATTTCTAGACAACAAAAATTGATTGCGTCGGATAAAGTATTCTGATATTTTGAACCCATCTAAGTCTTATTCTCATATTTTGATGTGTTTCTGAAAGCGATTGTATAGCTCATTTATCGTATTTTATATTTTGTAACTGTTAAAATCTTATCTAAACAACCCAGATTTAATGTATGAGATATTGAATCGCATTTACCTAGTATCAAAAATAAATAAATGCAAAATAAAATCTTTCTTATTACTTTTTCGCAATGATTCTAATATTTTGAATCGGAGAAGGAGTCGTGCCATTGCCTTAACTGCAGGGAAAAAAAAACAAGTCTGGCTCTGTTATCTTTCTCGCAGTTGCCATGGGAACAAAGCAGGAAATGTGACCTTGATGCGCCTATTCTAATTACACAGGCTATAAATCACGTTGAAACGGAGCACCTCTTACAGCTATCACCAACATTTCTTGCCACAATATAGAATGGTGCTTTCATTATTATTTGCACCGGTATCTCCAAATTTTCAATTTTGTCACTTTCATCCATTTGCTGTTCACTGCCTCATATGTATCATAACTGCCAACTTTCGCAATTTTTACACAAGTGTGTCAATTAATTACATCTATTTTTTTTTTTTTTTGCTATTTTTTATTGCACAATCCATTCCTAAATTTGTCGATTTTTAATGAAATTACAGCAATGATAAGCAAGATCATTCAGAATTTAATAATCTTGATTGGGATATTTAAATTTAAAGACTGGATAAGAAGAAAGTACCTGTGTTTATGTGTGTATATGTATTTAAATTTAATAAGCAGTCACTTTTTTTCTGGTTGTAGAATAACATCCTTCTCCACTTCTGAATTTTTGAGATAAAATCTGAATTCTTCCTTCAATAAGTTGGTAGGTGTGATGTATCAGTATTATTGAAAAATAAATATTTGTATGATAAAATTAAATCGAAGCTGTATAGTAAAGGAGGATTAAACAACTCATCTATAAAACACAAGTCTCTAAAAACCTCGCACCTTTCTAGAAGTGGAACTGTAAATTGTAGTTAAGAAATCTGCATTCTGCATTTAAAAACAACAAAACCTCCGACTTTTCCACGACTTCCAGAGATCTCTCAAAAAACTTTCTTGATTGAATATGTATATATTTGTAGCTTAAAAAAAGAGTCAAAGCTATATAACTTTCAAAAATCTCCTCTGTGAAACTTAAATTTGTTTAAGAAACTAAATTTTAAAAAGGATTTCATTCGAATAGGAAATACCAAATTCCAGAGAATACTTCCGATTAAACACTTTGGGATCAATGGTCATGTGAACAAATCTGTGCAGATGGAATACGTAAATCTCTAATTTATCGAATGAGAATTTATTACAAGATACATGCATATTTAATGACTTGGAGTGGGGTTCCCCCTTAGGAAAAAAAAGCAGGCATTTAATATGCCGTTTTAAGGGGACTTGGCACCTTTTGACAATTTTTTTTTATTTAAGAACTTTTACCTTTTTCATTTGTATATTATGAAGTGCTATTGTGCAACAAAATGATTTTCACGTGAAAAATCAAAATTCAACTAACAGAGCATTTTAAAATCTAGTTTAATTAAAATAATTTTAACGATTTTAAATTTCTTCTTCATTTCTTGACTTCTTTTAACCAAATTTTTTAAAAGTACTTATTATAGTATGGTTTACAATTTTAGGGATGGGTTTTGCTATTCATTAATTAGTTTTTGAGAGAAAAGTTTTTCAAGTTACATCAATGGTAGAACACAGAAAAAAAAAGCGACTTTTGTTACATTTTCATTTTTAACATTTTTTTTTTGGAAATATATAGCAAAATCGATCCTCAATTTTATCAAGCACATCATATTGAACACACACAAAAAATTTCAAGTTGCTACATGAATATACGTAGAAGTTTTAGCATTTTAAGTACCACAATATTGCGAAAAAACACAAACCGAAAAAACGCAGTTTAAAGAATACAAAATCCTACTGAAACATCAGAAATATTTGAATTCTCTTACTTCTTAACTACATTCATATTGGTTGTATCGCTTCAAAACTTCGCTCAGATATACTTGAAGAGTCAAAGCACATTTTAAGTAAAAAGTTGAAGAATCGGTATTTTCATCGATTTTCTACATTTGAAAGGGGCCAAGTCCCCTTAAATGAATGATCATTTCATGTAATGAATGAATAAGTTTAACCAAAAAAAATTTATCTCCCCGATGAAGCCGAAACGTGTGCATAACCTCTTTTTTTGTATGTTTCGACTGGTCTACTATTAGATGAAAACAAGAAGTAAATTTTATCAGTCCTAATTACATCTTCAGAAAAAAAAAAAAAAAAAATCCTGACACTGCATTTAAGTTTTCCACGAACACACGGACACGCACACAAACTCTCTGTTTCGTCACACGTACCTTGTGTATCAGGAGGTACTTGCAGGTCTGGTCTGCGCGGTAGACCTTGAGCACGTGCTCGGGGAACTCGAGGCGCAGGTCGTCGGGGGGCGGCCCCAGGGAGCTCAGGTCCGGGTTGCTGTGGCTGTGGTAGAGCGGGGAGGAGCCCCTCTGTCCCGCAGAGCCCCCGCTGCTGCTGCTGTTCACCGAGTAGAGGCTGTCGTCCGACCCGTTCAGCTGGGACTCGCTGGAGGGAGAGGACGCATATCAACACTATGTCGTATTTGGAGATTCGATGTCGGATCGATATTGATAAAATTTAAATAACTTTCATTCATTTGTTTCCTTCTCTATTCATTTATTATGTACTGTCCATTCCGGATAGTGGTACCCAATTCAGTTTTTATAGTAGAGTGGAATCCGCTTAATTGGACCGACCAGTTATGTCCAACCAAAACATTTCCCTATCACATAAGCCTGATATTCACTTATTGGGATCAAAAATCCATTTAATCGGAGCAGAGATATGAAAGTAAATACAAAACGGGAGCCACAAGTTGCCCACGTAGAACGCATTTAAAGCGGGTCGACGAACAAAAAATTAATAAATTAAACATTAATCACAATTCCTGTCATATTCAATAAAATCCAACACTATTTATAAGGAAATAGTTTTAACAAAATTCCCATTAGATGGCAGTTCTACTAAAACAAAGGTCAAAGTTCAAGTGAATTTTGGAACTGGCTTAGCTGAGCAGTCGGCATGTCCAATAAAATTAAATTATAATTTTAATAAAAAAATTTCATTGTGAAATAAGTTATGAATATTTTAATGGAAGTTATAATAACTGTTGCATGCTTTTTAAAACTTCACATATAATGTATAGTACACTAGGGCTTAATACACCAGCCAGTTTAGGACCACAAAGATCGCTTTCCGATGTGGTCCAATTAACCAGAAAAGACTGTACGTCTGAATAATCCTTAGATTCGGATACCGAACCATAAATGATTTATAATTGTCAGATTTCGGATATAGGCCGAACTGTATTTTTAAATGAACGAATCTCTCTAATGTTACGTTAGTCACAGGGGAAATTGACCCCCTGAGATATTTTAGATCGAAATAAAATAAACAAATCCTTTAACACAGGTAAGAAAACAAACATTCCTTCTTTTTTTACTTATTACAAAGTTAAGAACACTACATTAAAATTCTGTTCCCCTAGAAAATTATGATGGACAAAACGAAATTTTCCAAGTGACAAAATAAATTAATATTTTAATCAAATAGGTTGAGAAGGAAATAAAAACCCTGTGAAAAAATAAATATATGTAAATTTAAAAAACAATCTTTTTATCTTGTTCAATACTGAACTAGAAAACGACCCGAGCAGCAAGTTATTTCAATCTAAAAGTGAGCCCATACCTAGTGAATTTTATGAAAACTAAATGCAATCTCAATTTAATTTAGAAAATGTCAAAATGAAATAAGTAATAGTAATAAAATTACTACCAATGGATATTTTACAGTCAAAGTACAAGGGAAAAATAAACTGAAAGGAAAATTTTAAAATATTCCTCTATATAAGTCCGAAGGGGAAAAAAATGTCCCTATAAATTTTATTCAGATAGATTGTACTCTGTAATGAAATAATTAGAGTGATGTCTGTAAGTACTTTTCAGTCTTTTTAAAATTAAATTGCAACTTTTAAAAAGTTATTTTACTCAATAAATGCTAATAAGATATGTAATACAATGGCACAGAGGATCTGGTCCTACACTCAATTGCAAGAAAACCACTTGACGTTAGACGTGTTTAACAATTTTTTGTGCAAGACAAAGAAAATCGTTAAACACCTGTTCTTATTGATAAAAGTGTAGCCACAAAGATGTCGGAATTAGTTTTTTTTCTTCTCCCTTGACCATTGGAACGAAAGTAAAGAGGTACCTGTTGAGTGTCCTGGGTATGATGTTCATCTTGGCCAGAACCTTCCTGAGCTTGGCCCGGTGTCCCAGGGTGGAATAGCCCCCCTTTTTGCCCCCCTCTCCCCCCTTGGGGGAGGAGCCCGACCTTGCACGGGGGTCGTGCTGCAGGAGAGAGATTTCTGAAGCCTTGCGACATCTTCGGGTGGAGTTCTCCGGAGCACTCAGCATCTCCTTGAATGCTGAAACAGGTGGCACAGAATAATTAAACTTTTCCTCCCCGATACACACGCACATATACATAGAGTATTGTTCAACACATTTATGAAGAAAAACAGGCAAAAAAACATTTGCGATTCTGAGCAAAAAAAATTTTTTTTTTAACTTAACACGAAATTTTCGGAAAACGCATGCATTGTGAATTTAAAATAGTATAATTAGTTGACTATTTAAGGTAGCATGTGTTAAAACACCTTCTCACTTTTAAAACAATTAAAATATTTATAGGATGCAAACAGACTGTAAAGCACGGGACGCTCATTTTCGGCGAAGCACATGTTCGATGTTGGCACGCTTCCAAAATGTAAGCAATGCCAAATGTAATCCATGCCAATGTGGTGCCGATTTCATGATGTAATTGAAAGAAAATCTCATAATAAAACATTTTAATTATTACGTGATTGATGGTGGAGGGAGGGAGCAGCTAAAGATTGCATTTTCTCACACAGTAAAATATACAATGAACAGTTACAAAGCGATAATATGGGTTGCCAGCCGTTTTGCTCATAAATCAAAACATTAAGCTCCATTTTAAAACAATTTGGAGTTCATAAGAGCAATTTTTAAGAAAATCGGGAAAAATAAACTAAAAAATCTGGCTGAAAAGCGGCAGTCTCTTTAACGATCGGTAGAGTTGGAAACTCTGTATCGACAAACACATCTCGAGATTAATGAATTGGAAAAAATTACGGAAAAAAGAATTCATTTTCAATTTTGGGCTCCGGTCCTCGAACAGTTTCGTATCCGTCGAAAGAATGCAAAAGTAAAATACGTGCGTACCGAGCAAATTGGACTTGACGGTGATGCAGAGATGTGTCGTGCTTCGCAACAACTCCAGAGCCCGTACATGACTCATAACTTCAAAACTCTGGCCGTTCACTTCCAGAATCTGAAACGGAAATCGAGATTAGGACGCTTCGTTCTTGGCGAAACCGGAATGTCGACGACGACGACGACGAGGTACGTACCTGGTCGCCCCTCTTGAGCCCGACCTCCTCGGCCTTGGAGCCCTTGTCGACCTTGGAGATGAAGGTCGCGAAGCCGGTCTCGTAGCCCCCCAGGATGGAGAAGTGGAGCACCTCCTCGCGGGTGGAGCGGGAGAAGGTGATGACGCGGACGCGCGCCTTCGTGGCGCAGGCGATGTTCAGCAGCCGCTGCTGGCCCAGCATTTTCTGCAAGACACACACACACGTGACATCATCACACATGTGACATCGTCGACGGATCGCCGATGCATCGGAATATGCTCGAGATACAACAACCGACACATCGATTTATTAGACTATGCACATCGTTCTCGATGCGTTTCATATTCATTTTATGAACTCGACTGCCCAAAGATAGAGAAGTAAATATCAGAAAGACTGTGAAAAGAATTACACTCAACCTGCTTTTAGGGAGAGCACAAGATAGATTTAAGTAGATGAAGAAAGAAGGATATAATATATTGCAAATGAAGAAAAAAGGAGGGGAAAATCATGTTAAATAAAGAAGAAAGAATTTATCTTTAAAAAAGGAGAAACAAATAAAAGAAAAAAATATTATTAAAAAGAGAGAGAAGCCTGTCCGAGCGAGACGTTACCTCTCTCTCCAGCTTCAGCTCGAACTGTTCTAGGAACTCCATCATCCGCACGTCCGTCTCGAAATCTGTGAAGTGGTTGTGCACCCACAACAATACCACCCTGGTCACCTGGAACACAAGACAAAGGGTCAGTTAATTGTCTAAAGCCGCCAATCCACAGAGGCCCCCTTCGACCGATCAAAAGGCTCGGATCGACAGTCCGGACGTCCCGCCGAGGTCTGACACGGCCGGTCGAAACCTCCAAACCGCGGGTCAAAGCCTCCCTCCGACCCATCGGACGTCTCACCGAAGGCGAGCATCATTGGACGGGTCAGTCGACTGTTAGCCTTAACGCTAAAAACATTTTCTCTACATCTACAATAAATTTACTAAAGAAAAGTTTAATCTTTAGTACTCTTTTGAAAACTTACTTTGAGAGTAAAAGCGGGTGTTTTGTAACATCGTCGACCAGAAACGTTAAGTGTGTAGGAAATCACGTATCAACATGGCTGTGCATGTTGGGAGTGATGTAACTAGTCAGCCGTGATTGGCCGAGGAGGTAGGCGGATATTCCACATGCCAACCTCTCATTGGTTGCTTTAGAACTCGGTCGACATTACGTTATGCTAATGAAGGCATGTATTTAAGAGGAAGCTCTGGTCGACGGAAGCACTTCTGTTTTTCTCAACCATGTTGTAACTGCATCGATTGAGCATTAAGTTATCGGCTCGTCGCTCGAAAGAGCCTTTGCTATAAAAGCCTGATTTTTGCGATGCTAGTCATATTTTAAAGTTACCAGCTTTTTTGGCTTCAGGTTATTTTAACAATGTTGTAGTTTTTTTGAAGTTTAAATAAATGTTATAGTTTTTTACAAAGTCTTTTGAATCATTTATCTTCAAGATCGGGCAAGGCATACTCGACTCTTCCGCTAACTCTGCAACTATATTAGATTCATAGGATGCTACAAGTTGCAACTTCGTTATCCAATTTGAATGAACATGATATACTGTTAACATTGTCTCACCTTGTCTCTGAAGCGGGCGTCGTCGAACCAGGCGAGCAGCTTGTCCGCCACGACCTTGGAGTCCTCCAGGAAGGTCCGGTAGGCGAGCAGGAAGTCCTCCACGTAGGTCACATCCATCGAGTTGTCCTCCACCAGCTGGCTCAGCAGCCTTTCCGGCGTGCCCTGCAAGATCGAGATGCTCAGATCATACAAGTGATCGGTAAAATGCAAAAAAAAAAAGAAGAGCTGCACATTTGTTGTGAGCCCGATCATTAGTTTTACTGAAAAAAAAAGGCCTCATCATTAGTTTCACTGAGAGAGGAGTCTACTGCTCCAAAGCGTGACGATGACTCACCCTGATGATGACGTGCGCCTTGTTGCCCGCATTGTCGACCGTCCTCAGCTCCGTGACGTGCGAGAGCCGTCCGTCCTCGCGGTGCCTGCGGATATTCTCCTCCCCCAGGTGCAGGATCCGGTAGTAGTCCGACTGTGCCACGCACACGAACTGGCAGTCCTCCGTCTTGGTGCGCATCACGCCCATCTGGTACATCTTCTCCGTCGTCGGGGTGATGCCGAAGCTGCAACACGAACATTTCTACACCATTCCAAAGCACACTTTTTTTTGCACATGGTGAAATGTGTTTAAAATCAATGAGAGCAAGAATGAGAATTGGTTTTAGGTAGCACAATTTTATTTCTAGCAAAACAATTATGTATAATGTAGCGTTAGAGATAGCTACTTTCATCTGTGTATATTTTAACATCATTCAAATACATAAAAATTGATTTTAAAAAAACCTTTTTTTTTCAGTACTCTTCTCAGTAGCTGAATGAATGTCACGTCACATCCTCATAGCTAATTAAAAGATTACTATGCAGAAACCTTCCTCGAAAAATACGTCCCACTTTTGTCGGAGTATGTTTTTACCCAATTACTGAAAATATTAATTTTTGAACTAACATTCTTCCACTCTTTTTAAAAGCTTGTAGGTATACATAAACACACCGGCATTATTGAGTTATTTCAATACTTACACAATACTCTATGTACTTCAATATAAAACAAAAAAAGGTGCGAGAGGCTTGAGAAAACATTATATTGTTGGAATTCAAGTTGAAAAAAAATTATGAATGCAATACCACAGTGCATTACAGTTCATAATGAGGAGTTTCACAGTAAAAACTAAATAAATAATTTTTAAAAAGCATCGTGGAACTTGTCTACAAGCAAAGCATTCCATGAAATGATTTTGAATTTTTTTTTTTTTTTTTTTGCAATGACTTTGAATTTAATTCAGAATGTCTCAAAGTGGAATTTATGGTCCTTTGCCATAATTTTTTTTGACGAGTGGCAACAACTATGATGGGCATATAACAGAAATGTACCAAATATTTTATGTTTCAACGTATTTATTTGTTATTTCTTATTTATCATTGGCATTGCTCTATCATATTTATTGCTTTAATGTTTATTACATTATAATTGCTTTATGATGATTGTCAATGGCACCAAAGAGTGAGATTTAAATTTTTGCATCATCATAGAAATTGAATGAACAATGTTTATTGGAAAGCGCATGGATTGATAAAGCCTCAATGATCTGTCTACGAGGTATTTAGTCTTGTGTTTGAGCAATATGAGTGAGAAATTTATAATTATAATAAAATAATTTATTTTTGTATAACTATGAGAGTTTATTATGCAGATTATAAAGCGCTTAAATCCTCGTATTAAAATCTATTCGGATAAAAATGAAGCGAAATTTCTTTCAATCTGGATTAATCTCAATCTAATTAAAATCTCTATCTGGAACTGGATTAATGCGACCGACCGAATGACCGCGACCGAACCGGCTCACCTGTCTCCGATCTGCAGCTCCCTGGGCTCCCGGTCCGGCAGCTCCACCTCAACGGACCCGTTGATGATGACCGACCAAGAGTCCAGCTCCTCCCCGTGGTTCATGACCACCACTCCGGCCTTCTCCACCACCGCAAACACCATCACCGCACACAGGGCTTTCCTCACCGTCAGCGTCATGTTGGCAAATGCCTGCAGAACACGGATACACGATATTGAGACGACATAACACTACATAGTATTGCTGAAGAGCACAGAGACACTATATTGGGTCGACATAGCACTGCATAATATTGGCTGCGACATTCACAAACCGACATGGACAACCGATAGACTAATATTTTGATTGTCAGTCAGTATTTTTTTCTTTCTGTACTTTTATACAGTATGGAACCAATTATTCAGAATGGCCGTGTCAAACTTATTCTGGATAACCAGATGTTCCGGTTAACCGGTTGCCGATCTGTCCGGCAACAGCTACTCGTTATGGTCGTACAATATATGTATCAATCTTTGTTGTTCAAAATAATTACATTAGGATAACTGGACTGAGAATCGGATACAATCAACTGACATTTATGTTTAGATACAATCAAGATCTAAGATTAAAAACATGCTTCGCAACTTTTGAAAATGGTCATGAGTAAAACTTTTATGTGAAATAAAATTACTTCATCAAAGCAATATTAACATTTGTGATTTTAAAACTATCACCTGTTGGTTTCAATAAATTTATTTCAAAACTATTCGCTTTTGGTGTAAATAGATGGGCTTCGTTAATGATGTAAATTGAAATTGGTATTTTTATCGTGAAGCAACTTTCTTTTTAGTGCAAAAACTTCATTTTTTCACTTTTCCCCTGAAACAACTATTATAAAGAACTGTTTACTATTCGAAAATGATTTATATTTTTATTTTTTAAAACATATGCATTGTTTTGCCCTATTCTCATGGGTGCAACCGAATTAAAAGTTTTGGCAAAATGGCGAGAGTGAAAATCCTCTATTACACAAGATGAAATATAAGAGAGGATTAACATAATATTTAACGTAAAATGAATGATTCCAAATCAGGAATAATGAACTCCATAAAATTCTGTTACCAGAATTTTATTGAGGGGTCGCCCTCATATTAATATGAGCAAAAACTTCAAAAAGCTAACCATATACCACTTTTTTTGTCATTCCGTTCACCCGTAGATTCGGAATTAAATTCAGAAAAAGGTGTCTTGTAATATTAAAACGTTTTCTGATAATTTTGCATATAATGTCTGAATACTGGTACGGCCAAGATTGCTTTTGTACAAAAGAATCTGAGTTAGCCCAACAATAAAGCGTGATTTTCATGGTTGAAAAAATAATTTCATATTTTTTATGAATTATTAAATTAATTTTTTTTAATTATGACCTAAAACCCTTATTATATTTTGATAAACAATCAATACAGTCAAGCTTTTGTATAATTCACCCAAATTTCAATATATCCGGTTCTAATGATCCAATTTCACTCAAATTTGGTATTTAGGCTTATTTGTAAGCGCTGAATTCAATTCCGTTTTCAAATATATAGCTTTTCATTTAAGTTTCGGGAGTCAAATGTTCATTTTAATATGTAAACGACCCCTCGTCAAATTTTTATATCGATACTTTAAAAGAAGACATTAACAGGGGTCAACCCAGCATTTTTACCAAGGGTCCTTTTTTTTTTTTTTTTTTCTTTGCTTTTTTTTATATTTCAAAGAGATTTTTGTGAAAATCAAATAATTTTATGTGAATTCAAAATTTTAAGTGGTGAAATTTTTTTTATTACTATTTGCTTTTTTTTTTACTGAATAATGGTGTAAAAGTACGATTTAGAGGCTTAGAATTTTCCTTAGAAGGGTCCGTTTTGAATGATTAGCATTTTGTGAAGGTTATTATTTTATTCTCAGTTATTTTTGTTTACAGAGCTTTTGATGGCCCAGAAAATTTGAGTGTTCCCTCCCCGACTGTCCCATCTTTGAAATATATTAGTGGAAGTTGATTCAGACATAAAAATAATGATTCCGTAGCGGTAACCGCTGCAACATATTCGGTTTCTCCGATTTATAGTTGAAAGAATCGAGTGACTCACCGGCAGATGCTGCATATATTCTAGAATGATGGAGACATCATCTTCCGTCCTGAGTGCAGGGTCCTTCTCCAGGCACTCCCTGACCGTGTCCCTGGCCGTCAGGCTCTGAAACACAGTTCCGTATCGATCAATATCGGATCATGCATTCACATATCATTCCACGTCGCCTAATATCGGATCATGCATTCACATATCATGCCACATTGCCCAATATCGAATCATGTATTCACATATCATTCCATATCGTTCAACATCGAATCATGCATTCAGATTATCCCACATCGCTCATTATCGGATCATACATCCACTTATTCCATATCGCTCAATATATATCGGATCATGCATCTACTTATCACTCCATATCGCTCAATAACGGATCATGTATTCATATATCACCCCACATCGCTCAATATCGAATTATGTATTCAAATACCTATATGCATGCGAATCATTGGTCTAGCACTATAAACGTGACAGTACTGACTGCATATGAAAAGGAGAAACACGTAAAAGTTTCATAGTTGATTTTTAAAGTCAATGAAGGCAATCCGCCGCTAGAGGAACTCATGAGCGATCACCGTTGTCACGTGATATCCGCTCTTTGTTTACTAAATTCTCAATTGAGTTCTATGTGGAGTTCACTGGGCAAAATGACTTATCTTAAAATGAATGAGACTAGTTTCACAGCTATTTCTGGTTACAACCCAGTATTTACATTCAATTTAATCATGATAAAAGAAATGTATTAATTATTACAATAGTTATAGTGTTTTATTTAGTGTTAACTTTATGTAAAGTGAAAGAACTTTATTTAGGCCTAGTTTTTAATTAGATGTGTCGGACTCTAAGTAAAGCGATGCTACGGCTTCCTTCGTTTGCATTGCTTTCATCGCTGCCACGTGACCAATGACTTTGCTTGAATTGCCTCCATTGCTTTGGTCTCCTTAAAACAAACAAACGCACATGCACACAGACTCTCTCTTTCGTCACGCGGATAAATACCTCCATGGACTCCGTGAGCTCGTCCTCCTCGTCCGAGTCGACGGTGCTCTCGACCAGTCCCGAGAGGTCGACGTCCGGGTCGTCCAGGGAGACGGAGCGCATGGTGTCGGAGCCGGAGTAGGCGGATGAAGTGTCGGAGCCGCGGGAGCTGCGGTTGGACTTGCTCAGCACGCTGCCACGCTGCAGCAGCGGGTGCGACAGGTCCAGGGAGTACTGGAACACGGAGACACACAGATTACACGGAGCATCGCACGCGCAGGAAGGATCATTCCGTTGTTCTGATATTATCGCTTAAATGCATACACAAGCCAGGGATCCGGAGAGGAACAGGAGCGAAGGGATGTGTCCTGCTCCACTGCTCCGATTTTTTAAACTCATTCTTTATCATAAAAAGAAATTAACTATATAGTCTGTGTAATTAGAATCGGCGTGTCGAGGTCACACAACTCTACCTTTTCCCCTTCTGGTCGCCATGGTTTCCCTGCTAGAAACGTTTCTCCCACGTTGGTTTGGGGAACATGATAAGTCGGTTTGTTGTTTCAGTTATAATAATAATAGACGGATTAAAATCAGATTTATTTCTCGACAGCAAAAATAGATTGCGTCAGATAAAGTATTCTAATATTTTGAACCCATCTAGATCTTATTCTCATATTTTGATGTGTTTCAGAAAGCTACTGTATAGCTAATTTATTGAATTTTATAGTTAGTAAATGTTAAAATTTTATCTAAACATTCCAGATTTAAAATATGAAAAATTGAATTGCATTTACTTAATAGCAAAAATGAATAAATGGACAATAAATTATTATTACTTTTTCTCAATTATTCTGATATTTTTAATCGAAAGGTGTAGTGATGCCATTGCCCTAAGTGCAGTGCAAAAAAAAGGCTGGCTGTTATCTTTTGCGCAGTTGCCATGGAGACGAAGCACGAAACGCGACCTTGATGCGCCTATTCTAATTACACAGACTATAAAAATGGAAAATATCATTAAAGCTATCAAATCATTTTTGGAAAATGGAGGGACGAACTCCTTACACGTATGGTATATTTTAAAGTTTCTGAATGACAAACATCAAAATGACCATCCATAGATAAGATAAGATTTTTCAATTTTAATCACTTTCACAGTTGCATACAGTTGAAAATTCGACCGTAATAATCAAATTTAGAATTAACAACATTATGCTATTTACATAATTATATAAATATTATTCACCAAATTTAGCGATTATAACGTAGAGTTCATTTTGATCATCCTCACTTAAAGCAAACGTACTGTAAATCATTATCGCCGCAGGGCCCATTGCACTCATAAGTGCAGCCGATCGTACTTCTGCCGACGTCGTACTGAGTTGCGTGGCAGTTGAATAAAATGTTTGCTTCCACAGCATATACTATTCAGCGTTTCATATTTATTACCTAATAATTGACTCCACCAAGACGCTCTACCATCTGCTATCTATAACAATTTAACATTGCAATTATAAATGTCTTGTCTGGCGAAAGAAAAGGGGAGATAATGAACTAATAATACACCGTTTCCAAAGTTTTTGAATTGATATCAGTAACCATTAGCTACTTAATAGAAATAATAAGGTTAGAAAATCGGTTGAAAAATAGAGGAGAAAATCAGAGTTCATACTGAAATAGCCAAAAAAATTTCCATGACTTTTCCAGGTAGATCCAAAGCAGAATTCCAGGTTAACGTTACAATTAAAAATATTTATTAGCAAATGCACTACTTGTACGTTAAATATGCCCGCCATAACATTTTATACTATACAATTATATTAACCTCATATTAAAAAAATCCACAAATGTTGATGAAGATAACAAACTTATACTACAAAATTTTTAGTCTATAGAACTTCAAATGCAACATTTTGTGACACAATACTGCCAAAAGATGTCAACTTTTATATTTGCATCCATCTTTTTTTATTTTTTTTTCAAATTGAAATTTTAGAAAACTAATTTAAAACTATAAATTGCAAAATATAAAGAATAAATAAAATAAAAGTGAGGATGGTCCCAGTGGGGACAAATCAGCTTTTTAACTCTATAATAATGCATGAAAACAAATATTTAAAGAAAAGCTGATGTAGGCACTTTTATGCCATGACAATATAATAAACACCATTATAGAAAGAAAAACTTATATAGGAAAAGGAAGGCGAGTTAATTGAGGATCTGACATCGCGACGAGCGTAGGTTCCCCCAAGGGGCCCCTGGTAGGGGAAAAAATCCCCGACTTTTCCAGGTTTTATCAAAAAATGTACGTTTTTCCATGACTTTTGCAAAGGATATCCATTTTCATGACTTCTCCAGGTTTTCCATAATTTCCAGGTGGAGCATGAACAATGGAAAATGGTTCTTAACTGTTTTGTCTTTGCCTATTTACATAGAGATAACATAATATATATACCAACTTGTGATTTAATGATTAAAAGAATGACATTAGAGCCAGGGCTGCCGGATTTTAGCCGGGCCAAAAAAAGCCGACCGGCTTTTTTTGGTTTAAACCACATAAAAAAGGCCGGCTTTTTTTAATAAAAGCCGGCTTTTATTAAAAAAATACGTTTAAATTTTTTTTTTCCGAAAAAGTATTAAATAAAAAATTACATTTATCTCATTTATACAAGTAAATTATTACTGCAATAGCAAAATACTTGAAATAAGAATGAAAATTATTTAATAGAATGATACATTACAGAAATAGCAAAGAGAAAGTGCTCCTTATTAGAAATTTGTTTATATTCAATGCAATTTAAACGATTTATTTTCAAAGATTTTTACTAAGAATTCAAAAGTTCACTTGACACAACCAAAATGAACTAAAGATTACCAATCATTTGCCTTAGTAACTCATAATCTTTTGAGAAGATTATGAGTGGCAAGGATCTTCTCAAAAGATCCTTGCCACTCATAATCTTTTGTATATTTTAAAGCCTTTTCTTAAAAAACTTTTTTCAGAACGTTAACTAGTTCTCTGACCCAAATAAAAATAAAAGATGCCCATCTTGACGCAGACCAGCTGGTCAACGTTAAATTGTACTAGAATGATATTCATCTTAAAAAATTTTAATGTTAAGTATATATAAAAAAATCCTTATATAAAAGCGAGCCAACTACTCACCACAGACGACTTCTTTTAAATTTTTGACATGAGTAGTGCTGTAGGTAAACACTAGTTTAGCTTTTTTGTTAAAGGAAAGGGAGGTATTTCAAATCACTGTTTTTCCTACTCTTCTCGCCTCGAGCAAACGATGTTTTTGTTTGTAGTGTAAAATATATGATAGAGAAAAATTAATGAATATAGTTCTTTATTGCAAGTTTCAGTATTTTGAAATATTTTAAACTAACTAAATTCTTAACATAAAATATCAATTTTAAGTGAGAAGTATGTACTTGAATCTGTAGTAAAATAGCTTTTCATATGTATTAAGATAAGGTACTGTGTTCGACTATAGAAGAAACCAAATTTGATTCCTCTCCCAACCTGGATCTGATTTCCTTCTCCTTTTGTGTTGAAAAAAATAAATTCTGTATAGCTATAATATTAGGCAAGTGTTTAATGAGAGAGTCTCACGAAATTAAGCACACATACACGAAAATGGTAATAGGTATTGTAAAATGCTAAAATGCATTCAGGTTGTGTAACAAAATAATTCTGAATCTAATTTTAAATTAATTCCATTAAAATAAAGATTTAAGCTTCATTTTACACAAATTAACAGTAGCAACATAAATGGACATAGTATAGGTGCAAATAGTAAATAGTATCGTGTCTAATTGAAAAAGGCCAATAAAGACCGGCCTTTTTTAAAAAAGCCGGCTTTTTTGCAGCCCTGATTAGAGCCATCCATAAAGAGACAGAAATGGGTACTCACGAAGGTGTTCCTATTGGCCAGGTGGTCGGGGGAGGGGCTGAAGGGCGATTCTTCGTCCCGATCGATGGCCAGCATCTTGTCCAGACTGAGAGCCTGACAGGGCGGCCTCATGAACGCGCCGCCCTCCAAGCGGAACTCCGCCTGAACAAACACAACAAACAATACTCTTCACTATACATGCGAATAAAAAACGAAGAATATCAGTCTTGATAACTTATAATAAACAACTCACCAGAGTCCTATTCGACTCAGTCTTTTCCCCCCTACCCCTACCCCTACCACTAATCAAAAGTACAGAGTGAAGTATAGGTGAAAGCTCGGAAATATGGTTAGCCCAGTAGCAGAATTTTCTGTATCGTATCAATCTGCAGCACGAGTTTTTCAGAAGTCAAAATTTATCTGCAGCACCAAATTTACAATCATAAAAAATAGCAAACTATGCCTTTTAAAATAGTTGACATATAACAGTAATGCATGCAGACAATAAATAAAAATTATAATTATTCAATTTATAAATAAATTAATAAAACGTAAAATTGACATGCAATTAAGGCAAGCTGAGAGAAAATGAAGTAAAAACAATACAACACAGTTTAATAGGAGAAAATTATTTATTATATATGATAGTGAAAACATGGTAAAAAAGCATTTATCTGAATCATTAATAACCCTACTCAACTGTGGGTCGTAGTAGTAAAAAACTAACTGGTATTAAAAAAAATGTTCGTAAGGTGACTAATTAATCTGCAAGCTTTAGGATAATCTGCAACGCTCGCTGCAGTGCTGCGAGCGTCGCAGATTCTGCATTTTGTGCTACCCAGGATGGTTAGTAACCAGTGGCAGATAGACTCAGTTTTAAAATTGCTGATAATTGAAAACTAACTCTAAAATCGTTTAGAAAATAAATAAATTATTTAAATAAAGCGAGAAATACGCAGATTTGAATTAGCCCATGCTAAAATTATTTCGAACTTTTAAAATGATTTAAATATATAGAGTATGCTAAAAGATTGAAGCACATGTTCAATATT
Organism: Octonoba sinensis; assembly: GCA_038502835.1. NCBI lineage: Eukaryota > Metazoa > Arthropoda > Arachnida > Araneae > Uloboridae > Octonoba > Octonoba sinensis. The sequence continues at coordinate 180,762,137 of CM076599.1, forward strand.
GGCAAGTTTCCAAGAAGAAGAAAAAAAAGGGTGATTTGCTCATAATAAGAATTAGAAAATGAAAATTCAATGGCGGAAAGACGATCTATGGATTTTTTTTATAAATCTCCAAGTTTTACTACTGTAATCGCCACGTGGCGCGTGGCTACTGCTAATTTTCACCTATGAAGCCTATTTATATTTTTATCCAGGTATCTGGAATGAAGCGTGGAGCACGAACATGGAGCTTGCTTTTTTTTTTTTACAATTCAAACGCCTACTTTTTATGTTTATATCTTTAAATGTCTCCCCCCCCCCCCCCCCATTTCTTCTCAGGACCTATCACCACTGAAGAAGACCTCTCACTCTTACAACAATTTTTAAATTGCAGAAATGGTTTCTATCTTGAAATAACTGGAAATTCTGATTCACTGCAGCATTCCATCCGTTCTTTTTTATTTTGATTGAATGAATGACATTGGCAGAAGAACGTCAACCATATACCCACAATACATGCTACCTCAATGAATCAAAATCGGGAGCTATTTGAAATCAAATTACAAAACCGGAATTTCTAAACAAAAATTGGCATTTTACTTATTTTTCGGCTTTGTTACTGTTCGTTTACGAAAGCCAAACTATCCGTCGGAAACACTCTATTCGGCTAAAGAGGTGAGACGCTGAGATGGGCACTTTTCGAAATTACATTTCACGCTGTCATTTTTTGCTTTTCCCCGATAATGGTACATTCTATTTCCAATTTGAATCTTTAACACAAAAGAGAAAAGGAAAAAAAACAGTGAGATTATTATTCTTCATAAAAACTAAACATATCCTAATCTTTATTCATCTTGTCATTTCCATGAGAGAAGCAGACCTGACGCATGCGCAAAATCGCGTATAGTCTCGGCTCAGAAAATCAGACATTAAGTTTTACGTTTTGTTAATCTTGGGGATTTCACAGACAGCATTGAGATAATTCCATTTCAGACCTTAGATCCTCCATTTTCTTTTTCTCTTACCGTTGCCACTCCAAAACGGCACGAGACATAAACACGATTAAATTAAATCGAAAAAGAATTTATTGTGTCGGGGTCATTCCCGCCCCTAATTGATGGGATGACACAACAGCATTTGTTTCTATTTTGCTCTGGGTTTACTTTCCATCTATGATGAACCGTTTTCGTAATGAGAAATGGTGCGTAGTCAGAAGGATCCGCAAATAGCGATTTTCCGAGAGGAATCGGTCCCAATCCCTTCAAATAATCAAGGTTATTTATTTATTTATTGGAATACACATCCGAGAAGGAGAGCTCCTCGGGGGGGAATGCCGATGCGGAATAATCTCTTTTCCACTCCACTTCCATTCCCCCAAAGGCTTCCTCTTTGCATTCGGATTAAAGAGAGGAATTATTTTTAACCTTTCTTCGGGTCGATCGATCGCTTCCCCCGCGCGTGGATGTCTCTCGCAATCACAAGTTTTTGCATTTCGCATTTTTAAAGCTCTCCCATTAAAATATACATAACACAGTGAAACCTGTGTCAATTGGCCACTCTAGTGGTCGAATTTTATTTTTTTTTGTCGTTTCTTACACAAGGCAGTTATTCATTTGTAACTTATTAAAGTATAGCTTCATGTATTAACGTTACTTTAAAATAGTAATTAGCTGTTTTTTGTCACAATGATCTAAAATATCATTAGAGAAATACAACCTGAATGGCTTACAGTACATCCTACACGACATTAAAAGTAAAGTATTTAGTTAAAATAAAGATAAATATCTTGTTAATTATGTAAGTTACTTAAGATAGAAAAGATTCCTTAAACACACATCATTTTTCAAAATGGCTACATCAGAGAGAAGAAAAAAGAAGAAACTTATCTAAAGAATAAAATGGCGCTCATACTCGTTTTCCCACACGGTCAACTTGCAAAGAAGTTTAGGCAAACCTTATTTAGATGTTTCATCCATCCAAACAAATACCAGTCAAATATTACAGCGTAAAAAATATCCTTGAGTAGTTATTTTAGTTTTTTTTATGTTCGCATAAATAGATAAACAAATAAATAGAGTGATAATGAGGTGGATACATACAAAGATTTTTCTCTTAAATACTCTCACACAAATTTGGCGTACGTAAGTGGTCAATACAGACAGGAGGTCAACTTAGGCGGTCAAGTTACAAGGTGTTTCTACATTACGTAATATAGGGCTTATTCCGTCCCGGACAAAAGTGGTCAACTTACACAGGTGGTCAACTTTACAGGCTTTACTGTATATAATTACGATTTCGTCGTTCTTCAAACCAACGACTAACTACTTGTACAAAGGGAGTAATTTATTTACAGGTTTTTTACACTACGTAGATTTAGGTACAAAAATATCTCACGAAATTTACACACAACCCCACAAAACCAATGGTCATCTCGTATTTAATTCCCAAATACGAATAGAATCAAGCACGAAGCTTACGGCACAACGGCTCACTGACATGCATTCGCCAAAGTCGAAAACTAAACTGAACCCTCCAAACTTCTCGCCAAATATCGCGGATCATGTGAAATTTCTATCAGAAACTAAGATTACCGCCAAGCTTGGCGAGAAACAACATCGGTACCCCTGATCGAAGTTGTTTCTCATGCAACTTGAGTTTCCAAGCTACCCCTTCGCAGAGCGACCGGAATTAAGGCAATGAAGAGCGCCTTCCGTGGTTATATAGATGAGCACCACAACGGTGGAAGTACGACTTGGCTCACGATGTTTTTGGATGACACCAGATGGCGCCGCCACAAATACGCCACCTTTCCGTTTTTGATCTAAAAGTGAAGGGAAGGTACCCTCGGGACTTCGGGGTCCACGGCTTTTACATGCAGGAATCCCCAAGGGTACATGGGGGGTCCACAGCGGGTCGGGTATCGAACACCCGGTTAGAAGTCCGGCATCCTATCCACGGGCTACCACGGCCCTATCTCTTCTAAACACTGCAGTTAAAGGGTAGATTTTTTGGCAGTGCAGTGATCAAATAAGATTTTTTTAATGCAAATTGGGACTGTTAAAAAGCTCAAAATGATCACAGGTTCCAAATCCCTAAGGGGCCGTTCATAAATGACGTCACGCATTTTTCCTATATATTTGACCCCTCCCCCTCCTTTGTCACAATATGTGGCACTTCAGCGGACCCCCCTCCTCCCCTTTGTCACATGTCACGCTATGTTGCATAATGCATTGATGTGACACTTCTTGTTACCCCCTCCCCTCCTCTTGCCACAATTGCACAACCCCCTCCCCCTCGCAGTGTGACATCATTTATGAATGATCCCCCAATGCATATTGATGAAATACTAAAATTATCTGCCATAAGTTATTTGTCTAGTCTGTTACAACCTTAATTAAATCAATGCCCTTACAGAGTTACAACGTATGAAACTTTTTTTCCTCGCATAAATGAAGGCTGATAATGCGTCACTGACATATGAAAATAATCCTAATAAAGTAAAGAACTTAAGCAAATAAAAAACAAACATTAATCTGGCATGCCACAATCGTTATTAGATCACCTTAGAATAAAATATGAATAAAAAAGTAATGTGACACAAGTGTTTGTTTTCCTCCTTCACTGGATATACATAGAGTTTCTTTCTCCCCTGAAGAATTCCAATTTAGGTTTTAATTTATTTCTTTCTTACTTTTTATAATTGTTGCCAGAATCTTTGAAAATAATCATTCTCTATAGAGTTCCCCGGTGTTGAAAGTAATTTTTGGGAGAGATTAGAAGAATGGAATTTCCCAAACTGATGATTTTGGTTTGCTAAAAATATATACCGTCTCCTTTTATTTTTCAACAGTTTTTCTCATTCATTTGAAACATTTCATACATTAATGATTCAAGTTAGATAGAAATGTAATCTCAAGAGCATACATATGAAACTTCGACCTCTAGAAAGGGTTGCTGAGAAAGAATTTTATCTTGGTAATTTTTCAGCTGAATACTTTTTGAAATGTAAATTAACGCATCCTAATTTTTTTATTATTATTCCAAAACTTTTTTTAATAATGTTTTTTTAATTTATATCGATACAGAAACATAATTACAATGCATTCTATGTCTTTATTTGAGGCAAAAATAAGTTCCCTATTCGGCGGCCGACTAGCCGAATATTCGGTACTCGGCCAAATGAATATTCGTTGCGTCATTAATTCGTGGCTTTTCCAGATGTAAAAAAATAGTGTTCAAAATACGGTAGCATTATTGTTACCATGGACAAGAGTTCGTACTGAATAAATTACACACTTCCGCATATTTTCCAACGCACCACAAACACTAGAATCAAATTATCAGCCTCATCAAGAAAATTCCACCTTAAAAATATTATGGCAACAGGCCCGTCATTTCACAACTTTCCGTGCGGAAGGGGGAGATCACGGGTATAAAATGTAAACTCGGTGCATTTTACATTGAAAAAAAATAATATAGACAGATAAGCATAAATACAATATTTCTCCTGACAGGGGAGGGGCCCTCCCGATTTTCATAAATGACAGACTTGCATGGCAACAATCAATGCGCTTGTTTTCGACAAACGATAAATACGAACCCCGTAGCACGATGTTAAAAATAATTATTTTTAAAGGTTTAACTCTAATAGAAATATAAAATTCAAGATTGAACAGACTGGTATGCTTTAATAACACTTAACACCTGCGTGTTTGACACGATTCCTTTTATGCGAAATGTAATTCTTTGTGTGTGTGGGGGGGGAGAACAGATAGGAGAACAAAATCAAAATTCGCGATATATATTCCTAAATTCATCACTTAGTTCTTTTTTCATGAAGTTTAGGCGAGAGGGAAATGTCTTGATGGGCGCAGTTCATTTTTAAGCCGAGTCTCCGCGCAGAGAAGAAAAGTTGAGCGCCAAGATGTGGGGCACGGCAAACAGCAGACGATCATCATCACAACGCGGTTCGAGAACCGACAAAAGCGAAGGTCCTCGGAATTCGCGTTCCATTCGAATCCCGGGGCCAGTGAGTGAATCTTTCGCCGCTTGATCAGCGTTGGGAATCCGGAGCCGCTCCGCTGAGCAACCGGAGCGATCGTTGCTCCCTTCCACCTGTTGAGCTCCCACACTCTTTCCCATTCCCGTTTCACCAGCCTCACGCGGATAACAGTTCTCGGGCGTCGAACGATGTCTTTGTTATATATTTCATTTATATGTATTTTATTTCATAATTTCTGTTTGTTAATTATTGTCTGCAGTTCTTAACATTTATAGCCATTACTTCAACTTACAATATTTTAAGACGTCGCGTCGAACGATGTCTTTGTTATATATTTCATTTCATATTTTCTATTTTTTAATTATCGTCTTATTTTCGTCGTTTATTATCGTCTTATTATTTAATCTTATTTTCTAAAAAATAACTTCCCAATCCGGCTAAGAAGCTTTTTCTTCCCCCTTCCCCCCGAGGGTCTGAATCCTAAATCCGCCCATGACGGCTAGATGATTATTTTAAGTAGGGCTCTCAGCGTGAAAGTTATTTTTTTTTATTTTGAATATAAGATCGTTATTTTATTATTTCTTTACATCTCTGTCGCCATAAACGAAATGTAAATGTCTCCACAAGAGGTTTTTTTTTTACGGTAAAGTATCCTTTACGCGACGATTATACGACGTTTTAGTGTGGCCCCAATTCTTAAATTTGGCCTGAAGAGTAAATCGATGGTACGTCGTTATCGTTTATATGACGTTTTTCAATGGTCCTTTCGGCGCTGTTCGTTTAAACCAGGGTTCCTCAATCTTTTTCGATTTGTGGCCACCTTAGAAACACCACATTGCTCCGTGACTCTCCTCAAATAAATGCATAGTAAGTAGTTTACATACTTAGTTTAGGATTTCTCTTTGCCGGGGGGGGGGGGTCAAGGTTAAGATGAGGGATGCCTCCAATGTCCCATGTCTGACGGATCCGCCCCGGATATCCGGCTCTGATTTCTGAAACCCATAACTTTCATACATGTTTATGCCTGCTCTCACGTTTTAAAATATTTATTGACTTAATTTGCTGAATATTTTACTGGATATTAGACCTTCTTTCATGTTCTTATCGATTTATATTTTTTCCTGTTAAAACAACTTTTACAGGAAGGAACGCTAAAAGAGAAGCACACCATGGAATTTTGAAATTTAAAAAATATATTACAGGAAAACTAAAGGTTCATTATTAGGAAAAATACCGAGAAAAACATGAAACTAAGTGAAACTTGTTTTGCTCTTTTTTCTCATGAAGGAAGTGTCATGCTTCTTTGCGCAGTTTCTATTATTTAGCACCGAGATTTTTTTTTTAATTAGGTATACAATTATGTGTCGTATACACCTCTGAAAGCTATGATAAAATAATGGAATATTACTCTTATGGGTGTAACATTTTAGGACATTGAAATAAGTCATACAGCCATGGCTTTATAAGGTTTATGGCTCGCTTATTTTCCTATTTTCTTCTGTGCCCCCCCACCCCCAGATTTTTTCTGTGGCACCCAATGGGGCCCTATGGCTCCCGTTGAGTAACCCTGGTATAACGATACTCCACTGCAACTGGAGTCTTCTTCCTTTTGTTGGAATGACACAAATCTCATAGTTATCGGCGCAACACGTGTATAAGATTAACATATATATACATCTAAACATCGAATTTAAATCTATGCTCACGACATCCCCACAGACACACGGCGGAACATAGTTCGAATCCACTGCTCTGCGGCCAATCTCTGAAGGAGCCAATGTTGCGAGTTCGAAAGGGGGAACACTGAAGCGTGGCACTCTAGATGAAACGATTTAGTTTACCAATGTGGACCATCTCGGGAGATTTCAGGGTTCGCTGCGTCGCTCGAACAGGGCTACTGGGAATGGACGGATGGATGGACGGACGAACACCCCCCCCCCCCCCGCCCCCTCATCAGACTAAGGACCTATTTCTAGACCCTTTACTTTTAAGTCAGTCGATACTTGGCTTTTTTCTAAAGCAACATTTTGGTATTTTTTTTAAACTGTAAAAGCAAGATTGAAAAATGTATCAAATATTTTTATTACCTTGGTTTTTTCCGGGAATATTATTAATAAAAACAGAACAAATTCGAATTTCAGAAAAAAATCTTCAAGGTGAACATTAACATGTTCCAAACTAATTTTGTGCGAAATTTCATGAAAATCCGCCGAGCAGTTTTGGGCATACGCCGGACACAGACAGACATACTTGCTGCTTTATTTTTAGTAGCAGAGTTCGTGATTTTATTTATTTATTTTTTTTTTAATATAAAAAAAAATCGGATTTTTTTAAATCAGATTTTTTTTATTTAAATCGGATTTTTTTTTTTTTTTTTAAAAGGCCTTAAATATTTTCGATATTTATTATGTTACATTCATAGAAGCAATATGGCATCTTAATCAATATGAAAAAACACATTTTAAGCTATTTTCACAGCAATAAATATTTTTAAATAACGATGAACAAATTTTAATGCAAATGCATGACTCAAATGAAGCTTAACCCTACCAGAAATAATAGTACACTCATAAGTAGAGAGAAAATGAACAAACTTAATCTGAATTATTTTGCTGTTGAAAGCTGGAAAAAAGTAACAATTGTGTGCATTTAATCATTTTTCTATTTTATAAAGGAAAAAGCCCGAAATAATTTTACCCATTTAGTAAAATCATATGCTCACACCATTACTAAAAACAAACTTTTTGTTTTAATCAAATATCTTATTGAACTTCTATGATAAAAAAATATTTTAGAAGGAAAAAACCTGAAGCTATTAAGGAACATGAGTGAAACTTTAAGGATACACATTCTAAATTCTAACAATTGTTGTTTTAAACACTATCATTCTAAATTATTTATTGTATGGCATTTATTAAATGGATCCAAAATACTATTTTTAAGATTAAAAAACACAGAATGGTTCATGATTATTATGAATTCTAATTTGAAGAATTGAATGAATGATGCTTTGCTGTTAAGATGCTTGAAGAATTGTAATATTGTAAAATTAAAAAAATAGTAATTAGTTCTAAACTTATGAAATATGTTATGCACAGAGACAGATAGACCTAGGATGTTTTGTTTAAAACAGTGGTTGTAGTTGCAACATTTAATTCTTCATTTTTACAACACTTTCTAACATTGCAAAATCAATGCTTTTTTTGGAAAAAAAATCACTTGATTTAAATCGTGATTTAAATCAAGCTGATTTAAATCAACAAACCCTCATTAGTAGAGAACTAAAATTTCTTTCTACTTAAAGCGGAAAACAGATTATTAATTAAAAGATATTAAAGTTTGCCAGGTAAGGAAATCTCTCTCTCTCTCTTTTAAATGATACCCAAGTGTTTTTGGACTTTTCTCCGAATGCATGAGATTTTTCATAACGAAATTTGATGAACGGATACATAAATATACATTCTTTTAATACATGTCAAAATGATCTCACTAATAAATAACATTTAATTATTGTCTTTTGTCTGGTGAAAACAACACATCCTACAAAAATTTTAATAGGTAAATATGAATTTCAATAGAATGACCTGCAGATATTTTGTATAGATAAACTAGTCTTTTTTTTTTTTTTTTTGTAAATATTAGTCTACTTTTTATTAAAACTAAACCTAAAGTTCAGAGATTTTTCACAAAAAAATGATTAAATGTTTTCAAAAAACACCATAAGCAACTCTTAAAAAAAAAAAAAAAAAAAAAAAAAACTAGACTAACTCCACGGTACACCATTAAAATTAATATTCTTTCATTAATTTAATTTTTAGTGTTGTTACACTAGACTGATTACGGTAAATTATCGTCGTTGTTGTTTTTAATTTCCCTTGGCTATCCAGGTTCCCCTTCGCAGAGCGACCAGGAATTAAGGCAGTAAGGGAGCGCCTTCCATTTCATAGAAGAGCACCACAGCGGCGGAAGTACGACTTGGGTCGGGCATCGAACACCCGATCTTCTGGTTGGAAGCCCGACAACCTCGCCACTAGGCTACCACAGCCTCTCGGTCAATTGTTAAATACAGTTGAACTCGCTTAATACGAAATGCCGAAAATTCACGAATTTGTTCATATTAGCCGTCGTTCGTAACAACCGTGAATAAGTAAAATTGTGTAAAAAAGTATTTTAAAAATGCTTGTTTATATTTTTAAAATAATTACTATTTACAATAAAAATTTAAATAAATAGTGAAAATTGATAATTTTAAATCTTACTATTGCTGAGAAAAAGTGAACTTATCTTTTAAAATGTTTCAATTTTGGAAAAGATACTTAAAGGTAAATTAAATTGGTGGTTTACAAATGACTCAAAATAATCAACAATTTCTTTCAAAAAATTTAATAATTTTATGCAAACGAGAAAATTTTTCATGAATAGGTCAGAAATGTTGTTCGTCTTAGCAGAAATGTGTATTTTAGCCTTCGTAATATGCGTGAGATATTTAGTGTAATTAATTAGTAAACCAAACTTAATGGACAAAATGTTCGTTTTAGCCGTGATTTCGTATTAACCGTGTTCGTATTAAGAAAGTTCAACTGTACTATCATTCCCAACACGTCGAAGCTATTAAATACAAAAACAAACATCAAATAGAAGAAAGGAGACAGCACCGTCCGGCTCGAAATGTCGGAGAGACAAAATGAGCGCCAACACTTTTCCATTCAGCCTTCACAATAGCACTGAAGAAACGTCGCCATAAATCCCTCAACACATCTTATTGAGGGGACAGAAATGGCAGAATCTTACGTTGCGTCAGGACTGAACCAAGTTCAATCTTCTATATCCAATATACAGAAGAAAGTAGTACAGTACAAAGACGGAATTTCGGAATTCTCCAAAATCGGACGATTTGCTAACCACCTTGAGGAAGATGTTAATAAATATATATGCCGCATATACTCATTTGAGCCATTTTTTTTTTCTTTTGGGCTCAAAATTGGACCCGAAAGCCTTCGGGTATGCACTGGTCAATAAATTTCAAAATTGGATCGGCAGGAAAAAAAAATCGACGCGAGTGTGCCGAAATGAGCATTTTCGTAACGCTCCTCTTGATTTTCACAACAACATTTTTTAAAAAACAGTGTAGAAATGTTGAAGTTACAAAGTTTTACTTTAAAAAAAAAAACTAAAAAATTTCGTCATGATTTGAGTGTTTTAAAATTCAAAACATCGTTGCATTATCCAAACATTTCAAACAAAGCGATCGTTGCCATTCGAAAAACAATAATTCTGATCATTTCCTCAGAGCCAAAATGATTCATTTTCTTTCCTAATTAACGATATAATAAAATATAAATCGGATGGGTATTGTATTGTCATAGAAGATAAGCTTGTGTGCTAAGTTTGAAGATTATTTATGCAGTACTAGTGGTCGAAAACCGCGTCACAAATCAAGTTAGGGGCCGTTCATAAATGTCACGCTTTTTCCCCATTTATTTGATCTCCCCCCTTTGTCGCAATATGTCACACTGCAGCGGACCCCCCTTTCCCCCTTTGTCACACGTCACGCTATGTTGCATAATGCAGAATGTCACACTTCTTGTTACCCCCTCCCCTCCCCTTGTCACACTTTGTCACAAGTTTACGAACCCCCTCCCCCCCTCGAAGCGTGACGTCATTTATGAACGATCCCTTAAATAAAACCGTGTGATAATATAAAATCAAAAAAATCAAAATCAAAACTGCGTTCGTATAAAAACACATGCATTCCATTGTAGTACATCTAAACTTAAAAAGTACCTTCTACGGTCCAAAATGTATTTTGTGGCGCAGGCAACCGGGGCGGCGGAAATGACATCTGGAGCTGAAACACTTAACTACTTTATCTGCGGAAATATCCGACTTCCTCACGCGGGAGAGCTTTCGTTTTCGCACAACGACACACGTACTCGACACCGCTCCGTTCATTAGTGTACTGGTTGTTGTTGTTGTTGCCGTGTCCTCGCCCATGGAGAGGAAGAGTGGGTACGCTGCTTTTGAGTCTAACGGGGCAGGAGATTAGTGTACTGGTATTTCTACAAATAATCTGCGAGTGAAACACTTCCATCGAATGATGTACTCCATTCTCAAAATCGCGCGAGTTGGTAGATATGTGAAATTGCTAAAAAGTCTAATATAAAAGCATATGGTACTGTGGTACCTCCTTTAACTGACACCGCCGAAAAAGGGACACCTCTAATTAAGGGACACTTTTTCTGGTCCCAGTCCCTTTGAATAGGGACTGCAATGTATTTACCTCAGAATAAGGGACACCCTATTTAAGGGACACTCACAGAGAAAAATTTCCAAAATTCAAGTTATATAGATAAGAAAAATTTACTGAAAGATGAAGTTCTTTTTTTTATTTCTAGAAATCAACTTCTGAAAGTTGGTATGAGTCGTAGAAGCAAGAACAGAGAAACTTTTAAAGTGTTCGCAAAAACCTACTTGTAAAAGCTTTTCCCTCTTTTAAACTATAGAATACACGTGTGTTCAGCACTGACAGACAGTACCCGGCTACCAACAAGTTTTTTATGCAAGGATTTGAAAAAGTACTATACTGTATTTCCCAAATTACTTTAAAACAAACCCATCTAAATAGATTACTTAAAATAAATTTCTGTAAGTTACAAAAGTTTGTTAATACGACATTTATGCTAAATTTTAATTTTTCAATAAAAGAATTTTAGTTTCAATAATTTCGACTTATATTTTGTGTGTATGAGACTTGCTCAGCATTTAAGCTTAAATTCACACATGTTTATTAATTAAAAGTTAAACTTAGTTAATACACTATATGTGTATGCATCAATTTATGAACCTTCCGAAGAAGGGACACCTCTATTTAAGGGACAAATTTTCCAGTCCTCTTAGTGTCCCTTATTGAGAGCATGGCTGCCTGCGATCATATAGCGGCTGTCCAGACGCGGCGCCAGAACAAAGGAATAAGCGTTCAAACGATAGTTATTTTTTCCCTCACTGGTGCGCTGCAAGCATGTACTAGTTTTGTATGGAAATACATTACGAAAGCATTGTTTTTGCCGGGTTTGCAGCATGCATCATGAAGATTTCTTTTTGGTAAATTTTTAGTTCATGCATTATTGATCGAAAATATTTCTCCCGATGTTTATTTGTGTCTAACCTATATATATTTATTTTAAAGAAATTTTTCATCGTAAATGAAATAAAACGACAGAAAGCAGTGGAGTGTTATATTAGTGAATGCATACAGTTTATAATTTTAGGGATTTACTAAATTCACGTTTGGTTTATACGCATATATTTTATTTGTTTTTTCACTCCATGTCACCTATTCAATTATTCTGTAAATAGAAATCGTGAGTTTGATGCTTTAGATGATATTTTTAACCAGTGAGGGCTGACATTTGCATTTTCCCCTTATGTCTCGAACTTTACTGGTTTTATTTATTTATGCATTGGTTTTATTTGTACTTCAGGTTATTAATAAGAAAACAAACGTCATTATAGCCCAAATTTCAGAAAACATATTTCGGGACAAGAGGAATCCTTTTATCAATGAATAGAGTTGTACGCATCTGGATGCAAGTAATTCGAGTGATTTACACTCACTTGGATTACTTACATTTTTTAGGTCAAATCTTTACGCATTGATAAAGGGGTTCCTTTTAATTCCAAAACATGTGTAAGGAGTAATTTTCCCAACTTGCGCTATAAGAACGTTGTTCCGCTCATTAATTTTATTCCACTCAAAAGTACACTTTGAACTTCATATTATGTCTAGATTATGCTTTAAATTTTTTTTTTTTTTTTTTGTTTCTTTTTTTTTTGTTCTGTGAAGTTTAAATTTCTCATGCTTGTATAAAATGATAAAGTTAAAAGTGGAATGAGTCAGAGAGAATCTATATTATAAATCTAGTAATGTACCTTTTTAAAATTAAACTCGCGCCACATGAACAAGGGTTACAATTGAAATACCTAAAAGGAAGGGAGACTTCCCTCTAAGATTTGTTGTTGATTCTCCACGCGTTCATGAGTACACCCATTTTCTACACCATACAGTCTTAAAACATCGAAAAGTAAATAAACTACCTAAGGGACCGTTCATAAATGATGTCAAGCTCTTTTCCGATATATTTGACCCCCTCCCCCCTTTGTCACATGTCACGCTATGTCGAAAAGCCTGATGTCACACTTCTTGTTACCCCCTCCCCTCCCCTTATCACATTTTGTCACAATTTCACGAACCCCCTCCCCCCTCGAAGCGTGACATCATTTATGAATGCCCCTAAAGCGTATTTCTGATTTCGAATTTAAAAGTGGGGAAACATTAATTTAAGAAAGGATTTAAGGAAAATCAGGTTAGAGAAAATCGAAGAATCCGAAAGATTTTGGTAGATTTCATCGAAGAAATGCCGGTTGCGAAGTCTTGGTATTAAAAATTGAGAATATTCAGTGTAGTCCAGAAAAAAAGAAAACAGAGGTAAGAGGGGGAGGCTTACAGATAAGAGCATAAGTTATTGTAATGAAATAGTGGTGGAGGAGGGGGCTTTTGAAAAGTGGAGGGGCGATCGTGTAAAATAAAAAAGTTTTCGGACGGCCCCCCCCCCCCCCCCCCCCGCCCCGACTGAGAATACTCATTGCTTTTTGCTGTCAAGGAGTATGTCATCTAAATAAAAAGGTTTAAAGAGATATTTAAAGAAAAATTGCTCTTATCCAAGGGTGTTCACGAGGGAAGTTCATGGCGTAGACTGCGCCATTAAATTTTTTGATGAAATTTTTGGCACCCCCTGGACAGGGGGGCATTTTTTCATCGAGTTTTAGCCCTTTTGGGTGGTTGTCTTTTTTGGGGGACTTCGTACTTATTAGTATGCACCATCTTGCTTAGGGGGTTGGCACCCATGTATTTATTGTCAGTTACAAGTTTTAAAAATAACCTTGTTAACTCTGAACTGCATATAATGAAGCGTTTTAAGTAATTATTTTTAATTTCTCATATATTGTACTTAATTGTAATATTTGAAAATATTTCCCCTTGATTGTTTATTTTATTGAATCGTTTTCTTTTACAAAGGCCTAATCTTTGACCTTTCTTACTTAATATTTTAGGATTTTATTCTAAATATTTAACTAGTGTAATTGCTTCAGATGAGACCAGCAAAAAAAAAAGTAGCCACTCTTATATGATAATCCGTCTGTTGAAGTTAACTGAAGTCAGCTATACTATACAATGCAATATTAGTTATTAGTATTATGCTATTTGTCAATAACAATAAAAAAATTTTGCATTAATCATTTACTTAATTACATAATTGTTCAACTAATCTTTATTTGTTAAGTCACTTCACAACCTAACTGTTCCAGTTTCCTGTAATAATTAAATTTACAATAAATGGATTTGAAATAATTCAATTAACACAAATGTTAAAAATAACTTTATTAATCATAATCTATGCCATTTTTCCTTTAACTGCTGTTATTTAATAGTATTAACATGAATGTATTGAAAATTGCTTAATAATAAAGTAACTAATAACCAATTAAAGACTATTCAATACGGCTTTCAAAACCCTGCTAGCCAATTTATTTGTGCTGCAAAATGTGAAAGGATAAATGCATTTCAGAAAAGTATGCGCAATTATTGTCGTTCAAAATAAAAATAAATCTGAAAGCATAATATGATCAGCCAATTTCGAAGAAAATTTTCTGTGCGTTCATTATATATAAAAGTATACGTACGTATGAAAAGTTGTATCTTAACGAGCAGCTTCAAAGTCTGCATGTGTTACTACCAAAAACACGATCTTTTTATTTTTTCCTCTGTATTAAAAACGTTTTAATTGCAAATACATAACCCTGCAACGTATTTTGATAGTTTATTTTGCCCTCAACACTTAAATGTTTATCTTTCTTGAAATTCAAGCCTTTAACGCGATGATATTGCAATGGTTAGACCTTTAAATCCTCGCTTTTAAGTACATGCTAACAGCGCCAATTGACTGAAGTGGCAGAAAATGTAAGTTCTGCTGGCACGCACTTTTTTGCCCGTTTGGACAGCCGCTATATGATCGCAGGCAGCCATGATTGAGAGGTTTTACTGTATTAAGAATGCGGCAACCTATTGATGAGACCCATTAAATTGACCGAAAATGTTTAGAGAGAACGCTTATACAATCAAGACTTGAACTCTGGGCTAAACGGTTAAGGTGTTCAATTACATTTACGCGATCTCAGCACTTACCATCAAAGATTGAACACACGAATGCACTTATACAATGAGGAACTGCGACGAACAATGGTCTGACGTCACAAGCAGAATCTTCCTCCGAGACCACCGACTGGGAATCGCGATTCGCAATGTCAATCGGTCATCGGCGGTCTCTCGGAGATTCGATCGCCGTTTAAGACACGAATCGGATCATGTTTTCGCACAAAATAACTGAAGCACACACTGAACTACTTAAAACAAAGACCTTCATAGGGTGTCTACAGGTTTTCAAAATGAAATTTCGTGACTTTATCGCGACCGTTCGGTGACATATTGGATACTGCGGATAACCGAATATTTCGTGCAATGGCCGGATCGGGCTGTTGGATAACGGATATCCGGTGCCTTCTGGAAGGTATTGGTTCCCTTGGGCAGAAAATTTTCGAGAACTATTCGTAATTTTCGTGACTTTTTCCTTACTTTCGTGACCGATTTCCAAATTCGTGACTCCCGTGACCTGTAGACACCCTGCTGCACACATCATTCTGTACAAGGTGTTATGCGCCAAGGTACCAAATTGAACATTTCACATAATTATTTATTAAAATAAGCGGCAAAAAACGATATTTTTTATTTCACATGTTTAAATTTTGAATTTTCAAATGGCTGTTGCGTGCCTTTTAAAAATAAAACGCATAGTACGTCCGGTCTTGTTCCATATTCGCATAATCGGATCAGCCGGTTAATAGGACCAAAATGATCGCGTCCCGATTAATCAGAATCGCCTGTATTTCGTTTCTTTCTATCACGTGCGGGGCAATCACCAATTCCAGAGTTGCGAGTAGTAATAAGAACTCACGGAGTAATCATAGACCAGAAACTCGACCGAAACCGTCAAACGTAGTTCCTGTTTTTCTCCGTGGGGGCGCTAAGCGCAGTTTTCGACTACATAGGAATTAACATTATGATTACTCTGTTTAAGAACTAAGCTGGGAAAGGAAGGTGTGAACTATTTCAAGTATGAGAAAAGCTTTTTTGTCCCGACGATATCGATCTCCCATTATTCCGAGACAACACGAGTCAATGAACAAAATCCGCAGATGGGAAGTGGGCCAGTGGAGAAAGGAAGCGCATACCCGTACACCGACTTCCCTTGCTGTTTCCTGGGCACAACAAAACCCCATTCAGTCTTAAAGAAACACACTCGTAAAGCGGCAACCACTCGATCACAACTCTTATCTGCTGGGCAATTAAATTATTTAATGAATGACCATCGACTCAATGCCTCGCGAGTAACAATTACGAACATTAGCTTCAACTGGGCTGGAAAAACATAACTGCAGAGACATCCGAGCGGCCCTTACGGGTCATTCATAAATGATGTCACGCTTAGATGGGGGGGGGGGGGTTCGATAAATTGTGACGAGGGGAGGGGAAAACAAGAAATGTGACACTATACATTTTGGTTCATATAAAATCAGCAAATTTATTTTTAAAGTTTTTGATTTTCAAAATTTGTTTTTAAAGTTTCATTGCTCCTTTTGTAACGTAAACACCGATGCTGATTAAGGTTCAATTTACTCATTAAAAGTTTAAAAGGAAATGTTCTTAGGCATCGACTCTTTTGAGATAAAATGGTGTGGGTCATTTTTTCAGAATTCGAACAATTAATCAATACATTTTACAGTGCAATTATTTTTTGTGTTGTAAACCACCGACCTCATTTCATGCAAATTAAGTACACATGTAATCATCCATATTTATATTTCACTTAATGTGGACCAGTTACGATTAAATTTCGCGACACGATATGGTATCGACATCAGCCAAAAAAACAAACTACGGAAAAACGATATTTAAAAATTTGCTTAACGATTAGCATAGAAAGTAACATAATATTTGTATTTATCATCGTAACCTACGGAAAGTTACCTTTTTTTCCCCCTTAAACGTATTTCCTGTCATAAATCAATTTTTAATTTCCGATTCTTTGGAGTGGCAACACCTTAATTTGTTTATAGCAAGCGATCATTATCATGTTCAGGGTCCGACAAATCCCGGTCGCCCGGGCGACTAGAAAAATGCCTTGGCGACTAGTTCGCAAATGAAAAGCTGGCTCCTAAAAGTTTTCCCTGGCTCCTAAGATTTTCGCGTTTTTGTCGGACTCTGATCATGTTTATATCTAGCGATCTTTTCTGAAGCGTTTCGAATTGTAAAGCACTTTTTTTAAAAAGTATTTCCATTCATAACGCAATTTTTGATTTCCGATTCTTTGTAGTAACAACACCTTATTTATATCGAGCCATCATTCTCAAGTTCGATCAGCTTGTTACTATTATGCTCTCAGATATCATTAAAAGTTAAAAAATAAACTTAGAAACATGATCTATAACGCAGTGCTTTGGTGCTGAACTGTAAGTATGTATATATGCTTATGTCATATAGCGTGGCATGTGACAAAGGGACCAAATATATCGAAAAAAGTGTGACATCATTTATGAGGGGTCCCTTGTGGGCTCGTTTATAACAGCCCGAGGGAAAAAAACCGCCCCTCTCGGAGAGAACTCCAAGCTTTTGTCCTGTCTCACTTCAAGGCAGGGTTTGAAAAGGCCCATTTTTGTTTTTTTTTAGTGAAAAACACGGGCTTTTCCAGGAAACCTTTCATTTTCGACTTCTATTTAAACAATGTACCAAACCAATGTTTGGTTAGTTTTGCATTTCACAAGGGTGCGTAATATACAGAAATCATGCATCAATGTTTTACTCAAATGTTGTGTAAAAATCAAGATTAAAGAGAAAAAATCTAATCTCTATATGAAATACAGTCATTAAGGGTAACTTTCAAACACAAGTGGTTTAAGTTTCAACCACATGATATTTTTTTAGTATATTTGACTTAATTTTAAAATTAAGAATAGAAAACTGATTTTACAACTTATTTAGAAGAGTGCAACACTGGACCTTCCAGTTTTTTTTTTAGTCGAATATACTAAAAAATATAACATTGTTCAAAATTACCCCCCCCCCCCCTGAGGCTCAAAGTTACCCTCAATGACTGGATTATCTTTTTTGCACTACGAAGGGTATTTTTCATATTTCTGAAACACACGTATATGCATTATAGTTCTTGCAGTTTGCCACACAAGTTTTTTTCTCTCATTGTATAACTAAATTCTTTGTAACTAAGCTCAAAAGATGTAGGGGCAATATAAATCATAAACATGCCTAAGTAAAATTAAATTCATGGACTAGAGAAGTCGGAAATAAAATGTGTAACTGCATTAAACTAGCACTAATTAAGTCAATAAATCTTGCTTACAGAAATGCAGGGAATTTGCTTATATTTGAGAATGAACACAATTTAAGGAAGACGGTAATCATCACAGATATGGGCTCATTTCATGCAGTTTTTAAAGTCAACCCTTTTATTTGTCAATTTCACAGCAAGTTGCTAAAGAATATTTTCCCCAAGTAGATAAAAAAACATAAAGGAAATGAAATATGTGGAGTTGAAAACAATTTTTTTTTTTTTTTTGATCTCGTACATTTTTTAATTTAAAAGTGAAATTTGTACATTAAAGTGAACGTGGAAAATGAGCACTTTGCACCATTACATGGTACAAAGTGAAAAGTTGAAATATTTTCCTAAGGAATAATGAATCCCTTGAATTCATGTGTCGCCTTATGGTAGTCCAAATATAACACGTAACAGGGTTCGTGATTTTTTTGATTTAAATCAGATTTTTTTTATTTAAATCGGATTTTTTTGATTTTTTTAAAAAGACCCTATATATTTTGGATATTTATTACGTTACATTCATAGAAACAATATGGAATCTTAATCAATATGCAAAAACACACTTTAAACTATTTTCACAGCAATAAATGTTTTTAATAGTAATAATGATAAACAAATTTGAATACAAATGCATGACTCAAATGACACTTAACCCTACCAGGAATAATAGTACACTCATAAGTACAGAGAAAATGAACAAATTTAATCTGAATTATTTTGCTGTTAACACTGAAAAAAGTACCAATTGTGTGTACTTAAAATTTTACATTGAATGTACTTTAATCATTTTTCAGTTTTATAAATAAAAAAGCCTGAAATATTTTTATCCATTTCGAAAAATCATATGCTCACACCATTATTAAAACTGAAACTTTTTGTTTTAATCAAGTATATTTATTGAAAACTTCTATGATAAAAAAATAATTTAGAAGGGAAAAAACTTAAGCTATTAGGGGACATGGATGAAACTTTAAGATATATGTTCTAAATTCTAACAATTGTTGTTTTAAACACTATCATTCCAAATTATTTATTGTGTGGCATTGATTAAATTGATCTAAAATACTATTTTTTAGATAAAAAACACAGAATGGTTCATGATTATGTATTATGAATTGTAATTTGAATGATTGAATGAATTATGCTTTGCTGTTAAGATGCTTGAAGAATATTGTAAAATTAAAAAAAAAATATTGTCAAATTAAAAGAATAGTAATTAATTCTAACCTTATGAAATATGTTATGCACACAGACATGGACCTAAAAAGTTTTGTTTGAAACAGTAGTTGTAATTGTAACATATTTCATTTTTACAACACTTTCTAACATAGTAAAATCAATGATTTTTTTGAAAAAAAAATCACTTGATTTAAATCAACGAACCCTGACACGTAATGGTTCCTATTTACGAACACAGAGAGTATGAATAACTAAATGAATGATTGACAAAATAAGCGAATGAATAAAAAGCAACCAGGAATGATGGCAGTGAGGGAGCGCCTTCCGTTTTATAGACGAGCACCACAGCGGTGGAAGTACGATTTGGCTCATGATGTATTTGAATGACACCAGGTGGTGCTACCACAAATAGGCCACCTCCCTTTTTTTATCCAAAAGTGAAGGGGAGGGACATTCTCCACTTTCCAGTACCCTCGGGAGTTTGTGGTCCACCAATTGTACAATGTCGTATTCCCCAAGTGTACAGGGGGGGGGGAGGTACTCCATGAGCCCACTTTGACAAATCCTGCTTCAAGGGGACAGAGACCAAGTGGACATAGGAAATTTCTAAGTGGCATATAACTTTAAATATTACCAGTACATACGACATTTCTTTTGACGATATTTTTATCCATCTACAGAAGTACGGAAGGATTTTTATAAGTTCTTAGTTGGAAATGGATTTGTAGTTTGGGAGCGGCATACATCATATGTAACTTTAGGTGTCATTGTAAAAAGAATTATTTCATTATATACTTCTCCTTTTTTTTTTTTTTTTTGTGCTTCTACAAGGGACACATGTTTAAAAGGTGGTTCACTGCATTAAAACATCAATGAATATTATTTTTAGAAAAATGATAAAATTTTCAAAAACTAAACCTTTACATATCTTTTTTTCTCATATAAAGTATTTACAGGGATCAATCCAGCATTTTTTTAACAGAGTCCAAAAATTGCTTAAAAATCAAGTAATTTTGTGAAAATTGAAAATTTAAACATATAGTCAACATTTCGCTATTATCTGCGGCTTTTATAATGAATACTGGTGTGAAAAGCCAGATTTGAAAAATCCCCTGTATGCAGCATTGGAAACAATGCACAAATGAATATCTTCTTAGCTTCTATAATTAGAAAAAAGAAAAGGAAGTATGCAACAACTTAGTATTACTTGAAATAAAAACATACTAAATGTAAATTTACAGCAACATACATTAAAAAATCACTTTTTCGTTAGCCACATTTGTTAGATGAAAAAAACTCAGAAACTTCCTTTTTCCCAGGGTTTTAACCCTTTTAGCGTTTGCGACGTAAAATTCTGTTGCCCAGTGATGCATCTAAAAGCTCGTGCATGGTAATATTTTGTCATCAAATTCCAAAAGCCATGAACAAAATACCTTGCACTTTTCAAACAGACGCCTCCAGCAAAAGCTGCTCAAGGATGTAGCTATTCTCACGCTTTTAGATACTACATCACAAGGCAACAAAATTTAAAATGCTTAAAATGTCAAGGAAAATTACAAAATTCCCTGTTTTCCAGACGGCCTGGCAATATATAGCGTTGGCGGATATATATCACTCAATATCATGATATTTACTGGCCGATGTATGCCAAACTTATATTACTTAAAAAGTTGAACACTCTAAATTAACCTTAAATTATCCTATTGGTTCATTTCTAAGCAAATGAAATCAAGAGAAAATATAATTTTGTAAAAGGAAGTACAATAAAAGAAGATTTAAAGTGATGATGAGAGGGATACCGAGAATCAAAAAATCCTTAAGACACAAAAAGGAAAAAACACATCGGGGTTGCCGCAAAACGGATTTCGCGCGAGGGAACGGCAGGCTTCCAGATTTGCCGAAAATTCATGGGTCACCATACAATAAATTTTATCCGATTGTGATTATCCTTTAAATTTGATGTTGCCTCACTCATCAAACAAATAACACATTAAACGAAAAGTGTCAAGTAATTTTCTCTACGTCAAATATTTATAGTTTATACAATTAAATTATTACTGCAATAGCAAAATACTTGAAATAAGAATGAAAATTATTTAATAGAATGATACATTACAGAAATAGCAAAAAGAAAGTGCTCCTTATTAGAAATTTATTTAGATTGAATACAATTTAAATGACTTATTTTTAAAGATTTTCACTAAAAATTCAAAAGTTCACTTGACACTGCTATATGAACTAAATATTATCAATCATTTGCCTTAGTCTTTAACTAGTTCTCCAATCCAAATAAAAGTAAAAGCTATTTGTCGAATAAATTGCATAAAATAAAGATGCCTATCTTGAAAGAGATCTGCTGATCAACGTTAAATTGTACCAGAATGATACTGAACTTTAAAAAAATTTAATGCTATGTATAAAAAAAACATTCAACTATAGAAGAAGCCAAATTGGATTTTTTTCTCCCAATCCGGATTTAATTTACTGTGTTGATAAAAATTGATTCCGTACTAGCTATAATATTAGGTGAGGGTTTAATGAGAGTCTCGCGAAATTAAGCACACAAACCCGAAAATGGTATTCTGTACTGTAAAATACATTCAGGTTGTCTAACAAAATAATTCTGAATCTAATTTTAAATAAACTCCATTAAAAGAAAGATTAGAGCTTTATTTTACATAAATTAAGAATAGCAACATAAATTGACATTATATAGGTGCAAATTGTAAATTGTGTTGTTGTGTTGTTTCTAATTGAACAAGGCTAATAAAGACTGGTCTTTTTAAAAAAAAGCCGGCTTTTTTGCAGCCTTGCCCATTAATCGATATTGGACCATCTATAAAAGATGTCATGTTTTTTTCCTATTATTTCCTACCTCCGTCACAAAATGCCACACTTCAACATACCCCCTTTGTCACATTTCAAGAACCCTCCTCCCCCCTCGACGCGTGACATCATTTATGAATGATCCCTGAGCACAACACCAATTTAATGATTTTCCATCAACTGTTTTGTCATAAAAGTGGGGAAAGAGAGAACATACACGAGATAGATTTTAAAAGATAGTTTAGAATTACAAATAAAATACTGGTTTATTCTGTTTTTATTCTTTAAGATCATTTATTTAAGATAATTTAGAACTAAATATAAAATACTGATTCGTTCTGTTTTTATTTTTTAAGATCATTAAGATAAGATAATTTAGAACTAAATATGAAATACTGCCTTGTTCTGTTTTTATTTTTTAAGATCATTTAGTTAAGATAATTTAGAACTAGATATAAAATACTGGTTTGTTCTGTTTTTATTCTTTAAGATCATTTAGTTAAGGTAATTTAGAACTAAATATAAAATACTGGTTTATTCTGTTTTTATTTTTTAAGATCATTTAGTTAAGATAATTTAGAACTAAATATAAAATACTGATTTGTTCTGTTTTTATTTTTTAAGATTATTTAGTTAAGATAATTTATAACTAAATATAAAAAATACTGATTTGTTATGTTTTTATTTTTTAAGATTATTTACATAAGATAATTTGGAACTAAATATAAAATACTGCCTTGTTCTGTTTTTATTTTTTATCATTTAGTTAAGATAATTTAGAACTAAATATAAAATACTGATTTGTTCTGTTTTTATTTTTTAAGATCATTTAGATAAGATAATTTAGAACTAAATATAAAATACTGCCTTGTTCTGTTTTTATTTTTTAAGATCATTTAGTAAAGACAGGGTTGGGAAAAAAACGGGTTTTTTTTTCAAAATAACCCAAAAACCAGGTTTTTTGGTTTAAACCGGGTTTTTTTTGTTTAAACCAGGTTTTTTGGTTTAAACTAATGCAGCACTTTTAAAGCTTAAAGAAATTATTTAAAAGATTAGTTATTGTGTGTTATTGTTCTATTTGTCACTATTTAAAATAAATAGTTAATGTTTCTTTAAAATATCAATTAATTTTAATTAATTTCTTGTCAATATAGTAAAAAGAATCAGCTTTATGTAATACCAAGCCAAAAATTCTGTATAACAATGATAGCTAATTTGTAATATTTTAAAAGTGAATGTTGATTAACGAAATTGGGAATAAATAAATGATTATTCATTATTAAAACTTCAGTTTTAACTATAAAGATGTAACAAATAGTGATTTGGTCAAATATGGAACATTAAAATTTCTAGAAAATCGTTGTAATAGAAAGAATTTGTCAAATTTAAAAGCATTCACAAAGTCAAACACCCATTCCACATGTTAATCTGTTCTTGTTTGTTAATAATCTAAAACTATCTAAAATTAATGTATTTTCTGTATTGTTTTGAATGCAATAAAACTGAGAATTTCACCCACAAGTGGAATGGACATGACAGGTTTTAATGTAAGCATTAGCATTACTGTACTAGCTATTTAATTCAAATTAAAGAAATACTATTGCTTAGTGAACTTTTACCTTGCTCAAAATAGTTTTATGAAAATATGTTAAATGTTATAGAAGTTAATATTTTTATTTTATGGGGATTTTTTACATACCTGTTCTTAAAAGTTTTTTTAAAATTCAATGCATTGAACTGGAATATACTTTTATTTTCAAAAACACCAATAACTTATACTATCTTAATATTCATGATACATTCTAGGCTTTTCACACTCTCTTACCCGATATTCACAATAAATCAGTCCAACCAAACAAAGTCGGACTTCAACTTTCTTAAAAATGACATAATAAAAATGCTAGCTTTTGGGAACGAATGTTAAGTATAAAATACAATATTATAACTTTAAAAACTGTTTTTGTTCAATCAAACGAAAAACAAAGGATTAAAAAAGTAGTATTTTTTAAATAACTATATACTAGTATATTTTTATAACTATTATTTTTATTTATTAAAACTATGTACTAATGCGCACATTTGCAATACCTATAACACAATTTTAAATGTTTAAAATCTACTAGTACTTTCTTTAAGTTTTACATTTCTACCGTAGCAGAACTATTCTGCCAAACAAAAAGTCCATCAATATTTGTGTAATGTATTAATCGTAATCGTATTGTGTTTTATTGAGTTTTTGTATGGCAACAGCATAAGTGTTATTCTTCTCAGTCTTCTCGTTCTCAATGTAAATAGTAGTCGTTTTCTTGTAAGTGTCCTCAGTAGTTGTAATAAATGTTCTTTAAACGGTATCTACAGCCTGGATTAATGGCGCCCATTAGTAAAGAGTAACCCCTAGCCCACATATATAAAATTGGCAACGAGGATGGGATGCTTCATAAAAGTCAAGAAAATTCGAATGGGCCGGAAAGAAATGGCGTTATCGAAAGTAACGAAAGGCGCCAGTGAGGCAGACAGCCTTGAAGTGTCTAAGGAATCATTCTAAAGGTTTATTGTATTGTGATACCAAGACTTTGAAGTTTTTCTTGCTAATATTAAACAAGATACAAGAACTTTGAAGCTTCTTGCTAATAATCAAGATTAAAGAACATCTCGTATTTCGTTTTGTAATTATGGCTACTATCGGAACACTAGAACATTTCGATACTACAAAACCTTTGTTATGGGACTCATACTATGAACGTATGGAATGTTATTTTGAAGCGAATAAAATTGAAAAAGAAGACCAAAAACGAGCTGTATTTTTAAGCGTATGCGGCCCTGATACGTATTCGGTTATACGGTCATTAGCATCTCCGGACATTCCAACCAAAAAAGCTTACAAAGATTTAATTGAACTAGTAAAGAGTCATTTTTGTCCTAAACCCTCGGAAATTTTCCAAAGATATTTATTCTATCGAAGAAGACAACTCAACGAAAAATCGATTTCTTCATTTGTTTCGGAATTGAGAAGATTGGCAGAACATTGTAATTTCAGAACATCTCTCGAGACTATGTTACGTGATAGACTGGTCTGCGGGATTAAAGACGAGAACCTGCAACGGAGACCACTATCTGAAAGTTCTCTTACGTTTTCAGATGCGCTGGATAAAGCCATCGCAGCAGAAACTGCCAGCAAGAATGTCAAAGAAATCAGAAGTTCCAATTCCTTATCTGTGAGACCCGTACATGCTAGGACAAGTAATTCAGTGCAAAAGTGGCATCAGAAAAATAATAAAAATAAAGAAGCATCAAAATCAAAGAATTGTTCTGGATGTGAGGGTTTTCATTCAAGAGCGCAGTGCAAATTTAGGGAAGCTGAATGTTACGTTTGTAAGAAGAAGGGTCATATCGCCAACGTATGTAGAAATAAACCTTTTCCAAATAATAGAAATATAGTTAAGAAAAATTGGATCAATTATTCTGCAAATTTAATTGACACTGTTCCTGAGCTTGAAAATCTTCAGTTAAAGTATTTATGTGTAAATAATGTGAATCATTCAAGATTAAAAGCTACTGTTTTTATAAATGACTCTCCGGTTCTAATGGAAGTCGATTCAGGTGCAAACGTTACTATTATCGATAATTGTACATTTAAAGAATTATTTCCTACTCGTGCTCCCAAGTCAGAAAAATGTCCGTATGAAATCAGAGATTATAATAAGAATTCGGTTAATACCTTAGGACAATGTGATGTTAATGTTGAGTATTCATCTTTCAAAGGGACTCTGCCTATTTTGGTTGCAAGGGAGAGAAGAGAAAGTTTATTAGGAACAAATTGGTTCGAACCGCTAGGAATAGGGTTGACAGGTGTGCATTCCATCAGCGAAGTAAACCTCGACAGCGTTGTTACAGAATTTTCAGACGTCTTCAAGGAAGAATTAGGAACTTTTAAAGGTGCTCCAATATCGCTTAAACTAGACCCGAAAATTCTCCCTATTCAGCTCAAGGCAAGACAAGTGCCGTTTGCTCTAAAGCCAAAAATTGAGAAGGAATTGCAACGATTGCAAGAACAAGGTGCAATTGAGCCTGTGGATTACTCGGACTGGACAACTCCAGTAGTTCCTATTCTGAAGTCGAATGGAGAAATTCGTCTCTGCGGTGATTACAAGTGTACCTTAAATAAAGCTTTAGGTCAATATCCTTATCCAGTTCCTGCTGTAAATCAAGTGCTAGCTGAACTAGCAGGTAGTCATTTTTTCATTAAACTTGATCTTTCACAAGCTTACTTACAACTAACTGTAGATGAAAACAGCGCAATGGCTCAAACTATTGTTACTCATAAAGGAGCATTTAAATGCAAGAGACTTCAGTTTGGAATATCTTCCGCTCCAGGCATTTTTCAACAATTCATCGAAAGATTGTTATCCAGTATCACAGGAGTACTGCCTTATTTTGATGATGTTTTAATCAAGGGCTCCCCCTTAGAAGAACTCACTGATCGATTCAGACAAGTCTTGAAGAAATTTTCAGAATCAGGTTTGCGGCTTAACAAAGAAAAGTGCATTATCGGTGCTTCAAGTATTCAGTACTTTGGATTTCATATAGATCAACATGGAATCAAACCAACCAAAGAGAAAGTAGAAGCTATTCATAATGCACCAACTCCTAAATCCAAAGAAGAACTCCAGGCATTTTTAGGACTCTTGAACTTTTATCACGTATTTCTAAAAAATAAAGCAAATATAGCCGAACCGCTTCATCGTCTCTTAGACAAAGGTATACCATGGAGTTGGACAAAAACTCATCAGTCTGCTTTTGAAAGGGTAAAAAGGCTCTTATCAACAGAAACCCTACTTACTCATTTTGACGAGAAGAAGCCTATCATACAAACTTGTGATGCATCAGAATTTGAAATCGGTGCAGTGTTAAGTCACCGACTTGAAGAAGGAGTTGAAGCTCCAATTGCCTATTATTCTAGGACTCTGAACAAAACTGAACGTTGATACGCTCAGATCGACAAGGAAGCCTTAGCAATCATCCAAAGCGTAAAAAAGTTCCATAATTATGTATTTGGCCATAAAATTGAAATTCGTAGTGATCACAAACCATTGTTAGGACTTTTAGCTCCAAATAAGCCCATACTACCTAACATGCTATCTCCAAGAATGCAAAGATGGTCAATCATGTTAAGCTCTTATGACTATAATTTAGTTTATAAACCAGGAAAAGAAATCACTAATGCCGACGGTCTTAGTCGTCTTCCACAGCCACTGACAGTAAATGAAGAAACTCCTCCTAACGAAATTTTGTTATTGGAAGCTCTGAAGAAACCGCTCTTAAAATCAGCTGATTTGGCCCGTCTGACAGCTCAAGATCCCATTCTATCCCCAGTTCTCAACTGGGCATGGAGGGGATGGCCTGTAGAAAAGCAAGCTAAGGAGTTTGAACCGTTCAACATAAGGAAACTAGAACTGTCCGTCCATAAAGGTTGCCTACTATGGGGCTCAAGAGTGATTATTCCTAAAAGAGCTCAAGCTGACAGATTAGAAATTCTGCATAATACTCATCAAGGTATTGTTAGAACAAAAGCTCTCGCTCGTAGCTATGTCTGGTGGCCAGGCATTGACAAGGAAGTGGAAAGAGTAGTCAACTCATGTGAAATTTGTCAACAAACCCGGAAATCACCACCAAAGGTTTTTATCCCATGGGAAAACACAAAGAAGCCGTGATCTCGAATTCATATCGACCATGCTGGTCCTTTTCAGAATTCTTTGTTTCTTATCGTAGTCGACTCATATTCTAAGTGGTTAGAAGTATTTAAAGTTCCTTCTACGGATTCGTCAGCAACCATCAATGTATTAAGAAAGTTATTCACCACTCATGGAATACCTGACATATTGGTCTCGGATAATGGATCATCCTTCACGTCAGCTGTATTTCAAGATTTTTTGCAAAGAAATGGTATTAAGTTCATTCCTACTGCTCCTCAACACCCATCTTCAAATGGACAAGCAGAACGCATGGTACAGACTACTAAGAATTCCCTGAAGAGGATTATTTCTGGAAACTGGGAATATAGACCTTGCAGCATTCTTAATGGCACAACATACAATTCCGAGTTCCTCTACAGGAATGTCTCCTGCTGAATTACTAATGAATCGGAAATTGAAAACCTGTTTAGACAAATTGCATCCTGATTTATCACAAGAAATTAACATAAAAAAGGATGGTGACAATCTGAATAATCGCACAAAGATAAGAATGTTTGCTCCTCTCGATACTGTGTATGCATTAGGATTTCCTCCACATGGGATGGGTTCCTGCTACAGTTACGGAAGTCTTGGGTTTGACCAATTACGTAGTACAAACAAATGATGGTCTTGTGTGGAGAAGACACGTTGATCAACTGAGAAGTCGTGTTCCAGGAGTCACAGATGTGACTTATGATCCCGAAGAGATGAGCCCAACAATTCCACAACGATCCGAATTGTCTGCTCAGTCTTCAAGTGTACCACAAAAGCCACCGCAATATTTAAAGGAGTCTTCACCCCTGGATGAGGCTGCAAGTAGTCCAGCGTCTTCAACAACAGATGATGTTCATGTTCCTGATCCAGATGATGTGAGTGAACCTCAACAGCGCTCGCCTTCTCCAAGGCCTGTCAGAAACAGGCGTCCACCGAGTTGGTTAAAGGACTATAAAACTTAGGGGGGAGGGATGTAATGTATTAATCGTAATCGTATTGTGTTTTATTGAGTTTTTGTATGGCAACAGCATAAGTGTTATTCTTCTCAGTCTTCTCGTTCTCAATGTAAATAGTAGTCGTTTTCTTGTAAGTGTCCTCAGTAGTTGTAATAAATGTTCTTTAAACGGTATCTACATCCTGGATTAATGCCGCTCATTATAAAGAGTAACCCCTAGCCCACATATATAAAAATTTGGCCAGGCCGAATTTGACCTTAGCGAATATCTCGGCTTGGTGATGAAATGACTATTCGGCCAGGCCGAATATTCGTTACATCCCTAGTTTTAACTTGCATTTTAATATTCATTCAAGCTGGAATTATCAGGAACATAACATTTCTCCATGTGTTTCTTCATTCGCAGAACCTTGGCCTTCAATTTCTTTATTGCATACTTTGCAAACTGCTGTTGCACCTTTCCTCTTATCTGATTTTATTTCAGTAAAATTAATCCAAATTTCATGTTTTTTCCTGCCTGACCCAGACATTTTTATAATTCAATCTTTGTGAATTTAGCTATTTGCATGGGTGAAAGTAAGAGGATTTCAAAGGACAGAAGTTAAAATAAATTTCCGTAACTCCAAAAACATGCATTTTCTAGAAATTTTGTTTGCATTGCATATATAAATTAATTATCTCCCCAAACCCTCGATAATAGATTAATATTAGCAATAACAATATTTAATAATTAAGGTGGGAACTCAAATCGAACATTTTAAAAATCATTCCTCAAGTATTTTAACAAATTACTAAATATACTATAATTAGCAACATCATAACATATTAAGTTTTTAAATGAAGAAATCGGAAAAACATTTACAGCACATTTAAATCTGTATTAAAATACTTTAGTTCTAAGTATTCTGTCCTTTTCCATCTAACAATTTACAAAAACCTAAAAGAGACGGAAATCCACCTATAGACTGAATACTTTACCCATGGCTATTTGATTCAGAACATAGAATGGATGGAAATTGTTTGAAAGTAATACTACATGTTCTTGTAGAATTGAGATGTTTCATGAGAGTAGAAGGTCATAAATAAAAAGGTTTTATTTAAAATACCAAAACTATTATAAAATATTCAAAAAATTAATGTGGTTTTTTTTTAAAAAACATTTGTGTTAAACCTTGGTTTAAACCGTGCCAACCGTGAGAAAAGATAATTTAGAACTAAATATAAAATACTGGTTTGTTCTGTTTTTATTCTTCAAGATCATGTAGTTAAGATAATTTAGAACTAAATATAAAATACTGGTTTATTCTGTTTTTATTCTTTAAGATCATTTAGTTAAGATAATTTAGAACTAAATATAAAATACTGGTTTCTTCTCTTTTTATTCTTTAAGATCATTTAGTTAGGATAATTTAGAACTAAATATAAAATACTGATTTGTTCTGTTTTCATTTTTTAAGATCATTAAGATAAGATAATTTAGAACTAAATATAAAATACTGCCTTGCTCTGTTTTTATTTTTTAAGATCATTTAGTTAAGATAATTCAGAACTAAATATAAAATACTGATTTGTTCGGTTTTTATTTTTTAAGATCATTTAGATAAGATAATTTAGAACTAAATATAAAATACTGCCTTGCTCTGTTTTTATTTTTTAACATCATTTAGTTAAGAAAATTTAGAACTAAATATAAAATACTGATTTGTTCTGTTTTTATTTTTTAAGATCATTTAGATAAGATAATTTAGAACTAAATATAAAATACTGCCTTGTTCTGTTTTTATTTTTTAAGATCATTTAGTTAAGATAATTTAGAACTAAATATAAAATACTG
Source organism: Octonoba sinensis (assembly GCA_038502835.1). Classification (NCBI taxonomy): domain Eukaryota; kingdom Metazoa; phylum Arthropoda; class Arachnida; order Araneae; family Uloboridae; genus Octonoba; species Octonoba sinensis. Next base: position 180,793,143 of record CM076599.1, read on the forward strand.
CCTTGTTCTGTTTTTATTTATTAAGATCATTTAGTTAAGATAATTTAGAACTAGGGATGTAAAATTTCCGGAAATTTTGAGGTGGTGGAAAAAAACCCGTTTTTTTCCGGTTTTTTTCTGGAAAAAATGGAAAAATTGATTTTTTACAAGTGAAAGTGGGTTCTCTTAAATAGTTTTTCGGATCGGGGGTGTTTCTATTGAAAAAAAATGTGTGAATGTTTTTTTCATTATATCTTTGTAACCTTACTGATCCTCTGACCTTTTGTATAATCATTACAATAATATTTTATATTTTAAACTGCCATTAAAGCTTTTTTTTTTTTTTGAAAAAAGAAAAGTAACTATGTTACTATAGTTTGAAAGAAATATTTAATTGTAATGTACATTCCATAATCCATTTACACCATCATTCCTTTTAACTAGATAAATGCTGTCAATTCTAAGAAAGAGAAAATATTGCTGTCATTATAAATATTATCAATATCAAATCTTTCATGGTTTAAAAGTTTGTTTTGAAAAAAAAAGAAAAAAAAACCTTGCAATATAATTTTTTTGTTTGTAAAAAGATTTTATTTAGTTTTAATTTATTTTCCAGTCAAAATACAAACCAGAACTACATTAGTTTCTGTTAAGCTTTCTGATCTAAACCCAAACTAAAACTATTTGTATTGGTTTACGTTTAGAATTCTAAAGCTGAAGCAAAACTGAAAATACTGTTTAGTTCACACAAAATTGGTTGCTATTCGCTGGAATTTAGCATTTTTTAATGAAGAGTCCAAGTACAAAATATTGCAATGTAATGTGAATGTTCATCTTCCAGCAGCGTTGCTTCAATAAATTCAGATACTGATTCGGATTAAAGTTCATCACAAAAATAAAATTAAATTTAAATCCAATGTTAATCATAAATTTTAAAGCAACATTTTTTTATTGATCTATCATTATTTTTAATGCAAAAGTAATTAACTCAGAACAGAAGTAATGGTTATAAAGCAAGTAGATTTTAGCATATGTAACTTTTGTAAATTATCAAATGAATTTTTTTACAAAGTTGCTTAGTTTTTTTCCCCAAAGTTTGTTACATGCATTTATATGTATGTATATATACAGGGTGCAAATCAAAGTCCTTAGGAGGCTTTTTTCTCAGCAACCGTGGGTCCCAAACATATACTTCCAGTTATAAAAATGTTTAAAAATTGTAAGCATTTATGATAATAGCATTTCTAAATTTAAAAGAAATCAATTTTGTGAAAATTACAGAAACTAATTTTTTATACAGTCCCCCAGTCTTTATAGTCATATTTTAGTAAAAGTTGATGCCCGCCCATCCTAACGAACATAACACAAAATGTTTCCCTTCTGTATGACAAAAATAAATAGAGATATTTAGTTTCAATGTTTGGGATTTTTTTACGATTTTTTGGCCTGCATTAAGGGGTTGGTTAAAATTTTTCAATGAAGTATTCATTTTATTGTTCAATGAGTACTGCATTCGGATTTTTTAACCGACCCCTTAATAAAGTCCGAGAAAATGAGAAAGAATTCCAAGCTTTGAAATTAAATATCTCTGTCCTTTTTTCTCGTACAAAAGGGAAACTTTGTGTTATGTTACATTTAAATATATAAAATATTTAAAGAAAAAAATATTTAAAAATATAAAGTATTTAAAGAAAAAAAATTGGAATGTTAATATTATAAATTTCTGAATGTATTATTTTAAACTAGAAATATCAAAATTTTCAATTTTTCCGGGTGGAAATAAACCCCTTCGGAAAAAAAGTTTTTTTTCCCAAAATTTCCGTTTTTTTTCCGACCATTCCCATCTCTATTTAGAACTAAATATAAAGTACTGATTGATGCTGCTTTTACTTTTTAAGATCATTTACTACATATTTCAAATGTATTTCGTCAGTCTAACAATTGATTACAGAGGGATACTTAAAAATATTTTACAACAAAAAAATTAATATATTTACGCGGTTAAGTAGTACCTCTATGTGGTCAAGAAATGCATAAATGCTAAACCTAAAATTTGTATTAAACAACTGCAGCCAGTAAACACCTTTTGAAAACAAAAAGTGACCAGAGTTATCTAAATTTTTGCTACAAATGCATTTAAGGTGTCAGTAATTAACTTTATTAATAATAATTTTGGCATTGCCGACATGACTTAACAAATTACAGAAATTAAACAATCGACTTCCAAAAGTATGGCGGAAGTGTCTATTTTACCCCCATTAGGCACCAAGTCTCCCATTTTGGGACCCTATTATATGTTTTAAATAAATGAAAAATTTTTGAAAATTTAAACTACAGATGATTAGAGATTTACATTAAAGCGCAAAACATGCAAAAATTAATTTTTATGCCGTGCATATAGCGGCGTCTAATGGGTTAAATTAAAGGATATTCCCTTTCGATCAGCTGAATTCCATATGTTAGAGCAGCGGTTCTAGACCTTTTTTCCATTGTGAACCCCTCCTAAGATCCAAAAGAAATTGGCGAACCCCGGTTAGGAAACTGTTAGAGAGGTAGACTTGACAAAACACAACCTATTTTTCTCTTATTCGTTTCAAGCACTAACTATTGAAATACTCAAGAAATGTTGGAGTGCTCACACATCTGCACTCCTACTTCCACTTTCTTTTAAGGTAGGCATGGAAATGCGTGAGCACACCGACATTTATTAAATTATTTCAATATGTAGTACTTGAAACTAAGAAAAATATGACAACACGGTGGAATTAAACATCCTTAACCGATACACCTCTGGGAAGAAAAATACACTTTTTAAACTGGAAACATGCTTTGAACTAAAGTTAGAACATCACACATCAGATAGACATAATACAAATTGTTTCAAACCAACATCTTTACCATTTCCCTAATATATGAATGTCATATCACTCTTCCACACTAAAAAACTCGCCTTTGGTTGCCCGATGTTTAGTGCTCTGCGGGTGTGAAATTGCAAATGATTCATTTTTGATATAATGTAAGAGCTTTTATGAGGCTGTCCAGGAAAACATAGACAGTGTAACGTTTCTTAATGCGTGTTCAATCCCTTACGTATCGAAATGTCATCGTGACGGCACGTCTGTGAAAATAGGAAAAGGGATCATTCAAATGATGTCATGCTTCGAGGAGGGAGGGGGGTCATGAAATTGTGACAAAGTGTAACAAGAAGTGTGACATGTGACATAGGGGGGAGGGGATCAAATATGTGGGAAAAAAGCATGACATCATTTATGAACAGCCCCTAAATGAGGCATCCCAATGAACTGAACTTTTGAAGCGTAGACGAGTGAACAAACATCAAACGCTGAAAAAACATTCTGCCCTCTATCATTTTTTAGAGACACTTAAAAGAATTGAAAATACATCAAAAAGGAATCATTTGCAACTTTACACCAAAAATGGAGTTGATTTGTACACCAAAATGGGTAGCAACTGCAGTGCCCTTTTTCTAAAAGTAGGCGTGTGAGCACGCACGCCAATATTTATTTACTTATATTAATACTTGGTACCAAACACAAAACAGACATGAAAAGAGAGATGGAAATGACCTGTATATTATACACTGCTTTTTATACGTTTTCTCATGCTATTTCAACATCTTCACTTTTAAACTAACCCATTCGCCAGAAGAGAACACAAGGAAAAATAGAATAATCCTACAAAACAAAGTTGCCCCTATTTACACAAGGAAATCAACGGGTATTCGTAGGTGGTCGCTTCTAAATTCTACTCGAACGATACAGATTTGTAAAGTATTGGAATCAACGAACAACAAAAACCATGAGTACTTACGGGAAAAGACTTCTTTCGGGAGCTATTAATGAATCACACACGTGTAATCCCAAAAAGAAGGAACAAATCATTCCGATGGCTCTGACATAAAATCATACTTATTCCACTGAAGGAACGCATTATCCACTTCCGTTCCCCATTTTTCGGGCACAAAACTCTCCCGCATGCAACGAAGGATTCTAAAATCTGAGGGAACACATGATGGGAGATTTCGAGCCACGAATTTTTCAGAAACTCACGAAATTTTTTAATGATCACCCAGCGAAATCGGGCACAGACACCAACATCCACAGTGTTCTATTAAATGTTCTTCTTCGCTCCATTGACAATCGGGGTTGCTGCATCGTCTCCTTCGAAAATCTCGCCAAGGCGCAGAAACGCTGTGCGTTGGCGTATAGGAAGAGAGATGCCAAAAAAGGGCGATATTGCGCCAATTGTTGTGGTGGAATCGAATGGTGTTGAGATGTTTCAAAAGTGAAGGAAGAAAACGCATAAAACGGAGTTGCAAAGCCTACAAAATCAAAACTTGAAAACAAGAAATGATAGGTAGCACCTCTGCTAAATTTAATGAAGCTTCAAATTTTGAAAATTTCTTTTTCTGTTTCTCGAACAAAAGTTGAAAGAAGTGTGAAACTGGACGTTTTAAGTTGTTTCTGAAAGAAGAATTTTACGTGTTCCCGATCACGATTTTTGATGGTCAATTGGTGTAAAGTTGAAAATGATTTATTTTTCATGTATTTTAAAGTTTTTAAATGTATCTGTCAATAGTCATTTTCCTGGCGCATGAAATTTGTAAATTCAGTTTCGTATCGAAATGTCATTACGTTTGCTCATTTCCATGAACTAAACTTTTTACAGTGCACCGATAACGAAGCAATATATGAACTACTGAGTACTAATTTACTACAAACAAAAGAGGGAAAAAGTCACTTACATCCACCAGAGGTGATATCTGTATGGAGTCATCAAATGTCCCTCGCCGTCCGACACTCAGAGACCTCTTCCCGAAACTGCGGAAAAAGAAAAAGAATTACTCTCGGAAAATGGCTGTGAAAAAAGGTTTAATTCTACAAAGAAAGAGAAGAAAAGATCCGTACTTAAATACTTTTAACATTAGAAACAAGTAAAACCTGTAAAGTTGACCACCTTTGTAAGCTGACCACTTGTCTAAGTTGACCACTTTTGTCAGGAACGAAATGAGCCCTATATGTAGGGAAGCCTTTGTAACTTGACCACCGAAGTTGACCACCTGTCTATATTGACCACTTATGTTCGCCACATTTGGGTGGGAGTATTATAAAATACCCTTTGTAAGTTGGCCGCATGATTATTGCAATATTTGTTTCCTTATCTATTTTTGCATTAATGAAAATAACTTCTCTAGGATATTTTTTATGCTATAATGTTAAACCAGTATTTTTTTGGATGGATGAAACATTAATAGAAGACACCTAACTTACAAATAAGTTTGCCTAAACTTTTTTGTAAGTTAAACTATAAGAGAAAACTACTATGATCACTCTTTCGTTCTTTCAATAAGTCTCTTCTTTTTCCCTACATCTGATGTCTCCTTTCTGAAGAATTATGTCTTTTAGGAAATCTTTACCATGAAATAAGAAAGCTTACATAATTAATAAGATATTTATCATTATTTTAACTAAGTACTTTACTTTTAAAGTAGTATCGGATACATTCTACGTCATTCAGGTTACATTTTTCTAATGATAATTTAAATAATTGTGAAAAAAAGCCAATTACTATTTAAAAGTAACGTTTGTACATGAAGCTATGTTTTGAATAGTTACATATGTATAAATGCATAGTGTAAGAAATGACAAAAAAGAATATCCACCCTCTATAAGTTGACCACCTGTCTAAGTTGACCACTAAAGTGATGCACCACAAGTGGTCAACTTACACAGGTTTCACTGTACATGAATTTAGCAGAAAAGAAGAGTCGATAGAAATCTCGACAATGGTTTAACCCTACCCGGGCGGCTGGTCGGCTATCTCCGGATAGGCCGTCACCTCAGGTGTTCCAAGACAAAAAAAAAAAAAATATTGCGCTTAATAAATTTGAATTCTGAACAAATTATTATTTTGTTCGAAATATTTTCTTAGAATATTTATCAACACGTAAAATATGTATCCCTCAGATTAGGAAGAATGACTTTGCATTAAATCAGTTTTTTGTCTTAATTAGAATATCTAAGTCCATGTTCGTTCAATATGTTTAAAGATGAATAATGGGCGTGGTAGCCTAGTGGTTAGGATGTCGGACTTCCAGCCGGGTGTTCGATACGCGACCCGCTGAAGACCCACCTTTTGAGCTTGGTGATACGTGCATGTAAAATCCGTGGACCCTGCTATTCCGAGGTTACCGGAGGATGGCGAACGTCCCTTCACTTCACTTTCAGATCAAAGAAAGGAAGGTGGCGTATGTGTCATGGCGCCATTTGGTGTGATCCAAATACGTCATGAGCCAAGCCGTACTTCCACCGTTATATTGTTCCTCTGTAAACGGAATGTGCTCTTTACTGCCTTCGTTCCTGGTCGCTCTGCACGCCTGGGCGTCCAAGTGGCATTAGAAAAAACAACAACAATCTTTCGCTTGCCCCCTTGGGCCAACGTGCCCCGTGCAAAGTGGACAAACATAGCCCATGTGGTAATTTTATGCTTTCCATAAATGTAAGAAATTATTCTGAAAGCGTTGCAATAAATGAATAATAATCTTATAAGAATATTCTTTTTGAATATTGCTTGTCAAAATGAAAAACGCGATTGATTAATAAATAAAAAAACGATCATTTTTAGCAATAAAATTTACTTACTTCAGTAAAATTTCGAAAATTTTAGCCGGTTTTTTAAGGGATATTTATATTAAGAGGATGATGGAACAGCGCACATATTGGGATTGACATCCCACGTGCGTCCTAAACTTTTTAAAATAAAGCGACAGGGCCCTAAGGCTAAGGCCCAATCTAGCCTAGCCAAAGATACGCATACAATTGAAAAACTCCTAAAATTGAGTTCTTAGGCGGTGAATTTCGAAAAAAAATTTGTAGAGAGCCTTCCGCCGTCCTCTACCTCCCTAAGCATAACCAATGGTGATCTAAAATTGCGTCTTTAAAACTTCCATTTCGAAAATTCGAAATGGAATTAGGGGATTCCCTAAACATCTTGCCCTCCCCAAAACTCACCAAATATAGCCCAAAAGTGCATCCGAGAACTTTTCAATGTTGACTTTTCTGATTGTTTCAATGATGGAGGATGAATGGAACGATGGATCGACGGAACGATGAAGGACAAAGGACACGGGTAAGGGGATTTTTTAAGGTAATGTCGAAGGAAACTTATGCAAGATAAATAATTTGTGATTTTAGACCTTTTTACGAATAAATTATTTATGTGCCAACCACCTCTCTCTTTCCCTTTCTTTTTAAAATGCATAGTACAGAAATATCTATCTGCCCTATATCTCCTGGGAGGTATAGGGTCCCATGTCCATTTTGAAATGAATGGATAATGTTCTCTTTCAATTAGTTGTCGTTTTTTCTAATGCCGCTTAGGTATACAAGTTCTCCTTCGCGGAGTGACCAGGAATGAAGGCTAGTAAGGAGCGCCTTCCGTTTTTTACACATGAGCACCCCAACGGTGGAAGTACGACTTGGCAAATCTTGTATTTGGATGACACCAGAGGGCGCCTCCACACATACGCCACCTTCCTTTTTCGACCCAAAAGGGAAGTGAAGGGACCGCCCTCCGGCACACTCGGAACTGCTTCGAGACTTCGGTGTCCACGGATTTTACATGCACGTATCCCGGTATTTACATGGTGGGTCTTCAACGGGTCGAGTGTCGAGCCCCCAATATTCCGGTTGGAAGTCCGGCATCCCATCCACTACGCTACCACGGCACCTATAAAGAGTTTTAAAAATTGCCATAGTAAAATTTTGAAAGTCAAAAGTATCCTCCCCCCGAAAAAGGGGGTAGGGGCAAAACCACGTTAATTTCATTTAATGACCTACACGAATTTCTTTTCTGAAATGAATCCAAAACCAAAATATATTTGAATATACTAACACTAGAAAAATATGATCCACTAAGGGGTTCTGCGCCACTGGATTAGGCACCTCATTAATGCCGCCAAATTTGGCGAGACTCACCACAAGATTTCCGTTCTCATATTCCGTCTGATTACTTCCGTTCCATGACGAAATTTTGCCTCCATCGCGCCTAAAAGGACTACAACTTCGAAAGAGTACAAAGTGAGTCACGTGGAATGCAACATAAAGTGTTAATTAGGATCCTGAGGCACTCCTCAGGAAGGAGAAGCAAGAATCGTCCTTCGAGGAAGAAGCCCAAGTTCATGAACATTTCACGTCGTGGGGGCGTCTCTGCGTTTTACTGGAGAGAACGAAAGTGATGCGTTACCATCAGAGTCCGGATTATATGCAAACGTATATTAGGGACGGTTCATAAATGATGTCACAATTTTTTTTCAATACATTTGACCCCCTCTCCCCATTGTCACAAAATGTCACGCTTCATCATACCTTTGTCACATGCATTAATTACATGAGCCTATGTGCTTGCAGTTCTGAAACCAAGCACTACGATAAACATCACGTTTCTAATTTTATTTCTGAACTTTTATTGACATTTGGGAGCATAACAATGATAATGATGACACGTGTACTTCATTTGTATAAAATGAGGTTAAGGTATGGAACACAAAAGATAATGAGTGTAGAACAGTAAGATGTATTCATTGTTCGAATCGTTCCCACGCAATTTTAAGTTAAAAGTGTAAATGCTTAAGAAAATGTCCTGTTAAACTTTTAACAAGAAGTCAATCTAAACCTTGATCACAGCATCGGTGTTTACGATACAAAATGATCCATGAAACTTAGAAATCAAATAATGAAAATCAAAGAAACTTTTTTAAAAATTTAATTTGATGATTTTAAATGTTTCAATAGAAACCAAAATGTGTCATGTCAGACTTCTCGGTACACCCTCCCCTCCCCTCGTCACAAACTGTCACAATTTCTCGAACGCTCGAAGTGTGACATCATCTATGAATGACCCCTTATGCACTCCCAGAGACGCATGCTCAAATCTCACGAAACTTTCGTCGTGTCTGACGAAATGGCTTCGTGAAAGATGCTCCGAGTAAACCTTCCGCCAAACTGGCGAAACGTGTGCGGTCACTTTTTTTTAAGTCACGTGATCGCGCGATTAAAGAATCGTTGTAAATGACGAAGTTTTCTTGACGATTGGGGAATCGCCGAAAGTGAAGATTCTATTTTTGAGAGTGTGTGCATGTGCATATGCAATTGCTTATTTTTGCTTCTTTTAACGTTAGTGCATACTAGGGATGTAACGAATAGTGATTTGGCCGAATAGCTGAATACCGAATATTCGGCCAATGTCTTAGGCCGAATGCCGAATATTCGGCGGCCGAATAATAAAATTTCTAGAAAATCGTTGTAATAGAAAGTATTTGTCAAATTTGAAATTATTCACAAAGTCAAATACCCATTACACATAATCAATGATGTATGATTTAATTCTGTTTGTTAAGAATTTAAAACTATTTAAAATTAATCTATTTTCTCTATTGTTTCGAATGTAATAAAACTAAGAATTTCACCCACAAATGGAATAGAAATGACAGGTTTTATGGTAGTAAGCATTTGCATTATTTTATTGATTATTTAATTCAAATGAAGGAACTACTATTTCTTAGTGAACTTTTACCTTGCTAAAAACTGATTTATGAAGATATTTTAAAAGTTAAAAAAGTTAATATTTTTATTTTATGGGGTTTTTTACATACCTATTTTCAAAAGATCTATTTAAATTTCATACACTTAACTTTAATATATAGTTTTCTTTTCAAAAACCCCAATAACTATCTAAATATTCATGATATATTCTAGGCTTTTCACATTTCTCTCTTACCCAATATTCACAATAAATCAGTCTATCCAAAGTCTCAATTCCCCTTTGTGAATAATAACAAAATCAATTTTTCATATTCTCTATCATAATTAACAATTGCCAGCTTTTGGGAACAAATGATAAACATAAAATGCAATATTACAACTTTAAAATCTGTTTTTGCTCCGTGAAGCCTAAAGCAAGGTTTAAAAAAAGTAGTTTTTTTCTAAATTATTTTTATTTATTAAAACTATATAGGGTCAGTTGGGGTAATTGTAAATAAGCTTCATAACTACACTTGTGGTGGTTTTGAAAACTTAACTGCTTGTGAGTGATAAACTGGCAGCATAGGGATGACATTGAAACATTTTCGTAAGTTTCTAAACAACTGTGGAGACGTCACTATTGTTTGAAAATGGCACAGTGAAAAAAGTTGTTTAACAAAATTTAGTTATCTTACATTTTCCTCTCCAGCTCATCAACAAAAGCGATTTAAGCGGTTTCAACCACTTTTTTTGTCATATGGAATGCTGCTAAAAACATTTAGCTGTGAATTTAATCCTCCCTGTTATTTTTCATGTGCAAGTTAGGTGTTTACAATTACCCCATATATTTCGTACTCTGGGGTAATTGTAAGCACTTAAATTTATCCTATTTCCAATATTTAGGGGGGACAATAAGTATTTTATTTTGATGCAAATTAAACTTTTGTGTCTATTTTACATAACTGTTGCTGTTGTTGCTAATACCACTTGGAAATCCAAGCCCTAATTTCAGGGCGACCATGAATTAAGGAAGCTCCTACTGATTATTAATGAGCTCCGCTAGAATGAAGTACACTTTGCTCAGAGGGGCTTAATGATTTTGAAATAGCTCAAAGATGACGGATCGTCACCTAGGATGGTCCCTCAGCGTAAATTATTTCTAACTTGGTGGACATTTAAAGCGACGATGTATTTTACGTGCACAGCTCCCTTTAGCGCACTCGGTCTCAGAGTAATCAGTCGCGGGAGGTGGTCACCCTCCCAAGTGTTGACCACGGCCAGTTGTGCTTCACTTTCGGTGTTTTGTGGGATCCAAGCTTAACCGACTGATCCACTGCGGTACGAATTTTACATAAATTTGTCGCATTACTTGATTTTTTGCAAGATATTTCTCGTTAAATGATCTCATCCGACTCAGAACATAACTCGGCGGACCACATGCGGCCTGTTGGCCGCAGATTGAGAACCATTGCTCCGGAACTTCTTAAGCCTTCAAGCAGACTGTGTATGAAACAATTTTCCATTTACATCAAACTTATTCGAAAATAAATCACTGTTTACAATTACCCCAGATCTCTGGCGTAATAATTGTAAACACACTGGGGTAATTGTAAACACGGGCTCATTCACTAACAAATAGTCATAAAGTCAAAATTTTTGTACACATTTACTCACAAGAAGTACAATAGTGGCTACAATGCTCACAATTTTATCTCTGAATTCATTCAAGAGGTAGGGAAGGGTCAAAAGTTAAAACATTGAAAAAGCGTTTACAATTACCCCAACTGACCCTACTAATGTATTCTTTTGCAATAATTATAATGCAATTTTAAATGTTTAAAATCTACTAATTTCTTTACTTTTTTACATTTCTACTGCAGCAGAACTATTCGGCAGAATAGTCCATCAATCTTCGGCCAGGCCTAATATTCGGCTAAGTGATGAAATGACTATTCGGCTAGGCTTAATATTCGGACAAAGGGCCGAATAGGCCGAATATTCGTTACATCCCTAGTGCATACCTATAAATGAATAAAAATGACAAATTTTTGAAATAAATACATACGAGGTCTGTCCCAAAAGTATCCGACCTGCATTCATATCTTCGCGCCACTACACTCAGACGACCTCTGCAAGGGTATCAACGTCGCCAGTAACTCCTAACCTTCTAATCAGATGCCGTAATTACCGATGAGACACTTTAGTTCCGGCGCAACGTGTATTTTTTAACTACGTCTGTTTTGCGTTCGTCGGATTTTATTTATTACTACAAATGGCGGGAAAGAACTGGACAGCAAATTTGCATAAAATTTTTGTTCTAATCTTGGCAAAAGTTGTGCAAAAATTATCGAAATGTTACAAAAGGTCTTGTGAGATGAGTGCATGCGCAAAACACGAATAAAAGAGTGGTACAGGCGGTTTAAAAGTGGCTGTACATCTGTTGACAGTGATCCTCGTTCTGGTCGACTTTGGACGGGAACAACATCGGATAATGTCGAGCGTGTGCGAGTTGCGATTGGATAATATTGTCGTTTGACTGTGAGGGAACTAGAAGATAATCTTGGAATACCAAAAAGAACTGTTTGACGAATTTTAACCGAGAAAACAGCCGCACTTTTGGCAAACCGGTGACTGGCTTCTTCACCACAACAATGCTCCTACAGAGCATGCATCAAACCTTGTGCAGCAGTATTTATCAAAAACGTTGTTACACAACCTCGCCAGCCTCCATACAGTCCCGACATAGCTCCCTGCTACTTTTGGCTATTTAAGCGATTGAAAATGCAGCTTGAAGGACACCAGTTCGGCAACAAAGAGACTGTTGAAACTAATGCGACGAATGCACTAAAGGCGATTCCAGAAACTGACTTTCAAGACTGCTTTAGAAAGAGGAAGCATCGATATGAGAGTGTTATTCAATCAAATGGGGGACCACTTTGAAGGATGCCCCCAACCGGATGATGAAGAATGGGTCAACGCCGAGAAATCGACGTAAGGATACTTTTGGGACAGACTTCGTATTACTGCGTTTTTAACTCACAAAGTTTAGCAACAAATTTTTGTTCTTTTCACGAACGAAAAATTGAGTGGTACGAGAAAAGAACAAAAGGAATTCAAAAAGAAAAAAAAAAGAAAGCTTCCAAGAGGGCCAACAGGTAATCTGAATAAAGGTTTGTCGTGGGGGTATTGGGAGAGATTTTATATTTGCTCTATATATAATGCGAGATTTTAAATTTGCAAAACGACAGCTCTAGTTTTTAGAATACCAAACTCAGTGGCGCGGCAGCCCATTGGAAGCCATGGCCAACTAACTGTGTCCATCCCAGCTTTCGAGACCGAGGGCCCTGGGGTGCAGAAGCAGATGTTCCGTTTAAGTGGTCGGCCTGACGCGGAACCCCCAGTGTCTGGTTAACAAGCATGCTCGGTCCTCATTTTATCGATCCCACTGAAGGGGTGGTGAGTCGACAACTGCCCAGCCCGGGAATCGAACCCCGGACCTGTGATAAGGTAGCACTTAATTATTAGAATAGTTAGGCGTGTTTTCGGGGACGAATAAGACTAAAGAAAAAAATCAACAAAAAAAAAAAAACATGAAGAGCTCGATATCCAATCATGGGAAAGATTTCACTACAGTTGGAAAAGTAATTATTGCATTTGTGCAAAAGAGAGGAAAGTCAAAATAATTTAAACTATAATTTCAGACAAACCAAAAAGTCCCGAGGAAAAAACGCAGTTATTTTCTGGACGATGACGGCTTGAGACTTCTTGCTTATATTGTAAAGGGGAAAGTTAACTACTTCAAATAACGCCTGAAAACATCTGCAGAAATGGAAAGGACATTTTCATCTCTAGAAATAGAACTAACTGACAACAGCATAGCAAGCAATGTCCAACTACAAGAAACCTCGAAGCACTCTCAGAAACGGAGCTCTCACTTTCGACGATTCTTGAATCGTCAAGAAAATTTCGTCATTTTCAACGATTCTTTCCTCGCGCGATCACGTGCCTTAAAACAGTGACTACACACATTTCGCGAATTTGACGAAAGGTTTACCCGGAGCATTCTTCACGAAGCCATTTCGTCAAATGCGACGAAAGTTTCGTGAGATTTGAGAGTGAGAACATGTTGTGATTTATTGCAATAAAAATGCATATCGCCGTTCCGGAAGAAGAATGACGTCACTGCAAAAATGTGTCAAATGCAAATGATTCCATAGACAATATCAGAATGTGTTTCCTTACGCAGGGACGTAACTGTAGAACGACAGTATATGTCTTCTAGAACAACGAACCATTTTTAGAGAACCAATGATGTAACTGCACTTAAAGGCTGAAATGAGGGTGATTAATAGTACCTGGTAAATGAAAGTAAAGTATATATCCTGTATAGTTACTCTCAATATACCATTATTTTCTGTCACTTACACCTTTTTCAACTATACGTTTTATACAAATGCAAATCGTTTTTTCACTCTCCTGTAAAATTGAAGTTTTTGCATTTACGTCGCCGTTCTTCCGGAACGGCGACATTGCGTTTACTACGAATGCATTTACCGCCTTAAACTCGAAAATGCAGGAATTCAAAAGCCAATCTTTTTTTTAATTATTTTTTAAATTCATATATGACAACTTTTCTCTAATCAGTAAAAGAAATATCAGAGCATATTTTCAACTTTTTGTCGTTGCTTCTGATGCCACTTGGGAAGCTCCCCTTCACACTGCTACCAGGAATGAAGGCATTAAGGAGAGCCTTCCATTTATAAGATGAGAAACACACCGGTGGAAGTCCGACTTGGCTCATGACGTATGTGGATGACACCAGATGGCGTCACCACGAATACGCACCTCCCTTTTTGACCTAGAAATGAAGGGATGGGACATTCTCCTCAGGCTATGTTTATTATTTGATTTGTTATTATTTTGAAATTTTAAACACTCGAGCCCGTCATTTTCATGGGAGCGGGAAATAGAAGGCGAAACCTCAGCCCGTCATTTTCACGGGAACGAGAGGGAAGGGTTAAAGTCTATGAACATTTTCAACCTCACCCCAAAAATCGTGTTCAGTAACACTGAAAATGATGAAACTAAACTCGAATTTTTTCAGTGTAGAAAGCAAAAACGGATCTTTGCATCTTACGTCCAGTAATAAAATACATCTCCGATGCATACATCTATGACTGACAACTCAGTCGCAGATTAAAAGTGTTCGGGCAACTGTTTCAAGGTCGGGCACTACAGCAGGAGCTCCCACGGCTTTAAAATATCTTTTTAACGCAAATGCGTGATTTAAATGCATTGCTCCCTTCTCGAGATTTACACTCTTCAGGATTTGCGCTTTGTCACCACACATTTGCATTTACATCAACAGAACGCCACCCATTTTGTTTTCCATACCAGCACCATTACCCGGTTTTAATTCTTGCTTCCATTCCCTTGATTCAAGTTGGAATCACTGAATCAGCATAAGTGATTCATTGTATTATATACGTATACAGAAAGAGAGAGAGAAAATCAAACCCCTTGTTATAAATTGCCCCACATGTATGGCCACTTTTGAACAATCCTGGCTGACTTAATTGAAATTACAGTAAAACCTCGTTAAAACGCGGGTGTCGGGGGACATGTTTGGCACCCGCGTTATAAAATAACCGCGGTATAGTGAAATTATACCGCTACAACATGGGATTGTGAAGGGGGAGAGGCCTTAAGTAAAAATTATATCTGGAAGGTGGGACGCACTTCTCTCTGGGGAATATGTTTACTTTTCAGGAATACTAAAGAATCTGGAATACAAAGGTTGATAGCGCTATAACTCTTTCTGCCCCGGGGTCAGCCATTTTTTATGTGCTTGGAATCACCAGCGCAAATAGCCCAGTTTCAAGTTGTATGCTTTCCCCCTGTCCCTTTGTAAATTTCTTTCAGCACCTGCTGAGTTGCTAATCCTCATAGTAACGCGAAAGCGATTCAATGCTCATTTCTTCTGGCCATCAACTGGTGACAGCTAGCCAACCCTTAGAACGTGGTGTAAATTCCTGCAGCATTTACACTAAAATCTGGGGTCTGAAACATTTCGTTGAACATTATAATTAGATGTTTACATAAGCACATACGCGTTGATGGTTTTTTCATTTGTGCTTTAAATTAACGTGAAATTTTATTTCTATTACTAATTACTATTATTTTGTAATTTAGACATATCAACTCAAACTTAGAAAATGTATTTACAGTCCTACGTTCTTTTTGAGAAAGCTTGAAAGAAATCCTAAATTACTAGAAGTTTGTTTAGAATAAGTTACCGAACTTGCTTTTTTATGCGCCAAATTGATTTTGCTGAGTAAGTAACTAGGCAAATGTGCTCTAAATTATTTCAAATCATCGGTATACGAACGGTTAAACGAATATTTTTAAGGTTAACAATTTTTTTTTTGTATCAAAACCAAGGGCGGATCTAGAAAATCTTCAAGGGGGGGGGGGCGATTTTGGAAATCTCGGGGTTCAAAGTAAGGATGGATGGAGGAGATTCTTCATTCCTTTTCAACAGTCCTTCCGCCCCCCCCCCCTTTTTTTCAAACAGCAGGAACAACAACAAAAAAAAAATGCTAGTGTAGTGATATTTAAAATTTTACTAGCACATTTTTTCAATGCATATACGTTTATTCAAAGCCCTTATAAAAGGAACACAAGCTGACGTTTTTTTGCTTTCGCAAATCTGTCTATAATTTTTTCAACGTCCAATCTTTATGGATATGCAATAACGCTAATTCAGTGAGTCTACCATCACTCATTCTGCTTCTTAGCCAAGTTTTAACCGAGTTAGGATTTCCTTCAAGCATTCTCAAGAAAAATGTAGG
Organism: Octonoba sinensis; assembly: GCA_038502835.1. Lineage (NCBI taxonomy): Eukaryota > Metazoa > Arthropoda > Arachnida > Araneae > Uloboridae > Octonoba > Octonoba sinensis. Next base: position 180,809,515 of record CM076599.1, read on the forward strand.
CTTGTAAATACATTTTCTAAATTTGAATTGATATGTCTAAATTACAAAATAATAGCAATTATTAGTAATATATTTTCTAAAATTTTCAAAATGTAATACTAAATATGTACTAAAAAAACCATCAACGAGTATGTGCAATTTATATAAACATCTGTAATTATGAATGTGCAATGAAATGTTTCAGGCTCCAGGTTTTAGCGTAAATGCTGCAGGAATTTACACCACATACTAAGGGTTGGCTAGCTGTCACCAGTTTGATGGGTAGAAGAAAAGAGCAAGGAATCTCTTTCCCATTACTCCGAGGATTAGCAACTCAGCAATACTAAAGGACAAAGGGACAGGGGGAAAGCATAGAACTTGAAGGGCTATATTAGGCAGGGATTCCAAGAACATAAAAAAATGGCTGGTCCCGGGGCACAAAGAGTAAAAACTCACTTAGGAGTGTCGTTGTAGTATCCACTTGAATCAGCCCAAGGGGGGGGGGGGGCGATCGCCTCATCGCGCCCCCCTTAGATCCGCCGTTGATCAAAACAGAGTTATTATGAAAAACGGTATCAAAGTCACATTATCATAAGAACAGCCCTAAAGTGAGCGAATTAAAAAAAAAAACAATGAAACACAACCATCTTACGTGATAAGTGCTGCATGACAGAGTTAGTCAATATCAAATCCGCCTATTAATGAGTAAAATATCCTGAAATATAAGCATCCTGTCAAATATATTTGAACAATATTTTTCTTTTTTTGCTAATCGTATAATGCCCTCAAAGATTGAATGGGGTGCACATGGCTGTCTAAAAGGCTCAGATTTTTGTCATCTAGCAAAGCAAAGGGTTTCAGCTATTTTTTTCTTTCTAATTTTAACATTTTTTAAATCGACTCTTTTATTATTGGATATTCATTTGTTGGCAATTATTTCACTGAAGGTTACACCTACTTTCAGGGTTTTGGCTTTATTTCTACTATACTTTTTAGTTCTTAAAACTTTTTCATGCATCTCTACTTTTTATTTAAATTTCAGTACTTATCATTCCTTTCTAAAGGAAGGAACTTTATTAATAAAAGTAACCAGAAAAGGACCTTAAAGGATGTGGGTGTAAATACACATGCACATGCGAATATATATATATATATATATATATATATATTTATATATACATGCATTCCAAATAAGTACGTATGCAAGCATCTTCGAATGTTAGCCGCCTATGCTCAAAATCTAGGCGAGCTGGTGCCCAGGATTTCTTGAACCTTTATTGTATGTGTTATCTGTGTACTATCTAATTAAAATTTTATCATTTTCCTAATTGATTAGAAAGAGCTTCGGTTATTATCTCAGAGCATTTCAATAGTGAATTTCTTATCTAATAAAATAATTTTTATAAAAAAACAGAACCGACTTCAAATTATAAATTGCGCTAAAAAGTGAAAAATAAATTCATTCTTTAAACAACATCGATGTGACTTTTAAACATAGGTTTAGAAGTCGGTGCAAAATTATGATAGATAAAATCTTTTGTAATGATGAATCAATTACAAATATATATATTTTCGTAGAATTAGAAACAGTTCCAATATGAAGTGGCAAATAATATAATTTAGACTCATAATTTTGCACCGACTTCTAAAACTATGTTTAAAAGTCACATCGATGTTGTTTAAAGGATGAATTTATTTTTCACTTTTTAGCGCAATTTATAATTTGAAGTCGCTTCTGTTTTTTTATAAAAATTATTTTATTTTAGTCTTTTTAGTGTAAATACATTTTTTATATAAATACTCTATTTTTAAAAAATTCATATCAAAGGGCAAAACTTTTTTGAATTAATGGCACGAAAAACTAATCATTTGTAAGATAAACTGATTGGATTAATTTTTGCCAGAGAAGCCTTCATTCAAACTCTTACTGTAATTTCTTTTATTATTATAGCCCATGACAACAAACATGTTTTCAACAATGACTTTTATATTTATGAATAGATTTCCCAACAAAGAAAAATCAAGCCAAGCCTTTCCAATTAAAATAAAAAATACTTATTTTTCACCCGTAACGTTTTTTCTAAAAAACAAATGTAGTCAAATTGATTTGCAATATTTGAGTTATAACATAACCGCGGTATAGTGAAACTATACCGCGGAACCATTTCCACGAAATAATACTCGCTTTTGTTGCACCATTTTTAAATTCATCAATGACTCGTAACTTTTCTTTCCCCCATAGTATAAGTTTTTCTTTTCTTCTTTGCTGCCATTTTATTCACTGTAATTGCTGTGCAAGAAGCACACATCTCAGCTGCGCAATCAGTCTGTCGAGCGATATATTATACACGCGCATAACTAGACTTCTGAAAATGGAATAGTTAAGCATTGAACTGAACAGTCCCTCCCAGATTGAGCTCCGTCCATGCCAAGAGAAAAATGTCAGGGCGATTGCACCCGCTTTTGAAATCAAGCAATATGTTCTCTCTCCTCTAGGTTAAAGACAGAAAAGCATGAAAAAGGTGTACATCAGGCCTATTACCATAGGGCTTTATCTGTTAGTCTGGGTGGTGGGGGATGGCAGCTCTTTGGCTAGAATATGTGTGTGCTCGGGCTGGCTTTATTTACAATGGTAAATAAGGAATCACCTATAAATGACAATGTTAAAGGGTGGTTTCAACGTCGGGGGACATGTTAGTCACCGCGGTATATCCGATTCCGCGGTATACTGAGGCTCGGCATAACGGGGTTTTACTGTATTCATTTTCTGTCAAAAAAACTCGATCATTTGCCAGTTTTTCTGTCTAAAATTCGTGCTTCAAGGGGTTAAATGAAAAATGAGTGTCAGGGCGTTCAGAGCAGACCAGTCAAAGATGTTCCTCATTGGGACAACCAAGCGGTGCGTCATTTCCCGCGCGGTGAGGATTTTGCAAAGAGGACGGAAGCGGAATGAGATCCATGCCGGGAAGGAATGAATCGCTTGCCTCATTACGAAACATAAGCACCACGCGTACGGATAGACCTCACGACAGAAAGATACTACACTAAAGCTCCGTTTATGCGGACACTGGCAGGGACACTCGATTTAGGCACCGTCTGATTACCTCACGGGCCAACTAGGCCGCGGCCTTGGGCCCCCACATTTTAGGGGCATTGTGAAAACGATTTGTGAAAATATCTATTAAAAGGTAATTTTTTACAAAATGGAAAGATCTCAACTCATTTCAATGGCGAGCTGAAAGTATTTGCGTAAACAAGGTAAACTATGCACAATCAGATCAATATCTTCATTGACTATCATGCTAAATAATATCCTTTACTCGCTGAGGCACCTTGACATTTTTTATTTATTTAATATTATAAACAGTAAAATTTAAAAATGCAATATGTGTATCAAAAAGTTTGCTTACTTAATGAATAATACAGAAATCATATTGAATAAGAGCAATATAGAATGCAGAATTGTAGGGTGTCGTGTCATTAAGTGCTTTTTTCCCCCTTGCCAATCGGGTATGAACCCAGAATTAATAGAATAATCTCCAAGCTTATTTAACTTCATATTACATTATACCCAGTATTTTTATTTTTCATACCATAGGGGGCTCAAAATAATGTTGTGCCTTCGACCCCCGACTGTCTAAATCGGGCCCTGGATTTAGGGGTGGGGTCTAGATGAGGAAATATTTACTTCTAAAACAATGAAAAGAATAATGTGTGTTTTTACAAGCAATTTGAAATTTTTCTGAAAATAAATTATGCTGGCGTTTCACATCCCTTTTCCTGCGTCTAATGAACGAAACTGATGAAAAGAATCGCCACACACTGCACACACAACACGCTTAAACAGACACATACAATACCTTCAGGGTTGTACTATTAAAAACAAAAGATATAAGAATTATATCTATAATACATCATACTCAGGGCCTTATTTACCATTAGGCCCGTGAGGCTCGGCCCTAGGGCCCCCACTTTGAGGGGCCCCCTAATTTTGGTTATTATTATTATTTTTTTTGTTATTTAAATTTTTTTAGAAAAATATTTGAAAATAGCATCTTTTAAAAACAAACTGTTAGTGTCCTGTTGCTTCACAGAAAATTTGCATTATTAAATTATTTTAAAACCACAAGAAATTTTCTCTTTGGGGGCCCTCAAATGTTGGTCTGACAATTTGAAATTTGAAAAACAAAATCGATTTTGCACTTTGGGGGCCTCGAGATTTTATTCAAACATTTTGTAATTTTAAAACAAAATCATTTTGTACGTTGGGGGCTCCCAAATGTTAGTCTGACTCTTTGACATTTGAAAAACAAATTAGTTTTTGCGTTTTGGGGGCCCCCAAATTTTGGTGTGACTCTTTGAAATTTGAAAAACTAATTAGTTTTTGCACTTCGGGAGCCCCCAAGTTTTTAACACATTCTGAATGTTATGTTTAAAAAAAAAATTTTGTGTGAGGGGCCCCCCAAACATGAATTGTGCCTATAGTGATTCAAAATGTAAATCGGGCCCTGATCATACCTTTATATTAAATTAATGTCTCAGCGAATTGAATTTTAACCTCTTCAGACCCCAGAACTAAGCACAAAAATTTTTACGCAATTTTTTGGTTCTCTGATCTAAAAAATGATAACAAAACAAAATAACAAAAAAAATTTTTTTTTTCAATTTTAATTAATAATTAGTTTAAATAATAATTAATGCCCAATTTCCATGTTAAAAACGAAGTAAACTATCTGTTGCTTAATTTCAAAACCAATGGGGTGTTTTAGCTTTCAAATTGCACGAACAGTAGTTAATAAACAGTATTTTAAAATGTACCCAATTGGGTACAGAAAGTCTGAAGAGGTTAAAGAAAATGGGGAAGTGGGTAGTATATAATTCGAGTACTGCCGTGCTAAGAACAAATGTGGTATCTGCATCTGAGCTCAAAATGAGGTATTGATGTATAAAGTTTTGCGCCTCCGTATAATTGATTCAGACGCCAAATTTCAGGAGTTAAATGTATTTCCCATTCACATAGGACCATCACGCATTGCATTTAAATAAAATAAGTAACAAAAAACCACCTGGTTACAATCACTCAATTTTGCCAAAAAGTGCAGATACGACTTTTGCTCTTAGTCCGGAAGTGTATGTATTTTTCATATTCTCCTATTCCTTTTGCTGTTACGTGGCCCGTAAGGGACCGCTCATAATGATGTCATTCTTTTTTTCAATATATTTGATTCCCCTCTCCCCCTTTGTCACAAAGTTTCACCCCATCCCCCTCTGTCACATGTCACGCTATATTACATAAGCATATGTATTTTCAGTCCACAAACAAAGCACTGCATGGTAAATTACGTTCATAATTTTATTTTTGAACTTTTAATGATTTTGTGAGCATAATATAATATTAATAATAATGATGATGATGATGATGATGATGAAAGTAATTATAATAAGAATAATGATTAATAAGAAAGATACTAATTAGTATAGAACAGAGAAATGTATTCATTGTTTGAATTTTGAAAAAATAAACCAATTTTATCTAAAAGTGTAAATGCCCAAGAAAACTTCTTTTTAAACTTTTAACGAAAAGTGAATTTAAACCTTACTCAGCATCGGTGTTTACGATGCAAAATGATCATTGAAACTTTAAAATCAAATTATGAAAATAAAAAAAAATCTTTATTTTTAAGTTAATTTGCTGATTTTAAATGTTTTTATAGAAACCAAAATGTGTCATGTCACACTTCTTGTTACCCCTGCCCTTGTCACAAACTGTCACAATTTCTCGAACCTCTCCATTTATGAATGACCCCCTAAGGGGATATCACTCTGGGAGAAAGCCCCGTTGTGACGATACTGATGTGTGCGTAGATACGCACACATACGTATGTGATGAGAGATTATAGTTAACTTACTTCCGGAATAAAGGGTTCGATAAGAGTTCAGTAAGGACAAGATCCATGCCCTGGTTCTTTGGTGGGGGTGGCATCACTCCCAAATCTGCGCCGAAAAGAGCTTATCCAAAGGCACCAATGGCGGTCAGCTTGTCTCCTGGCGCGTGCACCATCACAATTCTACAAAAGGTTTCATTCTTCCACATAGCGTCCGACTTGGATTACTTCGGCTTTCAAGCCTTCAGCGGCGAAATGACACACACACGCAACAAAGAAAGGATACGCTCTCTACATCTGATTCGAATATGAATCGAAAAACACACTGTCTATCGTTTGAAATTCACTAAATATGTTGTCTTTCGTTCAAAATTAATTTAACCTCCAACTTCGTCGTCCTTCTTTATTGTCCTTCACTGCGCAAGAAATAAAATAAAGGAAGAAACAAAGGACAAAGATCGCTTTCGACAAGCGATGTAGAATTTTTTCAATCACCAAACATTTTCATGAATGACATGAGAGAGTTCTAAAATGCATGAAAGAATGCGGGAAATGGAGTGAAGAACAACTGAAAAATTCCCCGTCTGTTCGAATGTTTTCCGAGGCAATCACAAACGCATATATAAGCGGCCGCGCTTGAATGACCGACACCGCTAAATCCACAGCATCCACCCTCCGGCGAACAAGATTACAGCCACTGAGCCTCTCCGTGTGGTGCGAGCCTCAATGGGGCTCACAACTAGCAAGCGGACTTGCTGGATGGATGTAGTCCTATCCAAAAATCGTCAACAGTCGTTTGCGGCTCACAACCAGCAAGCTGACTTGCTGGATGGATGTAGTCCTATCCAAAAATCGTCAACAGTCGTTTGTGGCTCACAACCAGCAAGCGGACTTGCTGGATGGAGGTAGTCCTATCCAAAAGTCGTCAACAGTCGTTTGTGGCTCACAACCAGCAAGCGGACTTGCTGGATGGATGTAGTCCTATCCAAAAGTCGTCAAGTCGTCTGTGGCTCACAACCAGCAAGCGGACTTGCTGAATGGATGTAGTCCTATCCAAAAATCGTCAACAGTCGTCTGCGGCTCACAACCAGCAAGAAGACTTGCATGTCGTCCTGTCCAAAAATCGTCAACAGTCCGTCTGTGGCTCACAACCAACAAGTTCGTAACAACTTTAGCTGCCTTTTAATTAATAGTAACTAAGGAGTAGCATACGTGCTCAGTGGAACAGTTCTTCCCAACGACACATGGCCCACAAACAGCAAGCAAGGTTTTCGGTGGTTCAACGAAATGAAAAGAATCGTAGTTGAAATCTTCTGAAACAGTTCCAATTTGCGTATGCAGTTGACACAAGTCTGTGGTTCCCAAATGCAAGTTAATCGTCACTTCAGCTAGAAAAATCGTCACGTGAACCACTCCGTCACAACTAACGCAGCTGACTGATAACCGTCAATGAGCTCTCGAACGCTTCAAACAATTTGCTGCAAGAAAGTTGAAGTGTTGTTACGGTTTTCCCACGACGTGCGTTTCAGAACAATCATTCGTTACGTCCCGCATCCACACGCGTCGTGCTCACGTGATAACGGGAAGTGTTACAACCAGAGCTTTCTTCACCCCCCCCCCCCCCCCACCGCGCACACACACGACGCGGGGAGCGGCTGCGCGGAATAAAAATACCTGTCAGCCGAAAACGAGATGAATTTTTTTTCTCCGGAAAAAAACGAACGGCTGATTTCCGTCCGAGATTGCGAAAGCCGCGACGGAAAAGAACCGAAGAGTTGAGCATTTTGAATTTCGTTTTGCACACTAAACATTTTTTGTTTTTAGTTGCCACCATACGTCACTGAACACAATATTGGTGTTTGTTGGTGTACAGTTGAAAAATCAATAGAGATATTTGACCTGAATGTTTGTCACCCTACACAACTTTTAAAACAAGGTGCTTAGTTAAAATAAGGATGAATGTCTTATTAATTGTGTAAGTTACCTGTATGATAGTAAAGATTTCCTAAAAATACATCATTTTTAAAATGGCTAGATCAGATAGAACAAAAAATAAATTTATTTAAAGAATAAAATAATGTTTTCCCATTGGTGAAGTTAGAGGTTTAGACGAGCTTTATAATGACTGTTTCCTCCATGTAGGGGCAGACGCACAATGGTGTAACATTATCCTCTTCAAACCCCAGAACTAAGCACAAGTAATTTTGACGCCATTTTTTGGCTCTCTGATTTAAAAAAGCGATTACAAAACAAAATAACTAAAACAAAAAATTCTTTAATTTTAATTAATAATTAATTTAAATAATAATGAATGCCCAATTTCCATGTTTAAAACGAAGTAAATGATCTGTTGATTCATTTCGAAAACAATGGGGTGTTTTAGCTTTCAAATTGCACAAACAGTCGTTAATAAACAGTATTTTAAAATGTACCCAATTGGGTACACTTGGAATGAAGAGGTTATAGCATAAAAAATATTCTGTAAAAGCTGTTTTCGTTATTACATAAATAAATATCATGGTAATAATGAGGCGGTCAACTTACAAAGGGTTTTCATAATACCCCCACCCACATGTGGCGTACATATAAATGGTCAATATAGACCACTTACACTGCTCTACAGTGGTTCGCTAACAACAACCAAATTACTATTTTTGTTATAGATTCATGTTGTTATTCAAATACCTGCAAGTAAAAAAGTTACACCACGTCACATTTTTGCGTTACAAAAATTGGAGCTTTCTGCTATTTTTCATGATTTTTTTGTCGCATGTGGCAGCCCAACGCTTCTGGTACCCTACAATCTCGCCGTATCTAGTTATTTCTGGCATCCCATTATGTAAACCTTCCTTGTTGAATATAGTTGTGGGTTTTTTTTATTATAGTTCATGTTGAAAATGGCAAATTTTGAGCGCAGACGCGCAAAACTATGCAAGATAAGTTTTGTTACATTTGTGCGCGGTTTATTTTTAAATCTCAAGGTAAAAAATGTGAATAAGGCTTGTTTCTTCTACTTCGGGTGCCAAGTTGGTGACCAAGATGAAAATTGGGCTCCTCACGTGTGTTACGTGAATTGCAATGTGGTTCTTGGTCAGTGGATGAAAGGCAAAAAAAGCGCTTTACCACTTGCTGTCCCAATGGTGTGGCGAGGATCTTCAAATGCTTTTTGGGATTGTTACTTTTGTCTTACAAACATAGAAGGATATTCCAAAAAGCAAATACATAAAATTGAGTATCCGAATATCCCATCTGCACAGATAGTTCCTCACTGCAAGCACTTAATGGTACCAACTGTTCCATTGAATTGAAAAGATATTGACATTCAAGAGAGGTGAGTGACATTGAAGACACAACTGAAACACATGTTGTTGAAGGTACTTGTAACCCAAACAGCGAACTCCATTTTATTCGTCAAAATGAACTGAATGATCTGCTTCGCAAACCAATAGTCCACTTAGCTTCCATGAAAGAAACGTACCCTAACGTGGTGACTATTCTAATTGCATTTAAGCATAAACAGTTCAATTGGCGAAGTTGTGGATACTTAAAGGTCGTAGCTATATCAATGGGTCTTCAGGAGAGATTTACTGAATATTGTTGCTTTTTATATTTGTGGGATAGTTGAGCAATAGCATAGCATTTCGTAAAAAAGGAATGACCACCCAGAACATCACTTTACCTTGGAGCTAGTAATGTTAAATACAACTCTCTTCTTGAAAGGGAAAACATTCTGCTCCCTCCACTTCACATTAAATTAGGACTGATGAGAAACCTTGTGAAGGCCATGGACAAAGAAGAAGGATAAGGATTAAGATTTTTAAAAGAACGTTTTCTACAATTGAGTGAAGCAAAACTTGAAGAAGATGTTTTTATTGGACCTCAAATTAGACAAATGATTTGCGACCCTGATTTCGAAGGGAAGCTTAATCAAACAGAGTTAGCAGCTTGGAAATCGTTTATGAAGGTGGTGAAAGGATTTTTAGCAAAAAAGAAAGATAAAAATTATAAAATACTAATTTAAGATCTTCTTAAGTCTTTCCAAGCCATGGGGTGTGGGATGTCATTTAAAATTCCCTTTTTACATTCATATTTGAATTTTTTCCCAAAAAGATCTTGGTGAATATAGCGATGAACAAGGGGAAAGATTTTACAAGGACATTAAGATTATGGATAAACGATAGCAATGTCATTGGGAACCAGCAGTGATGGGTGACTACTGCAGGTTTATAAAGAGAAAAGATTTAACGTCAAATAAGAAAAAAAAAATGACAACATTTCATCGCATTCATTAAAGTTTGATAGTTTTATGTTTTATTTAGTCTAAAATATGTATCTTTTCTCAATCGAAATAGAATTCCATCATGAATTAAGAAGATTAATCATGATAAAAATTGTGATTTAAATGCATTTTTGAGTTTCTTTTCGTACTATACGATAGTCATAACAAAAAAATGCACGTGTTACAGCTTTTTTACAATTATATTCGAATTCTACGCTACAAAATTAGCTGGAAATAGCCAATTGTATTTGTGTTAGGGAAAAAAGTTTTTTTTTAGTCGACTAGGTGGTCAAGTGACAAAGGTTTCTCTACACCATATAACTCAGGGCTCATTGCGTTCCCGGCAAAAGTGATCCACTTAGACAGGTGGTCAGCTTGCAAAGGTGGCCAACTTTACAGGTTTTACTGTACTTAGGAAAAAAAAAAATATGTGTGTTTAAGAAAAATCTAGACAGTATCACGTTTCTTGTATTGCAAATGGTGTGTGTAATGGTAATTAGACTCATCATTTTGCACTGACTTCTAAAACTATGTTTAAACGTCACATCGATGTTCTTTAAAAGAATGAATTTATTTTTTACTTTTTAGCGCAATGTATAGTTGCTCTTCTTTGAAGTCGGTTCTATTTTTTTCTCAAAAATTATTTTATTTTATTCTTTTTAGAGTAAATATTTTTCCTATAAATACTTTATTTTTGAAAAAATCCATATCAAAGGGCAAACCTTCTTTGAATGAATGACACTAAAAACTAATCATTTGTATCATAATTTCCGTTTAGAAGTCGATTTTAGCAAAACAAACGGATTGGATGTAATTTTTGCCTCAGAGAAGCCTTCAGTCAAACTGTTGCTATAATTGCTTTTAATATGACAGCTCAATGGCAACAAACTCTGTTTTTAACAATGACTTTTATATTTGTTAATAGTTTTCCCAGCAAAAAAAAATCAAGCCAAGCCTTTCCAATTAAAATAAAAAATAATTCTTTTTCACCCGCAACGTTTTTTCTAAAAAACAAATGTAGTCAGATTGATGTACGATATTTGAGTTAGACGACCCTCTATCGATTAAAGAAAAAATCGTCAAAATCGGTTCATTTAGTCAAAAGTTATGGATGAAAAAACATAAAACATATTACATTTCTGCCCATTACTTTTGTTCTATGAATCAAATATGGTCAAACGAACATGCGGGACCTATGGGAAACCACCCTCGATCGATTAAAAAAAAAATTCATGAAAATCGGTTCATCTGGTGAGAAGTTATGAGTGGACAAACAAACAAAAAAAAAAAACGACATACATACAGTATGAATGTATAACCTCCTTCCTTCGTGAAGTCGGTTCAAATTAATCCTTTTCTACTTTACACCAGTGTTCAGTAACTCCAAAAAATTTTATAGTTTATAACAGCGGTTCCCAATCTTTTTTTTTTCGTGTACCACCATTTTTCTTACACACCATTTGCGTACCACTGCGAATGTAGCTTTATTACGTACAATAGAATACTAATAGATTATAGAAAAATACTAGGACGACTAGGTAACATAAATTACACTATTTTTGATAGTTATTAATGCATTTTTAATAAAATGAAGCTGTATATATAAAATGAGATATATGAAGTACACAAAATATACTTTTAATAGGTACTTCCGAAACACATTAGAAATACGTCTTTGAGTACAAAATATATGTAAAAAGAAAATGAAAAAACTAAATTAATGAGAAGGTTGCTGCTGCATGGCACATACAAGCGAGGTGATATCTGATTCAGCAGAAGTTAGTTTTAACCTCAAATTTGGGTCGACATTTAATTTGCTTCTAGATTAATTTTTTTATAAATATTGTATGAGAAACACCAGTTTCACAAAGACAAGTGGTTTTGAACGCACTTTGGACGATGCAATTTTTAAACACGTTTCTACTTAATTTAAAACGAGGTGAAAACAAATAATTGTTAGAAAGAAAAATATTTTAAGCGTTTTAAGATACTCTCACATACACACACACACACACAATATATATATATATATATATATCGCTTATAGAAATGAACAGTGTCATATCTGTAAAAAACCGTTTTTTTTTTCTTTGGTTTTTATATCAAAATGTTCAGGTTTTTGCGCTCTTTATACTGGGAATAATGCCGTAAAAAAATGTTCAACAATTAAGGCTAGAGGCCAACTTTATTTTTTGGGTGCAATACTGTAATAACTACATTTTATAGTTGTTTTTAATTTTTTGACATCATGTGAGAGAAAATTAGAACAATCACTATTTTCTGAACCAAATCGATTATAATAATCATTGATCCAAATAAGGCAATTAAATAAAACCAATTGTAAAACGTTCAAACGCCTCTCTTGAAAAATGTCCATTTTGCAGATATGACACTGTTCATTTCTATAAGCGATATATAGATGGATATATATATATATGTGCCGGCCCGTACTTAAGGTGTTTGGCGCCCTTGAGTACATTACAATAATATGGAACGGAAGATTGCGCAATAATAATAATACGTGCATATTTTCTTTCTTCTTTTCCCTTTCTTACTAGCCACCAAACGGCATTTGTCATACAAACGGTTCGTTTTCAGTGCCATTCCTTCAAAGGTGGATATATTTATGAAAAGGTTACAAAGTTCTGTGCGGTGAATAAGAAAGACCGACCGACAAAATTAAAAAAAAAAACGTGGTAACTAGTGCAAATGGCATGCGAAAGATCCGTTTGTCTTATGGCTGCCAATGTTAGTGGTCGCATCGCAGCTCCGCTATCCAGCTTGTGATTTGGGAAAGAAAAATATCTTAAGGTTTCCACATTTTTCGAACTGGGAACGCCTTTTGCTTAAAAATCTCTCTTTCATCATGCATCCGTTTGCTTGTTTTCTTTTAAACGGAAATGGAGCTATAGTTATTTTGTACGAAAAATGGAATACACTGATTGAAACAACAATCTCAAAAGCAATAAATCGGTGCGTAGAGCCACGCATGCATCTGTCTAATTTTTTAAATTTTTATTTCGATTTTTTGTTATTGCTTTTTCTCTCAATGAATCGGCTGAAGTGAAAGAAGAAAATTGAATTCGTTAGATTATTATGCGGAAGATGGCAGCACGAACGACTCGGTGTGTAACTTGGGAAATGGGCACAACGGCTAATTAGGAACGTAACTAGGGGGCGGGGGGGGCAAGGCCGTAGCCAGAAATTTTTTCTGGCTGGCCCTGACTTTGAAACACTTATTATGTTGAGGAAAGTTTCAGGGAGGACTATATGCTACATTGCGAACAGGGCCGGCGCTAGCACAAATGGCGCCCTGAGGCAAAAAACTTTTTTTCGCCCCTACTATATATTATGAAGGAATAGAGATTGCAAGTGATCGATACAAACTTTAATTATACATATTTTAACTTTCAAAAGGCTGAAGAACACAATTCCTGATCAGAATGGACTGAATAAGGAAAAAATAAAAAAAGAGAAGGACGCTTTATCAAAATTAAACGTGTAATATATATTAATGCAAAAATGAAATTAGATGAAGTTTTGAGGCATCATTTGGAAAAGTAAATAGTTTAAATTTTATTTAATGTTTTTGAAATAAAAACTATTGTTTGTTACTTAAAAAGATGCAGTCAATATTTATGGCCAATGCGCCCCTAAGAACGACGCGCCCTGAAGCAAGCGCCTCGCCGCCTCAGCCTAGCGCCGGCCCTGATTGCGAAAAATCTTAGGATTTCGGGATGAGGGGGGGGGGGGGGGGTTCGGGCCCGTGAGGGCCTAAGGCCCAAACTTTGAGAGGGGCCCCTTAATTTTGGTAATTTTTTTTTTTGTTTTGTAATTTAAAATTTTTTGGAAAAAGATTTTAAAATAGCATCTTTTAAAAACAAACTGTTAGTGTTCTGTTGCTTCAATGAAAATTTGTATTATTAAATTATTTTAAAACCACAAAGAATGTTCACTTTGCCCCCCCCCCCCCCCATTTTGGTCTGACCATTTGAAAGTTGAAAAACAAAATCGATTTTGCACTTTGGGTGACCCCAGATTTTATTCAAATATTTTGTAATTTAAAAACAAAATCATTTTGCACGTTGGGGGCTCCCAAATGTTAGACTGACTCTTTGACACTTGAAAATCAAATTAGTTTTATGCGCTTTGGGGGGGGTGGGGGGCTCATGTTGGTGTGACTGGCAAGTTTTACAAGCACATATTGAATGTTATGTATAAAAAATCTTTGTTGCGTGAGGGGCCCCCAAACATGAGTTTTGCCTATAGTGATTCAAAATGTATATCGGGCGCTGATCTCATGTGCTAAGAAACGTTATACTGTCTATATTTTCTGAGACAGATACAGAAAAAAACTATAAAATTTATCAAAAATGAATCAGTTTCAACTTTACCCCACTGTAGTGTACACCAAACATCGTGTTCACTAAACACCAGAAAGTGGCAGCGAAACGCAAAGTTTCTACAGTGCAGTCAGTGCCTTATGATGTCCGCTCTGCCATTCTGTTATTTCTAGAACAGAATTTGCGATCTTTCTCGGAAAAAGATAAGTACCTAGTACATCAACCCATGCTTCATTTCCGCATTACTTTTGACATGTCTGTCACCCATTTTCAGGTACTACGTATTAACCTCTTCACAGAAATGAGATCTTCAGATCCCAGACCTAAGCGCAGACAAATTTGACGCCATTTTTTCTTCTCAGATTTAAAAAAATAATTACAAAACTAACTTAAATTTTTTTTAAAATTTTAATTAATAATTAGTTTAAATAATAATGAATGCCCAATTTCCATGTTTTCCATGTTTAAAACGAAATTAACTATCTGCTGAGCAATTTCAAAAACATTGGGGTGTTTCAGCTTTCAAATTGCACAAACCGTAGTTAATAAACAGTATTTTAAAATGTACCCAATTGGGTACACTTGGAACGAAAAGGTTAAAATGACTCAATAAATGCTGCTGTCTATGAAAAAGATGTTTTGAGTTATTACGCAAGGGGCCGTTCATAAATGATGTCACGCTTTTTTCCCATATATTTGACATGCTATGTTGCCTGATGCATGATGTCACACTTCTTGTTACCCCCTCCACTCCCCTTGTCACACTTCCACGAACCCCCCTCCCCCTCGAAGCGTGACAGCATTTATGAGTGATCCCTAAGCACATGCCGCGGCAGATATATGATGGGATTTTCCAGACATGTTTTCATATAATCGTTCTAAACAATAATTACGCCGTGGTAGCCTGGTGGTTAGGATGTCGGGCTTCCAACTGGAAGATTGGGTGGTGTTCGATACCCGACCCGCTGAAGACCCACCATGTACACTCGGGGATTCGTGCATGTAAAATCCAGGGACCCCGAAATTCCGAGAACGTTCCGAGGGTACCGGGGGTTGGAGACCCCTTCACTCTTTGGTCAAAAAAGGAAGGTGGCGTATTTGAGGTGGCGCTCCCTTGTGTCACCTAAATACATCTTGAGCCAAGTCGTACTTCCGCCACTGTGGTGCTCATCTATAAACGGAAGGCAGCTCGAAAACCCAAAAGTGGCATTAGAAACCACCTCATTATTCAATCTAAACAGTTGATTTATTGGACTAACAGACCTCCACTCTCTCTAAAGTTGGCGTGAAGCCGTGTGTAGGCACACCAGCATTTATCGAGTTATTCTGACGTAGTACCTGAAATGAAACAAAGAAGGTTTGTTTCATCTCATCTATCCCGGATGGAATGAACCGTACCCACCACGGATCACTGAAGAACGCATCCCAAAATGTCAATCCGATAAAATTTGTGGTGAAATAAAGTTAAAGCATTTTTATTTTAAAAGATAAAAGTTCTAACATCATTTGAGAAAGAAATTGATATTTTAGTTATATAAAAATACCCGTCGACCCGAAAAACCGTTTTACTCTTTTAACCGTTTGCCTCGAAAAACCGTCTCTCCATCTTGGTTGGTTTTGACCCGAATAGAAACTGACATCCTCGATAAGACAGATGCTGGGAAAAGCGCTGAACAAAGAGATGTCAAACTAATTCAGGAATGCAAAAGAAGAAGAAAAAATCCACAGGCTGAAAATCGGAAACATTTTGCTTTTCAGATCACTTCCGAAGTTTGTGTTTCAAGTATTAGTCCAATTTCGAAGCATAAGATGGTTGCCAAGAAGCTGTCCAATTCAAGTAAAATTTTCTGCTGTTTTTTAGTTTTTTGGTGAGAGCAATATTAAAGAGTGAGGGAGTAGGCAAAATTTGGCTTTGGATAATAAGCATTACTGGGCCATGCTAAGCAAAAATGTCGCGTCCGCACTCTTTTGGCGAAATGGAGTTATTGCCAAAAATGGCTCTTTGTTACTTATTTTACCTAAATACAAAGTTTTGTGGTCACATGCAAATGAGGAAACATTTTTTTTTTATTATTCCGAAAAAGTGGTTTCAGAATCAAATACGTGGAGGCGCAAAACGTTCGTCGTCAATATCTCAAAATGAGATATTGATGACTGAACTCGGCTGCAGATACGATGATCGGGCTTAGCAAGGCAACAGAGCTCGTAGCCACCAATCTATCTATAATATATACAGTAGAACCAGTGGCATAGCTAAACCTGGATTTCAGGGGGGGTTTTATCCCCAAAACCACCCCCTTATCTACGCCAGTGAGTAGAACTCCTCTTAATGGACACCCCTCTAAAAGGGACAGCTTTTAATCCCCCAAACATATCATGGGTCGTAAAAAGAAAGCCCCTCTTTTACGAACAAATATTTATGTCCCGATGGTGACCGCTATAGAGAAGTTTTCCAGTGTGATGTGATCGTTTTTTTTTTTTTTTTTCTGTTTTGGAGGGAAACCTAGTTTGAACAGCACTGGTCATAAACTGTCCGGGCCCTTGGTAGCCTAGTGGTTAAGATGTCGGTTATCAAACAGGAAGATTGGGCGTTCGATACCCGACCCGCTGAAGACATACCATGTACAGTCGGGGATACATGCATTTAAAATCCGTGTACCCCGAAGTCCCGAAAGTACCGGAGGGTGGTAGAATGTCCCTTCCCTCCACTTTCATGTCAAAAAAAAAAAGGGGGCCTATTTGTGGTGGCGCCATCGGGTGTCATCCAAATACATCATGAGCCGAGTCGTAATTCCACCGTTGTGGTACTCATGTATAAACGGAAGGCGCTCCCTTACTGCCTTCATTCCTGCGAAGGGGAGCTTGCATAACCAAGTGGCGTTTGAAACAACAATAAACTGTTCACTTACCAGACAGAGAACCGTCGGACGGGTTGGGACGGGGTCCTATTCGTCTCCTTGAAGGAATGGTGACGCTTTCGATGGTAATCCATAGCTGCTTAATCCTCGTCACACCCTCCAAATAGAGTCCATGTCACAAATCGAAATATTCCACTCTGGCACTATTGGGCCCGTTCTCCAACTCGCGAGGTTTCGTGGCACATCCGAGGGTTGAGATTTAAGTTTCGTAAACAAAATACGTTTTTGTTTCCCTATTATTGAACCCCCAATGATGACAATCACTTTCAAAGAACCTATCAAAAGCTTCGCCTAAAATGGATTTTAATGTATTCGCTTCAAAGTTTATCGCCTAATGAATGTGCTTTAGAATGGATCACTTAATCATCTCACTTAAGGATGGCTTCCATTAAAGACAAACGCACTCAGCGTAGAAAATAAAGGAACTTCTTGGAAATTTAATAACTTGACAAGCCTCAATGCAAATTTATTATTTTTAAAGACTTTGCCCCAAATTATATCATTTAAAAATTCACTTAGAATGGATGTTTTTTTTTATATAGATTCGCTTCAGATCAATGAAGGTGTTTCAAAGGTTTTCTTCTGAGTGGATCAATTTAAGGAATTCGCTTGGAAAGGGCCATTTGAAGGCTTCATTCAAAGTGGATTTCAATTCGGATGTTTTGCGAGAACATTGTTTGAAAAAGATGCTGTCGTTTAATCTGTCATTTTAGGATTGATAAATGGGTGGTAACATTTGATCTTAAAGTCTTTGAATATCAAAACGAAAAAAGAAAGCACTTTTTGAAAACGCGGTCGAAGAAACGGCCATAAAACAGATTCGGATAAAAAGAGCCGCTTGGTTGAAAATCCCGGGCAGTCGGCGAAAAGTAATCCAATTAATCTCTTTCACACGTCATAAATTTTTTAATTCCAGTTATTGCCACGGTCGGCGCTTTTGATCTGCCAAAAAGGCCGATTTCGAGGAAACAAATTCCTCGTTTCGCACAACTGACAACAAAACTCGATAGCCACGAAATGGAAGATTCCCCGGTCACTTCAACACCTGGCTACGAGAAAAAATTCGATAAAGTTATATTTCATACAGAATTTTCTCATTAAAAAAAAACGCTTTTCACTTGGAAAACAACTCCACCGATATGTTCTCTACACACGTGAAATCCAACATGTGAGGTGTGGTTCGAAATTTTATCCTCTCCGGGGGATTCGAGGGCGAAATTATCCGCAATTTTATCGAACTTGTAGAAGATAATCCACTGGATCTTGTAGAAGATAATCCACTGGAAATTATAGAAGATAATCCACTTGAGAAAGATAATCCACGTAAGATTCGTGCACGGTTATCCGAAGGTTCTATGTTTTAATGCGGCATCAAGAGAAGAAACGAGATGCAGGTGGTTGCTGCACACTTCACGGGCGGATTTAGAATCCGGCATCCTCATTACGGAAGCTTTTCGGAGAATCCACAAGTGTTCCGGTGGATCTCGTTTCTATCATCCCCGCTCCATCTTTCCACCAGGACATTAAACAGGTCTAGGATTCCCGAGGATCCGAAGAGGAGCTGTTCGAAAAGAAACAGAACCTCATCGCGGGGTTAATGTTCGCACCTTTTGCAGATAAATCGTCACCTTCTTCAGCAGACGCGGGAAACCAAAAAGATCCTTCCCTCCCGAGGTTCCGGTAAAATCGTCTGCGGCTGCGCGCGGGGTGCCCGGTTAAAGGTGGACTGGGGTAACCATGGTAACTCTCGTTTCCTGCTCCCCGACTTCCGGGGAAGGATCGCTCTTGCACCTCATCTGACTCCCAACGGCCAGGAATCAGCAGGTGGCTGCAAATCCGGGAATTTTCTACGGTGGTCGAAAGGTTGCCTGGTAGTTGACGAACGAAGATGCGGTGGTTGACTTTATGCGGAACTCGGCCGCTGTCTTTCGGATAGTGACGTCAGTACATAAATACATAAATATATACATTATATCTATATATATATATATAGAGAGAGAGAGAGAAATAAACAGATAGACATTTAAACAAATACAGGGTGACGATATAGGGGGGAGGAAGTACCGGATATCCGGTATAAATATGCAGACATCCGGTGCCTCAAGATTGATTTTTATTTTTGTGTTTTGAGGAATGTTTTGTTGACATTGATTCCTGATGAATGATCAAACTGATGATCTCTGATGATTGATCCACAACAGATCATTGGACTTTCATACCACTTGAAACAATGATTGGAAAAACGATCGATCGATCGTTAAATCCTTCGAAAGAGTCGATCAATGAGCGACCATTGGATTCTGAAATCATTCGAAAAAAAAAAAACCTTTCAATGATGAATCATTCGATATGCGTTACCTAATGTATACATGAATGCATGGGAATATGAAATGATCTTCGAGATAATTTGTTTCCTCCCGAGGCACGATGGAACGGGAGACAATGCTTTCGCTGACAAACGCGCATCCTTGGGATGGTGCGGCTAGACTCGTGGCCACATAAAAAACAGGTGTCGCGTTGCGTCACCCTTCTCGCCTCCCTTGCAAATGACTATGCTAATGGCCACGCTTCGACGCGGTCCTCTTATACCAACTGCGCACGATCACTTCGCAGCCCCCCAACTCTTCTCTTGTAGGAAAAAACACACGTGACCGGCACACGTGCTGTCCTGACGCATGTGCGTCAGGACATGTGCAAAAATTCATATACCATGTGTCACACATTGTGTACGTATACATCCCTGCCCTTCCTACCAAGAAATTCTTAATTGTGGAGTCCCACCATGCACACTTGGGGATACGTGCATATAAATCCGTTGGCCTCGAAGTCCCGAGGGTACCACGGAGGGTGGAGAATGTCAATTCCCTTCATTCTTACGTCAGGAAAGGAAGGTGGGGTTATCCAAATACATACTGAGCAAGGTCGTACTTCCACCGTTGTGGTGCTTGCCTATAAACGGAAGGCGCTCCTTACTGCCTTCAATCCCGGTCGCTTTGTAATTTGAAGTCGGCTCTATTTTTTCCCAAAAATTATTTTATTTTATTCTGTTTAGTACAAATACATTTTTATATAAATACTCTATTTTTAAACGACTTCTCAAAGGAAGGAGGTTATACATTCATATTGTATGTATGTCGCTTTTTTTTTGTTTTTCCACTCATAACTTCGCACCGGATGAACCGATTTTGTTGATTTTTCTTTTTTTTGTTTGTCCACTCATAAATTCGCACCGGATGAACCGATTTTGTTGATTTTTCTTTTTTTTGTTTGTCCACTCATAACTTCGCACCGGATGAACCGATTTTGTTGATTTTTTTTTTCAATCGACCAAGAATGGTTTCGCATAGGTCCCGTACCTTCGTTCGACCATAGTTGATAAATAGAACGAAAGTAATGGGCAGAAATGTAGTATATTTTTTGTTTTTTCATCCATAACTTTCGATTAAATAAACCGATTTTGACGATTTTTTCTTTAATCGATAGTGGGTCGTCTAACTCAAATATTGTACATCAAACTGACTACTTTTGTTTTTTAAAAAAAAAACGTTGCGGGTGAAAAATAAGTATTTTTTATTTTAATTGGAAAGGCTTTGCTTGATTTTTCTTTGTTGGGAAAACTATTAATAAATATAAAAGTCATTGTTTAAAAAGTGTTTCTTGCCATATTAAAAGCAATTACAGCAAAAGTTTGACTGAAGGCTTCTCTAAGGCAAAAATTAAATCCAATCCGTTTGTTTGCTAAAATCGACTTCAAAACGGAGTTTTTCTTACAAATGAGTAGTTTTTAGTGCCATTCACTCAAAGAGGTTTGCCCTTTGATATGGATTTTTAAAAATAGATTATTTATATAGAAAATGTATTTGCACTAAAAAGAATAAAATAAAGTAATTTTGTAACAAAATAGAACCGACTTCAAATTATAAATTGCGCTAAAAAGTGAAAAAAAATTATTTTTTTAAACAACGTCGGTGTGACTTTTAAACATAGTTTTAGAAGGCGGTGGAAAATTATGAGTCTAATTACCATTACACCATTTGCTACTTCCTATTGGAACTGTTGCTAATTCGGGAAAATATATATATTTGTAATTTATTCATGATTACAAAAGATTTTATCTATCCTAACTTCGCACCAACTTCTAAAACTATGTTTAAAAGTCACATAGATGTTGTTTAAAAAATTAATTTATTTTTCACCTTTTAGCGCAATTTATAATTTGAAGTCGGTTCTATTTTTTATAAAAAATACTTTATTAAAAAATCTATATCAAAAGTGAAATCTACTTTGAGGGGATGGTACTAAAAACTAACAATTTGTATGATACATTCCGTTTTGAAATCGATTTTAAAAAATCATCAGAGCAAACAAACTGATTGGATTTAATTTTTGCTTCAAAGAAGCATTCAGTCAAACTCTTGTTATAATTGCTTTCAATATTACAGCTTAATAATACGGGAGCTAGCAACGTCGGGAAAACAAGAATTTCAGTAAGGCTAGATTTTTACTGTACTGTCTCTCTCACTGCCCCAAACATTATACGGGCTGTCTGGTTGGCGGTAGAGGTTGCGTTCGCTAGTGCGCATCGTACCTGTAACAGGTAAAATGATAATTTTTCAAATAATTTCAAGAAGGTTTTTTTTTGTTTTTAATAAATCAATTTAACTTTTCGAAACTTAAATATATTATTGCCAGACATTATTATTGTTGTTTACTATGTAACAGACGCCAATTTTAATTAAAATTTTTTTTATTTTTAAAATTATTTTAGTACAGCTAAAATTTATATATGGTGTAATTTAAGTATTAACAAATCTATAATTAATTTGCCAGACAATAATTCGGCTGCTATGCCACAGTCAGACCGAATTAAAGTTGCAAAACGATGCGATATTACTTTGGTTGGCAAAGAAACAATTACAAAATAGATTACTAAGAAAGGAAAAAAAATATTGAATTATTTTGTTCATTAATATGGTACGAAAACGATAATTTATTGTTATACAAAGTTAGAAAAATAATTAATCTTGCTTACAAATCGCTCGTTATTCTTAACACCAAAATTTATCCAAAGTTTTAAAGATGCGTTTAAGTGGTCATGTTGCCAAGAAGTATTATTTAAATATCCGTGTCTGAGCAGCGTATGACAACGTCGGCGTCAAAAGTTATTTTACAAATATGACATATAATTCGAGTATCTGCTTCTTCGTGTTCTTCACAAGATAAAAAATCTTCAACAGCTTTGATAACTTTGTTGTTTTCAACCCGGAAAGAGTAGCATTCGTTGAAATTAACAAAAACAATTTTGTTCCCAATGAACGGAGCCATGTTATCACCTGCACAATGATCAATAAAAAATTGAACTAGAGCTTCTTTGAACTGTATATTTTTAAGTTCAGCTATAAAATTGTGTAGACGAATTTGATTAGGCCCAATTGTAACTTGGGTAATTGACTCATTCCGACGTGAACGTTCAAAATCTTTTATTGACGGTGAAAAGTATTTATCAAAAACAGTATCGATTCGATTGGATTTAAATCGTAGTATCATACTTAGGAATTTCTTAGATATAGCATCAAAAGTAACAGGTACTTCTTTCATTAGATGTAACATGAAGAAACGATCTAAAATACAGATATCAAAACACAAAGGTGGTTGATTGACATTACACAAAGGTGGCTGATTGTCACCGATTTTTTTCTCAATTAATTTTACTAGTTGAGCTTTATCAGTTTTGCAAATACTGTCATCTGCGTGTCACATTGATGTTGGCACCGGTGTACGTGGGAATGTCAATACTTTCTCAATATCAACTTTGTGAGTTAAGGATATCCCTAACATTCTTCGAAATAACTCTCTTTGCATTCTCAACTCGACAACTTTATTTCCAAGAGTTATTTTTTTTCTCTTTGGAACCTCAGCAAAGTTAAGCACCCTATTTGTTTAACAATTTTGTCAAATCTACCTTCGTCGATTGCACATTCATTGATGAACTGTTTTCTTAAATCATCACCACTTTCTTCAACGTTCAGTAGGAAATCAGCTATTTCTTGAGAAACCCGCTTTGCAGTGGCAATATTATAAAGATTATCTTTATCTAAATTTGGTTCGAACGGATTAAAATTTTTTTCAATTATATCAACAAAATCGGTAAGTTGTTTTCCATAAATATTAATTCGATTAGGTTGTAAGTCTGCAGTCACGTCTTGCAAATACCTCAGTCCACAAACATCGACAACATGAGAGATCAAAGCAGCTCTATGTGGCTTTTTGTCCAGCGTTGACGAGCAGCTACTGAATTTGTGAAATGTGCAATTCCACTGAGACGTTCTGCGGCATCAGCATTTATAGTCTGTTCCAACGTAAGGTCAACCGGTATTCTCGAGAAAGGTTCTTTTAATTCCAAAACATCCTGATCTGATATCGTTTTCAAGCCCTAGATGTGTTTCACTAACATTGTTCAATTTTTCTCAGTATTTAACACACCATCGAGCGTAGTTTGGCCGATTAAAAATAAAAAATAAATTGGTCAGTTTTGGAATCGCAGACTTGAAAGTCTGTGATTCCAAAAGAGTTTCCCGATGTCACCCTTTCGTATTCAGACTTCAACGCCCAATGTCACCCATGCGCATGCTCCTTGATAAAGTGATATAATAATTAACCAGTTGGATGTAGGTCATGTAGTACTGAGCAGTTTTTCCATGATCGGCTTGTCTTGTTTTTTCCATGAATTTTTGATAAGAAGAGAGCACTCGAGATAACACCTGATTCGGTAATAATTGTAAAAGATCATCAAAGTCTTTCTCTTTCAAAAAATTGTGCTCAAGGTTTTTTGTTCCTAAGTATTGATCAAAATGTAACATTTGCAGAACTACTGCCATTAACGGATGCAGACGTTTGCAACGATTAAAATGTTTGCCTTCTATAATTCCATTCACTGATCCTGAAGCTATGAGATAATCCACACTCCATTGAGGAAAACACCAATCGCTTTTAAAAAGGCCATCATTAGATGGAATGAACCAAGATGTATGAATAGATTATCAAATTTCGGGCTCCCCGTTGCCCGAATTTTGAAAGCTAATTTAGCAATGGCTAAATCATATGTAACTTGGACAAATTTTTGATCACATTCTACACCAACTTTTTGAGCCTGTTCCATCGTCAATTTCACTACTGATGGATCTGTTGGTGACAAATTGATTGGCGTCAGGTAGGATACTTTTCGCTTTGGAGTATTATCCTTTATAATTCGACAATTAAATCCTGTCCACATTGGAGTATTTGGTACATGAAAAAAGAGTGAAACCATGTGTAGGAAATCAATAGTTTTAACTAAATAAAAAGTACACGGAATATATTCTTCTATGGCCTCAACTGATTTTAAGCGTCCCATCATTCGTAGTCGGGTAGGTGTCGAGGTAGGGTCAGGAACAATTGCTTCAAAGGTTCGCCTCCTTTTTTCTGGTGGTGGTAGCATATCAGAATCATCACTGCTGGAATTAATATTCTGTTCATTGGGATCATCATCAATATTTTGATAAATGATTCCAACCATATCGTGCAAAGTATCTTTTCCATTAAGAGTATCAACATATCTATCAAAGTTGTCGAAGGCTACACCGGTGCATAACGATGATTTTCGAATAATGTCAGGTGGACTAATTTCAGAGCGATTTATAGATGAATAAGTAGCGTCAGTTTCCAGCTCTTCCAGTGTAGTGTAGTTGCAACAATGTTCGAGGCGATTAATAAGAATATTAATAATTCTTCTACTACTTGTCAGACTTTTTACAGTCATACCAAGAGTAATGTGCTTTGATGGTTTAATAGCAACATTGCTCACACAAAAAAATAGTATCAGAAGCGATGGAGTTACTTAATCGATGACAGTGAAGACCATCTCTACGACGAATGTCTTTGCCTCCGATCAATACCTTAAATCGATCTAATTTTTCAGGAATTGTACATTCACCAGTGATCAAATCACTTATCTTGATCTTTGATGGTAACTTAGATCGATCCATTTTAAAAATTGTGGTTCGTAGAAGTAATGCAACTTTATCAATAAGTTCATTCTCTTCAAGTCTCGTCAATTCATTATCTTCCAATAAACTACAATCTTTATGCATTAAAACCTTTTTTTATTTTTTGATGAAATTTTAATTGATTTCTCGTATTGCTTTAATATCTTTTTCTCAAGATAATGATTAGTCATTAAATTTACATCTGACTGAGGCTGAAGTTTCAACTCATTATTATGCATATCACAAAGAGAGGATAACAGTAAACATTTTTTTTAAATTATAACTTCTTCATCTATTAATAATACAATTTGATTAAAAATGCATTGGTGGATATTTCGGTTGTCATGCCAGGAAGTCTGTGGAGTGTCATTAATGACTTTAGTATAATCATTTAAATACCCCAATTCACACAAATGATGATAAAAAATGGTTTCACTTTTTGATCGTGAATTTTCAATTTTTTCTAACAATTCTCTATCATCCACTCTGCAATTTTTTTATGAATTTTTGGATCATTCGAAGAATGCAAAGTTTGTTGCTTACCTCTTGATTATTTACGATCTTTTCCAAAAAAAAAAACACATTCGTTTGATATCTGAATTTGTTTTTATCATATCCAGTATCCACAGTTGCGGCTTCAAAAACTTTAATAGCAGTGTCAATTTCTTGGATTTCAATATCTGCATTTGAACTTTAAGGAGTATTGTCTGATGCAATCTCACTAACCTCTACTACAGTGTTCGATTCTGATTCCGGAGCTGAACTAGATGTGCTAGGAAGATTTGTTGTTGACGAGGAATTAACTTCTGACAAGGTACGATATTTTGACATCAAAGCTGTAAAAGTGCTGTAGCAATTTCTGTGATAACCATCAGTATTATTAACTTGCTCCAGTAACTGTATAGAATTATATTTAAGTTTAAAATTTACACGTACTTGCAAAACTTCTTTACACATTTTTAATTTATCCTCGTCAAAAATGCTTATTTTTCCATTTCTGTCTTTGGAAAAAACACATTTTGTTTTTTCACTACCCATTTTAACTCAATTTTATTAAAAACATTAAAACAAATAATAACAAATGTCACGATGCGACTACATCTCAGATTTAAAATATTATAGAATAATATTTTTTAATTGAAAATATCGTTTGGTAATTTAATCTCTATTAAAGCAAAGATGCAACTGATATTTTTATAAAGAATTTATTGTTTATTAAATTTATTTATTTGCTTAAAATTAATATCATTTTTGAAAAGATGAATTGCAAAAAAAAAAAATTGAAAAGTCAAAATATTGGAGTATTTATTCATGCGGTTCGAAATATTAGAATATTTCACAATAATTCTCCTTTAATTATCACCAATTCATAAATGGTGGCATCCTTGATTAAATTCAGACGATTTTATTTAAAACCAGTATTCTTTTTGCAGTTTGTGTCCTTTTTTTGTCTTAAAATGGGTCGTGTGAGGGATATTCCTGAATAAACTAAACTATGTATGGTTAATTTGGTAAAATTCAATGTTCATTTACTTCATATTCATAAGGTAATATTTTTGCGTAAAAACTATGATATTTTGAACCAATCAAAATTTTATTCTAATATTTTGATGTGTTTCAGATCCTACTGTATGCCTAATTTATTGTATTTTATATTTTGTAAATGTTAAAAACGTATCTAAACATTGCAGATTTTATTTGTAAAAAATTTAATTGCATTTACTTAGTAATAAAAATAAATAAAAATTCTTTCTTTCTTATTACTTTTTCTCAATTGTTCTAATATTTAGGAGGTATATACTGACGCCATCTTGATAACAAATAGCTGATCTCGCTTGCGCAACCAACGCGCTACAGTCTGTACTCTTTCAACGAGGCCACTCTCTTTTCAATATCAGTTCGGTCTGGCTGTGGTTTAGCAGTCGAATTATCGTCTGGCAAATTAATTATAGATTTTTTAATACTTAAATAATACCATATATAAATTTTAGCCATACTAAAAGAATTTGAAATATAAAAAATTTTTAAATTAAAATTGGCGTTTGGTACATAGTAAACAACAATAATAATGTCTGTCAATAATATATTTAAGTTTCGAAAAGTTAAATTGTTTTAATGAAAACAAAAAAAAACCTTTTTGAAATTATTTGAAAAATTATCATTTTACCTGTTACAGGTACGATGCGCACTAGCGAACGCAACCTCTACCGCCAACCAGACAGCCCGTATAATGTCTGGGGCAGTGAGAGAGACAGTACAGTAAAAATCTACCCTTACTGAAATTCTCTCTCAAAAACGTTGTCAGCTCTTAGACTATAATAGCAACACACTCTTTTTTAACAATGAGTTTCATGTTTATTAACAATTTTTCCAACAAAGAAAAATCAAGTCATGTCTTTAAAATTGAAATAAAAAAACATACTTATTTTCATCCATAAGTTATTTTCCAAAAACAAATGCAGTCAATCGGATGTGCGATATTCGAGTTAGAAGACACTCTATCGATTAAAGGAAAAATCATCAAAATCGGTTCATTGAGTCAAAAGTTACGGGTGAAAAAACAAAAAAATGACCCTCTTTCTGCCCATCACTTTTTTCTAATTATCGAATATAGTCACACGAAGGTACGGGACCTATAGGAAACCACTCTCGATCGATTGAAAGAAAATCGTGAAAATCGGTTCCTCCGGTGAGAAGTTATGCGTGGACAAACAAACAAACAAAAAAATGACATACAGTACGAATGTGTGACCTCCTTCCTTCGTGAAGTCGGTTGATAACATTGCATATAATTTTTAAAAATTGTGTTCCACTACGTCACCTGTGAGAGTGTACAAATACGTCATTACCCATTCCTCTTTCGAGCCATTTGAAAAATAAGGTATAGCTCGGATAAGCGATATTTAAAATACAGTAAGACATTTTTTGATTTGATATTTAATTGTTGCTTTTTTAAGTCCTATATTGGCCTGGTTACACCAAGGATACACAGCTCAATTTCTTGTCTTTCTCAAATAATATAAAATTTAAACAAAAAATTAAAGAAAGAATACGCACTCACTGCATATGTATTTATATATATATATATATTTTCCTCTAATGGGGCCGCGTATGGGTCCTCAACCTTTGCGGACCTAGTGCACTCCCCGGAGACCGGTGACCATTCTTTCAAGTAGCACCACTATCGGCTGATGCCATTACTGCATGACAATTTTGATTCCTAGCTTCTTCACTGGAGGTGAAGCACTTGGGGTTCGACGATGCGAAACTGCACTAGGAATTTAATTCAGTCGAAAGTATCCAAGCTAAATGGATACTTAAAGGATCTTTAACATGTCACGTAAGAAGTCTGGGTGTATATATTAGTAAATCCTGTGAAGTTGACCACCTGTCTAAGTTGACCACCTTTGTCAGGGACGGAATTAACCCCTGACCCTCTATAAGTTGACCACCTAACTTGACCACTAAAGTGCTGCACCGTAAGTGGTCAACTTACTCAGGTTTCCCTGTATATATATATATATTAGAAAATCCCGATTAGTAAAAAACGAAATGTTCTTCATTGAATTCAATAGTTTAAAAATGAATTTATTTAATAATTTATTTTTTGTAAAACCTCTACTCTGTGCGACTGTTCGAACACAATAATGTGTATTTGGCCTCGGCAGATTTAAATCAACCGCATTCTGCATTTTATTTCGTAGAGTTTAAAAATAAATAATCTCTATAAAGTCCTTCATGCAGCACAGGCACAGTTCATTGCTAGAGGACTAAATGGGTTACAAGTCATTATTACTTATTTATGTTATTGCTGTTATTATTGAAGACATGGATTCTGATTTTAAACACCTGTTGATGACACACATGACCAAAAAGAACGACTTGACGAGAGAACACAAAACTCCAGAAAGATCTGAATCCAAAGTCTCTGATGATTTCTTTCCGAACAATCGGCTGTTAAATCACCCACCATGCGCGGCTATTTCGAAAGCGCGCACGGATTTCTTTTCCCCGCCGTGCCCGGTGACCGAGCGATGTGATCGCGAGAGAATTTCCATAGAAAGGGCGGAAGAGTGAAAACATGTTTTCTTGTTGACATGACCATCTCCGTATTCGAATATCATCATCGCTCGACGCCGGACGGTTTTTTTTATAATGAGCCCTTTCTCCTGGCGCCACAGCTGACGCGTTTCTTACAAAATCTGCTGCCGAAGTGAAATGAATATGCGATTCCAGATGAATCCCTTTGTTTTTTTGTGTGAAAATGCTAGACGTTAGATGTGGCGGATCGCGAAGGTACTGTTTATAAATGACCCCCCCTCCCCCTTTGTCACATGTCACGCTATATTACATAGTTATATGTGCTTGCTGTTTGCAGTTCAGAAAAGAAAAATTAGACTTTAATCAGCATCGGTATTTTCGATAGAAAATCAGAGATACTTTAAAATCAAATCGTTAAAATTAAACTCTAAAATAAATTTAATTTGCAGATTTTAAATCTTTTCATAGAAACTAAACTGAGTGATGTCACACTGCTTGTTACCCCCCCCCCCCTCCCTTCCCTTTGTCACAAATTGTCACAATTTCTCGAACCCCCTCCCCGCTTCGAAGCGTGACATCATTTATGAATGATCACGAAGTCTCCTTTTCATCAAGTGGAACTGCTGCTTTGTTTTCGGTTTTTTCCTCTCTACTTTTTTGGAGTTCTAATATTGAAAAAAAAAAAAATTCTTTTAACGTACAGAGCAGTCACTTTTCTGAGTCGACTTCTAATAACTAGAGTTGTCCCAACAGTCGAAATTCGACCGTAATCATTACATTAACCATTGAAAACATTAGGCTGTTGATATAATTATAAAATTATTATTCATCAAATTTGAGTTTATTTTGATCATTCTAACAAGGGGGGGGGGGATACGGGTGAAACGGCATATTAAGAGCAATTTTCAAGAATGTTTCTAACGTATATAATGAATATAATAAATATATTTTATATAACGTATATAATAAATATATTTTATTGAGATTTTGAGGTTATTTTATAAATATATTGAAGAACATTTATTGAAATTTTCAAACATTTTTCTTGAAAAATCCCAGAGATATGGTCTGCTGCCCACTGTCGGCATACGGGTCGGCAGTTTGCGTACATCCTGAAGGTCACAATGTTTATCTGAACCCTTTTTTTTTTAAATCTACTTTTTTTATAAGGGTCTCTTCCAGTTGAACTAAAATCATTGATCAAAAACTCAGCGAGCTAGAGAGTACGCAAATTCGAAAAAAGTGGTATTCGAGAAAAACGCGTTTGAAAAAAAAAGAGTGGTATTGAAGGTAAATTTAATGCAGTAATGAATCATTTTTTAAAATTCTTATTGATACTAATACTTATAGAAATTTCTATCCGAGGTCTCAATTGTTAAAAAAAAATAAAAGGACATCTGCTAACGTTCTCTAATACCCTTCAGGTCATTCAAGAGGAACTACCTGCTCAACAGCTCCAAAAGGGGCGCTCGCTCAAATGCTTATAACTTTTAAACGGCTTGGAATTTTGCTTTGAAATTTTCAGAGTATATTATTGAATAGTTGTAGAATCGATTTATAAGAATTGAAGAAATTTTTTTTTAAATTTTTTGAGACTTTTACACGTATTTCCCCCCTTAAAGCAAACGTAAAGTGAATCGCTGTCGCCGCAGAGCAATTTTACTCATAAAGGTAGCCGCTTGTACTTCTATCGATTTGGAACTGGCAGTTGAATGAAACTTAAATGTTTGATTGCAATCACTATTCTCAGTCTTCATTCCGAGGTTTCAGAGAAGCCTTCACTCAAACTCTTGTTATCATTGCTTTTAATATGACAGCGTGATGGCAACAAACTCTTTTCAACTATGAGTTCTATATTTATTACTTAATATTTTACTCAAGGACGACACGTTGCCATCTGATATCTGTAAAAATATAACATTTCAATTATAAATATGGCTTGCCCGACAAAAGAAAAGGGGAAATAATGAACCAATAAAAAACTGTTTTGAAAACTTCTGAACAGATATCCCTAAAACGCGTCAATGGCTACTAAACAAAAAGAAACAAGAAGTAATATAAAAGTAGGCTACCCGGGAGCAGAAAGTGCTTAAAAGTGCGACGTACGTCGCAGAACAAACGCGATCTCTGCAGAACATTTCATCCTTAAAAAGAAGAGGGAAAAAAAACGCGAACACAAACGCAAAAGAATAAAAACAAAAAAAAAAACGATATGTTCTGCAGAATAAAAGTTAAGGTTCGCGGTCGCCACTCGCCACGTGGCGACCTTGTTTGAAAAAGTGGCGATTCAAAAAATTAGGAGCGATCGCCATCTTTCCTTTTTTTAAAAATTTTCTAAAGTAAATCCCTCCTTTTCAAATATCTTCTATGGAATTTTCAACTCTTGCTTCTTTCATGTATGCAAGCACAATAAAAACGCATCAATACGGCATTCAAGTTACCGAATTTCGGCCGATAGTCTTCATTTCCCCTTTCACAAGAAAAAAAATGGCGAAATTTTTTCCCGATTACGCTATTTTTTTTTCTTTGAATCCCTTCTCTCTGCCATATAAATCTTTTAAATATAGTAGGAAACAATATTAATCTTGATTTTTTTTTTCATAACTTTCATTTCAAACTTACATTGCAGATCGGCCATTTCGACCAAGTGTCGCGCCATTTTGAAAATAGTGTGAAAGCTTTAAAAAGAGTTTTGAAAAGAATGAAAATTAAATGCACTGAACAAAACTAGAACTGGAAATACACATTTTTTTATACTTGTGTTCGAAAATGGTTCGTATTGGTGATCGCGGTTTTTGTAAAAAGGTTCGTTTCTGTAAGGGGGATTTTTGTTATCTGTTTCTTCTATGATGAAACAAGTAAAATTTTGCATTTGCATCTTTTGTGGTCTATAACATTAAACATGAAAAACTGTATTGAAAAAATTCATATTCCCTTAATTTACCATCGCCAAGGAAGCAAGTTTTTTCTTTTTTCAATTTGAAAGTCATATACATTTTCTTTTTTTTTTTTTTTTTTTTGAAGACTTGATAGTTTTAACAAAATATTATGTTTTCTTTACTGAAAATAAGACACATAAGGAATTGTAGTGCACTGATGCACCATTTATTCCCCCCCCCCCCCCCCCCCCGCTTTGCACTTTTGCTTTATGATGCATAGGTGGCCACCAATTTAAACAAGTTTAGTGGCTACTGGCCACTTGCAAAATTTCTGAGTCTTGCCCTTTACTGCAGAACAACTGACAAAAGAATGTTTATATATTCCAATGGTGCACCACCTGGCCATAAATCCGTTAGAAAGTTGTTAAAAGCAGCCATTGTCACAATGTATGGGCCAAATTTTTATAAACATTTTGTAAACAGCACATCTGCATTAATGTCACAGTATCCGACTTCAAAAGTCATTGACAGAATTGCAAATTCTGAATGTATGCCTTGGTTTTAAATAAATAATTTAATATGTTTTGTCAAAAATGAGTAATAAATATTTTACTAGTTAATTAATATTCTTATATCTATTTTGTGTTGTACTGTGGTCCATCAAATTTGGACGACATGCCTGCAGAACATTTGGAACTGTTTGAGGTCATGTTGCAGAACACTGAATATAATTCTGCTCCTGGGGTAGGCTATACCGAGCCTACTTTCCCATGTACACTAACTTCAAATTTATAATCTAGCTATCTCTCTCTCTCTCTCTTTCTCGTTCAGCTTTAATTCTTAATTGCTTCAAATATACCTTTTTCAACGGTTACTTACTCATTCCATCATTCATTCATTCATTTATTCAGTCATTTTCATTCACTCATTCACGTATTTTATCACTCATTTACTTATTTTTTCACTTGTTCACTCATTTATTCATTCATTCTTTCACTTATTCATTTAATCATTCATTCATTCAAAAATATTCTCGAAAATCCCGATCAAAACATTTCATAGGAAAATAGGCTCGTTCGTTTTGTATGAACTTTCCATCTGTACATGTTCTACGTTATAAGAGCTTTCCAATAAAGTTTGTTCCAGGCAAATCGGTCCGTTAGATCAGGATTTATATAGGATTTTTTTTGGATTATTTCCCCGTAGGGCGTTATGTTATGTTATTTTTTTTTTTTTTTTGGAACTGTTCGAAAGTGAACAAAAATTGTTCAAATCGATATTCCACGCCGAGGCTTCTTCCAATAAGATTACTCATAGGAACTTAGAATGTGCCGGGGTTTACATAATTTGCTTCATTTTTGCACATAGGCGCTCATGTTAAAATTTTTTTGAACTGTTCAAAATTGAACGAAAAATTGTTCAAATCAAAAAGTAAAATATGGGAATGAGATGTGCTCGTCGAGATCTTTCGAATGCAGAAAGAATTTTTCGAATCGGACAATTCGTTCAAAAGTTTTAAGGGGGAGACAGACCGATAGACTCACTTTTTCCCCATCTCAAAACCCTATTTTCAAATTTTTTATCTTTCAATCTTTATTCACTGATTTTTGACTTTTCTTGATTTCTAACGATATTTTCACGATACATTAAGCCTTCTCCCATACTTTATTATTATTATCTTTTCACTTTTACGAGAAAGTAGGCTAAAAAAAGAAAAGGAAATCGATTGAAAAACAGAAGCGAAAATGGTGTTTGACAGTTTTGACTTTGCCTATTTATTTATAGATAATAATAATAGTAAAATAATAAAGGAACTTCGTGCACAAATAAACTTTAAAAAATAATAGTAATCGGAGCAGCCATTTTCCATCTAACACTCGTCGCTTCGCTTCAGATCCCTGATACTAATGAAATCCGATTCGACAGAATATGTCGGCTTCAGGATCATCTTAATAAAATACATGCTGATAAAAAAGACAAAGATATGACCTATTTTCTGGACCTGAAAAAAAAGTTTGAAAATCAGCTAACTATATCAAAAATTTTTTCATCAGCTTCTAAGCAAGACGATGACGGACTTCGAGCTTCGCACAATATCTCGTTGTTGATTGCTAAAACAGGCAAACCACATGCTATTGGGAAAGATTTAATTTTACCAGCAGTTAAAGAAGTAATAGCCACTGTGCTCATACACCAGCTGCAGA
Organism: Octonoba sinensis; assembly: GCA_038502835.1. Lineage (NCBI taxonomy): Eukaryota > Metazoa > Arthropoda > Arachnida > Araneae > Uloboridae > Octonoba > Octonoba sinensis. The sequence goes on from CM076599.1 coordinate 180,844,067, forward strand.
TATTATCCGAAAAATTCCTTTGAGCAATAGTTCTGTGCAAAGACCAATTGATGAGATGGCTGAAAACATTGAAGAATTATCGTGCCATCATCTGCAGGCTTCCCAATTTTCAATTCAGCTGGATGAGTCCACCTTACCAACCAATGAAGCATTGTCATTGTCATACGTGAGGTTTATTAAAGACGAAAGAATATGTCAAGAACTATTGCTTGCTATCAATTTGGATACAGATACAAAAGAAGAAACCATATTTGATACACTGGAAAAGTTATTTGAGGAAAAGGAAATTCCATTTAAAAATATTTTGTCAGTTGCTACATAAGGCAGGGCGCCAGAAAGGCTTCATAACGTGCTTAAAAACTAAAGTTCCTGACGTGCTTGTTGTGCATTGCGTAATTCATCGCCAACATTTGGTTGCGAAAAATTTGAGCGAAATCCTCCATACAGTGCCTGATTACCACACAGGCCAACTAGGTTGCGGCCTTGGGCCCCTAAATTAGAGAGATTAAGAGATATTTTCAGACAGATTTCTGAAAATATCTCTTAAAAGATAATTTTTTACAAAACGGAAAGATCTTAACTCATTTAAATGGCGAGCTAAAAGTATCTGCGTAAACAAGGTAAACTATGCACCAATCAGGTCAATATCTTCATTGACTATCATGCTGAATAGTGTCCTTTAATCGCTGAGGCATCTCGACGTTTTTTATTTATTTAATATTATAAACAGTAAAATTTGAAAAGGCAATATGTGTATTCAAAAAATTTGCTTATTTATTGAATAACACAAAAATCATATTGAATAAAAACAATATAGAATGCAGAATTGTAGGATGTCGTGTCAGTAGGTGTTTTTTCCCCTTGCCAATTGGGTAGGAACCCAGTATTAATGGAATAATCTCCAAGCTTATGTAACTTTATACATTATGCTCAGTATTTTTATTTTCGTGCCATAGGGGGCCTTAAACTAATGTTGTACCTTGGGCACCCGACTGTCTTAATCGGGCCCTGCCTCCATACATCACTGCAATATGTTATCAGAGCCCTTAATACAATCGGAAGTAACTCGTTGAGCGACAGATGATTTAGACAGCTTTGCATTGCCAAATGATGCAGATTTTTACCGATTGCTGCTTCACACAGAGGCTGTCAAAAGGTACTTGTTTGACTCGATTTTACAATCTGTTTGGGTCAGTGATAGAGTTCCTAGGAAACAAAGACACGGAATTGCGCGACAACCTCATCTCATCATAAAGACCGACATTAGCAGACTTGTATAAATTGTTCACTGATGTTAATATCCAACTTCGAGGCGATGACTTCAGCTTAATTATAAGACTAAAAATAGCGTTGCTGCTTTCGTGTCCAAACTGCTATTATATGAAAGAAATATTGGCAGGCGTGAATTCAATAACTTTCCATGTTTATCCGCAGTATCATTCAAGCACGGTGACTTGCTTGTTTACTGTCAACAGTCGGGAAATCTCGACAGTGACCTCAAGGCACGATTCCAGGACATTTTGAACATGAATATACCCGATTGGGTTTTGGATCCTTTTTCAAATGTCAACACAGCGGGATCATCCCAGTCAGAAGAAGAACTAATAGAACTGACGACAAATAAGGAATTAAAAATTAAATTCAAGCATGGCTACCGGAATTTTGGTTGCAGAAACCGATTTTGCAACTATACCCAGGCTTATGGTCTATTGTTCAACGATTTCTGATAGCTTTCCCGTCTTCATATTTAGCTGAACGTGCAGATAGTGCTGTAGCAACATTGGTAACCAAGAAAAGAAATCGGCTCCATATTACTGAACGCGGCGACTTACGATTGTTTTTAAATAAAATCGAGACTCGTGTGTTCAATAACACGTTGACTGCCAACCCACGAGATAACTCGTGGCAGGTAAACTTGTTGAGAGACCAAATTACAAGTTGTCTCGTTGTTGCAGACTTTTTTTTCATTTTTCAATACATTTATAGAAAGTTAGTCATTTTTTACTTAATAAAATGCTTTGTACAATATGTTGTAATTAAATTTAAACTATCGTATGGAGATCCGTAAAATACAAACAACGCTGGCAGTCAGCGTGTCGGCAGTCATCGTGTTAAAATGCATCAAATTAAATCCTTCTCATTTGTTAAGCTAGGTATTCGATGCCGTTAAATTTTAATAAAAATACATTTCAATATAATTAAGTATGCGTTTTTGTTTGCTCTCATTAAAATAGTCTTCCTTAAAAACATAAATAAGACGACTAAAATGTATAATACTGCATATTCAAAAATATATTCATGGGAATAGCTATTTCAGATTCTCAGGTAAAAAAAGGGGGGCTTTAGAAAAAAATGTATTCTCAAAGTGGGCGGTGGGCCAAAAAAGGCTGGGAACCTATGCTGTAAACCATACCTAAAAAACGTATGCACAATTTTGTTAGTATTCTTTATCGCCGGTTTATCACCAACGCCTAATTAAAAAAGTCATATTGTAGCGTGTCGTCATTCGCCACGTTATTTGAAGTCTAGAATAAACTATACTCCCGTAAACTTTTCGAGGCGATATTTATTTAAATGCTATTGCTAAATTAAGGAAATCGTAAAATCGGGGAGACGCAACTCTTATCAAGTTCAATCTCGAATTTAAAAATTATTGCAAGTTTGAGAAAACTTTAAATAGAAAATATGCTTGATTATTGTTTTTTGGATGCTGTGGGATGTTTACATGAAAACAGGTAATGAATTTAATCAGAGCTGTATATCCGGTTAGGATTCATCTGACGAAGGACGTCCGATATCCGGTAAAATCAATATGCGATGCATCCCGATTGTGAAATATCTCAAAACAAAATCCTGTGTGCCCGTTTTCATGAATTCATACCACCTAACTCAAGTAGATTATCTTCACACCAAACATAAGACCAAATGTACATCATCCGTAAACGTAGGTCCTTTGCTTTTATTTTTTAACTTTTAATCAGAAACGACGATCGGAAAAAAGAATGTGTGTATGTGTTAGGTCGGTTGCTCAAAGATCCATAGGGGTACTTCGTATTCGGCCTGTTTCCCCAAATGATGGGTCGTTGGTTTGCAAAGAACCCCAAACGAGAAATAATCATTAGATGACGAATCATTCCAAAGAGTCATGTAACAAGTCACTAACACTTCCGACAGGACCCCTTGAACTCGATTTGTTATTACCAAGATCTTCATTCACACACTGTAAAAATTTTGCGTTTATTAAATATGATACATTTTTGATGAAGTTAAATTCTTTTTATGTGTCCGTCTCAAAAAATATAGATAGTATAACGTTTCTTGTGTTACGTATCGACATTCCATTATGATGGCTCATGTCTATGAAAACAGGGGACCGCACACTTTTTGTCAATATATTTGACCCCGCCTCCCCACTTTTTCACTAAGTGTTACACTTCAATATACCCCCCCCCCCTTTGTCCTGTTACGCTATACTACATTAGCATAAAATAAGTTTAATTTGCTGATTTTAAATGTTTCTATAGAAATCAAAATGTACGATGTCACACTACTTGTCACGCCTCCCCTCCCCTTGTCACAAACTGTCACACTTACTTGAACCCTCCTCCCCCCTCGACATCAATTATGAATGACCCCTATGATAAATGAGCAAATCGTAATGAACTTTCGATACGTAGATGAGTTATCGAATATCCTATGCTAAAACAATTCTGCTGTCTGTATTTTTCTTATACAGACAATTAAAAGAACTTAATATACACCAAAAAGTAAGTAATTTACAAATTTACACCGACTGGACACCTTCAGTAGCACCAACACTTTTTACCGTGTACCGAAATAATCGAATAATTGATTCTATTACAATCTTTTGATGATTGCGCTCCTTCAGAAGGCTAATCCGATGCCCTCGGCTTGGCGCCACTAGTGGGTGGTTTCCTCGCCAAGCGGCGCCCTCTGCCTCTCCCCGGATGAAAGGATAAAACACTTGAGGAGCCCGGTGTCCGCGCGCTTTCTCTTCTTGGGATTAACCATGCTGCAGCCGATTCTTCTGGTGAGTCCGTTCTTCCTCCTTCTTCCAAATCAACGTTTGTTTGTTTTTCTCGGACATTTTTTTTATAAAAGTTTCCATTTCGTTTTTTTTTTTTCTGCACTGTAAAATTTTCGCGTTTTGTTGCCACCATTACTGGTGTTCACTTGGTGGAAAGTTAAAAAATTGGTTATTTTTTGGTGTCTGTTGTTTTAGTGTGTGATGTTTGTTCACTCATCTACACGACAAATGTTCATTGCGATAGCTCATTTAATCTATTTTCGTAGAAATGAGTCATCGAAATGACATTTCGATATGCAACAGAGCTAAAAAAGTTCCATGAGCATTATACTGTCTCTGTTTTTTAAGACAGACACATAAAAAATTTTTTTAAATACAATAGCCCCTTGTTATATCGCGTTTATGGGGGACAGTAAAACAACGCGATATAATCGATGACGTTAGAAATAACTCAAAACGTACAAGTCAATTGAGTGAAACTGAGCATGGTGGGAAAACGATGTCAAAGATAAAGCTATAACCATTTTCTTCAAAGAGAATTCCTTTACCTATCTCGGTTAAGGGGATTGTATTAAGTCTAGTTTGGATTTGTTCAGCCAAGTGCAAATTCTTTCTGTACTAAAAGGTATCCAGAAATGTGGGTATTTTTCAGTCTGTTTTATTTATTAATGGGCGTTAGAATCAGTACCAAAACTGCATGTAAAACATCAACTGGTTTGAGTAAAATCATTCTGCAGGCATGTAAGTTGGGGAGAGGGCGGAGAATTGCTGCAGATTTGAACTCTGGCGAATTCAGAAGAAAGGAAAACATTCCTGTTCGATGGCTTCGTTTAATGAAGAAAAAAGGGCTATACTGAGAATTGTAATATTTTTACTTTCGGGAGCTCAAACTTAAAAGTTTTGGGAGACATGGAAAAAGCGCGATATATCCGAATGAGCGGCATAACGAGGCGCGATATAACGAGGGTTTACTGTATTCAAAACACGCCGTGACGGACATGACAAAAAATAAAAGCGTCTCTCACGAGATGTTTTCACATCAATCCTCCATTTTATTTCTTAGTCCGAAACTCTTCTGCTACTTCAAAGGTGGGTGCTTAGATGAAGATATTGTAAGCACCCACATTTATTCAGTGGTTGCAATATTTAATACTTGAAATGAAGCGAAAATTTTAAACGGTAGAGAAAAAGGAAAAAAAAACTAACAGGAGGCCATACTTCGAGAGTACAGTAAAATCTACAAAGTTGACCTATTTTTTTCTTGAACGGAATTCGCCCTATGTTATATAATCTAGGGAAACCTTCGCAATTTGACCACGTAAGTTGACCACCTGTCTATGTTAACCACTTATGTACACCACATTTGGGTGGGAGTAATATAAAAAACCCATCGTAAGAGGACCGCCAAATTAGTACGACATTTATTTGTTTATCTATTTTAGCAAAGATAAAAAAAAGTAAAATAGCTTCTGCAGGATATTTTTTTGTTTGCTATAGTGTTAGACCAGCATTTGTCTGGACGGATACAGGGTTCACACTGGGGAAAAATACAAGGTGGGATTTCCCACCTTGACCAAAATTTTAAGTTTGATTTTTAAAATTTAAGCGCAAACAATTTTTTTTTTTTTTTTGAGAAGGATTTCAAAAAAAAAAATCGCGCGCCGCAATCGCGCGAACTCTGGGATAAAACATCCATATAAAGTTTGCCAAAACTTCTTTGTAAGTGAGTCATATAGGAAAACGACTATGAGCTCCATTTTATTCTTTAAAAGAGTTCATTCTTTTTTCTTTGACTTGATCTAGCCATTTTTTAAAAAATGTATTTTGAGGAAATCTTTACTATCAATAAGTAACTAACCAAATTAATAAGATATTTATCTTCATTTTGACTAAGTACTTCACTTTTAAAGTTGTATAGGATATATTGTATGACATTCAGGTTCCATTTCTCTAATGATATTTTAGATCATTGTGAAAAAACATAGCTAATTACTAGTTTAAAGTAACGATCATACATGAAGCTTTATTTTAATGAGTATAAATGAAGGGTAAGAAATAACAAAAAAAAAAGAAAGAAATCTTCACCTTCTGTAAGTTGATCACCTGTCTAAGTTGACCTTATCGCAATTATTCAACTTACACAGGTTTCACTATCTTTTTACCATCGTCGTACTAAGATTACAATTTTTGCAGCAATCATTGTTTATACAGTCGACGCTCGATATAACGACCATCTGCGTCCCACAGAAAAAGGTCCTTATAACGAGTGGTCGCTATAAGAGGTAGAATTTTCTTTAAAAAAGAAAACATAAAAAATATTTTTTTTATATTTGTTTTTATACAGTCGACGCTCGATATAACGACCATCTGCGTCCCACAGAAAAAGGTCCTTATAACGAGTGGTCGCTATAAGAGGTAGAATTTTCTTTAAAAAATATACATACGTCATGCATTCAGTAGTTCCATCTAAATTCGTAATTTTAAAAAAATCTAACTAAATGCTGAAATTATTTTCATCACTGGAATTTAAAAAAAATCTATCGGTGCAAAATATTATAACAAATATTAACAAATTTTAAAGTAGAAAATACAGGGGAAAATTTACATTCACACATCTGGAAGCAGAGCTGACATGACACATAGTACGGTCGCTGTATTGGATTAGACGATTCAAATTAACATAGAGTTCATAGGGGTAAAGTTGGGGCTTTTATCACTGGTCGTTATATTGGAAGGGTCTTTATAATGTGTGGTCGTTATAACGAGCGTCGACTGTAGTAATCAATACATGCCCCCTCCCCCTCTCACACCGAATGACAGGCTCCTCCGAGGATAGGATTAGGAACTGAATTTGTTTGTGGGTTTATGCGATCGTAAAGCGACCACTGTGCCGCTCCGATTGCGACGCTCTCGAACGGAAAAACGAAACGAAATCAACAAGTGTCGGGCAAGGAGGCCGCCCTGAGCGAAAGGGAAGTGCATCAGCATTCACGGGCGCACACAGATGTGTGTAGATAACTCCCGGAAAGTGTGGTACAAATCGAATCATCTTCCGTGAGCAACAAACACGTTCTTTTCGAACACTTGTTAAAAAAAGCTCTAATCCCCGAAAGGGAAAAGAGGAAGACCGACTCAGCAGAAAGAAAAAGTTTCATTCGTATTATCATTTATTTATTCATTATGGGTGCAATGATTAAGTTTCCGGAAAAGTTTGCGTGTATAATTTATGCGCATTATTCATTCCCTCCCCCCTCCCTTCATCTTTCCGAGATTACAGCTAATATGTGATGATAATGCATTCTGTCTGTATTTTTTGGATTTTTTGACAATTTTCCTGTAGCAAAGATAATATAAATATTTTGATTACCATATTATTTATAATTATTTAGTAATATTTTATTAACTAGTTTGTTATGATTATTTATTTATTATTCATTGCTCTTACTAATTAATAAAAATGGAATGAATTCATTTGCTTGTTGGAATACTATTTTAATAATAATAATAATAATAATGAGCCGACCCGTGCGGAATTCCGTCCTGCGTACCAAATCGTTTTGTGTGGCACTCCATTCTGACAGCCAATTTTAGTTTCACATTAAATAGAAGTTGAAAGGGGGAAACAGTAGGGCTCTCGGGCGTGCCATTGATGGGTTCGGGTGTATGGAGCGAAAGGTTGGTTCTTTGTTTACATCGGTTTTGTAAGCGTGTTTTCTCGATAGAAACCATCACGAAATCCTTCCTTAATGAGAGGTTTCTTTTTGCCGTTGCGCAAACGTTGTTTCAGAGCTGGAGACGTTAGCAACTCGGGGATTTTTACTGCTGGAGAGTCTCCTTTCTCGTTAAAGTTAAAAAAGAAAGAAATCTTAATGAATCGCCCATAAAATATCCCCACCAATAAAAAGTAAGGAAAAAATTTACTTCATTAAACATTTAAAAGTGAAAGATAAAATTTCATTTGCGTTTCAATTCTCTTAGAAAATATACATAGCATATATATATATTCTACGTTTCACCAAAAAGCTAAAACGCATTCGCGGTAGAGTAATATATATCGTAAATTATATTGCCCGACACACCCGGGGCATCTAAAACTTCCGATCGGGCAAGAATTTTCTACCCTTATATGCCGGGTAGGGCATGTCACTTTTTAGTCCAAATATTTGTTTTTAAAACTTTATTATTCGTATTTTATTGAAAAATGACCGCATCCTTACCGGAACTGAAAAGGGACATGTTGACGCACCTGCATGTCAACTCTAAAATTGGTAATAACAATTTAACTTTTGCAATTTTTACTATTATGTAATATTGTAATGTCATTTTTTAATGATTTAGATAAACGTTAAAATAGTTCTTGATTTTGATATAAAGCTGTTCATTTAATTCTTTGTCTGATTAATTCCAAACGACAAATTCATATTTTTCGTAAATGTGCAATAAAACAACGTCTGGGAATGTATAAATCTTATTCGGGAACGCAATTTTTAGACAAACAGGCCGGAGAGGGCATGTAAAATTTTAAACATTTTTCGAGCCCTGATATATATATATATATATGCATAGATAACAACTACAGTCTCAGAAACGCATGCTCAAATCTCACGAAACTTTTGTCGTATTTGACGAAATGACTTCGTGAGAAATGCTCCGAGTAAAACTTTCGTCAAGTTGACGAAATGTGTGTGGTCACTTTTTTAAGTCACGTGACCGCGCGAAGAAAGAACCGTTTTAAATGGCGAAATTTTCCCAAGGATTCAAGAATCGACAAAAATGAGAGTTCTATTTCTGAGAGTGTATTACATTGATTATAATAATAATAAGAGTATTGACAATGTTCGAAAAAATAATGATTGCTTCGCGAGACGCAATCAGTACTGGTACCCTGTATGGATCTAAAACAACACTCATTGACAATGCAAACAGTCGGAATTCAATCGAGTCCGAAGACGAGTTAACAGACATATGAAGTATTTCCTTCTCAATATAACGAATGGTTTCCCGGAGCCTCGGCGCTTTGTACGAAATCGTTAACCGCAGTGTTTGTTTTATGCCGCTTTTGCACGGAACGACCGTGAAGTATGTGTTCGGGACCTCCGTCTTGCCTCTTTCAAAACTTAATTCGTGTTCGGCAACTACTCGTCAAAAAGTAGTTACCTTCCGACTACTAACTAGTCTAAACAAAACTAGTTGCAACTAGCAGTTAACTATTCTTCAAAAGAAATTAACTAATAGTTAACTATATTTAAGTGTAATTCATTTGAATTTCCATTTTTAAGCTTGTTCTTAAATATTTAATCCTAATAATTCAACTCAATGTTATTTCTAATCATTAAAACAATTTTAAAGAAATTCCTGTAAAAAATTCAAAGATTGAATATTTCTAACTTTCTCGCCAGAAAGTCGCTAAATACGAGACAAAAAATCGTTAAATTCTAAAAAAAAATCCCCCAAATTTTAAACTTCGCATAAAAATTACATTTGTGTGAGTAATATTCATAAGCTAAAAATTTAAATAATTTAATGTTTAAAAAAACAGGTTTTTTTTTTCAAAAAAATAGATTAAGAAAATAAATTTTTTGAAAGTAGCTGGAAATTTGAAAGTAGTTGTAACTAGTAGTTGTGGGGAAAAAGTAGTTAACTAGTTAAAAACAAAAGTAGTTACAACTAGTAATTGACTACTAGTTAACTAGTAGTTAACTACTTCTAGTTAACTACTGCTTCTTTCAAAATTTAATCGACGATAACTTTATTTTGTACTCTTTTTTATGTTCATTTGCATATTCGTCGGCATATAGTATGCATAAATAAACAAATAAGATCCAAAAATATGCAAACAAAGACTGGACTCCTCTGTGATGAAAAAGTCCAGTTTTCCATGTTTCAGAAAAAATTACGGCGCATGAACACCAATAGATCAACGCTAGAAGCGAGAAGTCTAACTTTTGTGCGAGAAATAAAATAAATGTCTTTAGCTTTGTTCGGAAGTCTTAGTGGTCTATAAGTTCACATCTTGTTGCAAATAAAAGCAGTTCTTTGTAACCCCGAAACAAATGTATTCAACTCATTTGTGCGTTTAACGTTCTTTAAAAAATAAAAAAGAAAAGATAAGAAAAAGAAAGAAAGAAAGGAACCACGCGCACAAATTTCAAATTTGAAAAATATATGACTTCAGATCAAATGAAGCATTCAATCTCGACTTGCTGATGAGTCGTTCACTGCCATGAAAAACGGATTCACCACAGATTTGAAGTCTTTGTTGTTGTGGTTTCAGATGCCAACAAAAACAGTGAATTTCTTTCAGTTTGAAAGTGCCATGTTATTTTGGTGCATCAAAGCGCCTAAATTTTCACAAAAGAACTAAAAATTAAGTTTAAAAAATGAATTTAAGAAGGGTAACTTCGACTTTCTATTTATTAACTTTTTTTTCCGAATCTCTTTCATTTTAGTTCACTCATTCCCTCCCCCTATTTTATAGCTTTTCATCCCCCTCCCCCCACTAGAAATTTTCGTTTTATTTATTTCCTTTTACCATTTTTTTTTCTCTTTAGGAAAATACTCCTTTTCAGTAGAAAAACCAAAATTTATTCGAATCTTTCCGACGACCAGGAACGGTTACTTTCCCCGCCGAAAGACCATAAAACTCCTCGTGAAGGGTCATTCCCGCAGACGATCGAAAAAGGAGGTCTCCGCAACAATCGAGCCTTAAATCACGGCGATTAGATTCAAGGTTTTTACGATCCCGTTCCCGGGCCAGAATCAAGGGGACACTTTATTTAGACAGGAGACATTAAAACAGATATGTCAATCCGGCGGGGACGCTTTCGATTCGGAGAGAAACAGGTTGCATGGAGCCATTGTTTGTCGGATCTGATTGGCCAATCGGTACTGCCGAGATCAAGATGAATGAAAATACACCCAAACCAGCTCATTTCATTATTCACGAAATAATATTCACACTCATACACTAAACATTTTTGATGTTGGTGTAAGGTTGAAAATGACTCATTTTTTGATGTATTTTAAAATTTTTAAGTGTCTGTTTATGAAAATGTAGACAGCAGAATGTTTTTTTAGCATACGATCTTTATTACTAAGCCCAAAATTGTTAGTGTAGTGAAATTGTGTGGTAATGAGTCCGAGAGTTGATAAAAACATTTCATTTAAACTAATATCACCTCATGATACAGGGTAGGGCAGAAGCAGTGACTTGGTTTCGATAGGGCATTAAAAAAAACTAATACAACTTGAGACTTGAAACTTTTTATATTTTAATCTGTATGTAATCCCATTTTTTTACATGAAGTTTGGAATACCACTCCAGCAAGGTGGCGACCTTCAGCACCGATACACTGATGCAGTCCATTTCTGAAGTTTTAGGAATATTTTCTGAACATTTCAAGGGGAATGGCGGATATTTTCTCGAATATTCTGTCCTTCAGCTCTTCTAAAGTATGGGGGTGGTGTTTCCAAACTTTCTCCTTCAAATAACCCCACAGAAAAGGGGGGGGGGGTGACGGTAACATTACGCGGAAAATTGAAATGCACACGAAGAGGCAGTCTATTCTCTCAGCGTGGAAAAATAAACTGCATCAGTGTATTGCTGCAGAAGGCCGCCATCTTGCTGAAGTGGTATTCAAAACTGAATGTAAAAAAATGGGATTATATACAGATCAAAATGAAAAAGTTTAAAGTCTCAAATTGTATTAGCAGTTATTTTTTTAATACCCCCTCAAAACCGCGGCATTAGTTCTGCCCCACCCTGTATCAAATTGAATTCAATGCGAGTGTTTCTCCCAGAAACTGCTGAAAAGTTAAAGCCGCCCTCAAAAGTGAAAAAAAAATGTTTGACTCAAATTATGATTCACTGACTCAGTTGAGCCTAGTAAAAGAATTTTACACTACATGGAGCACACAGTTCATCTTATGTGCTAAAAAAAAAAGCAGGAACCAATGTTAAACGTGCAAACTAACAATAGAGAATCACAGACACAGGTTTCAGGGCTACAAAAAAGCCATTTTCAATGCAAAAAAAGTTGCTTATGGATAAGCAACACATTATGCAAAAGATAAGATTTTGGCATCCATGAGCGAAATGACTTAACGTTGACACAAATATCGTGTGAAACACAAGATTGTTAAACCGAATTAACCCCTAAATTAAATTTTTGACACAAAAATGTTTAAAGAAGAAACCTTTTTTTGGAACATAATTATGCTCCCAAATTGGCATAAAAGAAAAATGAAAAAGTTATTTTCCTTTTATTCCTTTCTTTTCTTTTTTCACTTTATAAATAATGACAGTAAACATTTTTTTTTTTTATTTGTTAAGTTTGGAGCACAACTGCCCCTAAATGTTTTCTTTTTTAGAAGCTCAGAGTACATACAATACAGACTATCTTACAGATCTCATGAACAATTATCTAGAAGCATTGAAAATTTTCAAGTACGATTCATACTTTTTTTTAATAACTGTAAGTGATATTTGTAATACAGTCTTCAGTGCATATACACTGTCACTGCAAAAAGCAGACATATAGGGGCATTGTGCTCCAAACTTATAAAATAAATTCCTTACTTATCAAAATTAAAAAGAAAAAATATATCTTTCCTTTTTCTTTTGTATCAACTTTGGAGTTTTATTATAAGCAACAAAAAATGCTTTTTCTTATGAGCAATTCTGGTAAAAAAATTGAGAAGTTAAGACGTTAATACTAAGGATTCCCTTTCAAAGAATTAACAAAACATGCAAATCAAACGGTGATGTCCCGTTTCAGTCGTTCCTGATTGAGTAGGTAGAGGGATTTTGTCCCGATTCAATCGGTGGAAGAGTTAACGTGATAGCTCTGTATTCCCGTTTGAGTTGGTGGTTATGACTTGGCGCGGTTTGTATAACCGGCGGAAGAATCTTGGTGTATCGTGACTACTTTTACTGCGATTCCACCATTTTAAAACAAAGTTTCTCTGAAGGGGCAGTAAGTAGTGCGATTGGAGGGAAAAGGAAGATAACATGCTGCGCTGTTTGGCTTTTAGCTGGTACATTTGGAGTGGTAACGTCAGAGATTAATTTCACATACGTCTGCGGATTTTATACGAGGAAGAAGGAAAAAAAAAAAAAAACGCTGCAAAATCAGTCCTTGATAATACGATGAAAAATATAGTTGAAAATGCCTTTCCGGTGTCCGAAATGGCGCTGTGTAAGGGGCTGATAAAAAGGAAGGGTCATGGGGGTCACGACCGACAAAATTTCGTAATATGGAAGAAATTCTTCGAAACTAATTAATAAAATTTGAAAATACAACGGAGCACCGTTTCTACAGAGATAAAACTACTGTGACCCCAATTCTTGGATCTAGTCGCAAGGGAAAAGTCGTACTTCCATCGTCGTGGTGACCATCGGAAACTGTCTTCATTCCTGGTAGCTCTGCAGCTCGGAATAGTGCAAGTGGCAATAGAAACAACACAATCGCTGTTGCATAAATGCTCAATGGGGTATAGATGGCCTCTTTGCAACAATGCCAAATCTAACCTCCAAGTTTCCTTGTACTCTCTCTTAGTTTGTAGAAGGTGCGAGTGGCGGCACCCACCCTGGGAAATGCGAAGGATCCAGTTGGAGCGAGAAGAGAGAACGTCTCCTTGAGTCTGAGAAGAGGAAAGGTCGTAGAGAAACACAATTCGCTTCTTTGGGAGGGATGAACTTTTCTTTTGCATCAAGCATTGTCCAATCAATGAAAATGTTACTGCAACGACATCTTCCATTGATTTAGAAATAAACAACTCACATATCTAGATATAAATAGGCAAAGACAAAAGTTAAGAGCCATTTATTTACTCCTCTGTTTTTCAACCGATTTTCTTACTTTTTTTTTTTGCTTAGTAGCTATTGACGTGTTTTAGTGATACCCATTAAACATTTTTGGTAACAGTTTAATATAAGTTCATTATGTCCCCTTATCTTTTGTCGGGCAAGCCTCATTTATGATAGTAATGTTATATTGTTATAGAAAGCAGATGGCAACATGTCTTGGTGGAGTCAATGATTGGATAGTAAACATTAAACTCATTGCTAAAAAGAGTTCGTTGCCATTAAGCAATCATATTAAAAGCAATGATAATAAGAGTTTGAGCGAAGGTTTCTTCAAAACAATGGAATGAAAAAGGCGAATAGTGTATGGGAGCAAACAATTTAAGTTCTATTCGACTGCCATTCCACTCAGTACGACATTGGCTGAAGTACGAGCGGCAACAATAATGAACGCCATGGGTCCGGCGGCGACCATGATTTACAATGCGTTTGATTTAAGTGAGGATGATCATCACAAACTCGATGTTATAATCACCAAATTTGATGAATAATACTAATACAATTATATAAATAGCAGAAGGTTTTCAATGTTAACTTTAATTATTACTGTCGAATTCCGACTGTTGGGCGAACTCTAGTATATATATATATATATATATATATATATATATATATATATATATGCGTTACTTTATATTTCGATTTAGCGATAATCCAGATTAAACTTAAGGGGAGCCAGTACCCAAAAATGTTGAAAAACACCAAAAATTTTTTTATTGGCTTAAGTAGTAAAATAAATCTTTAAAAATGTTCCCTGAAAGTTTCAGAAAAATGGAAGCAATATTTATTGATTTATCATTGATTTTATGAAGGTGTGAGGAGCCACCTTTTCGTTCCGAAACCGTAACTCTGCTGAATATAAGCCACATATTTATTTTTTTTTAAATAAAATAAGCAAGAGGAACCACTTTCATCGTGACTGTAACTGAAAAAAAAAGTTCCTTACTTGACATTTTGATAAAGAAAGGATTTTAGTTTTTGCAAGCCGAAAACTTAAAATGCTCTTTTCTCTCACTTTTCTTTCAGCGCATTTCATCTGAATCAACATGCAAAGGCTTTTTTAAATTTGTATCTATAACATAGGCGTAACCAGGGGGGGGTTTTGGGGGTTCAAACCCCCCCCCCCCCCCCTTGGGTATGTACTTATTTAGGCACATTTAGGCATACAGAAAAATTTCTGGCTACGGCCTTGCAAAGCACAATTTTTTTCCCCTAAGAAAATTAAACACTTATGCATATGATTTTTTTTTCTTTTTCTCTGAAAGGGTTGCGATCATGGCCAAAGTATGCAGCTCATAACAAAGGAGACTTTTCATCTGGTTATAAGGTTATAATCACCTTGGGGGGGGGGGGGGTTAACAGCGTGAAAGGTAGCTTCAATCACCGTACCACACAGAAACAGAGATCCTTTTTCAATCACTCCAGAAGGTTTTCTTTCCTTCTTGATGTCTTTTTTACCCAAAGGCAGCAATATGGGGATACAATCGCACAAGTAATAAGTTTCCCGGAAAATATTCTCTACTGTGATGGAGTCCTAAAGTCCAATTGTCCTAATGGGTTAAACCCTCAAGCCAGGAAGGGATGCTCATTAAGAAACTTAAAGAGCAGTTTGTATTTATTTATGACTTCCTGTCCAAACACCCATTTTGGTAAAATCTTTTTTGTAGATGAGCCGATTGGAAAACTGATGAACTGTATTTGTATTGCATTCTCATTTACAGATGTTCTCTCATCTCCTTATATTTTAAATGTTTTTTTTTTCTTATTATGGTCCATCACTGATTGCATTACGACTCTGGAAATCATCCGTTCAACGTTTCCAATCTCACTGCTACGGTTTAATGCTGCATTTTAATTTACAATCAAGTATTATTTATATTTTAGCTAAATTTTTAATTATTTTCGATACATAATAATGTTTGCACCCCAGCGATGGACACGTTCGTCATCCAAAAAGAAAAGAAAATTTGATTCAGACGCTTCCACTTCTGAGGTATGTTTTGCTACAAATTTAACAAATTTTTTAGAAATTTATTGTGGGGATGAGCATTTTTGTAGGGGAATTTGGAATTTTTTCTCTAAAATTCGACTATTTCCCAGTTTTAATAATATGAATGCCTGGACATAGAAGATTGCTTAGCGCTAAATATTGAATTTTCTATCGCGTTTGAATTAAAAAATAAACTAATAGATCTAGTCAGGAATGTTTAATGTTTTTGTGAACCAAGGCCGTATCCAGAGGGGAAGGGGGTCGAAAGGGGGTCATAAGTGTGTCGAAGTCTGACCCCCCCCCCCCCCCCGAAAAAAAATTGTGGATACTGTCTTGGCTCCGGAGCAGGGGGAGCATGTTAAGAATTAGGAAGGGCAGTGTATGCTTCAAAATCATACCCTTTATATATACATATATATAGATATATATGATTAGAAATGATGTTAATATGAATTTTTTTACATATATGATAGCGTTTTGATGCATATATAGTAGATGTATGTTTAGATCTTTGGTGAAGTTAGAGGAGTGGGTGTTTGGGGCTTCTGCAACTTAAATTTTTGTAACTGGTCTTACATCTATAATGCTTAGGATAACTCTGGAGGCAAGGGTTCAAGGGCTCTCCCCAGGAAACTTTCTGAAATCTTCCTAGCAATGCAATTTCGGGATACTTTTGGTGATGTTAGAAGAAACAGAAAGGAGTTTGGTTAATCTCCCCCCCCCCCCGCAATTTTTTTCAAAATAAAGTCTTATATCTTTTAAGTTACTTTTGGTGTCGCTCGTGATAGTGTTCAATGTCCTTTCCCTGAAAGTGTTTCTGAAAGTAAAGTGTCTTAAAAGCGTAATTTCTCTTTTCTTTCTTTTTTTAAAACTTGTGATCTGAATTTTTTTGCCGGGGGGGGGGGGGAGGGAGGAGTTGACTCGCTCCGAGGGGGTAGTTCCCCCCCCCCCCCCGGGAGATGCCTGAAATAAACACGGAGTATATCTTTAGAGACAAGTATTTATGACTAGTAAATTTTCAACTCTTTTACACTTCTTATTGGTGTTTAGTCTGTATATTTTTAGGGTGACCCCCCCCTTTCACCAACTCTAGTTACGCCTATGATCTATAATGTTGATTTTTTTTCCCACATGTTCCTGAAACTATATATAACAAATGTATGCTCCACTTTTATGATAACTTAAGTACTTTTTTTAAAATTCTTTTTGAAGATTTTTTGAATTTTTCGTTGTTTTTTTTTTTTTTGCGTTACCTCAGTTTTTATTTTTTTGCTCAAAATGTATTTGAGTTATAGAAAAATCAAAGCATAAAAGTTTTGCTTTTTGAGTAATGAATCAATGAAAACATTTTTGAGACTTTAAGCCCATTTTTTAAAAAGAAGATGCATTTTAAAAGTTGCTAATTTTCTTTAAAAAAATTAACTTATTCAAATTCTATTTTAAAAATCCAGTTTTTTTTAATATTAAATTTCTTATGAAGTGATGTAACATGACATGAGACAAAAATTGTAAATTTAAACATCGTAGAGAAATAAAATGGTGTCAAGGTACCCACACCCCTTAAGCATTTAAAAACCCAGTGACAAATCATTAAATGAATGTTTATACACACACACACGCACACACATATATATATATATGACATCAAATATCCGCTGTCCCTTGCCTGACGGATCCTGATCGGACATGATATCCGACTCTGGTGTTTGAAACCTGTTAATCCTACACCCAGTTTCCAAATACGTAGTACGTTTGTCATTCACAAGTTTTCAAAACATGCTAAACATTAAACGTTAAGCATCAAATTTGACGTGCCGGATAATCGGACGTTTCGTGTAAAGAACCGACGGATACCGGATTAATGCTTCCAGCAGGCAAGGCATTAACCCGGCATCCGACGCCCCCGCCCCCACTCCCTCCCCGTCGGCGAGCCCCTGTGTATCATACATAAACTGGAAAGCAGGTCAATCAAAATGAAAGATTTGTGTTCGATACCCGATAATGAGCCTAGTCGCACTTCCCCCGTTGTGGTCTTCATTTATAAACGGAAGGCGCTCCTTACTGTCTTCATTCCTGGTCGCATTAGAAACAACAGCAACAAGATTAATTACGCATGCGCGAAAAGGAATGTGTACAGATCCCCACAAACCTCATTGCTTATCCGGAAAGATGAAAAGGGCGGCTACATAAAGGACCATTTCTTCTCCAATTAGCCATTCGAGGGGGGGAGGTGCGCTAGCGTGACCTTTCCTTCCAGAAAGCAGAATTTCCCTTTCGATCGTCTTCTTCCCTCAACGCACACGCACCACCTGTCTTGATTGATTCATGCAACAGGAAGAAGGCGTCTCGCTTCATCGACGAAAAAACGAATGGTCGATTTCGCTGGCACTTTTTTCGAGCGAATTCGGTCGACCTTATTATTGAATCATAGGGTCGATCGGAACTATTTAATAATGAAATCAAAAGTATGTCTGTTTGTCTGTCTGCTCAATCACTCGATACATTTGTTAGCAGAAGGACGGCATTGCATACACACATAACATCTATCATATTTCTATAGTATAAATCGTTCATGGGCTGCAACAGTGGCCCAACTCAAAAAACACGTGTTTTGGACTAAGAACAGATGTAAATATGAAAATACATTCTTTTCAGCAGCAATACTAGCACAACTCATCATTCAATAATAGACCGAAAGATGGCAGCAAACTTAAGCATTTCTTATGCATTTTCCCTAGCATTGAAAACTTTACACCCACTTATCTCAAAACGTGATTTTTTGAGTTGTGCTGCTATTGCAGCCCATGAGCGATATGAGCGATAAAGGTAGATGACCATTTAAAGGGGGGCGGGTAGCTACAACTTCCCTGCTTTTCTTCATTGAATTCAAGTTTAAATGTCTGGAAACAGTTTCAGGCCATCACTAATATGTATGATCATTTTCTTTACAAATGTCGGCAAACGAAAGAGCACATACGCGACTGGAATATGTACACTGATTTTATTTCTTGTTTTATCTATCTTCATTTTAAACAATTCTCCATTATTACGGCTTAAACAAACAAAATGAGTTTTCACCACTTGAAGCATGAGTTTTTTTAGGAGAACTGGCAAAAAATGATCGAGTTTTTTTTTTTTTTGTAGAGAATGAATATATAGGTATAGTATAAATTGTTTTTGGACATTTCAGCTGTAGCGGGTGACTAGAGAGCGGGGGGGGAGAGGGGGGAAGTTATATACAAAATCATTATACGAACAAAGTGTAAACGACACTCAGAGGGGTATTAGAAATAAAAAAAACGCTAGATACAAGATCGCCCGATGCGTTAAGTTGTTAAAGGGCCACCCTAATATATATTCAGTCTACACTCGACTTTTCGGACATCTCGGGACCATGAAAAACTGTTTGTAAAATCGAAAAACACTCTCTCGATAGAAGAAATTTCGGGACAGGCAAACTTCGTAAAATCGTGATTGTTCGTCAATATATATGAGGTGAGTGTTGTGACTAGTCAAAAGGTTGAGAAACATGGAGCTGAGGAAAGCCGCGATCGCGGTCACAGTTCGACGAAGATGTAAAGATCCGCTGACCATAAAGGAGCTTTTCGAAAGCGCTCTCACGTCCGAAGTATAATTAGCTGCTTTCGCATTCAAGGAAATCGAGACCGCTCTGTTAAATATCTAGGCCCCCGGTTACCTTTGCTTTCCTCGGAATGAAATCGACTCCCCTCTCTTTCTCTACGATTACCGCCATTTTTTTATATAGTTTCCACTCTTTTGGCAACGACTTTTCCGAAGTACAATGACGTCTTTTGAAAATCCCACTAGAAAAGGAAAATCAACTTTCGCACAAGTTCAAAGTCTTAATGACAATGAAGTAGCTCTTTTATATGTTTCAGCCTCCTCCTACCAGACTAGCTTTTTTGTTACACCACTGGGGTCGAATAGGACCCCGACAATGTTTTCACGTTTTTTTCCTTTTCGAAATACTGTTTCACAACTACTATAAATGTGTGCAAGGAAAGGAACGGTTCATTCCATTTGTATCGTGTCATGTCTATCACCATTTTTTCTTTCATGTCAGATACGAAATATCGAAGTGACTTGATATAAGTCGGTGTGCTCACACATCTGCATGCCCACTTTCAAAAGAATGGAAGAATGTCAGTGCGAGAAATACGGGTTCCGGTTAATCGGACCACATCGGGACGCGATCATTTTAGTTCTATTAACCAGCAGGTCAGATGACGCGAATATGAAACAAGACCGTTACATATAAAATTTTTAATACAACAGCTATTAAAACTTCCATTGAAATATACAATTAATTATTTCACAATCAAATAATTCTATTAAAATTATAATTTTATTTTATTGTACGAGCTGATTACTCAGCCGAGTCGACTCGAAAATTCACTCCAACTTTAACCTTTGCTTCAATAGTACCACCATCTAGTGGGAATTTTGTTAAACATCTCTCCTGTAAGCATCGTTGGATGCTGTGGAAAGTCAATTAATGTTTAATAAATTAATTTTTGTGTTCGTTGACCTGCTTCAAATCCGTTCTACGCGGGCAACGTATGGCTCCTACCTTCATGTCTCTGGTCCGATGAAACGGATTTTTGGTCCCAATAAGCGAATAATATTAGGCTGGTGTAGTAGGAAATGTTTTGGCTCTTTGGAATTCGGTCCGAATAAGCGGCTGGTCCGATTAAACGGATTCCACTGCACACATTTGTGCCAATTTTTTTACACTAAGTGTCCAGGTCCAGACTTAATGATATCACTAGCAATTGCATTTAATATTCATTCTCCTATACAATTTTTACTTTATAAACACCAGACAACTATAGTGGAGTATCGTATATACGACGCGGAAGGAACTGTCGAAAAAACGATAGCGTCGTATAATCGTCGTATAACGTCGTATAAGTGTCGTACAATCGTCGTATAATTGACGTATAACGTCGTATAAACGTCGTATAAACGTCGTAACCTTCTCTCTAAATTTAAGAATTGGGCCCTCACTAAAACGTCGCATAAGTATAAACTTCGTATAAATGATCGTCGTATAAACGAAACTCTACTGTAGGATTGAAGTGCTATGCCATTATTTTCCTTTCCGAATTTCTATTTTTCACTCGTGGAACGCGCAGTGCAGCAGATTTTACTTCACTTTTCAATTTTTACCCAAGACAGTTTGAAGACCCCTGGCGTACAGCGACCTCTGATGGATGAAACGAAAAACTAAGCCGAAACTGATCACTGTAATCTTTTTTCCCCCCGCAGATCGTTTTGCTGGTCATCGCTACCGACGGACAGTCCTCTTCCCCTCCCCCCGTGACTGAAGCGAAAGCGGAGTCGTCTGTCACCACCCCCCAAGACAGAAAAGAAACGGCTCCGACACCGGCTGCTGGGGATTCGAAAGATGGAATGCAGTTCGGTGACGACGCCAAATCGGAACTGGGTAAGGGGAATCGACTTTACATACTCGAGAGACTTATAAAATCGAGGAATTCTTATAAACGAACGAACCTTTCGAATGATTTCACTCATCGAATGCGATGTACGATTTCCATGTACGATTGTGGATTTTTGTTGAAAAAAAAATTAAGTGTTCACAGCGAAGCTAGGTTCGTCGAAAGATGAGCATGTCTTTCTCTGCAACACTGTTAACAGTAGTTAAGATGTCGGACTTCCAACCGGGTGTTCGATACCCGACGCGCCGAAGACACCCATCATATACACTTGGAAAGACTTGCGTGTGAAATCCGTGGACCCGGTAGGTCCGAGGCAGTTCCGAGGGCACCAGAGGTAAGGGAATTTTCCTTCCCTTCACTTTTAGGTCAAAAAGAGGAAGGTGGCGTATATGTGGTGGCGCCCTCTGGTGTCATCCAAATACATAATGAGCCAAGTCGTTCTTCCACCGTTGTGGTGCGGACGTATAAACGGAAGGCGCTCCTTTCTTAATTCCTGGTCGCTGTAAAGCGAAGGAGAGCTCTTGAAACAACAGCAAACGGGTTTTAAAAGAATTATTTTGTACGCTGCTACATTTTCTACAACTATCACCTTTTCGTAGAGTGAACAAACTTTTGAAGAGATATTACTACGTTATTAGTCTCAGAAAAAGGATGGAGCTTCGTAGTTCTCAAGAGTGGTAGATCTTTATGATTTCTTTCTTCGTTTCATGTATTAAGTTATTCTTTTTAATTTAGGTTGGACGTGCAGAGAGAAAAAAAACTGTTTGCTTACTGAGTTCGCTGGCATTTTTTGCGGAAGCGCAAGAAATGTGAAAGCGTGGAATGAAATAACTATTCTTAAACTGAAAACAATTCTACTGAACTTCTGTATTTCCCTGTTAGCACTGGGCCGTAGAGATGCCTTCCCCCGGGCGCGAGGTAGTGGGGTTCACGGATTTTACACGTAACCCCAAGCATACATGGTGGGTCTTCAGTCCCTGACCACCAGGCTACCACCTCCCCACTCCTGTATAGACTGATTGAAATAACCTTATCGGGAACATCACTAAGGAAATGTGAGCTCTGTGTACCCCTCACTTTTTTAACCCCTTGAAGCACGAGTTTTTTTTCCACGAAAACAGATAGAAATTTACCTTTTTTTGACAGAAAATGAATATATAGGAATAGTATGAATTGTGTTTGGCAATTTCAGTTGTAAGGAGAGACTAGACAGCGGGGGTGGGGGATAGAAGTTAAATAAAAAAATATCATACAAAGTGCAAACGGATCTCAGACTAGCATCAGAAGTATCAGATCCCATCACACCTCCTTATTTTACTCTTTTTCAGATTTCTTTGAATCCATCCAAGACGAAATAAAGGCGCTGGAAGGGAGCGACCCCTTAGACGACGATTCCAAAGAAGATTCCAAGAAGGCGGACGATGACGACGAGTTTCTGTCGGTCACGGTCCTGTACCCGGATGTCGACCGACAGGGAGACCTGGATCCTGAATTCGGCCAGAGACGACCCCCTCGACCCGGGGTGGAATTCGACGAACCACCGCGCAAGGTGGAGGACCGTTTCCCTCCTCCGCCCCTCTACCCGCCAAAGTCTGAGCAGCGCCCCAGAGAGCGACCGGATGCGGATGGTACGCCCCTGCTGCAGTTGACACAGGGAGGCTACCAGAGACCCTACGACTCTCCCGTCGGCCAGAAGCGAGAACCGGAACCTCAGCGAGATACTACCACCAGCGACGAGGACGCGAAGTCCCAACCCCGAGTGAGTTACAGGCAACCCCAGTTCGCTTTCGGACCGGGACCCATGCTGCGATCGCCCTTCGTGATGCCCCACAGGAATTTCGTCCAATCCAACAGCATCCTGCCGACCACTGTCCAGAATGGATTCCTCAACACGCCAGGTTTCACGGACTTCGCCAATTTCCAGGCCACCTACCCCACTGCGAACGACAACGGAGGATATCCCAACCTGATGATGCGAGATCCCGGCCTCGTGCCCCTCTTCCAGTCGCCCGGTGGTGGGATTCTGTTCCAGAACTCCGCTCCCCACTACCACCCCCAGCCTGTCGTCATCGATCCTTCCAGAGCCCTACAGGGACAGTTACTGAGCGGGAGCTACGACTCGGTGGAAGATGTCACCAGGCCGGACTACGCGGCCTACTTCAGACACCCGACACCTGTTGTGAGTCCGCAGTTCCAAGTGCCTCCCAACTTCTACGGGATGAACACAGGTGACAGTGCCTTCAACAGTCCTTTCATCGCCAACAATCCCGTTTCGCCGCCATTCTCTCCCAGGTAATTTGAAGTCAAAACCAACTCTTTACTGCGTCATCAACAAATCACGCAGTACAGAGTTGATTTTCACGCAGTACAGAGTTGATTTTCAAACAGTAGAGTTGAAATCACGCAGTAAAGAGTTGTTTTTCCTCAGAGAGGTTTTCCAACATGTCTGTCCCACCTTTTTTGATTCACCCTACAGGCGCTAAATACTAAAATAACTCAATAAATGTTGGTGTGCTTACACATTTGCATATCCGTTTTAAAAAGAGTCGAAGAATTATTTTGAGTTATTATGTAAAAACTTGCCGCGACACACGTGACAAAACAATGGGCATGGTTAATGGAAACAATTAAAGGACTCCTTCTTAGAAGATTTTAAATCTCAAATGTAAGAGAACCAGTACATTTTTAGACCATGGGTCTGATTTCCGTCATGAGCCGGCACGATGAGCTTTAAAATGAGGGGTCAAGCATCGAATTTGATAAAGGAATAAGGAAGATCTCGCGGAGCGACAGAAAAACAGGATACAGAAATAATATATAAAATAATTATTTATTTCATAAACTTAACATTCTTCCACTATCTTTAAAGTAGTCATGAAAATATGTAAACACACCAACATGTATTGATTTATTTTAATGTTTAGTATGTCGCATGAAATAAAATAAAATGGTTGTGTTTTGCCATGTATGGAAATAACCCAAAAATAATTTTATTTTTTCAAGATCTGGTTTGTTGCTGAGTTGTTCGTAACTTTTTCCAGGTTCATCAGATATCCGACGGCCGGAAACTCCGCGTCTTCACCTGAAGCTGCCCCACAAACCCCACAAGACACCCCGCGGGAAAATCAACAAGATAAGGAGGAAGTGAATCCGAACAAACCAGATGACGTTCCTTTCGGCACTCGTCTGCAGTCCCCACCCCAGCAAAACAGCCAGACCGACTTTTACATGAGGTACCCCCTAAGGGAGGCTGGGTACGCCACCGAGGAGAGTCTGCCCTCCCAGAATGGAACGGAAGAGAACAGACCGAGGGCTCCCAGACGATTCTTTCCCCGCCCCAGACCATTCGGAAGGGATCCTTACAGGGATGCCCTGAACGTTCTGCAGCAGCAGCCCTCTACCGACAGTCAAGTGAACGACACATCGCCGGAGCCCTTCTTCAGAAACCGGCCCTTTGGAGTGCCTCAGGGCATAGTGGCTTATCCGGACTTCCCCAGTCCGGCATTCCATCCGGCAGTCGGAGGCTCCAGGAACGCCTTCGAGCAACCAGACGTGAATTTCCAATTTCTGAATCCGGCCCGCCCCATTCCCGGACCGGACGAAAACGACGGTTCGATCACTCCCTCCTGTGCCCAACAGAACAACGCGTCCTTGTGTTTCGAGGACGAAGACTACCCGAGGTAAGTTTGCCACAGAAGTATGAAAAAAAAAGTGTTAGAAAGTTTGATTGTCCCCAAAAGTGTCACAAAATTTGAATGGCATAATAGTCACAAAAGTTTGAATGTCACAAAAGTTTGAAATGAAATAGGAAGCAGATATCTGTAAAAATGACATCCATTCGGGAGACTGAAGTCTAGCGTGTTTTGGGACTCATTGGCAATCTTAGCAAATATGAAAGGATTGGCGAAAAGTGAAGCGATAAAATCTTGTCATAGCTCGTAACTCTCTTTTTTTTCTGTTAATTTTGCACTTCTTTCACTTTTTGTGGTACATCTCAATGTGTTTTGTATTTCCTGTTTTAACACTAGATTTACCAGACCGGTCATTTTGACTTTTTCGAAGCTTCCATTTTGCAACATTTTTTTTCTAACTCTGCTGCCACTTTCAATGGCATTGGCTTTCGCTAACACACGGTAAGTGGGACAAATGAATGGGATTGAACGCGTTATTGTAATGAGTAGCAACTTGGCGTAAAATGAGCCTGGTAAATCTAGTGTCAATATTAAAACTTCTCAATCGCGGCCGTGTCTATTTTTCAAGTCTATATTATGAATTTTCAAATGTTTCGGTGGACGATTTCTTTTTAGAAAACATGAGTCACACTACTTTTTATCAATCCTCTTTGATAACTTGTGTAAGAAAAAAAGTTGGATTAACAATACGATAGTGTTCTCGAATGTAAGAAACGGGATTTTAAAAGGTGTTTCTTAAAACAACGAAGTACGTGGTGGCACACCGGGACGCGATACGGCGGGGATCCATTGATCTAATGAGTACAGTTCTTGTCAATTAGTACTATCATTTCTTTTTACTGCGTTGAAATAATCTGCACTATATTTACTTGTATGCACTTCTTAAACAAGACAAGATATTGCTTCTTCTCACAGAACGAGTGAGTGAAGCCTGTGTCAATAAACAGGGTAAAACCGGCTTCGACCTAATATATACAATCATTATATACATCGTCATAACAAGTTAGGAGTTCTGCCACACTGGAGAATAAGTCGAATCCAAGTTCAAAGGAACGTAGGTGCATTTCTTCCACTGCAAAACTACATGTTTATAAGTAGAACTACGCACCACTAGACGGTCACAGACAACATCACAAAACAACGAAGAATATAATAAGCTACGAAGGACACAAAAGCTAAGAACACAAAAAAGCTTTCTATGCACTTTTACACCAATAATCGAATAAAATTATCTTCCTGTGCCTTTTATAATATTTTGAGCTCTCTGTTACGCGATACCGCACAGCTTCACCTATTGGTGGGCCTAGACTGCCTGGTCTGCAAAGTTATATAAGTTTCAGCAGACATACGTCGCGCCACGAAGTGAGGGAAAGGGGAATGTGGGCGGTACGATTCGACTGATTCGACACCTTCAAGGGCTATCTTCTGTCCCGGCCATTCGGTACCTTTTGGCAAAGCATGGAAGCACTGGCTTTCCCTCACGAAGGTCCGGGGTTCTGTCCCCGCCTCTGGCCACGTCCCCTTCATGTCCTCTCGTCGTCGTCCTCTACAGGGAAATATATTAATGACCTGCCATGGCCTGTAGTTCATTTAATTATTTGTCTTTTAAAACGTTTTTAATGTTATATATATATATGTACACATAATCTGCGAATTCCGTTAAGACACCAGACGGTATGTGTCGCGTGACCCATTTATTCTTCGGCTTGCTGATCGAGTTTCCCGATGCAAAGCAAACGATTCTTTTTAATAATCTGAATCTCCGCTTTTCTTGCAGGCAAGACGTTCTCTACTCCCTGAACTCGGATGCCTACCTGTTGGAGCGCTTCACGACTCCGGGGTTGACGCCGGAGCCGAACCGGACGAGCGAGAAGTCCATCTGTGGGGCTGACGTCCGCTACGGGGCGCCTCTGAGGGGGAAGAATGCCGCCGGGGGCTGGAAGATCATCGTCAATATGGACCGGAGCGTCGGGAACGGACGTTTCACCCAACCAGTCAGGCTCGAAGTCTGCAGGTGAGTGCAGTTCGACCACGGACTTTTGACACTTGGAAGCTTCTGCGCATGGCAGAAAAGAACGAATCCGTTCGAGTTTGAGGGATGTTCGTTTTTCCACGCGAATCAGAATGTTTGCTTCACTATTTGCTGAAAGCAATAAAATGGATACATTGGCATATATCATCCGTTCGGAAGAAATCAAGTATATGCTAAATGAATGAGAAGTAGAACAAAAACGGCCCATTCCATATACTACAAGCAGTTCCTCCCTTGAACAGGAATGGATTCTTCTTAGCACTCTGCCAGGCTGATTGCTTTGGTTGATGGTAGAACTGCACACGCCTTTCCTTTCAGAGTGATGTGTCTATATCGAATACGACGGGAAGGAAGAAAACTTCGAGATACAGAGGTTTTAACAAAACGACAAAAACCGCAATACCCAGGCATCTCGAGCAGCCAGTAATTTGTAGTTGCTCTGCTCCGATGGTTGCAATTCAAGCAGCGTCATTGGTCACGTGGCAGCGATGAAACCAATGTAAACATAGGAAGCAGTAGCATCGCTTTACTTCGAGTTCGACACATCTAATAAAAAATAGGCCAAAAGAAAGTTCTTCTACATTACATAAAATGAACACTAAATAAAACACTATAACTATTGTAATAATAAAAAATTACCTGAATAATGATTACATTAAATGTAAATACTGGGTTATCAGAAAAAGCTGTGAATATAGTCTAATTAGTTTTAAGATAACTCATTTTGCCTAGTGTACTCCACGTAGAACCCAATTGAAAATCGTAGTAAACAAAGAGCGGATATCACGTGACAACGGTGATCGTTCATGAGTCCCTCTAGCGGTGAATTGCCTCCATTCTAAACACTTGCTCCGGCTCCGCTCCGAATAATTTTAATAGACCAGGCATCTTGAGCAGCCACTTAGAGTTAAAAATCAATGCTACAACGATGAAATCTTATTCGTCAGAGAAAATGTAGTGGCTACGATTAAAAAAAATGATCTTTCTTTGCGCTTCAAATGGATGGGAGCACAGATGTAACAAACTTTTAACAAACACACTTTTCGGTTTTCGTACAATATGTATTTAAAACTAAAATTATGGAGGAATGTTTGTTTTGTGATCCGCTACGTACACACACAACCTCTGATGAAATATTCTAGGAAATCAATTATTACTATTATTATTTTGCAGAAAATGGACTACGGACTGGAAGCATCGCGTTGCTTTCTGTTCTGATGGCGCTCGGGCAATGACAGAGAATAGCCCTTTCCGGCACGAGTCATTAATTTTTTTAAAATATAATGAAAAAATACTACTAATGTGATCAGTTGGTTACCTAGACTTAGATTTTACAGTCAAAATTTTTTTTAACTTGCCACCTTTTGGGGAGGGTGGTGTCCCCGTTTGAGGCCACCGCCCGTCTAGAGCATGTGATGCAAAAACATTTTCTGATATAAATGCGCAAATCCTTTATGGCAATAGCAGTAATTATGAATATTTTAGACATTTAAACACTGTTTATTACTGATCTTACTAATTTAAGTCATTAAAAATATTAAATATAAAAAAAAATGTAATATGAGTATGTAGTTTATATGCATATATAATCATATTATTGTTATTATTTTAAATTCTGCATTGAAACAGCTGTCTGTCTTCCCAATAAGCAAACCCAAGACTAAACAGAACCCAATATAAACAAAACTCCCTCGAAACAGATGAACTTTTGCTCCCTTTCATCGAAAGTATCGAATTACGCCATGTTTCATGTGAAGGCCGAATCGAAGAATCAGATGTTGTACCCAAAAAGAACCACCTACGGATCAATCGTTCTGCTGGGTTCGAAAATAAATTTTAATCTTATAAAATAATTTGAATGAACACCTTGTGGCTATTGCTGGGAAATGGTGCACTGAATCAGCTGAAATTGTATATTTTAATCTCTCAAAAAAAATCTCCTATTTTAGATTTAAAAAAGAGGTAATTTTAACATTCAATAAATCCAATAAAGGGAACCATATTCACTTGTGCTGCCATCTAGACTTCAAAAAGAGAATGAAATGCTACATTACCAGCAATTTTTTTGGTTTCAAAGGTAAAACTTTTTTTTTAAGAAAATTTTGAAATTGGTGGTCACTTTTGTGACCACCGCGCCGGAAAGGGATAGAGGAGTTTTTTCAAAATAAAATCTTTGGCAGAAAACTGCACTCTTATTCATTGCAACTGGGGATGTAACGAATATTCGGCCACTATTCGGTATTCGTCCTATTCGGCCCTCTGGCCGAATAGTCATTTCATCAAACAGCCGAATATTCGGCCTGGCCGAAAACTGGGTACGGTCAAATTCGGCCTGGCCGAATATTGATGGACTATTCGGCCGAATAGTTCTGCCGCAGTAGAAATGTAAAAAAATAAAGAAATTAGTAGATTTTAAACATTTAAAATTGTTTTATAATTATTGCAGAAGACTACATTAGTATATAGTTTTAATAAATTAAAATTATTTAGAAAAAAAACTACTTTTTTTAAACCTTGTCTTAGGCTTGACCGAGCAAAAGCAGGTTTTAAAGTTGTAATTTTGTATTTTATATTTAGCATTTGCCCCCAAAAGCTTGCAATAGTTAATTATGATATATGAGAAATTAATTTTATTATTATTAACAAAGTGGAAGTCAGACTTTATTTGGTTAGACTGATTTATTGTGCATATTGGGCAAGAGAGAAATGGGAAAAGCCCTAGAATATCATGAATATTTAAATAGCGTAAGTTATTGGGGTTTTTGAAAATAAAAATATATTCCAGTTAAATGTATTAAATTTTAATAGATCTTTTAAAAATAGATATGTAAAAAACCCCATAAAATTAAAATATTAACTTTTATAACTTTTAAAATATCTTCATACAACAGTTTTGAGCAAGGTAAAAGTTCACTAAGCAATAGTAGTTCTTTCATTTGAATGAAATGATTAATAAAATAATGCTAATGTTTACTACCATAAAACCTGTCATTTTTATTCCACTTTTAAATGACAGTCTTAGTTTTATTACATACAAAACAATAGAGAAAATTGATTAATTTTAAATAACTTTAAATTCTTAACTAACATAATTAAATCTTTCATCATAGATTGTGTGTAAATGGTGTTTGACTTTGAATTATTTTTAAATTTGACGAATTACTTCTTTTACAACGATTTTCTAGAAATTTTAACATTCGGCCCCCGAATATTCGGTATTCGGCATAAGACATTGGCCGAATATTCGGCTTCGTCCTATTCGGCCTAGAAGAAATGGCCGAATATTCGGCTTCGGCATATAAGCAGTGGCCGAATATTCGGTATTCGGCCAAATCACTATTCGTTACATCCCTAATTGCAACATTTCTTAACATCATCACTTGTCTACTTAACAGACATTTTTGGTCGCTTGAATGATTCAATTTTACGTTTGCTAGATAAAACCATGAATACATTTTCAGTCCAATAACATTGAAAGGCATTTATGGAAAAACGTCGTATTTTCAGTACAAGTGTTCCGACTGTAAACTTGCAGTCGTTTCTAAATTCCGAAACATTTTACAACGGAACACAGTGTTACATTACTTTGTCGTCCTAGTATTTTTCTATAATCTATTTGTATTCCATTCTATATAATAAAGTTATATTAGCAGTGGTACGCAAATGGTTTGTAAGAAGAAAGATGGTACGCGAAAAAAAGATTGGGGGCCGTTGATTGATTGTCGTTTCATTTTATTGGGCCACCAAGGGCATAACTCACTCCCCAAACCACAGTCTATACTTATCTAGGGTCTGACTACGACAGACGCATTTTCGTCGCCACAGGTACGAATCCACCCATTTATAACCTGTTTTGTATCGTTCCAGGTCGACAGGCGACCCTTGCAGCCACACAGTCGAGAAGGTGAAGACCACCTGCGTGCAGAAGTACAGCCTTCAGAGCCTCCTGTCCTGGAGTACAGACAGGGGCGTGCACAGTGATTTGTACAGACTGCCCGTGGCCTGTTCATGCCAACTAGTAGACGCATGATCGGCGAATCCTTGCTATTCCTCGAGAATTACCAAAAACAATATTACTCCAGTGGACGAGAGATTAGATCAGTGATTTAAATCGAAAAAAAAAAAAAAAGTATTCATAAAACAGTCGAACCCCGCTATAGCAGACGATCTACTTAATTGAGTATTCACTATATCAAAATTTTCAAAAGATCTCACAAATGTAAAGCAAAATGCGGGAAAAGACCAGCGAGGCCACGCCAAAAGAAAAGGCTAAAATATAAAAAAACTAAAGCGTTTTTTGAGCTTTTTGATTTAAATTTTGCATGGCCCAAGCACATTCTACTTCACTTTATTCTTGCACGGAGAGATTTACTACCAACCTTTATACATCATACATTTCCGAAAATATTTTCCAACAGGCTACGAAATAAAGTTAAATTGATAACCATTTCTTTAGTCGGAAGTTTCCCATTTTTAGGTATCATTTTTATTTCATGCAATAACGTCTATAAAATGACGTCATTGATGGCCCTTTTGGCACTTGTTTGATTGACCTTTTACAAATATGGACCCCATGAGGAAGTAATCATTTCAACGTAACGAAAAATAATGATGAGAAGAAAGTACACTAGTTAAGAGCATAGAAAGACCACATGAAACTATATTTAGCTGTCAAAATAGGAATATTTCACGGGTCGAAACTTCCTTATTGTCACCTGTTTTTGGAACAAGATATTTTTCTCCATATTTTTAGGATTTGCAATTGAAACATAATGAATAAGTCATTTTGCAATGCAGGCATTTTTTGCACAAATTGTGCATTCTGGGCGCCTCACATTGAAATCAGTTTGCGATTTTTGTCGCTGAAGGCTACAATTTTTATTTTTCCCCCTCGAAATAAAATAGCACTAAATCCGAATTTCTGGAGCGCTTCAAACTCGGCTAAAGGGAATTAGGCATCCGATGGCTCTTTGAATAAGAAAACAATATTATGAGTCGAGGGTAGGCTGTTTTTCTGAGCAACGATACTTCATCAACAACCATTGAAAAAACTAAGATCGACTGAAAAAAATATGCATGAATTAACAACTCACTCTTCCTCCTTCCCACTCCTAACAAATAATGAGAAACAAAGGACAAGCATTTTTTTTTTTTTTTTTTAATTTTTTTAGCTCTGCGTTTCATATGTACTCGGTTTCAACGAGCTAGTGTCGCTATAAAGAGGTTGGATTGCAAAAACGAAGTAACGAAGGAATCAAATCTCCTGTCCCAGCTATAACGTCGCTAATATAGGACAAACGTTCCTGCGCATTTAAAAATTTTATACCATTCAAATGCACATACTTTCCGCGTAAGATGAACTGTGAAACGAAGGGTAGTGGATAATGATCGCTTCGAAAACACAGAAGAAGATAAAAGGATGACAAATATAATGGGAGCAAAGTTGAAGGATGGAAAACTTTCTGGACGGATAAGGCAATCGATAATAGTAAAAAACCACTGAGGAAAGTAGAGTGAAGACTGTGGGGCGTGAGGGAATATCAATCCAACTTAAGACATAACAACCTCCTTGCGCTCTGAAGTTCTCCTCTATGCCCGACTTGTCCTGATTGTCACTTACACCTTTGCTTGTCGCTAAGTTGGCGATATTCTTTCGCACGTTCACTACAAAACATTTAAACGAAAAAATAAAAAAAACACCTGCAATCGCTATAATTGAGGACAAAACGCTCCTGTGCATTTAAATTTTTTATACCATTCGAAAACCCATCTCTAAATACAATGGTTCTTTTTCTTTTCTTTCCAGTTTTAAAATAAGCGTCCTCTTTAACGGGCATAAAGATCATTTTGGAGCAATATTGCTTAGTGTTTTTCTACTGATGACACAATATCGAGCAGTTGAGTATCCGTTGGACTTGGATATTCACTGCTAAATTAAAATTCCTAGCGCAGTTTCGCACCATTCAGAGCTCCGGTGCCGCCATCTAGGGGGAAACTGAGCGTCAAAATCCTCAAAAATGGAAATGGCATCAACTTTGGCTCAAAACCACTTTGCCTCAAAAGCGGCAAGCTACATCCGCCGATAGAGGTGCTACTTGAAACAATGGATGCTTACTTCTGGGGAATGCACTAGGCCCGCAAAGGTTAGTGACCACACGCAACCCCATTAGGAAGAAAAAAGTAGAAAGAATATTGACTGACCTTGCACAATTGAAGTCCAGATTGGTGGATTCGTCAGAAGTGAACTATGACGAGTACAAAACAATATGGAAGTGCTTAGTAAAGCATTGTGCGGGAGGTACACAGCCCAACTCTTGACCTGTGCATATAAATAGAACAAAAATAAATAAATCCTGCATTAATGTTGAATAAAAAAATAATGTGATGCATTAATCCAGAATTAAAAAAACAACGTTTTAAAATAAAGAACTATTATAAATGTTTCTTATTTATGTGAGCGCTTGTTTTCTTTGTGTTTCAAACTTATTTCGTGTTTCATCTTCGAAGTCAGAAAGAAAACGGGACAATTCCGAAATTGTAAATTTTCACTACCTAGAGTTGAATGAGAAGCTTCGGTTTCCTCACAAATATTCACGAAAACACAGAAATATTCAACAAACAAACAAAATTTTTAAAAAAAACGACATACATACAGTACGAATGTATAACCTCCTTCCTTTGTGAAATCGGTTAAAAATGAACAAGATAGTGAGTTTTTGCAGAAGTACGATGTACGTGCCAATAGTTAAATATCTTTAAATAAAATATAATGCGGAAAAATATAAAATTGAAGGTGAATGAATTAGGTTCATTTTGGCCGTCACCAGTGGTGACACTACACACAAACATATACATAATAGCATTTATTTATTTCTGACACACATGCCCAAACAATTTTGACGCTTTTTTTTGGTTCCCTGATGTAAAAAACGTTTACAAAACAAAATAACTATTTAAAAATAAATTTTAATTTTGATTAATAATTAGTTTAAATAATAATGAATGCCCAATTTCCATGTTTAAAACGAAGTAAACTAACTGTTGATTCATTTAGAAAACAATGGGGTGTTTTAGCTTTCAAATTGCACAAAGAGTGGTTAATAAATGTACTCAATTGGGTACACTTGGAATGAAAAGGTTAAGAAGCGAAGCAGCACTAATTAAATTAAGTTATAAATATATATAAAAAAAGGTTATCCTCAAACCTCACCCTCTCTATTTATAAACTGATGAATTATTAATATTCTTTCTTTTTTATTTGACTTGTATACAAATAGTTACACAACTATAAACAATTTTCAGCCCTCTATGAGATAACGGCTTTGCGTTACGTGAAATGCATGCACAAATGCGTGCGGACGCCTGTACGAACAGCCGACAGGTATCAAAAAAAAGGAAGTGCCCAACACCACCAGACGTTGTACGAGTCCTACGTAAAGAAATGTTTTCCCAACTTCAAAAGAAAAAAAAAAGTATTACACTTTCGATAAAATTACTTAGAAAGTCTAAAATCAGTAATGTGACATAATTCACGCACACATTTTTCTTGTGACTGATGAATAATGTAGTCAAACTGCGCTTCAAAATCTCTAGGCGGCCAAATTACAATAATCCTTTATGCGCGTAGTAGAGTGACCGGAAAGGTCACGTCAGTTCAGAGACTTATAAAGGACATTCGACTGCAACCGTAAAATAAATAAAAACGTACCTCTTCCCTGTCCATGACTTTCAAGTAGTGCGAATCCGCACAACCCATTAGGAAGATAACCGGGGGGGGGGGGGGCGGTGAAGAGGGATGACAGATTATCAGCAATTCTTACACACCAAATTAAACACCACATCACAAAGCTCGCGGGAAAGTATTTGTCAACAGACCGCCCTATTGCCAACGTGATTCCGACAGCAGAAATCCTTCATCTTCAAACTTTAAGAACAGACCTCTGAGAAGCGTTTTTAGAAAACTCCATCTTAAAATAATGCTTGAACTCAGTGGCGCATCCAGGATTCTTTTTTTTTTTTTTTTTTTGGTAGAGGGGGGGGGGGGGGGGCAAGGTCAAAATTATGGATAAATATGAGTATTTTCTCACGAGCGGAAAAATAGTTTTTATTATTGACTTTGATTTTAAGGCACGTGCATTAAATCGTCATATATATTGTTTTAAAATGAAAAGACAGGAAAATGGATTTTCAACAGTTGTGGGCTTTTCTTATGTAATTTATTATTTATTAAATGTTTCTGATAACATGATTGGCATTTTTCGATTCGCGCATAACAATAAATCGCACGTAGATTTCTCGGATAACGGAGTCTCTCTCGTGCGACTTATCCGCACCGGATATTCGGTTCTGGTGTTTTGAAACCTGTAAATTCTATCAATAAAAATCAAATTTTACATGTCGGATAAGTTGGTTTTTCACACGGTGGCCGGATCGGGATCCGGATATTTCAAAAAATCGATTGGGTACCGGATATCCGACGCCTTCTGGGGGGGACGGCCACGTTTATGCGCTCCTGCTTGAAGTAGACAGTCGAAGAAAAGTGCCGTATTGTTCTTCCATCAAGTGATGCAGACCTGTAAAGAAAGGGGCAGATGCCCCCCCCCCCTCGCCCCAACTTTAAAAATGTGGTGCATTTATGCTTACTTGCAGTTTTTCTTATGCAAAATACATCGAACTCTCTCTCTCTTATACCTTTTGCTCCCACCTTACAAGTTTTGAAAGGGCACACCATTCAGAACGGGTTTTAACTAATGTTTTTTCCACCACACCGTCTTGCAGGCAGTTGCCGAAGTGGAAAAACAAAAAAAATATTCAGAATATTTTGAAGAAAGTATAGGACAACAGAAAAATGGCATAAAGATGATGTCATTTAATAACATCCGTGTGTGGGTTATCTTACTACAATCATAAATGGGGCCTCAGTGGCCAAGCGCTCCAAGTTTCCGCTACCTGCAGACCGTGGTAGCCAAGTGGTTAGAGCGTTGGACTTCCACCTGGAAGGTCGCGCGTTCGATCCCCGCTGAAGACCCGCCATGTACACTTGAGGATACGTACATGTTAAATCAGTGAACCCCACTAATTCGCCCCGTGCGCAAGCAACCCTAAGGGCCTAAGACCTCCGCTAACAGGTAGGGGTCCTGCCTGCGCACAGTGAAAGAGGCGTGGGTTCGATTCCCACTTTCCCCTGGGTGTATTTCTTTCTTTGTATTGCAATTCTGTTGTACTATCTTGTTCCATCTGTCCTATTGGACGAGGCATCTTCTATAAAATAGCAAATAAACTCGAAAATAAATGTGACTTGAAATGGTCAAAATAAAAATAATTTAACTTTGTGCAAGTAAACAATAATAATAAAATTACACGTTAATTTAAAGCACAAATGAGCAAAAAAATGCAGACATATCTTTCGGGATTGCTTGGAATCCCTTTTTCAATGCGACAGGGAGCTTCTAGATGCAAAACATCCAAATGAAGCAGACAGAACAAGAAAAACAAAGCTTATATAGCCTAAGAATTATCTGTAAACCAATGAGAATAAAGGCAGCGTGAAGTGGAAGTAGAAGTAGCAGGAAGACACCAATAAGAGAGCAACAAACGAATCCAGTTGAAAGTACAGGAAGTAAAAAGGAATAACAATAAAAATAAAGCAAAAAAGACGACAGCATGCATAAAAATTGCAAAAATAATAAAATAAAGTACAAAGAATAAAATTGAAATAAAAATAAGTACAGAAACTACCAAAACACAATGCAAAACAAAGTACACATGTAAAGGAGGGGGAGGGGAGGGAGGGGGGAAGGAGAAAAATAGACACAAAAAAGGAAAACAACAAGAAAACCTAGAAAGAACAACAAATTAAAGAAATTTATGCCAGACCTGTGAAAAATAAGGAGTTGAAGAAGAATCATTAACCAAATTAGAACTATTCCTGTTAATATGATAAGCTTCCCAAAAGTCAAGCTCTAAAGGGGAAGAACATTTTTGAATAATTTTACCAGAATTGAAGTCAAAAGAGTGGTTGGAATTCCAACAATGTTGAGCAATGCTAGACTTATTTAACTCTTGCTTTCGTACATAACCTTTATGCTCATTTAAGCGAATTTTCAGAGCACGTTTTGTCTGCCCAATGTAAGAAAGGCCGCAACGGCAACTAATTTGGTAAATACCCCAAGTGTTAAGTTGATCGACAGGATCCTTAAGAGAAGAGAAGGAAAGTTTGTTACTAGGAGCAAAAACGACTTGAAATTGAAACCTTTTTAGGATTTTAGCAATACGGAAACTGACAGAATGAAAGAATGGTAACACAACCAAATTCTTTCTAGAAACTACATTATTGGGACCAGAAGTTTTCTTAGAAAGTTTGTTATGAATAGAATCAATTAAAGAGTGAGAAAATCCTCTATCAACAGCTACAGCTTTCAGATAGTTGAGTTCAATCTTGAGAAGCTCAGGAGAAGAGCAAATATTAATAGCACGATGGACCAGAGCATTAAAAGCCGAATATTTTTGGTTGGGAGGATGAGACGACAGTCTGTGAGGAGGTAAAGAAACAGCGAAAGGTTTACGATAGACAGAAGTAGTGAAACCAGACTCACTCTTAGAAATAAAGACATCAAGAAACGCGAGGCTACTATTAAGTTCTTTCTCACAAGAAAACTGGATATTAGGATCAATGGAGTTCATAATAGAAAGAGCATCATCAATACCTAACAAGTTACTGTCCGTTAGGACAAAACAATCATCCACATAACGAACATAAAATTGAAATTGCAATTTCTGGAACAGTTTTTCCTCAAAATAATGCATATAGAAATCACTTAAAATAGGACTAAGAGGACTTCCTATAGCCAGGCCATCTACCATAGCATAGAATTTACCATTAAATACAAAAGTGCTCTGTTGCAAGCACACACGAGTAAGGAAAACTAATTCCTCAATTTCCACAGAAGTAAAATGGAATTCAGAAAGCCTTTTCCTGAGGCAAGTCAAAGCGCCATCAACAGGAACATTAGTAAACAAGGAATTAACATCAAAAGAGGCCATAACTGAATTATTCGGAACGAAGTTATGAAGTTTCTTAACAAAATCGGTGGAATTTTTAACAGTGAAAACATTCTGACTCCTAAGTGGAGAAAACACAGAAACTAAATACTTGGAAAGTTTATATGAAGCAGTGCCAATATTGGAAACAATTGGTCTGAAAGGAATACCTGCCTTGTGTACCTTTGGTAAAGCATAAAAACGTGCACAATTAGCAACAGAAGGAATCACAGACCGTTTAGCAATCAAAGGAATAGAATGAACAGACTTAACAGCAGAAGAAATAGCTTTTAACTCTTTGTCACTAGGATCTTTATAAATTTCAGAATAAGGACCAGAAGCAATTAAGTCATCAGTTTTTTCAACATAAGATGATTTATTAAGAACAACAATCTGACCACCCTTGTCTGCTTTGGTAATGACCAAATCAGAATTGGAAACTAAATTATTGACACATCGTTTCACAGAATGGGTAAAACCAGTATTAGGAACTTTTGAATTGAAATCAACATTGGAAGCAATAAGATGCCGAACCGACTCTTTTTGAGTGGAAGTTAAGGCACTAAATTTGAAAGCTTTTTCAACTTCATAACTTCGTTCCGAATAATTCAGTTATGGCCTCTTTTGATGTTAATTCCTTGTTTACTAATGTTCCTGTTGATGGCGCTTTGACTTGCCTCAGGAAAAGGCTTTCTGAATTCCATTTTACTTCTGTGGAAATTGAGGAATTAGTTTTCCTTACTCGTGTGTGCTTGCAACAGAGCACTTTTGTATTTAATGGTAAATTCTATGCTATGGTAGATGGCCTGGCTATGGGAAGTCCTCTTAGTCCTATTTTAAGTGATTTCTATATGCATTATTTTGAGGAAAAACTGTTCCAGAAATTGCAATTTCAATTTTATGTTCGTTATGTGGATGATTGTTTTGTCCTAACGGACAGTAACTTGTTAGGTATTGATGATGCTCTTTCTATTATGAACTCCATTGATCCTAATATCCAGTTTTCTTGTGAGAAAGAACTTAATAGTAGCCTCGCGTTTCTTGATGTCTTTATTTCTAAGAGTGAGTCTGGTTTCACTACTTCTGTCTATCGTAAACCTTTCGCTGTTTCTTTACCTCCTCACAGACTGTCGTCTCATCCTCCCAACCAAAAATATTCGGCTTTTAATGCTCTGGTCCATCGTGCTATTAATATTTGCTCTTCTCCTGAGCTTCTCAAGATTGAACTCAACTATCTGAAAGCTGTAGCTGTTGATAGAGGATTTTCTCACTCTTTAATTGATTCTATTCATAACAAACTTTCTAAGAAAACTTCTGGTCCCAATAATGTAGTTTCTAGAAAGAATTTGGTTGTGTTACCATTCTTTCATTCTGTCAGTTTCCGTATTGCTAAAATCCTAAAAAGGTTTCAATTTCAAGTCGTTTTTGCTCCTAGTAACAAACTTTCCTTCTCTTCTCTTAAGGATCCTGTCGATCAACTTAACACTTGGGGTATTTACCAAATTAGTTGCCGTTGCGGCCTTTCTTACATTGGGCAGACAAAACGTGCTCTGAAAATTCGCTTAAATGAGCATAAAGGTTATGTACGAAAGCAAGAGTTAAATAAGTCTAGCATTGCTCAACATTGTTGGAATTCCAACCACTCTTTTGACTTCAATTCTGGTAAAATTATTCAAAAATGTTCTTCCCCTTTAGAGCTTGACTTTTGGGAAGCTTATCATATTAACAGGAATAGTTCTAATTTGGTTAATGATTCTTCTTCAACTCCTTATTTTTCACAGGTCTGGCATAAATTTCTTTAATTTGTTGTTCTTTCTAGGTTTTCTTGTTGTTTTCCTTTTTTGTGTCTATTTTTCTCCTTCCCCCCTCCCTCCCCTCCCCCTCCTTTACATGTGTACTTTGTTTTGCATTGTGTTTTGGTAGTTTCTGTACTTATTTTTATTTCAATTTTATTCTTTGTACTTTATTTTATTATTTTTGCAATTTTTATGCATGCTGTCGTCTTTTTTGCTTTATTTTTATTGTTATTCCTTTTTACTTCCTGTACTTTCAACTGGATTCGTTTGTTGCTCTCTTATTGGTGTCTTCCTGCTACTTCTACTTCCACTTCACGCTGCCTTTATTCTCATTGGTTTACAGATAATTCTTAGGCTATATAAGCTTTGTTTTTCTTGTTCTGTCTGCTTCATTTGGATGTTTTGCATCTAGAAGCTCCCTGTCGCATTGAAAAAGGGATTCCAAGCAATCCCGAAACATATGTCTGCATTTTTTTGCTCATTTGTGCTTTAAATTAACGTGTAATTTTATTATTATTGAAATGGTCGTTTACAAACAAACAATCATAAACGCAAAAGTTTGGATATATGTTACGCGAGAACGGCTGAGCGGGTCTGAATGAAATTTGGCTCAGAGATTATAGTCTAGAATAGCACATAAGCTACTTGTTATGCCAGAAAATGTACGGTTCCCGCGTGATTTCGTTGGATAAAAATTGTGCATTACCGTAAGATGGACAGTGGAATGTGGCTCAAAGTTATAAATGAAATTGAAAGTACATCAGTAACGGCCAGATCGCCTAAATGGTAGAGCACTCGGCACGCTGCTGAGGGACCTGGGTTCGAGTCCCAACCCGGACGCATCGAACTTTACTCAATTATGTGAAAACTCTATTTAACGAACTTCAACGAAAGTCCTTTTAAATACACGGTTCTTGTGGGATACAATTATTATATGCTCATGGGCGATTCTCGACGAAAGGAAATTTTCGGAACTTCACACAAAATTTTCGGAAAAAGTATGCACCATTCATTTAAAATAAAGATTAGATACGTACTTAGGTGAACGAGGTCCCCCACAAGCAACACATACATAAGCGTTTATTTATATATAAGCTACAAAAAATGTTAAGTAATAATTAAATGAAAGACCTAATATTAATACCAAAAGTCTAACCTCCGCCCAGAAACGTTATTATATTGTCTTGAAAGTTTTTTAAAGTAGTACAAAATATTATTCGTCAAAGAAATCTTAAAACTAACTGTTATTGTTAAAGCAGTTTGTCAAATAGAGTTATTGCATTCGTTGAGCAAAAGTCGATTAGTCCGGACTGGGCCTTGAACGCAGGTCCCCCAGTGACGCGCAGAGTGCACTACCGTTTAAGTTATCAAGCCTATACTACAAAGCCACATCGTCCATCTTAAGATGATGCACCATTTTCATACACTGAAGCCTAAATTTACACCTTTTCAACAGATAATTTATAAATTATCTAACTGCGACTTCGTTCCCGTGGAAATTTTGATGTGCATGCGTCAGAACGGACAGGTCAAAATGTGATTGATGTGGGCAAATATTAGAAAGGGCGTCCTCTTGGGCGCTGCATTTCTGGGCAGTAGGAGGCCTAAACAAAATCAAACGGCGTTGAGGCGTCGATGGCCTAAAATCCGAAACATTATAGCACGAAACAACCTTTTTTTTTTTTTTTTTTTAAGTGAGGAATCAAAAGCCGCTTGTGGGTGCTGATTCCTGTCGGCACATATTTTGTCAATCCTGGGCTGGAAAACACAGCATTAGGATGTAACTTTACACACTGGTCATTTTCAAAGAATAAATTTACAAAAAATAAGAGGTTTAAATTTAGGTTTTATTATATATATATATATATACATATTTATTAAGTTTTATTATATAAAAATATTGCATTAACGTAAAATTCACGGTGTGGCTCTATAGTTATAGATGGAATGGAAATCAGTGTAGGCCCGATAGTTTAAGTGGTAGAGCTCGTAACTGCCGGACCTGGGTTCGAGGTCCAGTCCGC
This sequence comes from Octonoba sinensis, assembly GCA_038502835.1. Classification (NCBI taxonomy): domain Eukaryota; kingdom Metazoa; phylum Arthropoda; class Arachnida; order Araneae; family Uloboridae; genus Octonoba; species Octonoba sinensis. Next base: position 180,886,034 of record CM076599.1, read on the forward strand.
CTACTCTACTTTTACTCAATGATTACTACATAATACTCTACTCAACGAAACTCCTTTTAAATATCCGATTCCTGTAGGAGGCAATTATGCTATCCCGCAGGAACCGTGCATAAAACCTGAAACACAAACTTTGAACAAAACTACAATTCTTTCTTCTAGTTCAATTAATTAAATGACTCTTCTAATAATTTTCCTTGCAAAGTCACTCATTAAATCATCCTCATCCATTCTGGCTCAAGATGTTCAAAAATTGCGTGCCCTTCTAACGCCATTTAAGAGAAATTTCAAACATGCAATTAAGAACAGAACAACCATGTACTTTATTTTTCAGGGAAAACATGAGGTAAGACAATGTTTTATATAAGCAGGGCTTAAATATTTTACCCTAAAATTTAATTATTAATGCTGTTTAAATGGACAATAAAAAATTTCTGACAAGTCCCTCGCTTCCTTGGTACCCTCAGCTTTATAATCGAGGGTGCAGAATATGTTTGCGGTGGTAAACAAAAACGAAGATTCCTTCTTGCTATGCTTACATCTAGGGATAAATACGACTACATTCAAAACAGACAACGAATAGGAACTATAATTTGTGCTCTTTTGACTGCGCATCTGTATTTTCAAGTTCATGAGTTATTTAGTATAAGTAGAGAAGAGTTCGCCCAACAGTCAAAATTCGACTGGAATGATAAAATATAGCATTGAAACATTATTCCATTTAAATAATTACATAAGTATTTCTCATATAATTTGGCGATTATAATCAGTACCGGATCTTGGAGTTTTCCGAGGCGGGGCAAAACTTACAAATACCGCCCCCTCCAACAAATTATTGTTGATATTTCATATAACTTTCATGAGCTAGCCTTTTTTTTTTTTTTGAGGATCTTTCCTTTGGGGATCACTGATAAACCCATAAAACATTCGTTAATGTTCCCGCAGCATGGCCGTTTCAGCTCAACATTAGGAGGAATAGAGCTATGTGAAAGGTAACTCTTAACTGGAGATATGAAATTCTGACAGTTGTGGGGGTCCGGGGGATAATCCCCCGGGAAAATTTTGAAAATTACATGCAAACTGGTGCATTTTGAGGCCTTAACTGATGCTTTGGGACTTCAAAAATTTTGGAAACAAAAACATTTTGAAATTTAAACGTTTTTACTCATAAAAGTAATAAAAAATCAGAAAAAAATTGGCATTTTTTTTTTTAAATCCAGAGGGCAGGACTCTACCCTCCTCCTCCTTCTTACTAACGCCCATATCGAAGAGCCACGTGTTTGCCTTCTCAAACGACACTTATAAGCTCCCACCTCTTCTTAAAAGGATGCTTTGAAAGTTTCTAAAAAAAAAAAACATTGGGTATTGTTAGAGCATAGCCTGATTTATACGTATTTCACTATCACAAGAGGGAAATAACTAGGGATGAACCGGATAGTGATTTTTCCGGATACCGGATATCCTGCAAATTTTTTCTGTCGGATACGGATATCCGGACCGGATATCAGAGTTCCACCGGATATTTGTAGCTCGGCCGGATATCCTGCTGCTGTTTGCTTTCAGTTATGTTATGCTTTTACTTATTTTTTTATGTACTACAACCTCAAAACAATAAATAACAAACGTGTTTCACTCATCAGTTCTTTTAAAAAAAATTGAATACATCAAACATTTTTCATACACAAATTTATAATGTAATTTTAAAATTTGTAATGTAAATTTATATGTGCATTTTAATAACACATAAAATAAGACATTGTTTTTATTTGTACAGAATTTGAAAGAAACGAACTTTAGGCATAAAATATTTCGTGGTTTACCTATGACTAACTTAGAAGTATATTTCCCTAATAGGTTTAATGCACTTTCATACATCATCAAATTTATAATCTCTCTCTCTCTCCTCATGTAACTTACTTCTTAATTTCTTCAAATATACTTTTTTTTCAATGGTTAATACATATTCATTCACTCATTCAGAAATATACTTAAAAGTCTAGATCAAAAAATTTTACAGGAGAATAGGCTAGTTTAGTTCTAGTTGAACTTCGTCTCTATACATATTCTGCGTCATAACATCTTTCCCATAAAGTTTCTTCCAAGCGAATCCGTCACTTAGATCAAGATTTATATAGGACGGAAATTTCCCCGTAGGCAGTAATATTAAATTCTTTTGAACTGTTAAAAATTGAACAAAAATTGTTTAAATAAAAAAATACTTCACGTCGAGAGCTCCTTCCAGCAAGCTTGTTCAAAGGAGCTTCGATCTTATGTCCAGGGTATTTGCACATTTTCCCCATAGGTGCTAATATTAATATTTTTTAAACTGCTTAAAATTGAACAAAAAATTGTCGTTCAAATTAAAAAATAAAATATGGAAAGGAGGTGAGATCTTTTGGATGCAAAAAAAAATTCGAATCCGACAATTTCCTCAAAAGTTATTTGGGGGAAGGGGGGCAAACAGACCGACAGACACACAATTTCTCCATCTGAAAAACCTAGTTTCTTTTTTTTTTCTTTTTTCAATCTTTATTTACTTTTTAGACTTTTCATTTTTAACGATATTCTTGCAATGCATTAAGCCATCTTTCATACTTTTTTTTTTTTTTAATTTGCGGGAAAGTAGGCAAATTGAAAGTCAAGAATTTGCAAGTATTTAACCGACTTCACAAAGGAAGGAGGTTATACATTCATATTGTATGTATGTCGTTTTTGTTTTTTGTTTGTTTGTCCACTCATAACTTCTCACCGGATGAACCGATTTTCATGATTCTTTTTTTAATCGATCGAGGGTGGTTTCCCATAGGTCCCATACTTTCGTTTGACCACATTCGATAATTAGAAAAAAAAGTTATGGGCAGAAATGTATTTTTTTTTTTTTTTTTGTTTTTTCATCCATAACTTTTCACCAAATTAACCGGTTTTGATCATTTTTTCTTTAATCGATAGAGGGTCGTCTAACTCAAATACTGCACATCAATTTGACTACATTTGTTTTTTAGAAAAAACGTTACGGGTGAAAAATAAGTATTTTTTATTTTAATTCTATGAATAAATATAAAAGTCATTGTTAAAAACATGTTTATTGCCATGGGCTATAATATTAAAAGAAATTACAGCAAGAGTTTGACTGAAGGCTTCTCTGTGGCAAAAATTAATCCAATCAGTTTGTTTGTTAAAATCAACTTCAAAATCGGAATTTATCATACAAATGACTAGTTTTTAGTGCTATTCATTCAAAGAAGTTTTGCCCTTTGATATGGATTTTTTAAAAAATAGAGTATTCAAAATGTAAAAAGTATACAAAATGTATTTACACTAAAAATAATGAAATAAAATATTTTTTATATAAAAACAGAACCGACTTCAAATTATAAATTGCGCTAAAAAGTGAAAAATAAATTCATTCTTTGAACAACATCGATGTGACTTTTAAACATAGTTTTAGAAGTCTGTGCAAAATGCTGAGTCTAATTACCATTATACCATTTGCTACTTCATATTGGAACTGTTGCTAATTCTGCAAATATATATATATATATGTAATTGATTCATGATTACAAAAGATTTTATCTATCCTAATTTTGCACCGACTTCTAAAACTATGTTTAAAAGCCACATCGATGTTGTTCAAAGAATGGATTTATTTTTCACTTTTTAGCGCAATTCGGTTCTGTTTTTTTATAAAAAATATTTTATTTGTTTCTACCAGCGAGGGCTGTCATTAGCCAAGGGGGGCCTCATGTCAAATCTCTACCAAAAATTTAAAAAAGAAGAATGGATAGGAATAATAATTGTATTGCTAGATACATTTCATGTTGGTTCTTCGTTTAACCCATGCGCCTTCAGCGATGTACAGGTGTGGAAAATCAAAAATTAAGTTTTGCATCAGTAAAAATACCAGTGTTGTATCAGAATTATTGGTTTTGTATCAAGTCAACTATAATTTTTTCTATCTGAAAACAGTTTTGTATCAGGTCAATGACAATTTTACATCCAAATTATTAGTTTTGTATCTGCTTAATTCAAAATTTTAGCATATTGCTGTTTGGAAAAATTGTTTGAAAGAGAGAAACATTTTTTTCGGAGTGGATCAAAATATTTTAGACTACTGATTTAGCTCAAAAAAAAAAAAAAATAAATAAATAAATAAAAAATAAAAAAATCTCTGCCTCACATACAACTGTGAGGTACTTTTACAATACAAATAATGTAATTCAAAACTTAAAAAAGGAAATATATTTATAACTATAGTACCAAGTAGCAAATTGTTGTTTCTCATTATAGTATCAAATTAAGTATGCCAAATGATGTGAAAAGATTTTTCTTTCAAGGGAAAAAGTTAATTTCTTTGAAAGCTTGTTACTTTCTACACTACAATAATAAAGATGTTGAACATAATAGGTTCTTTAAGCACTAGATGCATTTCTTATTTTCTTCGTTTATCACATGTTTTGTTATTATTATTATTTTGAGGGAAGGAAAATCCACATGAGGAGAGTATAGAACAACAACTCTATCTTAAGTGCATGGTTCAACAGTTATCTTATGGAAATTCTTCAAAACTGAAGTTCTAGTACACTTTTTCGGCTATCTTTGGTCATATTAAAGGGTAGAGGGAGCGGAGGTTATGATCAGAGCTGTAAACTTCAAAAATGAAGAGCTTTCTTTGGGTGACATAAAGGGCCAGTTTTCAACTTCTGCAGGATGCAGGAAAGCGCCAAATGCTCAAATTAGGAATTGTATCAGTAAAAAAAAGGGGACAGGTTACTTTTTTCTTTTTTTGGGGAGGGGGGGGGGGGAGTTGTAAAATTTCCTAGCTATAAGTTTGAAAGGCAAAAAGGTATTTTGTCTGTTACACAGAGGTAACTATAAACCAAAAAAATATGTCTTTACCGACATCTTCAATAGGATTGTATGCAGTTGAAATAGTTTACCGGAAGCGACTGTTAATTACAGTGGGGTAAAAACTTTTAAGAAAGCTCTTGATGTTCATTGGGGACTGCTAAATTGACTAGGATAGCAATTAGGATGCCTATTAGGTTCTGATACAACTCATTATTTTTTCTCACCTAGCTAGAAAAAATACCTATTCCTTTTCTGTGAGTGCTCTTCAATTATTTAAATTAGGAAATGCCTTATATTATTTAAAAATGATTCAACCTATGAAGTCAAAATTTAATCTGTAAATGCTCAGTAGAAATTTGAAGGTATAACCGGTTATTTTTGCTTGAAAAACTGAAATTGATCAATGAAAGGAAATATCAAAAGTTTCATGCCACGCTTTATATTGGCATAAAATTAGCTTTATTTGGCACTAAAAATTCTCTGGAAGGATATAAATGGAAAATTTTCCTCCCCAAATTACAGCCGGATACTCGACCGGATACATTTCTTAACATGCCGGATATTCGGATATTTTTTGCAAGGCCGGACCGGATACCGGATAATTTAGCCACTGGCCGGATCGGATATCCGGTTGAATCGGATAGTTAAAAATTAGCCGGATATGGGATAGTTGCCGGATATCTGTTTGATCCCTAGAAATAACCTTGACTTTTTAAAATTTTAATTTTTAAATTTTGACATTGCGAAATTTACCGCCCCCTAACCTAAATTTTAGAATTTCCGACAGTTTATACAAATAAATAATTCAATTAATCGGTTTTAATAGTTGGCAATATAGCTGATCAATGATAAAATCGGAGCTAGGATTTTAATTCTCTTCCAAAAGTTAAGTTCTCATAAGTATTTTCTTCTTTCTTTTTTGTGCATCACAGTTGAATTTGCCGCCCCTCCCCCCCCCAAAAAGTGCCGCCCGGGGCATGGGCCCCGGCTTGCCACACCCTAGATCCGGCACTGATTATAATGTCGAGTTTATTGTGATAATCTTCACTTGAAGCTAATTCAATGCAAGTCATTGTCGCAGCAGGGTCCATTGCGCGCATACATGTAGCCGCTTGTACTTCTGCCGATTTCGTACTAAGTGTAATAGTTGAATAAAAGTTAAATGCCTGCTTCCATACACTACTCTCATTTTTCATTCCATTGTTTAAATTCTTCCACAATTTCTTTTAAACAAAAAGTTTTTTTCTTATCTATTACCTAATAATTGACTCAACCAGATCTACAAAGATATAACATTGAATTTATAAATGAGGCTTGGCTGACAGAAGAAAAAGGATCAATTAACTAATAAACTGTTAATAAATTTTTTAAATTGATATCGCTAAAACTCGGTAAACAGCTAAACAAAAAAGTAAGATTATCGGTTGAAAAACAGATATAAAATAATTTGTGAGAAAAAAATAGAACAGACTTCAAAGCAAAGCAACTATAAATTGCACTAAAAAGTAAAAAATTATTTCATTCCTTTAGACATCGATGTGACTTTTAAACCTAGTTTCAGAAATCGGCGCAAAATTAGGAGTCCAGTAACCATTACACCACGTGTTACTTCATCTTAGACTGTTGCTAATTCTGGGCCGGGCCATTTATATTCACAATTGATTCATCATTAAAAAAGATTTTATCTATCCTAATTTTGCACCGACTTCTAAAACTATGTTTAAACGTCACATCGATGTTGTTTAAAAGAAGGAATTTATTTTTACTTTTTAGCGCAATGTCTGTTGCTTTGCTGTTGGTTCTATTTTTTTTCTCAACAGTTATTTTATTTTATTCTGTTTAGTGTAAATATTTTCTCTATAAATACTTTTCAAAAAATCCATATCAAAGGGCATACGTTTGAATGAATGACACTAGAAACTAATCCTTTGTATCATAAATTTCGTTTAGAAGTCGATTTTAGCAAACAAACGGATTGGATTTAATTTTTGCCTCGGAGAAGCCTTCAAACTGTTGCTATAATTGCTTTTAATATTACAGATCGATGGCAACAAACTCTTTAACAATGACTAAAGAAAATAAAGCCAAGCCCTTCCAATTAAAATATAAAATGCTAATTTTCCCCCCATAACGTTTTTTCTAAAAAACAAAGGTAGTCAAATGGATGTGCTATATTTGAGCTAGGCAACCCTGTATCGATTAAAGAAAAAAATATTTAAGCGACTCCCACTCCATCTTAGTGTTAATCCTTTTTATTTTTCCGTGATGAATCGAGAACAATGAATGACCACAGAAAATGAAAAAAAAATCCAAACCATTTTTTTTTTAAGTACATTTATTTGGAACGAGAACATGGCTAAAAGGAAAATCCAATATATATTACAGAGGAAAGCATCTGGATAACAAAGACGCGGTCGTCGTCTCTCCCAATAAATAACACAAAAAACTGACACTATGCACGATACATCAGAACCTATGCATGTACAATATCGTACGAGGAGCTCGACGAGTCATTATGTACACATTTTTGTCAAAGAGTCTGAAAGTAGGAAGACCGTTTCCTCCCACACAACAGTAACCAATAAACGAGCAAATGCCTGCACCTTTCAAAATGCTATGCCATTAGAAAGCGCACCTTTCTCTGCATGGGGATTGGGTCAGGAGCTTCCACGTCCCTCGCCGCCACCTCGAATCCCGTTCAGAGCAAAAGCGGTATTGTGAAAAAGGACAGCAAAAACCATACCAAAACAGGTTTATCTTCATTTTACTGCAAGCCAATACGGAAGAACATTAAAAAGTCATTTTAAATAATTATTTCACTAGCCCATGTCGCCGGACGCCATTTTCGGGAAGCACCCCACTTTTCCGGCAGCGAAACGAATCGCACCACGCGAGTCATCGAGCTCCTCGTTTCCGACGTTCGAGAAATATGTATACTTTGTACAGTTTGAATGACGAAAAGGGAGCCGTGGTATTAACATTATATACAAATATGTGACACAAGACATGAAGTGCAGCCATCCAGCACGAGATTCCCGCGCTCGTTGCCCATCCACCATTCCACCTTGCCGATGGAATGTCTCCACGTTCGACGCTGCGAGACGGTCCGAACGACTGCTCTGGTGAACCTGGAGTGTAAAATCACTAGAGACCGTGCGAGGCCACACTGGCGAGGAATTCGGTCGTTTCGCAAAAATGCAATTTCGAGTGACGGATGGAAAGACGACCACGTCGTCAGAGAAACAGAAGAAGGGAAAGTCATCACGTGAGAATTTGGCACATTCATTACGATCGGGGTCTGCCGGGAAACATGGCCCCTCTCTCCTCCAGAGAGAGAGAGAGCGGACCCCGTATCGAAACCCCGAACTGGACGGAGAATCTCGTGCTGGCGACGCGTGAACGTGTTCTCGACGAAAGAATAGCAGTAATGATACACAGGAATATACGTTTAAAAAAAGTAAAAATAAAAAAATTGCACAACCGATAGATACACATGATAAGTGAGAGAGAGGAAGTGGTAAATAAAAATAAAACTTATGTACAATCTTTCACTTTCGGCACACTCTATCGTCCCCGTTTCTACGACTCGATTGCTGACGCTCGGAAAAACCGTTTCATCGTTACTCATCCATTCTTTCAAGGAAAACACAAAATGCCACGTTTCATGGGATGTCCGATTTTAACGATGCGAGGCGAAGAGGTTCGGGGATCGAGAAAGAGCTCGGGCAACGATTCCTTCGCAAGTGCTTTCTATGATGGTCGAAGATGGATTTTGATCGCTTTTTCAAATTTCTGAACTAAATTTTAAATTTTCAAAAACGATGCTTTACGAATATTTTGTATTTACGCAACTCCATAAGCTGGCCTATGGAAGAGTAACTTTTGAAACAATTCAAATATTCGTAGGCTCATGACGCATGGCACGCTCCTTTTCGGCGAAGCACGTGTTCGACGTTGGCACGTTTCCAAGTTTTTACAAAATGAAGAAAATTCAGTTAAAACTTCGGCGAGCCGAATGGATTTTTGGATCAGGCTCTCCACATCCACCCTCTTTCTCGTCACCCACACCCCTTCGCTTCCGTCACACACCCCGCAAGAAAATGGAAGGGAAAGAACGATGCATGCCACAAGAACTCCTTTCTTCAGAAATGAGCAAGGAGCCTGTGGAATCGACGAGTCGAACATATTTCAATGGCGAGTTTTTAACGAGTCGTTTGCACGAGGTGGCTACAGAATCTCTGGAGAGACATCCAACCATTCCCAGAGGGTATTTTTGACGGGGTGGTCCCGTTTAGGTGAATTTTACGAAGACTTTAGTGGAAAATCTAATAATTATGTGAAAATGCAAAACTTAAACATATAGCAATAATGCAAAATTTAAAAATCATAATTTAAAAAAAAAACTGGCTATTACTTGCTGCTTATCAAATAAATTCCATGAAGAGTACAGTGGCTCTGAAATGGCCCATTTTGATCAACTGAAATTTTTTTTGTATAATTGGCAGTTTTTGAAGGCTCCAAAAACACCCGAATTTCCTCTGGTGCATCCTGACATAAAATAAAGTAAATATTGTTGTAGCAGTCAAGATATAATCTATATCAAAGTGGTTTAAACCTTAGATTTGAATTGATGTGAGCTATAAGTCTAATTCAGAGATAAAATTTGGAACATAAACTATAGAGAAGGCTTTTTTTAGAATGAATAAGCATAAGTAAGGATTGAAATAAACATTTTGTGGGAAGGAAGATTTATATCCGTAAGAAAAGGAATTTTTATGTATCATATACATAAAAGTTAAAATAATTTGTGTGTGTATATGATAAAAAGCAGACCTATTCCAAACAATTAAACACTTTATATTAAAATACCTTTTTAAGCTTCGAAATAAGTTACCTATCTGGGAATTAAAAAAAAGCAAACAAAGGGAATATAATTCTATTTTAATTTTTGCATTATGTTGGATTTAAATGCATGGTGATATAAAAATTTCTGCAAAAAAGAAATACTTGACATAAACTATGTTTTTAATAACAGCAGGTAAAAGTTCTCAAAATTTAGTTTGATTTTGAATAAATAAAAAATAAAGCAAAAAAAAAAAAAAAACACTGTAGCATAAAAAGTTAATATTAATTAATAGCTATCAGAAATTCTACTTAAAGACAAACTACAATTTTAACCACTTGGTTAGCAATTCAATGTTTAAACAAACATTTCTTCCCCTGAAAAACTTATAACCATAAAAAAGCAAGCATAATAAAAGTTTCTCTTCTTTTAGAAAATTGAAACAAAAGTTTTAATGAAAATGAAAAGAGATTTTGTTTAACATTGAACAAAGATAAAGAAACATTTAAAATTTCAAAAGTCCAGTTCTATCAAAATGTAAGCAATAAATGTTCAAGAATAGCAAATAAAGGAATTTTGAGTAAATTAATTTCAGAATTTCATAGAATGAGTTACGGACACGATTGACGGAATTTAAGAGGCAAACTAAAAAAAAAAAATCCATGGATTTTCGAAAATAATCGCAATCTCCGACCTTTTTTTCTTCATCTCTGGTACTAAATTTTAAAATCACTTAATAAATCATGGTCTACACCATGTAGAAATGTATTCCTTTTACACATCTTCATGAAGATAGAGGGAGCATTTTAGTCCAAGAAATAAAAATGTGTATTAATATATAAGAAAACGCTGTGGAAATCTCTCATACTTCTCATGATTCCATCTTCCACTATTTTTTCTCGTGTAGGCAAGCCGATAGGTTAGCACACCGACATTTACAAAATTTTTAATATTTAGTATCCGAAAACAAACAGAAATGATACGTGAAATGAACCCTATAGAGTGCCCCGGTTCTGCAGCCACCCCGTCGCAGTGGATCTCGGCAGTCGGCCAATCAAAACCACCCAAATAAAAAAAAAATAGACTCGTCGTTCTTTCCGGTACCTTTTTCATTGCGAAACAAATCGAACAATAAATGATACGTTTTCAGCCATCTTCAAACGTGGAGTACCGCTCGGATCGCTAATAATATTCCAGCGGAGCCATCGTCACCGATGGCAGACACCCGAACAAATAACGACACACTGGATTGTTATCCATACAGGCCGTGTCGGGTCATCGACCGCACGGCGTGCAGTTTACCCGACACACAGACACATTTCTACATCAAACAACAGCGACCGCCACGGCCCGGACAGCGAACCAGCTATGACCGAAGTGGCACTCGACGTATGACCGACCGACACAATCCCGACCACGAGTCCGCCAACCAGTCATCTGTGAGCGACATGGCACTCCACGTATGAAACGCACACCTTTCACTCATCACCAAAAACTGGAATTGATAAGAAAGTTCACATGCATAAAACAGTTAAAACTGGTCCATTTCTGCCAGAAATGACGAAACTGTGGCGAAATTTCAGTTCCTCGTCGACCAGCGGTCGTCCTCACTCCAGTTTCTCGCGGGAGGGCGAGAGCGGCGGTTGCGTCGGGGTCTCCGCCGTCGTCACGGCGCCGACCCGCCGGGAGTCCTCCGCTTCGGAGGGTGCCTCGAAGGGCCTGCGGGGGCTGCCGGGCTCGGACGAATCGTCCGTGGGGCTGCTGCTGCGATCGTCGTCGTCCTCCGTCTCCTCGTCCTCCTTGAACACTTCCGCACCCTCGAAGACGTAGCGGCCTGGGGGGAAGAACAGGTAGCTCCCATCTGGAACAGACAGATCATCATTATTCATTTTGGCACAATGGTCATCCAACAAGAGCAGAGACTGAATACCGGAAAGGGACATCGATACCGGATTTACCAGACCAGTCATTTTCGACTGTTTAAGATTCTAGTTCATATCAGTTGTTACTCATTAGTGGAACTCTCAATGGCATCGACTTTTCCTAATACACGTTAAGTAGGACCAGCGAATGCGACCGAACATTGTATTATAATGGGTAGCAACTTTGGGGAAAGTTTAGAAATGGGTGAAAACGGCTCGGTAAATCTAGTCTGTGTCATTAGAATCGGCGTGTCAAGGTCACACCACTACCTTTTCCTTTCCGGTAACCACGGTTTCCGTGCTAGGAACTTTTCCCCCACTTGGTTTGCCGAACATAAGCAAGTTTGTTGTTTCAGTTAAAATAATAATAGACGGATTCAAATCGGATTTATTTCTTGATGGCAAAAAGACGGCTTCAGATAATCTGATATTTTTAACCCATCTAAATCTTATTCTCATATTTTGATGTGTTTCAGAAGGCTATTTATTCTTTAGCTAATTTATTTATTTTATATTTTGTAAATGTTAAAATCCTATCTAAACATTCCAGATTTAATGTATGAGACATTTAATTGCATTTACTTAGTATCAAAAATAAATAAAAGAAATTTTCTTATTACTTTTTACAAATTTTTCTAATATTTTTTTTAATTACAGACTAGTGCCAAACAGCCGCATAAATATCTGCTCTATCCCCCCCCCCCCCCCCCATTCAATGGATTCCACTTGTAACCTTAGAAACATGACGACCACTCACCGGCTGCACTCTCGCCGTCCGCACTCAGGACCACGGCGTCCTCGGCCGCCCCGGAAGCGTCGTCCTCCAGGCAGATGGCCGACAGGCCCCTGCAGTCGCAGCTGTTGCTCTCCTCCGAGGGCTCGGCGTTGTTGTTGATCTCCGAGGGGTCTCGGGCCACCACCTCTCTCAGCGACCTCTGGGGGATATCCTCCGTGCACCACTCCGGACTCAACCTGGAATGTCAAAATGCAGATGTCGGACTGTATAGTCTACGATATCGAAAAGACGTCGCAAAATGCATTCACGAGCAAAGCCCATTTGAAAAAGCTCAAAATACCGCGGGTCGGGACCTCACGAATACAGATACCGAAATGCGCAATGTCACCGATCTTGGCTATAAATTACAGAAACATTCACTGTCAGTAGATAAAATTTACATTTTTTAAGTTAAAAAAAAATTTTGGAAGATCATTTAAAAACAAGATTTTGATTTTTACTTTTAAAGATTATTATAAGTTGGACTGTCGAGCAATTGACCGAAGAATGCATACAATATTTTAAGACAGAAATGAACTTAATAAGCAGCACTGATATATTGTCATGAAATACACTAAATACTAACAGGAAATGTATGCTTCAAAAGCGCAGCCAGTAAAACACCTATTGAACAGACATGTTTGGGGATACAAACATCCGATTTATTTGCTTTTTTTAAAAAATAGCCATCATCTTTTACTACCGAGAACCAGGGTCGTGATTTTTTTGAGAAGACCTTAAATATTTTGGATATTTATGTTACCTTCATAGAAACAATATGGCATCTTAATTAATATGCAAAAACACACTTTAAGCCATTTGACAGCAATAAATATTTTAAAATAGTAATAATGATTAACAAATTTTAATACAAATGCATGACTCAAATGAAACTGAACCCTACAAGGAATAATAGTGCACTCATAAGTACAGAGAAAATGAACACATTTAATCTGAATTATTTTGCTGTTGAAAGCTGATAAAAAGTACCAATTGTGTGTACTTATTTTTTACATTGAATGTACATCATTTTTCAATTTTATAAATAAAATACCCGAAACATTTTTACCCATTTAGTAAAATCATGTGCTCACACCACCACTAAAAACTAAAACTTTTTGTTTTAATGTAGTATCGTTATTGAAAACTTCTATGATAAAAAAAAATATTTTAGCAGGAAAAAATCTTAAGCTATTAGGGGGCATGGATGAAACTTTATGGAAATTTATTCTAAATTCTAACAATTGTTGTTTTAAACATTATCATTCGGAATTATTTAGTGTGTAGCATTTATTAAATGGATCTAAAATACTATTTTTAAAATAAAAAACATGGAATGATTCATGATTATGTATTATGAATTGTAATTTGAATGATTGAATGAATGATGCTTTGCAGTTAAGATGCTTGAAGAATATTGTAAAATTTAAAAAGTAGTAATTTTAATTTAATGAAATAGGTTATGCACACAGACAGAGATGGGACTGGGAAGTTTTGTTTGAAACAGTAGTTGAAATTGCAACATATTTCATTTTACAGCTTTCTAACATAGTAAGATCAATGATTTTTTTTTGAAAAAAAATCACTCGACTTAAGTCATGATTTAAATCATCGAACCCTGCCGAGAACAAGACTCGAGGAGTGCAATCTGCAACCTCCCACACACATTCACAATGAATACCGATATGTTACGAAGAAAAAGAGGCCTCACCTCTTGCAGAGTTCTCCGATGATCACATCGCAATCTCCGAGAAGCTCCACGTCGAATGTCAGGTGTTTCAGGGGCTCTCTGTTGATCAGAATCTGTGGCACGTTAGTGGGGATGGAACCTGAAACACGTTTCATTTACATTCAGAGTTCAAATATCCGCACGACACAACAAAGCAGCTTTTTTTGCTACATTTTCAGGCATTAAATATAAAAGTGACACGACGAGCCCATGAAATAAAGATTCTTGATTACGTGAATACGGGCCGTGATAGTCCGAGTATTTATCTTATTTTATAGACTAACATTCTTGCTATATGTGTCCAGCTTTCGTCCATTCTGCCATGACACGATTCATTCAAAATATTCAACTTTTAGAGTTAAAACCCTGCCACTACAGGGTTCGCGCTGGGCCACGCGATTCCCGCAATATTTTTAGAAATCCCACTCCAAAAATTTTTTTTGGGGCTTAAACTTTAAAAATGCCACTTAAAATTTTGGTCAAGGAGGAAAATCCCACCTTGTCTTTTTTCCCCAGTGTGAACCCTGCACTATTTTTAAGAAGATGGTGTGCACATTAATATTTCTTAAGGTATTTTAATACTTGATATGAAACATGTGACAGACATGGTAGAAGAAACATGGAATGTGCACACAATAAATGTCGAGATTCAAAATAAATGAGCTATCCGCTAGTTCCGTTGGAACAAAGTGATGTGCAAAAGAAAAATTGTCACTACATTTAATTAACTTCTTCAAAAGTGGATGAGCCATCTAATTAAAAAGTTATTCACAAGTGTTGAGATCTTAATACCCGTTTGACACGTTTTCCCAAAGAGGAAAAACATAGAAAAATTATTTAAAATAAAATAACTGGAAGAAACTTAAAAATTTGCAATATAAGTGGCAATGATATAACAAAATAAATTAATTTTTCTAGAAAACTTAAAGTACACTTAGTTATACAGGATAAAGTAAACAAATCATTTATGCTTCTATCAACTTCAATTCAAACAGTACAAATCTTAATGATTTTAAACTTTTTATAAGTAATATTTAGCAATTTACAGTGCCACCGTTGTCTGTTTTATCGAGTCCAAAGACTCCTAAAGATGAGTTACGATATCTTCCTGAACAGAAATTCTTAGTTGCATACATTCTTAAGCTGAGACATAATTTTGCACCAAATTCAAAAGTTATGTTTAAAAGTGTCGACAGGGTGGCGTAGTGGTAAGACGTAGGTCTCGTATGCCCAAGATCGCAGGTTCAAACCTGGCCCAAGTCGGTGGATTTTCAAGATGCAGAAAATCGTCTGCGTCCATGTCGTATGATGATGCGGCATGTTAAAGATCCCTTGAGTATCCGTTTGGCATGGATACTCTCGGCTAAATTAATTTCCTAGTGCAGATTGCATCAACAAGAGCTCAGGTTCCCCATCTAGGGGAAACTAAGCGTCAAAAAAATTGCGGCAATGGTACCACACTCATTGCGGTGCCGCTGAAAGAGTTGGTACCAATATTCGGGGACGCACTAGGTCTGCAATGGTTGATGACCCCCATTAGAAAGAAAGAAAAAAAAAAAAGGTTTAAAAGTCATAGCCATGTTGTTTAAAGAAAGAATTTATTTTTTGAGCAAGTTTTATTTATTTTTTTTTTTTTCAAAATTTCCTTTCATGTTATTCTGTTTAGTGTAAATACATTTTCCTATGAATACTCTATTTAAACGAAAATAATAAACATATCAAATGGCACACCCACTTTGAGTGATTGTCACTGAAAAATAATCATTTGTGTGATAAATTGTGTTTTGAAATCGATTTTAATAAGTCCAGAACAAGCTTCAGTCTTAAAACAGACAGTGAATTCAAGTTTTGCATCAGAGAACCTTCGCTCAAACTCATATTATAATGGCTTTTAATATTACTGCTTGAATGGCAACTCTTTTAACTCTTTTTAACAACGAGTTTTATATTTATTACCTACATATTTATAAGAAATATCAAGGCAAGCCTTAGCATTATTAAAGAAAAATATAAATTTTTCAGATTTCCTATCTAAAGAACAATTGTAGTCAAATCAGGGTGGCTACGGAATCTCTGTAGCAAAATTCCCTGATTTCCAGAAAATTTCCCACGATTGAATAATTTGTATATTATGTATTTATATATGTGTATATATATAAATACGAAAGATAAAAAGCAGATCTAATCAAATTACAAATGAATGCTACATTAACATATTAGGTATCAATATTTACTGCAGGCAAAATTTTCCAAAATTTAATTTTGTTATTTTAAAGAAGAAATTATTTAACGGGACGTTATTTGAATTTTCGCAGTGCAGCACAAAAATTTAGTAACAAATTAGTTTTATAGTAGTTCTAGGGAAAGAGAAATTTAAATTTTATTAAGAAGGCTACCCATTTTTAAAGATTAAAACAGCGTTCAATTCTATCGGGAAATACCAAGCTCCAGAAAAAAAATTTTGATGAAAGATTAAACATTTTAGGATGATTGCTAGTATGTCAGAACATTGAACTGTGCACCATGATATAGGTTAATCTCTTCATCTACAGCATGATAATTTGTTAAAGGATTTTATAAATTTGTTTTTTAGTTTATTATTTGATTGAATTTTCAAATTTTTGGATCAGGTTCATGGAAATTTTTTTCTTTAAAAATGGATAGCCTTCTTGATAAAATTTAAGTATTTTTAAAAAGAAGTTTGAAAGGGATGCATGTTCACATTCTTCTTTCAAGCAATGACTCGTCCATCCATAAAATACTTATTAATTATCCATGTTGAATTATACATAAAATTCAATAAGGTAGAAGCAAAACGAAGAAAAATGCTTTGTTTGTCGAACATTAAATTGCTAACGAGCAGCAAGTGGTTAAAACATGCATTTGTCTTTCCCTTGGATTTCCCATCAGAAAGAAAGACTGGGAAAAGGAGAGGCTTGCAAAAGCACACTTCTGCGGAAACAGAGGATGACTCACTGGGTATCATGGCGACCGGCCTGACCTTGAGGGACGACCCCATGACGATGAGCAGGTCGCATTCTTCCTTGTCCTTGGCCATGGCCTCGTGGAACTCGTCCGAGAGGCCCTCCCCGAAGAACACTATGTCTGGCTTCATGATGCCCCTCTCGGGGGACTCCGGGGGGCACACGGGGCAGTGGGGGATCCTCTGCAAAGAAGAAACCACTTTGAGTACAGACAGGGCCCGATTTACATTTTGAATCACTATAGGCACAACTCGTGTTTGGGGGCCCCTCACGCAACAAAAGTTTTTTTAAACATAACATTCAGTATGTGTTTGTAAAACTTGCCAGTCACACCAAAATTTGGGTGCCCCCAGAGCACAAAAACTAATTTGTTTTTCGAATGCCAAAGACTCAGACTAACATTTGGGAGCCCCCGACTTGCAAAATGATTTTGTTTTAAAATTACAAAATGTTTGAATAAAATATGGGGGCCCCCAAAGTGCAAAATCGATTTTGTTTTTTCAAATTTCAAATGGTCAGACCAAGATTTGGGGGCCCCCAAAGTGAAAATTCCTTGTGGTTTTAAAATAATTTAATACAATTTTTCTGTGAAGCAACAGAACACTAACAGTTTGTTTTTGAAAAATGCTATTTTTAAATATTTTTCTAAAAATTTTAAATTACAAAAAAAAAATAATAACCAAAATTACGGCACACCTCAAAGTGGAGGCCTGGGCCTATTGGTAAATAAGGTACAGACCTCGAATCCGGGATGATCTTTCTCCGTTCGAGAACATTTGCGAGAAGTTCTTGTTAGCATTTTGCTCATTTATTGCTTTTTTTTTTTTTATCATATAACAATGCTATAAATGAGGAAATGTCGCGAAATTCAGCACGAAAAACAGAGTTGGAATCGGCTCACATGAGAGTCAAAACATCTAGGCTTTTCCCCCGATATCTTTTTAACCTCTTCATTCCAAGTGTACCCAATTGGGTACATTTTGAAATAGTTTATTAGTTACTGTTTGCGCCATTTGAAAGCTAAAACACCCCATTGTTTTCGGAATGGAGCAACAGATAGTTTACTCCGTGTTAAGCACGGAGATGGGGCATTTATTATTTAAGCTAATTATTAATTAAAATTAAAAAAAATTCTTTTATAGATTGTTTTGTCATTCTTTTAAATCCGAGAACCAAATAATTGCATTAAGTTTCTGCTTAGTTCTGACGTTTGAAGAGGTCAATTAAACAATGAAGATAAGAATTTCGTCAAATTCTGATATCATTTCACATTTTCTAGCCACTAAATTACAGATCCTCTGTGGAATGGAAAAAACTGAGTACGGACCTCGTTCCAGAAAAGCATGACTACAGGCAGTGTGTCTATTCAAATAGAGTGATTTTTAAAAAAAAAATCATTCAAAAAGATATTTTTTTAATAAAAATTGATTTAAATGTTTGAAAGTATTGTTTTAAACATAAAACGTGTTGCATTTACAGCCTCTCATTCAAGCAAACATCATAGATAACAGTTTACCCAGATGTACGAAAACCCTGATTCAAGGTAAAATAAATTATATATATATATATATATATGCCCTACCTGGTTAAAGATGTCTTCTTTTATGACTGAGGAGTCCACTTTATGCCTGCAGATTGTGCAGGTTGCAGTCGCGAAGGAACCTGGAAAGAACACGTTTTAGTCGGCAGTCATACCAACGAAACTCGTTTGCCATGAAAAAACACTATACATTTATAAACTACATTTAAGGGCACAAAGTACCTCTTTCCATTTTTTTTTGTTTAACAATCAAATAAAAAATAAAACATGCATCTATATAATTCTAACTATTATTAGAAATGAAATTTGAAAGTAAAACCTCATTGCGATCAACTCAGTTTTTTAAATTCCTTATAACTTTCTCAATTACATCTTTTTCAAAATATTTTTTATTGGTAACACTTCTCAAACATTCTAGAATCAAAGTTGGCATAGAATGAACTATCTTAAACTAAGTTGAATTGTGATATTTTTTTTCCGTTAAAAACTCTGGAAAAAGAACAAAAAATTTTTTAAATTAAACTTCCTTCATTCATTTTTAATTTCTTTTAAACGATTCTAGACATTGTGTATCCATTTAAAACTCAAAATAGTTGGGAAAAAAAAATTAAATAAACTTGTAATTCAGCATTCAACCTTTTGTCCTCACACACTGAACAAGCATGAGCTTTTGTTCCAAATTTTTGAAATTAAGATTGTAACGAAATATTCAGAAATTTTATTTATTTGCCTTTCAGCAAAGTTTAATAGGGCAACAAGAATTTTAAAATCTCCAACTGCAAACAGATTGGAATTTTCAAACATAAACGTGGTAAATACAAGAATATCTTTAAGTAAAAATAATTTTTATTTCATTTTAATGAGACTATTATAATGAATATTCATAATCCGCTCGATGGTTGGAATTTGGACGGTACAAAAGAAAAAAAACCACTCACCGTGACAAGTGATCACATTCTTTATCCCGGCCGCGTGCTCCAGGGTGTCTATGTTCTGGCTGTAGTTCCGCAGCAACTTTCCCTGTTTCTCCAGCAACTGGATGAACTTGTGACTAGGTGATGGAGAGAACTGCCCCGGATAAATTTCCTGTCCAAAGATAAAATTCATGAGAATGAAGCCGGGCAACACTCGGGGCTCGAAAGCCCCAGCTTTCAAGATCACATGCACCTGTTGCGGGAGAACCGTTTCGTATCGTCGTCGAGACTAATCGATTTAAATGAAGGGCAATAAAACATTCAATTACAATGAATTTGTTCAATTTGATGGGATCAGATATGAGACATATTTAATGTAATTGTTCAAAAAATACCACTTTCTCTAAAGAAGTAGCTCATTTTCATTTGTTATGTGCAGTTATTTCAGTAAATATTACAAACTTCTTACTGGTGTGATGTTTAAAAATACTTAACTAGTACCTTAAATTAAAAATGCTATATGTATTATAAATTTGATAATTTAATTAGTTTTTATTGTATACATAAAAAGCTCAAAAGTAAAGACAATTCACAAATTTTGAAAATAATTCATAAGCATTTAGGCTTAATTTACTTGGAAAATCCTGTAATTTTACAGTGCTTTGAGAGTGAAATGTTTACTCAAAAACTATTCACTTATTAAAAAAATGAAAACACTGACAACATTCAAGTCTGACAAAATTCATTGCAGGGCAACAGTTTTGTTATGTGGAGAATATTCAGAATGTTATTTAGCTGTTCGATTAACGATTTCGTTTTAAGGAGAAATTTGCTGTACAAAAGACTTCAATTAAGAGAGACTTTTTACTTGTTAGCAATTTAATGTCCAACAAGCAAAGTATTTCTCATAATTTTGCTACTATTTAATAAAGGTCAAGACTCAGAAATTTTGCAAGTGGCCAGTGGCCACTAAACTTGATTAACTTGGTGGCCACCTATGCATCATAAAGCAAAAGTGCAAAGCGGGGGAGGGGGGGGGGGGTGAATGGTGCATCAGTGCACTACAATTAATTATGTGTCTTATTTTCAGTGAAGAAAACATCATATTTTGTTAAAACTATCAAGTCTTCAAAAAAAAAAAAAAAATGTATATGACTTTCAAATTGGAAAAAGAAAAAACTTGCTTCCTTGGCAATGGTTGGTAAATTAAGGGAATATGAATTTTTTCAATACAGTTTTTCATATTTAATGTTATAGAGCACAAAAGATGTAAATGCAAAATTTTACTTGTTTCATCATAGAAGCAACAGATAACAAAAATCCCCCTCACAGAAACGAACCTATTACAAAAACCGCGACCACCAATACGAACCATTTTCGAGCACAAGTATAAAAAAATGTATATTTCCAGTTCTAGTTTTGTTCAGTACATTTAATTTTCATTCTTTTCAAAACTCTTTTTAAAGCTTTCACACTATTTTCAAAATGGCGCGACACTTGAATCCGATTTTATAAAGCGAAAATGGCCGATCTGAAAGTTTGAAATGGAAGTTATGAAAAAAAATAAATCAAGATTAATATTGTTTTCTACTATATTTAAAAGATTTATATAGCAGAGAGAAGGAATTCGAAGGAAAAAAAATTGCGTAATCGGGAAAAATTTGCCATTTTTTTTCTTGTGAAAGGGGAAATTAAGACAATCGGCCGAAAGTCAGTAACTTGAATGCCGAATTGATGCGTTGTTATTGTGCTTGCATACATGAAAGAAGCAAGAGTTGAAAATTCCATAGAAGGTATTTGAAAAGGAGGAATTTACTTCAGAAATTTTTTTAAAAAAAGGAAAGGTGGCGATCGCTCCCAATTTTTTGAATCGCCACTTTTTCAAACAAGGTCGCCACGTGGCGAGTGGCGACCACGAATCTTGACCTTTACTATTTAATCAAATCTTAATACTATTCAACAGAAATAATTAACAAATAAATATTTGACGGATGAAAAACAAATTGATTAACATCAATAATTACAGATAAGATATTTAGAACCTTAGGATGAATCCAAATCAAAGAAAAAAAAAGTTCTGATTTTCAGCGGAAAATTTTGCAAACTTTCCTGCTTTTTCAAAAACATTACAATTCCCAGGGTTCCGTCACCACCTTTCAGCTGCTACCCCAAAGGGTAGCCCTTTTCAACGGTTCAGGTCAATCATGTGCTTTCCTTTTTTTTATTGCCGATAGTCCCCGAACTTTGCAGTTGTTTACGCAGCAGTGCAGGGAAATGAAAATATTTTTCGATAGAGGATAGTGACTGGCCGATATAACACGGGTGATTCTGAGCAAAAAAAAAAAAAAAAAGGAAAGAAATCTGAACTTGACATGAAATTTTCGGAAAAAGTATGCCATTACGATTTTAAAACAAAGATTGAAATTAGGTGACTATTTAACATACCATGTGTTAAAATACCTTGTAACTTTTAAAACAAATCAAACATTTATGGGATGCAAGCAGAGTGTAACGTACGGCAGGCTCATATTCAACGAAGCACGTGTTAGATGTTGGCACGCTTCCAAAATATAAGTTTACTTACACTTTGCGAGCCCGAACATTCGGCAGTAAAAATCTCGGTCGCAAAAGTAAATATGCAATTAACTGTTGCGACACCGCAATCATGTTGGTTGTGATGAATTTTGCTCATAAATCAAAATGTCGAGCTTAATTCTAAACCCTCGGAAGAAGATTAAGAACAATTTCAAAAAGCGGGATAAATAAACTAAAAATGGAAGATCGCCTTAAAAGTGGCAGTCTCCTTTAATAATTAAGATAGGTTAAAACTCTGTATAGTAAAAAAAAACAAATCGTTAAGATTAATCAATTGAAAAATTATTTCGAAATTTCAAATTATTTCAGGAAACCGAATAAATTTTCACGCCTAGTTCTTAAAAATTTTCGGATAAGAATCACCCCTGGGAAATATATATTATAAGCTGATTTATATCATGATATATATATCCAACCAACAAATTTAGTATTTAAAGGTGAACTATTCATCTTGGATTATCCCCATTGTCCCACTTTCAAATGATTGATTCATTTATTGGCTTTGTCAATGGAAATATTATAATACAATTATAATTTGAGTTTGAGAGATGGCTTTTCTGCAACAATGAAATGGAATATGAGAAAAAGCAAACACACACATTTCAATTTCATTCCACGCCACTGCACTTAATACATCGGCTGAAATACGAGGGAATGTACCGATGAGAGCAATGGGCCCTGTGGCAACAATGATTTACAATAAGTCTGCTTAAAGTGCATGGGGATTCTGACCAAAAAGTTCTGAACACCGACAGAATTTTCGGGAAAAGAACGATCAGGAATTTAAAACGAAAATTACGTTATTAGGTGACTTTTTAAGGTAGCATGTGTTAAAATACCTTCTAACTTTTAAAACATTTTAAATATTTATAGGATGAAAAAGGGATAGTAACGCAAGGCGCACGCACTTTTGACGAAGTGCGTGTTTGATGTTGGCATGCTTCTAAAATACAAGTTTTCTCATACCTTGCAGAAATTTGCTCATTAATCACAATGTTAAGCTTAATTTTAAAGCATTGGGTAATTGAGAACAATTCTAAAAAAAAATCGGGAGAAATAAACTAAAAAATGTAGGATCGAGAGATTGGCTGAAAAGCGCGTAGTCTCTTAATAATTCGGAAAGTTGGCAACTCTGAATCGTCAAACAAATATCAACATTAAGTAATTGGAAAATGAATTCATTTTCACTTTTCGGATCAAGTTCACAAAAAGTTTCAGATCAGGATCACCCCTGTGAAGGTGGTCAAAATAAACTCTACGTTATTTCGCCAAATTTGATGAACGATACCTATGATTATATAAATAGCATCCTGTTTTCAATGCTAAATTTAATTATTACGATCGAATTTCGACTGTCAAAGTATGCGTGATAGAGATGGGCACCATAGAGGTCGTGCTTCCCCGTTTCGTCACCATGGCAACTGCGAGAACAATAACAGGGACCGATTTTTTTTTGCACTGCAGTTAAGGCAATGGCATGACTACACCTTGGATTCAAAATACGAGAACAACTTATAAAAAGTAATAAGTAAAAATTCATTTTCCATTTATTTGTTTTTGATACTAAGCAAATGCAATTCAATGTCTCAGAAATTAAATCTAGAATGTTTAGATAAGATTTTAACATTTACTAAATATAAAATACAATAAATTAGGTATAAAATAACTTTCTGAAACTCAAAATATTAGAATACTTTATCTGACGCAATCTACTTTTGCCGTCGAGAAATAAATCCGACTATTATTATAACTAAAACAACAAACTTTTCTCCCCAAACACCCGTACGCCTTTTAGCCTAGGCCTCGGGTGCTATTAAAACAACAAACCGACTTGTCATGTTCCCCAAACCAAGTGGGCAAAATGTTTCTAGCACGGAATCCATGGCGACCGGAAGGGGAAAAGATAGGGTTGTGTGCCCTTGACACACTGATTCTAATTAGGGATGTAACGAATATTCGGCCACTATTCGGTATTCAGCCTGGCCGAATATTGATGGCCTATTCGGCCGAATAGTTCTGCTGCAGTAAAAAAATAAGGAAATTGGTAGATTTTGATCATTTAAAATTGTATTATAATTATTGCAAAAGAATACATTAGTCCCCTATAGTTTTAAGAAATAAAAATAATTTAGAATAAACTACTTTTTTAAAATCTTGTTTTAGGCTTGACTGAGCAAAAACACATTTTAAAGTTGTAATACTGTATTTTATATTTAACATTTGCTCCCTAAAGCTGCCAATAGTTAATTATAATAGATAATATGATAAATTCATTTTGTTATTATTAACAAAGTGGAAGTCAGACTTTTGTTTGGATAGCCTGATTTATTGTGAATATTGGGATAGAGAGAAATGTGAAAAGCCCAGAATATATCATGAATATTTAGATAGCACAAGTTATTGGGGTTTTTGAAAATAGAAACATATTCCAATTAAGTGCATTAAGTTTTAATAGATCTTATAAAAAAAGGTATGTAAAAAAACCCCATAAAATAAAAATATTAACTTTTATATTTAAAATTTCTTCATAAAACAGTTTTGAGAAAGGTAAAAGTTCACTAAGCACTAGTATATCTTCATTGCAATTAAATATTTAGTAAAATAATGCTAATGCTTTACTACCGTAAAACCTGTCGTTTCTATTGTGCTTGTGCGTGACATTCTTGGTTTTATTACATTCAAAACAATAGTGAAAATAGATTAATTTTGAATTGTTCTAAATGCTTAGCAAACAGAATTAAATCATACATCATAGATTATGTGTCATTGGTGTTTGACTTTGTGAATAATTTTAAATTTGACAAATATTTTTGATTACAACGATTTTGTAGAAATTACAATATTCGGCAGCCGAATATGCGGTACTCGGCCCAGCCGAATATCCGCTACTCGGCCCAGCCGAATATCCGATACTCGGCCCAGCCGAATATCCGATACTCGGCCCAGCCGAATATCCGATACTCGACCTAGCCGAATATTCGACTTTGAAGAAAAGACCGAATATTCGGCTGCGGCCTGGAAGAAATGACCGAATATTCGGTATTCGGCCAAATCCCTATTCGTTACATCCCTAATTCTAATCACACAGACTACAGTATTCATGAAGAGAGCGACTCACCTTAGCAAACTTGAAGAAGGGCCTGGGGTCCCTCCGGAAGTAGTTGATGTCGAACATGGCCTGGGGGTCGGGGAGGTCGGGGTAGTCCTTGCTGAGCCTCGCGTAGATTCCGTCTCGAGAGCGGAAGTCGGGGATTCCGCACGAAACGGACACCTGCGGAGCAAAGGGGGACTTGTACCGCCTCCGAACGAAACAAACATTCAACAAGTATGTGTCCAATTTTAACGAGTTCATTTGAAACAATGAATACAAAAAATAATCGAGTCGATTCCTACTTGGGTCAACAAAGAAAAATTTTATTTTAGTCACTTTTGATTACCATCGACATTTTTTCGTAAAGAAATTTATTTGAACCTCGGGGGAGGAATAAAACGTAATTTATTAATGACTGGAAATTTGAATAGGATATAGGGAGAGTGAATTAATAGTAGAAATTGAAAAATAAGATTTAAATGAATCTGCCAGCGATTCAGCACTGAACTTGAACACTCCGATCATACATGAACTGGAATTTCACTTGGGAATCAAGTTTTTAATAAAAATGAATTTACTTTGTACAAAAACTAAATATTAAAGATAAAATCTTTTATAGCCCAAGCAGAAGATTGTATTTTTGAATCAGTGATAAAAGGGCAAAACAAAGGAAAGTAAAAAAAAAAAAAATTTGGATTATATTAATTGAGGTTAAAATGACCAATATCCATAATGAGAGAGAAAATTCTCGGCATTTGCGAAGAAATGAAAATTAAAGTTATTTTTTTTAATTCCCCACCCAACGAGCGATGGGTTCTTCCACTGTTGGTGGTGTTATTTTATTCAATGGAAGAACTTACAAAATGTTACAAAATCAAGAGCAATATTTTAAAAGTGTTCAATAAAAAAACTAGAATTTTAGCCAAATATATTTGAATGATGCTAAAACTTAATTATTTGAAATGTGAAAAGTTTTATTTTGAAGCACAAAAAAAAAAAAATACAAAATCGACTGTTTGAAACCGAAAATTTTCCTCCCCACTTCACTACTTGTAAGCCGTGACCGGGTCAAATTTGTCAGTTTTTTAAATAAACCATTAAGTGCTGATTTTGCTAAATGATATTTTAAGAGCTTTTTTAACAAAAACAAAACAGTATTTGTTGTCACACAATAAAGTGGACATCAACTTAAAAATGCAAACAACTAAAAATAAGAACACACAGGAAATTTTCATTTCCTTGTACAAGGTACAGGAAGTATTGTTTTGAACTGTTTTCCTAATTAACTTTTATCGTTTTTATGTGTCTTACTGTTTTTTTTTTTTTAATTATAATCTCTCTTGTACATGTATGCCATAAAAGCATTAAAAGAATAAAACGTCCTCCCACAGAAAGAGAGAGCGCGAGATTCAAATCGAGGGCTTTCCAATGGCACAGAAACCTTACCCCTGCACCGGTGAGCACGATGATGTTCCTGCACGTCCTGAGCAGGTGCACGACGTCGTCCAGTGTGTTGATGTGGGCCAGCTTGGTCCTCTTGGGTTCGCTGAGCAGGTTGAGGATGAACCGCCAGAGCAGGCCATCGTTCACGTTCTGGGGGATGAAGGCCCCCTTGGGGAGCAGGTCCCCCAGGATCAGGCGGGGGTCCATGCCGCAGCTCATCTGCCGGTGCACCCACGATATGGGGCCTGGGGAGGAGAGAAGACACTCGTCAGCAAAAGGAAAAAAGAGGAAAGTTTCTTGCCGGATTATTTATGGGGGAACTTTCTGTTTCGGGGAGCCATGAAGAAATACATGCTTCGTTTTGAATCGGGGGAAGAGATCAATCATCGACGGCGGCCCCCCGAAACTGAAAAGTATTTCTATTACTTATGTTTTATTGAGCACAAGTTAGTGATATGCTTCTCCAAAATGTGCACCAATAAATATAAGGAACATAATATTGTAATTATAAAAATTTACTGAGCCACTCATACCCACTCCTTTTATATTAGGTGATTTAATAACTTGATGCTAATCCTCATACTTTCAAGCCAATTGTTACATTTTAAGTTAAAATAGGTTATTAATTATGAATAAAATAAGGTCTTCATGATTTTATTCATGAAGTTATTCACTTTGTGACAAAACGTATTAAACAGTGGAAATGAAAGAAAAAGAAAGATTTTTGTGAAGGATGCAGAAAGATTGAAAAATGAATAGCATGGGTGATTGTCTTAAATTAAAACTGTTTTCCGAACCGAATGCAATTTTCGGAAAAAGTATGCACCAACAATTTAAAATTATAATTATACAATTGGGTGAACATCTCCTTCCTATCCCAACCACACACATGTGTGTATATAAGCTAAAAAAAACTAACAAGCATGTTGCAGAACAGCACCTCTCAACTCGTTGGTCAAAGATCCTTTCGTGCGGCAACAAGTATGAAAGTTTTCATACTGGTCAACTCTATGCTGTTGGCTGTAATCCAGGTACAAAACCTAAACAAGTTTTGCTTCAAGGCTGCGATATCGGTAGCAGGCTATGTGGTTAGCCCTTCGCCGTAATTATGTTAGTCTTGGGTGAAAATAAAAAGAGACAGGACGGAACTTTAATTTTTGTAACTATCCAAAAACATGCTTTTCATAGAAGTAAGTTAATATCTTTGCCATTAGAGGGCAAAACTGGGAAATTTCACTAGTGGCCAGTAGAGGTAGATTTTGTGCTAGCCACTTTTTTTGAAGCAGCGGCCACTTTCTCTGTGAAAAATGCACAACAGCGTTTCGAACTTTTTTGTATCGATTAGTAAGAATATAAAATTATATAACCCAATTAAATGTGCTAATATTCATAAAATAAAATACTTTTTAAAAGTCATTCAAATTAAATTTTAAAAATTAAACTTTTTAAAGATAAACTCACAAGGGTTCAATCTTACTTTGATTTTCAGGAAAAATATTTTCCCTTTTCTCCCAATTATTAAAAACCATTGTACATACATTAACCTATGCAAAAATGAAAGATCATTGTACAAAATTTCTATTTTTTCTCTCAGTAATACCTAGATTAGAGCAATAACAATACTTAATAGTTAGGCCACCTTAATTATTAAATATTATTGGAACAGTTTAAAAATCATTCTCAAATATTTCAACAAAAATTACTAAATTTATTATAGTAATTAGCAACATAGTAAACTTTTAAACGTAACTCGCACATTCCATATTAAGCAATATCAAAAAACATTTACAATACATTAAATTCTATATTATAAAATATTTTAGTTTTGAACATTCTCTCCTTCTCTGTAACTATTTATAAAAAAAATGTAATCAGCTTATAGACTGAATACTTTCAGCCATAGTTACTGTTAAACTAAATATAGTAGGTAGGTTTCAGTCAAGTGGTTTTTCAAAAAGTCTTCCTAGAAATTTAGTTAAGCAGAGATAATTTATTTTGACCCCTTGACCCTAAATGCATTACTTTAATTTTTTTTTCTGTTGGCTTCAATACTTTATTTGCAATACCTTTAATCCTTTTATTCAGTTCTTTCTATTTCCCATGCTAATTGTAACTGAATCTAACATTCCCGAGTGAAAGTGGGTGTAATCCCCTCTGTCTTAGAATACCAGAAGGCAACAGAATCAGCTTTTTAACCTGCTTTAGAATTGCATGGTCCCCGACCAATCCGGTTCGGGACCGTTCATAAATGAACGTCTTTCTTTTTTCCCACATATTTGATCCTCTCCCCACCTCTGTCACATGTCACGCTATGTTACATAAGTAAGGATGTCACACTTCTTGTCACTATCCCCCCTCGAAACGTGACATTTTTGAATGATCCCTTTATTGGACACGCGGTTAAGCACTCTACCGTAATTCCATTATATCCCTCTTTCTTTCATTTTCTATTTTCTCATATTTTATTATGCTGTATTTTTCTTATCATATTTTTCTATGTTTGCAATAAGCATTAAAGTTTAGCCTTTGATGTAAATGAGTGGATTAAGTTCAGCCTAGGTTTGAGTAGCAAACCATTTTTCACTAAAGAAATTGCAACTCAACCCAACTTTTCTCTTCTCCATCATGTAGTCCGTGTTGTGCAAGTGTCTGTGACGTCCCAGATGAAGTGAATGTTAAACAACCCAACGAGCTCCCCCCACCACAGTTAGATGGAGGGCCGAGGGAAGGGAAGAAGGGCAAATTACCAGAGTTGGGTTTCCAGTCTTGCCCACTACCGTTTGAGAAATCACTTAAGCCTGATAACTCACTAATATTGGAGTCGTTCTCCTCCTGCTCGGGCGGATCTCCGAAGGATTCGTGCGACAACATGCCTGCCGCGCTCTCCGGCACGAAACCTGCGGAACAAAATATACCGAAATGTCAACAAACCTTAAAACAATGCAATAGAATTATCAAATACAAAGCAAAGTTAAGTCATTTCTTTAACCTCTTCAGACACCAGAACTAAGCACAAACAATTTTGATGCAGTTTTTCAATTCCCTGATTTAAAATATGATTACAAAACAAAATCACTAAAAAAAAATTTTTTTTTTAAATTTTAATTACTAATTAGTTTAAATAAAAATGAATGTCAAATTTCCATTTGAAAACTTAGTAAACGATCTGTTTATCCATTTCAAACACATGTGAGTGATTTAGCTTTCAAATTACATAAACAGTAGCCAATAAAGGGTATTTTTAAATGTACCCAATTGGGTACACTTGGAATGAACAAGTTAATGTAACGGAGTCATTGGGACTTCATGTCTGACAGAAAAAAAACATTTTGTGGAACTTATGTTCATATGTAAACTCATCCGAATTCCGTACTTCATTTTTTCAAAGAAATAAACAGGTTTCCAAGCATTAACTTTTTAAAGTGAAGTCACTATTTCATATCTAATCTATGAACTATTCAATATATTATGGCTAAGGTACGAAGAAAAAGTCTAGTGAAGTAGGAAGATGATTGCAAAGGGTACCAAAGCATCATGAGAAGATTATTAATACATAATATACTTGCGATTTAAACTAGGGATGTAAAGAATAGTGATTTGGGTGAACACCAAATATTCGACCCTTTCTTCTGGGCTGAGGCCCAATATTCGGTGACCAAAATGTAGTAATAGAAAGCATTTGTCAAACTTAAAAGTGTCACAAAGTCAAACATCAATTCCACTATGATGTATGATTTAATTATATTTGTTAAGAATCTTAAAATTAATGTAATTTCCGTATTGTTTCGAATGCAATAAAACTGAGAATTTCACCCACAAGTGGAATAGGGACGACAGGTTTTAATGTCAGCATTAGCATTACTGTACTAATTACTTAATTCAAATAAAAGAAATACTATTGCTTAGTAAACTTATCTTGTTCAAAATAGTTTTGTATGAAGATGTTTTAAAAGTTATAAAAGATAAAAGTCAATGTGTTTATTTCATGGTTTTTTTTTACATAGCTATTTGTAAAAGATCTATTAAAATACAATGCATTTAACAAGAATGTATTTTTATCTACAAAAACCCTAATAAATTATGCTATCATAATATTCATGATATAATCTAGTCCTTTCACTTTCCTCTTTATTCACAATAAATCAGTCTATCCAGACGAAGTCCGACTGCCACTTTATTAATAACAAATTAAAAGTCTCATATTCTCCATCATAACTAACTATTGCTAGCTCTTGGGAGTAAATGCCAAGTATAAAATACATAATAACTTGTTTAAGATTAACATTTTTTTAAAAAAAAAGTAGTTTTTTTCTGAACTCTTTATTTATTAAAACTATATACTAACTTACTATTTGGCAAAAGTTATAAAAATTTTATATGTTTAAAATCTACTAATTAATTTTTTTTAACATTTTTACTGTAGCAGAACTACGTTATTGTTTAATAATAGAAGCAACAGATAACAAAAATCCCAATTACAGAAACAAACCTTTTACAAAAAATCGCGATCACAAATAAGAGTCTTTTTCGAATATGAGCATGAAAAAATGCATATTTCCAATCTTATTTTTGTTCACTACATTCTCTTTTCATTCTTTTCACAACTTTTTTCCCTTCACTTTCACACCATTTTCAAAATGGCGCGACATGCGCCGATTTTATTTCAGCGAAAATGGCTGATCGAAATGAATGTGTTGTGGCTGCAAAAAAGAGTCAAGATTAAGATTGTTCCCTACATTTAAGAGATCTATATAATAGAGAGAAGGAAAGAAAAAAAAAAAACAACAGCACGAACGGGGAAAATTTTCGCCATTTTTTTTTTCTTATGAAAGAGGGAAATAATTGGTCGAAATTTGGTTTCTTGAATGCCAAATTGTTGCGTTTTTATTGTACTTGTGCGTATGAAAGAGGCATGGGTTGTAAATTCTATAGATGTATTTGAAAAAGAAGGATTCACTATGGAATTTTTTTTTTAAAGGGAAGGTGGCGATCGCTCCTATTTGTTTTGAATCGCCACTTTTTCCAAACAAGGTCGCCACGTGGCGATTGCAAATCTTGACCTATATTAGATTTATGTATGATATTGAACTACTTGATGAATTAATTTTTTTAAGATCAAGAAGGGACACTATCAAAAACTTATTTTTCTCAAACATAACAATTCTTTCATAATATTGGGGGAGAATCACTCAACAGGCAATTGCTGGATTTACGGCATGATTTATAATTATATAATGAGTGAAAACAAATAATTGTTACCTTATTTTGCAACAATATTATAATTAGTACATGAAAGGAAAGTTTAACGAAATTCCTGCTAAAAAATAATGCAGTCTGCCGGAAGAGTGAATTCCAGGAATACTCACCACTTTCCGTGCACTGCTCGAAGACGAGGGTCTGTTGGTCCAGGGGATCCTCTCTGGGGGCCGTCTCTTCGGCGGGACACTCGTTGGAAGAAGAAGCCTCTGAAATGGAACAGAGAATGCACTTTAGTTTTCCAGGGATCCTTTCAGATGGGAACACATGAATTTATATTGAAAAAGGAGAATCCCTCCCCCCCCCTCCTCACCTATTAGTTGGATATCTTTCATTTGAACATCGAGTCCACAACATACCTCTCCCGAAGCAAAATACCATAGCACGGTATAATTCCAAAAACCCCCCCCCCCCCACCCTTTTCCCCCAGAGAGTCTTGCTTTTTACCCCATGGGGGGAAATCGGAATTTCTGCAAAATTTGAAATTTAACATTATAGCATGGGGGGGGAGGGGGGGGGAGATAATCGGAAGTTCTATACCCGATTTTGTAGTAGAATTAGCACTCTTATTTTATTTTTTCTAAAAAAATATATAGAAAAAGAATACATTTAATGCAGGTAATACTAATAATTAAATTCACTCTGACATTCACTTTTTTGACAGTGTATAGCTCAACAAGTGCAGCATTTTGATTGAAGAAACTTTGCTCTTGGAATTCACAGCTGAATGCCAACCTAAAATGGCTCACTCAAACTCAAACACACGTGCATCAATGCAGGGAAACGGCGCTCCGATGCAACTGCTCGCTGATTAGAGGACTTTGGAGAACAGCCGCTTTCCTCCTCCTACCTTGTCTCCATGGTTGTCATATTGGGCAAAAGTTCGCCGATCGGGCTACTTTTTTCCGCGGCTATTGATTAAAAAAAGCTCAAGTATTTGGCTATTTTTTCAGGTGTTTTTGACTGCTTGCTGGCGGAAGAATTTGGCAACCCTGATTAACTTCGACGTAGTTTTAGAAACTACGTCGAAGAGAGACTAGAGAGGGCAATTGAAATTGGATTTCTTTATTACTATGGGATGGGGGGAATTTAGATTCTCACCAAAAATGTACTTTTTTTGCCCCATGGGGGGGATAATCGGAGATGGGGGCTTTTTCGGAATTATACGGTATTATGTAGGTAACTTTTTCAGAATACCATGGTATTGCAAGCTTTTTTTTTAAGCTCAAAATATTATTTCCAAAGAAACTAGTTTAAACTGATTTTGTGTTAAGAGCTGCTTCTACTTGCTTTCTAATTGATAGTTTCGACAATTCAGCTACCTATGCTTGGGTCACATCTGACCCTAAGGAACCCCTCAAAAATTGAAGTCCAAGATAAAAATGCAAGAAACCTCACACTTATGAGTGTTGGTAAATTCTAGCTATTTGTTCGTGAAAAGGCAAACTAAAAAGCTCGCAAAGAGATTTATGTTGCCGAATCAAATATAAGCAAAATAATTTAATAACAAAGAAGTGCCACAAAATTCAAATAGGCGACACTTATTTTGTTATTAGAGCAGAACATAGTTTATATGATGCCGAAGTATATAAACAATTAAATTATAAATACATTTATAAGCATATGCAGCGGAACTCTTAATACGAAATGCCAAAAAATCGCGAAATTGTTTGCAATAGCCATTATTCGTAACAACGATGAATAGGGTTGCAAGTTTGTCGCGGAAAAATAGCCCGAATTCTTCATCCTCAAACAGAGGCATATTAATGAAAATTGAAGAATTATCAACTTCGTTAAAAGCATTTAAATATTTGTATTGACAAGGATCGAAAACTCCCCCTAGGATCTTGGCGAAAACTATGTTAATTATGTTAAATAATAGTTTGTTTTTAATAAAATAATTTTGGATTTTTTCTTGGCACAAGACTTCGGATACTCGCAGATTTTATCTTTACATTCTGAAATTTTTGAAAAAAAAAAAATCCGACATTTCACGGGTCGATAATTACCATATATTTTCGTGTATAAGCAGAGAATTTTTGGACCTTTTTTGAAAGGGCTTATATACGGGTCCGACATTCTAAAAAAAAGTCGGTCTATATATCGCGAAACATCGACTAATCTAGAGCTCCAATTATGTAATTAAATAAGTAGAGTTTTATTTAAAAGAATATACATATATTTTATAGCTGGATTTTGTAAAATTATCACTGAAAAAAAATTGTGAAGTCCGCTACCGACTACAATACGCTCGCGACTAGCTGTGTATGCCTTTCTATTCTCACTCATCCTTCTAATAGAAATGTAGAAAATAATTGAATAAAAACAATAAAAAAAAGTAAAACAAACTAGCAAATGCAGGGGCAAAAAACAATGAATGCTCGAGTGCCATCTGCCATGTGCTCGCGCTTGCCTCAGACATGGTTACCAGAGATCAATTTGTTGCCGTTGGAGCCAAGCTTCTCACTTTCACAACATCTTGATTGGAAAAATACTTGATTTGTGTTACCTTCTTAGCGAAAGTTTCGCCAATTTTGGCGCTTTTCTTTGAACTGTAATTTTTTTCTTCAAATTTTTATCTCTGCTTATATACGAGTTTCGAATTTTTGAAGGAATAATGCACTCTCAGCTTATACATGGATCGGCTTATATTCGGAAATATACGGTAATAAGAAAAATTCGCCAGTGTTAGGAAAAAGCTTTGAAAATCACGAAAATTACGGGAATTTGCGCCGTGACAAACTTGCAACCCTAACCATGGATAAGTAAAGTTTAACAAATGATTTATTTTTACTAGCATACCTACACCTTTAAATCTTACTAGTACATTGATAAAAAATGAACCATCTATTAAAATTCAACAATTTTGGAAAAAATCCTTAATGGTTCGTTGTTTTTTAGGTAGGGGAGAAGGGGGCACAAGTGAACAAACCATATTTCACCTAGTTAATATGAAGGAAAAAAATATATGTAGATAGCAGCAGTAGTATTATCTCCTGCCTGAAATTTCAAAGCTCTCGGCCATTCTGCTTTTTAGCTATCATAACATCCTCCGATTAGGAAGGCAAAAGTAAAAACACATACTCTAGTTCTTTGTGTAAAAACACGTTCTAAACAGTTTTTTTAATATGATTTCAACATTTCATCTCAAAGTGACATTCATGCAGTACATTGTTATGAAGTTATTTTAAAATGCTATGAAAAAATTTTTTTTTAAATCAAATTAGTCTCAAGTAGGTATTATATAGGGGCAGATGTGAACAGTTCACATCTGCCCATCTTTTGGTTATTTTAATATTGAATACCCAAAAAGTTTTTTATATTTAAAGTTAATATTTAATGGGTGAAGTTTGTAGCAGCTATAATTGATGAGTTTTATTCTTTTAGGAATAATATTTTATTATTAAAATACTAGATTTTATCTGTAGAATTTGAATAAGCAATGGTGAGAACATACAAAAAAAAAAAAAAAAAAACGGCCAATAGAGCTTCAATATCAGAAAAAAATGTAGCAGCTGTACAAGCTGTCATTAAGGATAATATGTCTATTTAGAAGTGCAGCTGAGAGTTTTAGTTAGAAACCTACAATGCTTTTTAAAAGTTTCAGTAAAACTTGTAAAGATCTTAATGAAGTTGCCCTAGTTGAATTGCAGAATATATTTGCAAACAAGTATGCAAGTAGACAGGTATAAAAGAACCGAAATTTACTTCAAAGAAAAGAAAGTTACAGCTTGTAAAGTTGTTGAAAAATGAAAAGTCCAAGGAACTTGACATTACACTAGATAATTTAGCTACGAATGATTTTGTCTTTGTATAATTTTCTATATGAAAAATTTGTTTATTATGTTGGCAATAGTGAGAAGATGGAAATGGATGAAATATATGTGAAATTCATGAGGAAAAAAGTAATGAAACCTTTATTTCCCAGAAATAGATATATCTATGGTGAACACTGATGATATTCTACTGAAATTACCACCACCTATAATTTCATGTGGTACACATCGAGCGGCATCTTCCTATTTTTTCTGTGAAACTGAGGCAGTACAATGTTCGTCAAGCAATTTAATCAAGATTCATTAATCATGAAAAAGGTTACATTTCAGATATTTTCATTGTAAGCATTAAAGTGTAATAAATGAATCTTTAAAAACATGTTCAGTAATTTTTTATACAATACATGTATCTGTACCCCAGGTTATGTTCACGTCTGCCACCGACGTGAACAAAATTTAACATATTTTATAATGAATTTTTAGGTTGGAATTTACCGATATACATATTACATAACTTCGTGAAAATATCAGTAAATGTGTAAACTATCTATATACCACTTTTTTCTCCGACATCTCAAACCAGTGCTAAAAGATGTACAAAAATATTGTTTTTGTTCACATGTGCCCCTCTTCCCTACATTAAATTTTATCAACACATGTCTCCGCGCAAAATGCCTAGCGCCATCTGTACTTGGTCCACAATGACTCAAAATAGCCAACAATTTGTAAAAAATTAATTATATGCAATAGAATTTGTTTTTCGTGAATTGGTCAGAAATTTTGTCTGTCTTAGCCATCATAGTATGCACGTGATATTTAGTGTCATTAAATAGTAAACCAAACTTAATAAAGGAATTGTTTGTTTTCGCCAAGATTTCATATAAACCGTGTTCGTATTAAGAAAATTTAACTCTATATGATTTGGTAGAATACAAAGTGCACCATATTATACCGAAAGCATCTTATAGAACAGTGGTTCCCAACCTTTTTTCTTTGTGAACCCCTTCTAACATTCGAAAGTAAACCCCCTTCTGCAGTCATAAGTAACGGGTAATAAAAGTATAAAAATTTAACAGCAGATTTATTATGCATGTTTACGCATTTGTTCACGAAAATCTAACTGAAAACATTGAAGTTTAAATTAAAACTACTTTATTTTTTAAATTATCATCGGGTAATAAACATGAATTCATAAAAAAAAATACTTTTAAAAATTATTTTCCCTATGATGTGAAAAACTTGTAAAATAGCATGAGCAAAAACTTAAAATTTTGAAGTACCAATATCTGTCACTGCTACTTTCGAGTTGAAATGTGCAAAATTAGCAAAAGTTCAGAAATTTACAACAATATTGAAACATATCAATTTCTCATAGTGATAAAGCAGGAAAATTTGAACGAAGTAGGATAAGTGACTGTACAAAATTTAAAGTTAATTAATAAATATATTCCGGTTCCTTTTTGGGGTGTGTATATAAGAAATTAGCCAAAAATAATGCAATGGTTTACGC
This sequence comes from Octonoba sinensis, assembly GCA_038502835.1. Classification (NCBI taxonomy): domain Eukaryota; kingdom Metazoa; phylum Arthropoda; class Arachnida; order Araneae; family Uloboridae; genus Octonoba; species Octonoba sinensis. The sequence goes on from CM076599.1 coordinate 180,923,257, forward strand.
GTTACTTAATTTTCGCTATCGAGGAAAAATTGGGAAATTATAGTAGAAACAAACGTTCAAAATTAAAAATAAAACTGATTAACTTTATAAACCACTTTGAGATCTAAATTTTGAAAATCAAGTAACAGTAGAAATAAGTGCATTTCAAATTTTGTATGGTTGCCTTGTGTATCAGTTTACAACTTTTACTTATTATCTCAAAATTAATATTTTATAAAATAGTTTTTATGCCGTTTTAATTGCGTATGTAAATTTATCATTTTTTTTTCCTTACGTGAGCAAAAAAAAAAAAAAATCAGGCATTGCAATATTATTTTCGCGAACCCCTGCGGCTTCGCGAACCACCGGTTGGGAAATGTTGGTATAGAGAATAACCTTGTATAATCTTCCGGCTATATCCAAGAATAGGGTCCACAGCAAAAAAGTCGCACAAAGCAGGCATAAAAAAATCATGTTAGTGACAATTAAGAAAAAAAAAGTATGACCCTCTTCTGAATTCAATTTAATAAACATATATTGATTAAAGTTTTCTGATTTTTTTATTGAAAATGTCAGCGACTTTTTTAAACATTGCAAGATTTCTTAAGTTAGGAGTGAATTTTGCAAAATAACAAACTCCTGGAAAAGGAAAAAGCCTGATTTAATGATACAATGTTACCACCACCAAGACTCATTCGATTCCGACATACCCAATTGTTACAAAGGATTGCATTGAAAATTAATACATGAATGCTATAAAAACATTTATTTGATGCTTCACAAAAATGTTTAAAATTCTCGGAAATTAAAAAAAAAAAAAATGCTGGAATAACCCCTGATAATTTATTTGCAGTTTCGGCATCACATGCCCACCATGAAAATTGTCAAAAAGCAAGACTGGAATAATCTGTAACATTTTACATTTAGACGGGCATACTCGTCTAAATAAATACATGTCCGAACTGAATTCTTATATGCCCAGAATTTGTTTTAAATAAAAACATTTGAGTTTGTGGTATAGCGTTCAGCCAAAAAATTAACATCTTTGTATCCGAATCGAGAATATTAACGTTGATCTAGAGCGTTAAAAGATTACAGTACGAACAAAATATTACATAGTGAATAGTTACAAGTCGAAATTTGCCCAAAGGTGTAAATTGCATTATTAATTTTATTGCTGATATGCAAAACCGTCAATTCTGGTAAGGATGCGGTGATTTTTATACAAAATACGAAATAATAAAGTTTTGGGAAATAAATTGTTTAAAAAATGACATGTCTTGGCGGGCATGAAAGGATGCATGCCGGATCGGAATTTTTACATGCCCGAGCATGTCGGGCAATATAATTTTCGAGCCCTGATACACAAACATTTGAGTTTTGAATTCCCCATGAAAAAAATTCAGCTTGCGGTGGGATCTTAATTTCTAAAATGAAAGTGACGTTTCGTCAGCTGAGCGAAGGATCAACGCTCTCCACCGACCTCGTGCACGGGAAATATCAACAAATTCTCCAACCCTCGCGCTAATGACGTCACGGGCCCGCTAGGAACGAAACGCCGCGACAGACTACGGAAAGTAGGCCTAACGGGTCCGAAAGCCTCGAACCAGCCGCCCGTCCGAGCGAGAAGAAAGACCTTGATCTCCATTGAAATGGCGTTTCGCGAATCGAGGGAACCGCCATCAATAACACTAAAATTACTCACCGTAGGCATCTTCTTGCAATCCGGAATCTATACTAAATCTTTCCTCGGACGATGCAGATTCGAATGATATAAGACTCTCGCCGTCGCAAGGCGAAAATTCCAGTCGAGGACGCTTGAAAACGGGAGCCGCACAAGAAGATTGCATAGCGTCGGCCATCTTGAAGGTTTCAGAATAGAATGCCACGTACGGCGCAAGCGCTTCGGAGAGACTGACGTCAAGGAACATCCGGGCACTGGGTGCATTCCTCCCCCCTTGCTTTCCCCGCGAAATACAGCGCGCGCCAAAAGATGGCACTACGGTTTATAGTTATTTGAATCGCTACTAGAATCAAATGTTGCAAACTAAATACACAAGAGATTAAAAAATACGAAGTAAAAAAATTAAGTAGCGCTACAAAAAACAGATTGAGCCAAAGGTGAGCTAAGTCTAAATAAAATAAGTGCGTGATAATAAAATAAAAATTTTGTGCATTCTTAAAAGGTTATTTTAAAAAAAAAAATTGTACATTTTAAATAGGTAATTTTTTAAAAATAAATTATTTTGTACATTTTCTTAAAACGGTAATTTTTAAAAAATAAATTATTTTGTACATTCTCTTAAAGAGGCAATTTTAAAAAAAAATTGTACATTTTAAAAGTTCCCGACTCAATTCATATAATTATTCTTTTTCAACATGAAAACACTTTGATTTAAATGGCATTTATATGGAAATGAATATCAGAATATCCATTAATTTTATCTTTTTTATTTTGTTTTGCAACGTCTCGGATAATCAACCGCCATTTATGAATGAGATCATTTAAATAATAATTTAATTTTGATATTTATTAAAAGAATGTGTAATCATGCCTCAGTTACTAAATTTCACTAAGAAAAGTTTTATATATTCGGAGAAACATCCAAAATCACTGGGGAGCCTTTAAGAATTTTATTTTCGTATAAGAAAATTTTTTTAATATTTTTGAAATAAAAAAAGTCAAACGCATCAATGCGTATAAATTTTAGAATAATGTTACTCGACAGCCAAAAAAGGAAAAAAATATTTGAATGTCATTTTTACGGTTAAAAAAAAAATCCGCAAATGTTGCTGTGAAATGTTACGTACGAGACATTTTATTTATTTTTGGAGAAGCATAAGGAAAATTATGATGCATATTTTTAAACACTAGTACTTACCAAAACCGAGAATTTTAAAATCAAATGCGTGTTTAAAAAAACACTAGTATTGAAAGGAACGACATTTCATTTACCAACTTTTAATTCGCTAGAACTAAGAACAAAACTTACTGTTCCCATGCTGTGAAGTCTTATCCATTTTCCACAACTAATAAGAATATCGTCCTACGTACACAAAATACGCTGCCGAATCAGATTCCAATAGCCGTATATACACATCTCCCACATTCTAATCTTCAGCTGATAATACTTGTTCTAAAAATCGACTGTTCCGGCTCAAAACACCACCTCACCAACACAAGGAAATGGAATGTGAGAAATAGAAAACAGGGTGACGTCATCAAAGGCCGCCGCACTTCTTCTTTTTTTTTTTCTTCAAAAAATAATTTTCATTAAGATTTGTATATAATTTTGCATTCGTATCCATAATTTTCATCTTATAATATTTGAAGTTTTGTCATTTCTTTATAGAACGTCATTTTTGAAGAGTTTTGATCGAAGTTTTTTTTTTTTTTTCATTTGAAATAAGATTTACTAACTCTTGAAAATAAATGAAATTAGAAGCACGAAATTGCAGTTAAAGTAATTTCGTTCCCTATTTTCAATTACTATGTTTTAACATTTGAGCACAAAGTTGAAATTTTTTCTCTCCTTCTCCCAAGATTAAACTTCAACTTCTACTATTTCATCTACCGAAACTACTTCAGCTTTCTTGTCAACAGGTTAAATAATGTGACCATAGTAAATCTACGAAAAGTCAAACACCTGATTTTTACGTTTGTAGAATTTGTTTTCGTAATTTTACGTTGCCGAGGCATTTCGTGCTGATAATTGTCTGTCCCGAAGGTCGTAAGGCGCGACGTTGTCGGAAATACATAGTGTAGCTTGCTGAGTCGGATTTTCCCCGTACGAAACTAATACAGTCGAACCTCGTTGAAACGAACCCAAAGGGACTTTTAAAATAAATTCGTCTGAACTGTAGTTCGTTTTATCCGAAAAACAGTGAAATCCTTTTTTTAGAAAGCGAAAGAGAACTTCCACTCTATTTTCAAGAGCACAATGCTCAATTGAGTTCGTAGAAGAACTCAAGACCCTAGTGCACATGTAATTCAATGGGAAAGATTTTGAATTTGATATAAGAAGATAACAATTTCTAGTTCTCAAATAAAGAGTTCTGAAAGTAAAAACTCGATAACTTTAGACGTTTATTAACTGAAATTAGATGTCAAGAAAATCTTTCAAAATTATCGTAGATATATACGGTATTGTCTTTTTTTTACGGTATTGTCTCGGTTATAACTCATTGTTTCCTACTCTTTTTTTTAACAATTCCTCCATTTAAATTGTTAAGGCATTCTGATGAATTTTCTTTTTTCGCTGTTTGTTAAAAATGAAAAGCGACTTTTGTTTGTTTCATATTAAATTGAAGTTCGAACGGTAGGACCGCAAATGAGAGTTCTACTTATCCGATAGTTCGATTCCAGTGTGTTCGTCTTAAACAATGGAAGTACATTATTTATTAATACCTTAGGATGGGCATCACAAATGTAGCTCATATTGGCAATAATTCATTTTGCCTGTTTCGATGAACGAGGTTTGACCATACTTAACATCTTGGGAAGAAAAATTGGGAAATATTGATAAATGCTGAGAGGTACTAAATAAAATTTGAAATAGTCCAATTAAGAATATAGGGCAGACCTTAAAATTCAAATTTTTAATTAGTAACCAGTGTGCTTAGTTTCCATGAATGCTTTTTGCGCGTGTATGCAAATAATCACTTTATTCAGTATTTTTTGTTTTTTTTTTAAATCTAATTTTTGGAATTTGAGACCCATTACAACTCTTTTATGTGCAATTTGATGTAACCGTGCAATGCTGGTTCCCTGTCGAAGGGCCTTGTTTGAAAATTCTGCTTTTCAAACTTTTGCAGAAACGGTAATTTAAACTGTCTTTACTTTAATGATCGATGAAGGAGACCCCTATTTATTCATGCTCATAATTTTATTGAAAAGTTGATGAGGATTTGATTTGATAAAATGACTACTGTATTGTTGAAGTGGCCACAACACAAATATTGAAAGTGGCACTTCGAAAATGATTGTGTTTTTAATCAATATCTCCATTCACTAAACTGATGAGAACAGACAAAATTTCTCATTTTTTTATGCCTCTCAATACCGTGCCATTCATGAGGAGATAGTGTGACATGGCTACAAACCAGGGTTGCCAGATTTGCTGCCCGGGTAGCTACCCATTTTCCCCGCTGGGCTGGGTGTTTCACCTTAAAAACCCATAAGTTTTTTGGGGAAAATGGATTTTTTAAGAATTTAGAAACAAATAATCCCGTGTAAAATATTTCTTTTTGATGAAAATTCTATATATGTAAATACTATTCAATATTTAATTTATTGTTTTTAATTTCCATAATTAAAAAGTAGGTATACAAAGAAAAAATTCAAAATTATGTCATAATAAAAAAGAAATAACAATTACAAGAAAGTTGAGGAAAATAACTTGCACAGCTAGAAAGCCAAAATTTATCTTTATTAACATAAAAGTTTGGAAAAGTTTTAGTTACATTAAAAAAGGATTTATTTTTAATGAAAAAATCATTTCAAGACATCCTATATCAAAGATTTAGTTACATTTAAAAAAAATGAAAAAAGCACTTCAGGATATCATATATTTTACATGAAAATATATAAATTTACATTCATTCTGTACTTTTCAAAAGTGAAAATAATTTCGAAGCTCAATTTTCAATTTGTAAAATGCTAATACCCTCTATATTTCCTAAATATTTCTTTATTAAAATGATGCTTAGATTTGTTGAATATATTATAATTGCAATAGTTAGAAGATGAAAAATATGTGGTATGTATTAACTATGTAGAAGAAAAATCATGAAATAAACCTATATAAGCAGCAAAATGTAATATATCTGTATCTGTGTGCGTAAGATACGTACACACACATATATATATATAAATATGCACATTAGGGTGGTGCTTATTTATCGAAGTTTTAAATTTTCAACCTCTTACCCTCTAACTTTGCTCCATTATACCAAAAAATAATTATGATAAAATTTTATCACCAGCAAACAATGTTTAGAGGTTAAAGCTTCGTAATTGAACGAGATTTTGCGATTTTTTGAATTTTTAAGCAAGATATAAATTATGATTTGCAATTATGTTTAATTTATGTAATTATATTAAAAAGTAACTTCTATATGAATAAGTAAAAATTAAACACCTGTAAATTGTATAGCTATAATGTGAAATAGTTTTCTTAATAAAAAGTACCAGTATTCAAATGTACCTCATTTAGATGGCAACAACTATCTAAACCAGTGATCGCCAAACTAATGGAGCCACTGAGCAACTGTACCTTTTCTGCATTTTATTACGAGATATCCCCCCTCCCCCCCCCCCCCCCCAATAGAAAAAAATAGGACAAAAAAAAGCTAGAAATTTTTCAGTTCTCGGTTATTTATATATGCGACTGGGCAGCTACCTTTTTCATGTACTATATATTTATGGCAGCAAAATATTCTTTATTTTCTGTCTGAGCGATGAGCTATCAATGTGAATATTAACAAAATATAGAAAATCAACAGTTGTTGAATGTGCAAGTTAACCACATGACTACTATTGCAATCTGCTAAAGATTTTCTTGCGAGTTACTTGTAGCTGGCGTTTTACGGTTTGATGACTACTGGTCTAAACCATGGGTGGGGAACCATTCGGTTCAGAAAGGAGACATTAAATTTGCTGCTTGGGGTTAGCTGATCTCCTACATATAATACACATCGTGTAACATACACAGGCTAGCAGCAAACCCCATCATATATTAGGCGGCATGCCATTAACAGGTAATATTAGTACTAAAAAAGAACACACAAATGAATTGAAGGTTATTTTTTCCCTTAGCTTCATCAGTTTCTATTATTATTGTTAGATTGTTACTGCTGCCCTCAAAGGAACTGGCTCAGAGGTTCAGATTTACCGAATTCATGAAACTCGAAACTTTTAATGCCTTACTTATCCTATGTACAAATTACATTGAAACTATCTAGTATGATCATTGCACTGCCTTGAAATAAAGCAGCATCTATATTATAAATACTGCATAATAGTCATAAATATTTTGTTTGCTCTAATTCAATTCAATATAATGTCATTGGGTTGGAATACAATAATGTTATTGAAGCAATATTTGCAGGGGTTTTTTTTCATGTCTAATGCTCTCAAATTTTATTTGTGTGACCCTTTCACCACCTGCCAAGTTCACTGTGTCATTTCAGAGCAAAATTGTCCCTTACTTGTAGTTTAGACCAGTTGATTCCAAACTGTATAAATCACCAGCTGCAATTAACTCGCGAGAAAATCTTTGGTAGATCGCGTTCATACTCTGCTGGTTAATCTGCACATAAATAATTACACAACAACTGTTAGTGGAGTTTCCATGTTTCGTCAATATTTGCATTGAAAGTTTATGGCTCAGAAGGAAAATTGAGAATATTCTTTTGGTATAGTAAATCCATGAAACAGCATGAACTACCAATACAGTATCCCCTCGTCTCGTTCTGGCATGTATAAATAACTACTGAAAATTGAAAAGTTCCTTACTTTCTTGACCTGTCTTTATTTACTATGGGGAGGGTGGGAGAATAACTCACAGTAAAGTGTGGAAAAGGTATTATTGTTCCGTGGCTCCATAAGCTTGACACTCACTTGTTTAGCCAGTTACCACCTAATGAGGTAGACTTGAATACTGTATATTTTATTAAGAAAACTATTTCATTATAGCTATACAATTTACAAATGTTTAATTTTTACTTATTCATAGAGAAGTTACTTTTTAATATAATTACATAAATTAAACATAATTGCAAATCATAATTTTTATCTTGCTTAAAAATTCAAAAAATCTCAAAATCTTGTTCAATTATGAAACTTTACCCTCTTTGAGCTACCTCTAAATATTGTTTGTTGGTGATAAAATTTTATCATGATCATTTTTTGGTCTAATGGAACAAATTTAGAGGGTAAGAGGTTGAAAATTTAAAACTTCGAAAAATAAGCACCACCCTAATGCACATGTTTTATTTTTTCAAACAGTAATTTTTTCCCAACTTTTATTTATAAATAATTTTAAACAACTATATAATTTACCTAAGATTTTCTGATGATGAATGGATCAATTAGAAAAACTTTTAGAGTAAACATTATTTAATTTTTTACTATGTCACCCATACTGATCACTGAATTTAAAAAGTGTGCATACATATACGTGAAATAAGATCAAATGAAATTTAATGCAACATTCAAGTAAGGTAGTTGAAAAAAAAAGCTACTTTTGTTTTAATAAAAAGTAAATAAAATTTGATCAAAAATGTTTTGTAGTGCTAGCTGAATGATGCATATTCTAATATTCAAATATATGCATATATACCATACATTATTAACTTGCTGGAAAAAGAAATTTCATTTTCCCCATTTTACCCGAAAAGCCCGGGTTTTCTACCCAAAAAACCCGGGTTTTTTAATAAAACCCACCCGGGGTGGGCTTTTTACAAAAAAACCTGTTTTTTTTTACAACCTTGCTACAAACGTTTGTTTACACTCTCATTTTAATGCATCCTGTTATTAAATAGTCTATTATTATGCGCCCGAATCCTGCAGCGATGCAGCTCGTTGCCCCAGGATATATCACGATCCGAGGCCGAGGTCTATTGAATGGGATGTCTCGAATACGGTATTATTTTTCGGATGGAGAATTTGTTGATTTTCATTAGAAATCCTATAAACATCTTTAAAAACGTTATTTTAATAAAAGTCCTGCCACCACTCAATTTGACACGAGGTTGTCGATAAATGCAGTCTATGTATTGCGAGGATGGTCTCGCGAAGATAGAATGAAATGTCATTCTGGAGCCTTTTGCGTAAATGGATGCTTGAAGCAATTTTTAAAACTTTCCATTCTTTTTCATATATAAATGTTACACAAGAGCATTTCTGTAGCTTCTTGTGCCAAAATTTATTGATTTCATAAAAATGAAAGTTCCGGATAAAATAGGAGTCGAGAGGGGACTGGGGGGGGGGGGGGGGGGGTATCTTGTGTCCTGTCAAACAAAGCTTCGAGTATTTGCCTTGACGAAGTTTTCGAGGGTCGTGGATGTCGCCTTCCTTTCCAAATTGATAAGTGATGAAACCTTTTTAAAAAACATGTATCCACAGTAAAAATTTAGTGCTCAGTTGCTACCCTTTTTGGTGTCACTGAACATGGTTTTTGATGTTCAGTGGGTGTAATGTTGAAAAGGTTTCATTTTTGATGTACTTTAAATTCTCTTGAGTGTCTGTCTCAAAAAATATAGACGGTATAATGTTTCTTCGCACATAAAAACTGCTCCGTTACATACCAACATTTTATTTTGATGGCTCATTTCTATAAAAATAGGATAAGTGAGACATCGTAGTTAATGTTTGATGAGATTACGGACATCCTATGCTAAAAGAACATTCTGCTGTCTGTATTTTTCCAGATAGACGCTTAAAACCATTTAAAAGACATAAAAAAAGAAATAATTTTTAACTTTACACCCACTAAACATCAAAAATGTTTACAATGCTCCAGTTTTGAAATCAATTTAGCTAAGTTTGGTAATGATTTCTTTTTCAGTTTCAGGTAAACCGGCAGCCTCGGAGAAGAAATGAATGGGCATCCCAAAACCACCCAGCAATATATCATCGACGAGTGCTGCCGTGGCACCTCGCGGTAGGGAGCGGAAATGTATTGGGTGCTCAAATTCAAGTTCCTGCTTTTACGAGGAGAAGCCTGCGTAGAGAGATTTGTGTGGGCGAAAATATAGGACCCCCGAGTGATTTGATGCCTTGTTCGGAAAACGAATACAAATGCTCTCCCAAGCTAAAAATTTTGCGTTTACTTACCACCATTTTTGTTGTCTCACGGAAGGCAACAAAGACAAAAAACGTGTCTCTTCTCATTGCGTATTTTCGAAAGCAAAAATATGCCGTGTGCTTACGCAGATGTGGAAAAGACATGTTTTTTGTCTTTGTCACCTGTGATGTGAAAGCCCCCTTTTGGAACACAAGTTTTGATGCTCAGTTGGTGGACAGGTGAAAAATATTCATTTTTGATATATTTTGAAGTTTCTTATGCATCTGAATGGAAAAATATAGACCATGTAATCGGGGCCCGATTTATATTTTGAGTCACTATAGGCACAACTCATGTTTGGGGGCCCCTCACGCAACAAAATTTGTTTAAACATGAAATTTTGGGGGCTCCGAAGCGCAAAAACTAATTTGTTTTTCAAATGTCAAGGAGTCTGACTAACATTTGGGAGACCCCAACGTGCAAATTGATTTTGCTTTTAAATTACAAAACGTTTGAATAAAATCTGGGGGCCTCCAAAGTGCAAAATCGATTTTGTTTTTAAATTACAAAATGTTTGAATAAAATCTGGGGGCCTCCAAAGTGCAAAATCGATTTTGTTTTTCAAATTTCAAAATGTGGGGGCCCCCAAAGTGAAAATTCCTTGTGGTTTTAAAATAATTTTTCGACAAATTTTCTGTGAAGCAACAACACTAACAGTTAGTTTTTGAAAAATTCTATTTTTAAATATTTTTCTAAAAAATTTAAATTACAAAAAAAAAAAAATAATAATAATAATAACAACCGAAATTAAGAGTCCCTAGGCCTGTGCCTGATGGTAAATAAGGCCGTGCATGTAATGTTTCTTAGAAACTCTCATTTAAAATAATTATTCTACAAATTTTCTGTGAAGCAACAGCACACTAACAGTTAGTTTTTGAAAGATGCTATTTTTAAATATTTTTCTAAAAAAAATATTAAAAAAAAAAACAAAATTAGGGGGCCTACTCAAAGTGGTTGCCCTAGGCCCGGGCCTAATGGGAAATAAAGCCCTGCATGTAATGTTTCTTAGCACGTAAAATGTATTATAGAAATTTCATTACAATTGCTGATTTCTATGAAAATAAGATAAACGATCCATGAATTTTTGGTGCATAGATGAGTTAAAGAACATTCTATGCTAGAAAAACATTATGCCGTCTGCAGGCGCGTAGGAAAGGGGGAGGCTCGGGGGGGGGGGGGGGTCTTAAGCCCCTCCCATTAGAAATCATACTGCATGAGGATTACGGTTATTTTGTGAAAACTATGAATTTATTATAATGATCTATAAAAATATTCATTTATCAGTGATTTTTTGTGATTAATATTAATAATGAGTGAATACTGATTACTTTTTAATTGTTAATTGGTTTTTCTTGGAAATAATTTTGAGAATTTGGAAATAAAATTGTTTGAGCCCCTCCCATGATTTTTAAAGTGACGCTCCTGGCTGTCTGTATTTTTTTTAGGCTCACTTAAAAGAAATGAAAATGCAGCAAAAAATGACTCATTTTCCACTTTATGCCAACTGAACACCCAAACTCAAAAATGAAGATCTTTTGTTTAAAAAATAAAATGGGCACTAAAGATTGTAAATTGGATATATCTCAAATTAACCATTGATTCTTTATCACTCATAAATTTTAATTTGATTTTTTGGATTCGAGACAATGACAAAAACATAAAATACACATATCTTAAGGTTATTAATTTATTTTTAAGTTAATTATTTATTTTTTTTTTTTTTTACCCTCTATCATTCGGATTTATTTGATTTTTTGAATTCTCAATAATAAACAAAAACAAAAAAAAACTGAGGGAGAGAGAGAGAGAGAAAAGTGAAAGAAAAAATGAAGTGCACTTAGTTCATGATTTTACTTTTAACAAACTATTTATAAAGAAAATGACAAAAACAGTGTCATATCATCAAACGGTTTGTTGCCTACACTATGATACAGAGGTAACACAGTATTTTCAGTAGTGTTTGGCAGTAGTTAACTACTAGTGGCAACTACTAATTAACTACTAGTTGTAACTACTTTTGTTTTTGACTAGTTAACTACTAGTTAAAGTACTTTTTCCCCAACTACTTTCGAAAAAAAATTTTTAATTTATTTTTTGAAAAAAATAATTTTTTTAAACATTAAATTATATAAATTTTCATCTTATGAATATTACTCACACAAATGCATTTTTATATTATGCCATATATTGAAAAAGTACTCATAAAAATATCATAATATTTATTGTAGTATTTATTAGGGATGCAACGAATAGTGATTTGGTCGAATACCGAATATTCGGAGATTTCTTCCAGGCCGAAGCTGAATATTCGGCAGCCGAATATTAAAATTTCTAGAAAACCGTTGTAATATAAATTATTTCTCCAATTTAAAATAATATTCACAAAGTCAAACACTAATTACACACAGTCTATGATATATGATTTAATTCTGTTTGTTAAGAATTTAAAGCTATATTTAAAAGCTGTTTTCTCTATTGTTTTGAATGTAATAAAACTAAGAATTTCATCCGCAAGTGGAATAGAAATGACAGGTTTAACGGTAGTAAGCAATTAGCATTATTTTACTAATTAATTAAAACAAGTGAAAGAACTGCTATTGCTTAGTGAACTTTTATCTTGCTCAAAACCGTTTTATGAAGATATTTCAAAAGTTATAAAAGTTAAAATTTTCATTTTATGGGATTTTTTACATACCTGTTTTTAAAAGAACTTACGAATACTTAACTGGAATCTATTTTTATTTTCAAAAACCCCAATAACTTATGCTATCTAAATATTCATGATACACTCTAGTCTTTTCACATTTCTCTCTTACCCAATATTCACAATAAACCAGTCTACCCAAACAAAGTCTGACTTCCACTTTGTTAATAATAACAAAAAACATTTCTTATATTCTCCATTTTAATTAACTATTGCCAGCTTTTGGGAGCAAATGCTAAATATAAAATACAATATTATAACTTTAAAATCTGCTTTTGCCCAGTCAAGCCTAAAACAATGTTTAAAAAAAATGAGTTTTTTGTAAATTTACTTTTATTCATTAAAATTATATACCAATGTATTCTTTTGCAATAATTATAATACAATTTTAAATGTTTAAAATCTACTCATTTCTCACTTATGGCAGAACTATTCGGCCGAATAGTCCATCAATATTCGGCTAGGTGATGAACTGTCGATCCGCCCAGACCGATTATTCGGTCAAAGGGCCGAATAAGACGAATACCAAACAGTGGCCGAATATTCGTTACATCCCTAGCATTTACGCAAATTAGAAAAAGCTTTCTAATAATAGCCAATAAATAGCGCCCGCACCAGCACATGCGCAATGAAGTTTCATTTAAAGACCAAATCTTCATTATAGGGAAGCTTTACCTCTACCCCAGTGTACCATGCATGCGTTTGGGATACCATAAAACCACAAAAAGAAAGAAAAGATACTGATTTTTAGGATTTTTTTAGAAGAAAATACAGATTTTTGTGATTTTCTTTTTAGAAAAAAATACTGATTTGTATGATTTTCTCTTTGGAAAAAAATGCTGATTTTTATGTTTTTTTTTTTTTTTTTTTTTTTTTTTTTTTTTTGAAAAAACTGATTTTTATGATTGTTTTTTAGGCAAAATATTGATTTTTATGATTTTAAAAAATAATATTTATATCAGCTTCTAAATTATTAAAATATAGATATTTTTTAAATAAATTGTAATATATTCTGGGTTTAAGTAAGTCATTTGAATTTTAACTCACTATATGGTAGCCTTAATGCATCTGGTCCTTTAGGGAAAGTTGGAATAGCTTCGTTAAGGTGTCAAAGAGAATGACATTTTATCAGAGAACATTAAGTTTTTGGACATGCTGACTACAGCAAAAGTATCAACAGCACCTTTGGAAATGATTTTTTCTACATTTGGAATAGTGCACTCAAAATTAAGAAACAGATTGGGGGTTGATAAGGCATCAATACTGGTATTCTTGATGAAACATCTAAATTGTAAAAATGATTAAGCTGATCAAATATCACATTACACATTTTATGTGATATTTGCCATCTCTGTTTATATATTCAAGAAATGTGTATATAATCAAAAAATTATAATAGTCCAGTCAAGTTTGTATTATAATACATTAAAACCAGAAATATAAGTTTTCTCCTCTGCTTTTTTTTCTTGTTCTCTGTTTATTAAGCATACATTTTTTATATAATATAATTAATCAATAATTAATTTTGAACTAATAATAAATAATTATTTCAACTGAAATGTCCATAAATAACGAACTGAATTTATTACTGTATTTGTGTGAGCATACATATTTTGCTTAAAAAGGTCCAAAAAATCTGATTTAAATTTTAAAAAAATACTATTTAAAAAAAATTTTAAATTAAAAAAATTACCAACCCTGCCTTCAACACAATTTCAAATAATATAATCTAAATTCTAAAGCATGCGCGTTACAAAGGTATTTTGTTAATGAATGGGGGTTGGGCAGAGGTAGAATTTTAAATTGATATTAAGGGTAAATCCTTTAATGTTACAACCGCTGAAAAATTATTATTTCTCAAAAACATAAATTATTAACTTTATTAAACAAATACATATTAAAATGAAAGTTTAAATTTAAAGAAAAAGGTTTTGTCTTTCATACTCTCTCCTTATATATAATAATTGTTCAGTGTTATTTGGAAATATTCAATCTTTGAATGTTTTACAGTAATTTCTTTAAAATTGTTTTAATGATTAAAAATAATATTGATTTGAATTATTAGGATTAAATATTTAATAAAATAATTTTTATAAAAAAATAGATCCGACTTCAAATTATAAATTGCGCTAAAAAGTGAAAAATAAATTAATTGTTTAAAACAACATCGATGTGACTTTTAAACATAGTTTTAGAAATCGGTTCAAAATTAGAATAGATAAAATCTTTTGTAATCATGAATCAATTGCAAATGTATATATATTTTTGCAGAATTAGCAACAGTTCCAGTATGAAGTAACAAATGGTGTAATGGTAATTAGACTCATAATTTTGCACCGACTTCTAAAACTATGTTTGAAACTCACATCGATGTTGTTTTAAACAATTAATTTATTTTTCACTTTTTAGCGCAATTTATAATTTGAAGTCGGATCTATTTTTTTATAAAATTATTTTATTCTTTTTAGTGTGAATCCTTTTTTTATATAAATATTCTATTTTTAAAAAATCCATATCAAAGGGAAAACCTTCTTTAAATGAATGGCACTAAAAACTAATCATTTGTATGATAAATTTCGTTTTGAAGTCAATTTTAGCAACATTGGATTAATTTTTGCCTCAAAGAAGCCTTCTGTAAACTCTTGCTGTAATTGCTTTTGATATTATAGCTCAATGGCAACAAACACTTTTTTAACAATGAGTTTCATATTTACTAACAATTTTCCCAACAAAGAAAAATCAAGCCAAGCCTTTCCGATTAAAATTTAAAAAATACTTAGATTTCACCCATAACGTTTTTTAAAAAAACACATGTAGTCAAATCGATATGCAATATATGAGTTAGACGACCCTCTATCGATTAAAGAAAAAATCATCATTTAGTCAAAAGTTATGGATAAGAAAACAAAGAAATGACTATCTTTCTGCCCATAACTTTTTTTTCTAATTATCGAACAGGGTCAAACGAAGGTACGGGACCTATGGGAAACCACCCCCGATCGATTAAAAAAAATCATGAAAATCGGTTCATCCGGTGAGACAAACAGAGTCTGAGTGGACAAACAAACACACACAAAAAAAACGACATACATACAGTACGAATGTATAACCTCCTGCCTTTGAAGTCGGTTAAAAACAAGAAGTTCCGTCTAGAACTAGCCTACTTTCCCGTATACACCGAATTCAAATTATAATCTAGCTATCTCTCTCTCTCGTTTAGCTTTAGTTCTTAATTGCTTCAAATATACCTTTTTCAACGGTTAATACATATTCATTCAATCATTCGTTTATTAAGTCATTCATGTATTTATTCACTCATTTATACATTCATTCTTTTGCTTATTAATTTATACATTCATTAATTCAAAAATATTCTTGAAACTCCCGATCAAAAAATTTCATAGGAAAATAGGCTCTTTAGTTCTGGGTGAACTTTCTATTTGTACATGTTCTACATCATAAGAGCTTTCCGATAAAGTTTGTTCCAAGCAAATCGGTCCGTTAGATCATTAATTATATAGGATTGAAGTTTCCCCGTAGGCGGTATGTTAATTTTTTTTTGAACTGTTCAAAAATGAACAAAAATTGTTCAAATCAATATTTCAATTCAATATTAGAACTTCTTGCAGTTCATGGGAACTTGGATCTTGTACCCAGAGTTTACATCATTTGCTTCCTTTTCACCCATAGGCGCTAATGTTAAAATTTTTTGAACTGTTCAAAATTGAACAAAACATTTTTCAAATCAAGAAGTAAAATATGGAAATGAGATGTAATCCCCGAGATCTTTCGAATGCAAAAAGAATTTTTCCAATCGGACAATTCGTTCAAAAGTTATTAGGGGAGGGGGCGGACAGACCGACCGACACACTTTTTCCCATCTCAAAACCCTACTTTGAAATTTTTTATTTTTCAATCTTTATTTAATTACTTAACTTATTTTTGACTTTTCTTGATTTCTAACGATATTTTCACGATACATTAAGCCTTCTTTCATGCTTTATTATTATTATTATTTTACTTTTACGGGAAAGTAGGCTAACAAGCTTAAAAAGGGAAATTCAAATGAATTATACTTAAAAGGTAGTTAACTACTTTTGGAGAACAGTTAACTACTAGTTACAACTAGTCTCAGGAAAAGTAGTTAACTACTAGTTACAACTAGTTTTGTTTAGAGTAGTTAGTTGTTGATAGTTAACTACTTTTTGACAAGTAGTTGCCGAACACTAATTTTCAGTAAGAATAATTTTAATAAAACATCAAAATGAGATTTGTTTTAAGTGAAAATTTTGCGACTTCAATAGTGAATGTTGAAAAAATTGGAAAAAGATCTAAAAAGTAGCATTTACGAAATAATATTTTTTAATGTTGAAGTTTAAAATAAATTAAAATTGAAATTTCTGCCAATTTGAATAAATATTTATTTGTTTACATTTTTAGCCTACTTTCCCGTAAAAAAAGTAAAAAAAAATAAATAATAATAAAGCATGAAAGAAGGCTTAATGTATCGTGAAAATATCGTTAGAAATCAAGAAAAGTCAAAAATAAGTTAATTAAATAAAAATTGAAAAATAAAAAAAGTTGAAAGTAGGGTTTTGAGATGGGGGAAAAAGTGTGTCTGTCGGTCTGTCCCCCCCTAATAACTTTTGAACGAATTGTCCGATTCGAAAAATTCTTTTTGCATTCGAAAGATCTCGGCGAGGACATCTCATTTCCATATTTTACTTTTTGATTTGAACACTTTTTTGTTCAATTTTGAACAAGTCAAAAAATTTTAACATTAGCGCCTATAGGCGAAAATGAAGCAAATGATGTAAACTCTGGGTACAAGATCCAAGTTCCAATGAACAAGCTCACCGGAAGAAGTTCTTTGCGTGAAATATTGATATAAACAATTTTTGTTCATTTTTGAACAGTTCAAAAAAATTTAACATACCGCCTACGGGGAAATTTCAATCCTATATAAATCCTGATCTAACGGACCGATTTGTTTGGAACAAACTTTATCGGAAAGCTCCTATGACGTAGAACATGTACAAATAGAAAGTTCATCCAGAACTAACGAGCCTATTTTCCTATGAAATTTTTTGATCGGGATTTTTAAGAATATTTTTGAATTAATGAATGATTAAATGAATAAGCGAAAGAATGAAAGAATAAATGAGTGCATAAATACATGAATGACTGAATAAATAAATGATTGAATGAATATGTATTAACCATTGAAAAAGGTATATTTGAAGCAATTAAGAACTAAAGCTAAACGAGAGAGAGAGAGATAGCTAAATTATAAATTTCAAGCTGGTGTATACGGGAAAGTAGGCTCGTATAGTTCTAGACGGAACTTCTTGTTAAAAAATATGTAATAATGAGAATCGGAAAAAGAAAGTGCAATTTAAAATAAGATTGAAAAAAATGTTTACATTTTCATGGTCGCTATTTTGGCCACTGCTTTGTATACTCCTACAAGTCGTCTGACCTTCCTTGAATGTTTTTTTTTGTTGTTGTTGTTTTTTTGTTAACAATTTTAAACTGTTATCAATAAGTTTAGGGGGCAATTGGTATTTTTAGCGTTTTTTAGCCCTCTAATTCCGAACTTTGTCTCAAGGGGGACGACGATAACAAAACTTGGGCATTAGAGGGTTAAAGCAGGCATTAGCTTATGTGAATTGTTTGCTTTTGACCTTTTATTCTTAAATTTTAAAATAGCTACATATTGCAATGTTGTGACCGAAGACTTTTATTCCATCCTTTGACTTTGCGTGAGGAAAAGAAAAAGAAAAAAGGAACTGCCTTCGTTTTATTGAACAAGGCATTCTATTTGGCACATCAAATTAGGCGAAACTTCGCACTTCTGAGACTCTTGTAAAAAAGAAAAGGTTACCTTTTTTTATTATTGTTTTTTTTCCAGTGATGTATTTTTAATGGAAAATGAAGTAATTTTAGTATATTTTGGAGCTTTCTAGTAGGGATAAAACAAATATTCGGCCTGGCCGAATACTCGGTAAGATCTAATTCGGCCTGGCCGAATATCGACGGACTATTCGGCCGAAAAGCGACAGGGGAAGCTCCGCTAGCGGTAACTCTTCAATACACGTTGAGTGCTTGCTCGATGTTCGTAGTTTGTTGCGTACATCTTTGTTTGCTGGAATTTGGAACCACCTTCTCCCTATAGTTGAAAACCTTAGCTTATTTCCAAATGAACACGAAAAGTGCGGTTGCGTTAGTTGAGTTTTACATTTGTAACTCATCACGTCCGAGCCCCGGAAAAGTTTCACCCCTGTACAGTAAAAATGTGAAGAAATGAAAAAAAATAGTAAATTTTAAATATTTAAAATTGTATTATGGTTATTGGAAATGAACACGTAGTTTTAATGAATATAAATAATTCATATTAGATAGTTTTAAAAGTTATTAACAAACATAATTATACATCATAAATTAATGTGCGGAATGGGTGTTTGACTTTGTTACTACATTTAAATTTGACAAATACTTTCTATTACAACGAGCTTCTAGAAATTCTAATATTCGGTATTCGGCCAAATCATTATTCGTTTCATCCCTACTAGCAAAATTTGACACTGACAGCACTGGCTCAAAACAAAATGGACGACCCTATTTCAACCTTAGACTTCAACAGCACCGACTCATGCTGCCATCTATTATAGTAAGAGAAAAATAATGGTTGCATAATGATTGTAGGAACTCAAAGGTCGGAATTGAAACTTCAATTCAAATAATAGCACCAGAATTTTTTACAAATGGTTTGAATTCGTATTATGTGTTTAAGGCACAAAATTTAAATATTACCGATAATATCTTTAGTATCGTCTGCTAGAACATGAGAAATTTACAATCGAGTAAAAATCACGAGTCACGAAGACATTTACAGACTGAAATTTTTACAAAATCACAGGGTGAAATGTCCACGGTACAAAATAAATTACGCAAGGGAAAAGATTTTAATTTAAAATTAAATAAGTAAAGTTAAAAATCATTACCATTTTCATAGCTGATTGATACATATCGCGATAATCGTTTAAAAAGGGCTGTGTTTGGTTTTCTGAACATGTACATTATAAAAAACAATTGTTTGCCGCGAGAAGAGAACTACGTTACGACAATGACCGCTGTTTCGACTTTCGACATTACGCAATAAGCGATTAAGAAGTATTATTTTCACACATAAAAGAGGAAAAAAATGCTATTGGAAAATATATATTTTTTAGGGATTTCTCCATTAAAAATATTATTATGAAAAAAAAAAGGGGGTGGGGGAGAGATTGGCAGAAGCGGACGTCATTCACATAAATAATTTTTAAAAAAAGGTGATGGGGTTAGCAAATGGGGAAATTATAAAATAAAACCTTAATGTTATTTCAAAATTTGCAAACAAGACTATTTTTCTCATACAGAAAAGACCACCGTCACGTTTTTCCTCCTTCACAATTAATAAAACAGAGTATTGTGATTAAGAAAGTTCTTTTTTTCTAGCAATTGCTTTGTCACTAGTTCCAAAGCGTTGCGAAGTGACACGAAATTTAAATTATCTTATATATTTCTCGCGGTTTCATTTTGGGGACAAAAAAAAAAAAAAGTGGAATTATCTAAATGTTGTGTATATTTTATGTATTTAGTTACTTTTTTTTCAAAAAATTTCGTGCTTATCTTTGAGCTACAGCGGAAAAGCAGTTAAAAACCGAAAAAAATATAATCCCGAAATTGAAAATGAATTAATACATATTTTCCGACACAATTTTGGGGACAAGACTGGAAAACAGCTATTACGTAAATTTTTAGTTCAAACAAATTTTTAGTTAGTTGTAGTTTTGATAAATTTTCTAAGTTCAAACTTGTTGCTTGAAAGTGACGGTGCGGTTAGGGCATGCTGAAAAAGAACTAAAAGACATTTTGCCGTTACAAGAACGTGGCCCAAGGAGGAAGGCCCTGAGACAAAATGAATCGAGCTCTTGATATAATAGAAATTTTGGTGGATTTATAATACAGTCGATTCTGGTCAATCGGACCACACCGGGAGGTAATCATTTTGGTCCTATTAATCTCATTGGTCCGAATCCTGTGTAACAAGTCCGGACATACAATGCGTTACATATTTTAAAGTTTCTTTTTTTTCCACAGAAAATGAGGTTTTAAAAGCACACAACAGCTAATAAAACTTCCATTAAAATATGAATTACTTATTTTTAAATCATAGAATTTTATTAAAACTAATTTAATTTTATTGTGCGCAGAGCCCGATTTACATTTTGAATCACTATAGACACAACTCATGTTTGGAGTTCCCTCACGCAACAAAAATTTGTCAAACATAACATTCAGTATGTGTTTGTAAAACTTGCCCTTGCCAGTCACACCAAAATTTGCGGGCCCCCAAAGCGCAAAAGCTAATTTGTTTTTCAAATGTCAAAGAGTCAGACTAACATTTGGGAGCCCCCAACGTGCAAAATCATTTTGTTTTTAAATTACAAAATGTTTGAATAAAATCTGCCCCCCTCCCCAAGTGCAAAATCGATTTTGCTTTTCAAATTGTCAGACCCACAATTTGGGGGCCCCCAAAGTGAAAATTCCTTGTGGTTTTAAAATAATTTAATAATACCTATTTTCCGTGAAGCAACAGAACACTAACAGTTTGTTTTTGAAAGATGAAATTTTTAAATATTTTTCCAAAAATTTTTAAGTTACAAAAACTAAAAATAACCAAAATTAGGGGGACCCCTCAAAGTGGGGGCCCCAGGCCCGGGCCTAATGGTAAATAAGGCCCTGATTGCATGTGCCTACTGGCTGAACCGAATAAATTCGAAAATTCACTTTGACTTTTGCTCAGTACCGCCAGCTAGTGAGAATTTTGTTAAACACTCTCTTGTAGTAAATATCGTTGAATTTTTCTGAAAGTGACAGAAATTGTAATTAATGTTTAATAAATTGATTTTTATGCTCGATGACCCACTTTAAATAAGTTCTACGCGGGAAACTTATGGCTCGTGTTTTGTATTTGTCTTCATTTCTCTGGTTCGATGAAACGAATTTTTAGTCCCAATAAGCGAATAAAATTAGGCTTATGTAATAGGAAATGTTTTGGTTTTTTAGAGTTTGGTCCGAAAAAGCGGCTGGTCCGATTATCCGGTGGACCAATTAAGTGGATTCCACTGTAATATGACAGCGAATTTGAAGAAGATTTTTGTCCTCCATCACTCCTCTCCACCCTGTCCAACCAATGCCCCTTTCTTGGCCACACAAACAAGTGGGAAGCGACTTTAACAGAGCTTTTTCTACAGTCTAGCCAAATGGCCAGAGCCCGATTAAGACAGTCGGGGGCCCAAGGCACAACATTATTTTGGGGCCCCCTATGGTACGAAAAGTAAAAATACTATGTATAATGAAATAAGCTTGGAGATTATTCCATTAATACTGGGTTCATACCCAATTGGCAAGGGGGCCGGGGAAGCACCTACGACATTCTAATATTCTGCATTCTATATTGTTCTTATTCAATATGATTTTTGTATTATTCATTAAATAAGCGAACTTTCTTAATACACATATTGCATTTTTCAAATTTTACTGTTTATAATATTAAATAAATAAAGAACGTCGGAAATGCCTCAGCAAATAAAGGATGCTCTATTTACCATGCATGGTAGTCAATGAAGATATTGATTTGATTGAGCATAGTTTTCCTTGTTTAAGCAAATACTTTTAGCCCACCATTTAAATGAGTTAAGATCGTTCCATTTTATAAAAATTTATCTTTTAACAGATATTTTCAGAAACCTTTCTTACAATTTGGAGGCCCCTAAAGTTTGGGGGCCCAAGGCCGCGGCCTAGTTGGCCTGTGCGGTAATCAGGCACTGTAAATAGCGATCCATGGGTGGTGCGATAGATGAACTTTAAAAATGCTACATGAAAATACTTTTATCCTACCTTCAATTCATTGCTATTCTCGCACCACCTTTACGGCAATTTTGGAAAATCTGGAACTTTGAGAAAATCAATCGCTGTGGCTCATCATTGGGACCGTCAAATTGAACATGGTGTTTTTTTATCATATTACAGAGTGCGTCCCTCTGTAATATGCAATTATTTTTTTGAAGTAATTGTTTGAACAGATTTGCACAAACACTTACAATTTCTTCAAAGTACTGTCCTATGGCCTCTACACATTTTTCAAGCGACATTGCCATGACCGATACCTTCGGGGATCTCTCGCAAAGTCTTCGTTATGGTTGATTGGATCTTTTCTGTGGAAGAAAAACGGGCTCTTTTCAGGGCTGCCTTAACTTGAGGGACAAAAAGAAGTCTGCTGGGGCGAGGTCAGGACTATAGGCGTTGACGCCTGGAGCTTGGCCAGGGACTCGTGGGCTCGTAGCGCGTTCTGGCAAGGCACGTTGTTGTGTTGGATTTGCAGATAGCTGAGAAGTCCGTTCTCGTCCTGACGACCCTCTTTCGAAGTTTCCATGTCGTCGATCCCATTTTTTTCGTGACACGGTTGGCGCGCAGAGGTTTACAATAACTGACGTCCTGTGCCGCTTCCACAGCTTGGAGCACGCTAGTTTTCGCGCTCCCAAGCTGTGGAAGCTCGGTGTACGTGTCTGTGTGCATCATGATGTACGGAATGAGGGACAGACAGGTCATCGCACAGTAATTTTTATTACCACATGAATTAACAAGCTACGAATCTTCAGCTCTACCATGCCTCATGCGAGTCTAGCATTGAAAACGGACGCGTGCGTCTGTGCGAGTGCACGGGAAAGCCCTATATCCATTGCAACAGTGGCATTCGTACTGTCCCGATTTTTTCCAAACGCACTTTGCATATGTGTGTGTGTGTCTATACACCAGGCTTGGAGTCAATTAGGAGACAACGTAATCGATTACGAGCCAAGTTAAACAGGAAATCACATTATGATTAACATGACGATTGCAATTTTTTTTTTTGCAAACGACCCTTTCAGGTCACATTTATTTTCGAGTTTATTTGCTATTCTCAAGGATATGCCTCAACCTCTCGTCCAATATGACAGATAGAACAATACAGTGCAACAGAATTACAATACAAAGAAGGAAGTACACCCAGGGGGAAAGTGGGAATCGAACCCACGCCTCTTTCACTGCGCGCAGGCAGGCAGTGGAAACTGGTTCTAAAACCGCTCGGCCACGGAAGCCCCATAACGATTACATAAGTTAAAAGAAGTAATCGATTACGATTAGAAAGGCCGATTACGATTATAGACCCACAAGAAATAAATTATTTTGTCTGTGGGATACATGAGTTCCTTTAGAAACAAGGAATACAAATTGCATGTGACACATTAGTGTGTAAATTACTTCTGCATAACTTTCATTTGTCCGAGGGAAGAGAATGAAGAATGCGGGAAGACGTTGTACACACTGAGGACCCTTTGTTCTATTTTATGACCCTTATGTGAAAAGGGCCGTGAATGAGTGCTAAAAAGCTTGAGCAAGGCCTTAATGTTAACAATAGTGTTTTACCTTGTCAATGCCATCTTGTTCAACTTCTAGTAGCTCAGGATGACACTAGTACAAGGCCAAATTACGATTCATTTCGTTAAGATTACAATTAAGATTGCGCGAGAAAAGCGATAACTCGATTTAGATGATGATTCTGCTGTTTGTTGCTTTTAACGTCACTTGCGTATCCAAGCTTCGCTTTAGAAGAGACCAGGAAGTAAGGAGAGCCTTCCGTTTATATCTGAGCACCACAACGATGGAAGTACGACTTGGCTCAATATGTGTTTGGAGGACACCAGGTGGCGCCAGTACAAATACGCCATCTTCCTTTTTTGACGTAAGCAGGAAGGGAAGGGACATTCTTTATTCATCGATACCCTCGGAACTGCCTTGGGACCTCGGGGCCCACCGATGTTACATGGTGGGTCTTCAGCGGGTCGGGTATCGAACACCTAATCCTCCGGTTAGAAGTCCGACATCCTAACCACTAGGCTACCACGGTCCCATGATGATTCTGGAAGCATGCTACATTAGTTGTTATGAGCAATGATACCAAAATGTAATCGATTGCAGCGGATTACGATAACGTAATCGCGATCGCTCCAAGTCTGGAATATATACACTACACACGTGATATATGTATATGTACATAAATTAAATATGCGTGGGTATGTACAAAAACTTATCTGCAGTGAATGCAAAAGTGAAGAGGGGAAGTATTGAATGTTCAGAAAACATAAAAGAGTTGTATTTGCATTGAACAAGGACTTATTTCATGTAAGTATAAGGGCTGGTCGCTTCTCCCATGCACATTGCACATACGCACACGTGAATGAATACAGTTAGCCAATGAGTTCGTTCGCTTCTGATGAAAGGGTGAACATAAATGCAAAAAATTAAATATACATTGGGTCCATTCCAAGGAAAAATGGACATGTCCCACAAGTGATAGCTTTATTTCATTTAAAAAATAGTGGTTAAGAAGGTGGTGAGGAAAAAAAAACTTCAACAGAAAAAAAAAAGTGTTTATAAGCATTTTTAATATTTATTTTTTAATGAAAGAATTATAATTCTCTTTGTCTACATTTTCGCTACCGGCGAAACGTACAATAACTGCTCGCGTAAATGGTTTATTTATCTCTGTATATTGGTTTTGTAAAAAAAGATTTGTATTTTGTGTATCGCTTTATCATGTCGAATACCTACAACCTCAGCTTCGATCAAAACCGAACGAACATTAGCTAGCCTAATAAATCTAACCATATATACTTAAATGTCTTACATATATTTATATATATACATATTTATGCATGTATACATACTCGAGTAACAAAAATTGACGCATATATATGCTCAGCACATACGAAGACAAGCCACCGCGGTACGGCATCGGTATAAGATCCCATTGGCGATAGTTAGTACTCGCGACATTTTACATTTGGCGCATTACAATCCGCTTTCTATAGGCAGATTTGTACTGAGATTCATCGGTACTTATAACGGTTAAAGGGCCTACGTTGGCGACTATTTTCCGAATGGTCGCCAACATGAATGTGTTGCTTACAGGTATCTTTCGGTGGCTAAAAAATATTATGTATTAAAGTACAGAAATAATAATGAGTTTAATTTAATAAAGGTACAAGGTATATAAACCGAAATTAATAAACTACGTTTACACTAACATTTCAGTACTTATCCGTTCCACACCCTACATTAGCGAAGGTCTTAGAAACGTCACCAAAATGCTAAATCAAATCAAATCTAATACACTTTAAATCTAATATCCATGCTTTGTTTATAATTCATTTGGCGATGTTTGGCGAGCAAAAAATGAAGGGCAGATAACCCGATAAGTACCGACATTTATCTTGTTAAAGAAAGGCTAATTTATGTAACAGAAATCAATAAAAGTTTCAACATAGCAAAAGATGGACAATCTATTTAAATTCAGTAAAATTGTTTTGTTGCTTTGATTGCATTTGGTTTGGCGATGTAAAACCCTTTTGGCGACCTTTTACCGAAAAGTTGCTTTTTCAGTGTATTTCGTTAAATCACGAGTACAAAATATCGCCAATGGGGCCCAATTCACAAGCCCCAGAGTCTTTCAGCAGCGGCGGCTTGATTGGAAATGAACAAGTCCATTTTACAGTTAAAAACACATCCGATATGTTTTATGGGCTGTCTCACTGCTTTCTCCTGATTGGTCCAGATGCTTCGAAAAGGGTGTGTCTGTTGAGGATCTGATTAAACCTAAGTCGGAACCAGGATCTAGAACTCCTCCCAGGTACCAAGTACAGTTTGGGGCGACTTCCTCTATCAACTGAAATCCAATAATTGTACGATTCTAAAACAAATTAGAGGCTTTTTCATTGCTTCAGTGGTTTTCTACTTTTTTTTTAACGAAGCATTTCAATTATGAAAGTAAAAATAAGCTTTAACATCTATATATGAATAGGCAAAGAGAAAACAGTTCAGAACCATTTTTTCTGTTTTTTAACCGATTTCCTTTGTTTAGTAGCTATTGACTAGTTTTATAAAACATTTTGGAAACTGTCCTTTTCTTTTGTCAGGTAAGCCTCATTTGTAATTGTAATGTTGTATTTTTATAGATAGCAGATGGCAACACGTCTTGGTTTGCCCTCCTATAGCGCTTTAAATCCATACACATTTTGGGTGCAGTGTTTTAGATAGAGGGCGCTAGTTCTTTGCTCATAACACTGCTTTTATAAGTAGATACATATGGCAAAAATTAATGAACTCAGTGTTTAAATGACATAAACTATTAAATTTTAAACATTTCAGCAAACAAAATCTTCCATAAAGCAACTTTTGGCTAACATTAAAACCTAACTAGTTCTTAAAAAAATTTAAAGTGGATAGAGCGGGTCATTTGCGCCACCCCGGGGAGAACTTTTCACTGCCGTTTTTTTTCTCATATCGGAGGGCATTTAGTCTAGGGGGCTCTGATAGAAATTGTTAAAAAGTTTGTTGCCATCAAGCAGTAATATCAAAAGCGTATAAAGAGAGTTTGCGTGAAAGCTTCTCTGAAACAATGAAAAGAAAAATTAAGGTCGAATTTAGAATGTAAGGTTAACTCTAGTTAGTTCAAATGTAGGAGGGGGAAAAGTCATCGATTTTTGTACTTATTCAATCAAAACATAATGATCATCAACTAGTGTTTGAGTAAGATTTCTTCTTAAAAGTTGAAGTGGCCTATTTATTTTCCACACAGTGTATGTGATGGGGAAGGGGGGGGGGGGGGAAAAAAAACGTTATTAGGGGCCTCTGGCCGAATACTTTGGCGGTAACCAAGCCCTGCGTCTGCTAGTGAATAGCCAATAAAATCGTCGGATTATCACTTCTGCTTGCACGATTAACAGCGGGGAAGGAGTAGTCACTACGATCTGGAAGGAACATATATAACAACCTTGCTCACCAAATCAAAATAAATTCCCATATTTCTCGGCTCCATCTTCTTGCCACTGCGAGAAGCATTTCGAGTAGTGACGTCACAACGATCATTCTGATGAGTCGGGGGACAGAAAGGAAAAAAAAAAGGACTCGACTTCGTTTCGTCTTTTCGAACGACAATTTCAACACACACAAACACACAACAACAGGTGGTTCGACGAAAGTTGGCTCACATTTTTCTGCGCAATAACCCTTTAGCCTGAAGACATATAGTTCAATTTCATAGACGATGATATTTTCCAGTGCTCCTTGAAAAATGACGAAGCTCTGCGGCGTTACCAGGCATGCGAGGCGAGTTTGGCAAGGACCGTATATACTCGTGCATTAGCCCTTTTTTTTTTGAACGAAAATTTGACCGAGGGGGGGGGGGGGGTTAAGTCACGCATCAAAAGATTTCAAACTTTGGTCCTCGGACTAAAGATCTAAGATATGGTGACAAAGATCTAACACATCAGGTGCTTGTATTTAAGGGGAGTCGGCACAATGAAACCATTTTTTTTCTCTATGGTGTTTTTATTTGCAATTTTTGTCTCATGTCATGCTATATTACTTCATGAAAAAGTTACTATTTAAAAAAAGATAGGATTTTTTAAATATGATTTGAAAATTTTAATTTTTAAAACGAAATTTAGCAGTTTTAAAAAAGGCATCTTCTTTTCAAAAATTGGCGTGAAGTCTCAAAATGTTTTTTTATTAATTCATTATACTCACAAAGCAAAACTATTATGCTTTGAATTTTTATAAATCAAATACTTTTTGAAAAAAAATGAAAAAAAAAAAAAACTGAAGAAACGCAGGAAAAACAAGAAAAATTAAAAAAACCCACAAAAATATATTTTTTAAAAGTACTTAAGTTATCATAAAAGTAAATCATAAATGTGTTATGTATTGTTTCAGGAACGTGTGGAAAGTAAACACAGCATAGATATAAATCTAAAAAAGCCTTTGCATTTTGATTGAGATGAAATGCGTAAAAAACAGAGTGAGAGAGACGGCATTTTAAGTTTTCGGCTTGCAATATCTTTATAAAAAGTTCAAGTCAAGAACTTTTTTTTTTCAGTTAATTTTACTTTACAAAATAAATAAATGCGTCTTATATCCAGCACAGTTTCGGTTTCGGAAGGAAAAGGTGACAAACCACACCGTCATAAAATCAGTGATAAATCAGTAAATAATGGCTTAATTTTCCTGAAACTTTCAGGGAACATTTTTTAAGATTTATTTTGCTACCTCAGAAAATAAAATTTTTTTCGTTTTTTCTCGACATTTTTGTGGGCTGACTCCCCTTAAAAGGCAAAAAATTGAAAAGATACAAACATTATTCCATTATTATTTTTGTCAGAGCATCCAGAAGTGTGTTATATTTACTGAAAGTCTCCACTTTGACATTATATACAGCTGTCAGCAACATCACCGTCGGCATATTTTCCTTCAGAATCGAATTCTTCGGAAAACGAGTAGTCATGTTTGGAAGATTTTTTGCAGGAGAATTGGGGGGTGGGCTCTTACGCCCGCGTATATACGGCAACCCTTTTATCCAGTCCAACAATCATAAGTTCCGAAGCGATTTGGGAAATAGTTTCGAAGCTGATATTTCAAGTCTGAACACTTGTTTCATTGAAGCTCTTCTTTCTAATGTTACTAAATTTGACGCATCACAGATAGAACTGAAACAACGTCGACTTGAAGGTAGGAAATCAATCTCAAAACTGACTCATTCGACTTTTTGGTGGGACGCGTGGAAAACCTTTCGAAAAGCGCTCTCCTGTTTTGATATCAACTAAATGAGTGACGGACGAGTGAATCCAATTGTGACAAACATTGTTTTAAGTGTGTGAGTCTAACGGTAACCGATTGTAACTGTAACTGTGTTCCCGAGATCTTGTTCCTTCGCTTTAAGCGATTGTAACTGTAACTGTGTTCCCGAGCTCTTGTTTCTTCGCTTTAAGCTGTACTAGTTGATCCCCCGCAGAACATCAGCGGACCGGAAATGAACCATTTTAAAATTGTAAGAAACGCTTGATATTTCGTAAAGATCGCTAGATATAAACATGCTCGATATAAACAAATTGAGGTGTTGCCACTCCAAAAAATCGGAAATTAAAAATTGAGTTATGAATGAAAATACTTTTTAAGATATAGATATAAATTTATCAAAGCCCCGTAAGTTAAAATAATAAATACAAATTTTATTTCCTTTCTTTATGGTAATCATTAAATTTTTTTAAATATCGTATCGTACCGCAAAATTTAATCGTAACTGGTCCACGCTAAGGGAAATATATATATAGATGTTGTTGTGCTCAGTGTTGCGTAACTTGTACGACGTTCTTAAAAGTATTTAATAATGCTCACTTTGAAGCATTCACTTGAAATGTGACAGCAATGACGGGAGAAATTTACTGTTCGCGCTTTTACCTTTGGCGCTTTTTCCAAAAGGTCGCCAAATCCAAGAGTCAAAACGCTGTCTTAAGGAGACTGAGAGGAAAAAAAACACATTAGGGTTGCCGCAAACGGAATTCGCGCTAGGTGCGGCAGGCTTCCAAATTTAGCGAAAAATCTTGGGTTACCATATAGCAAATTTTAGCCCAATGACAATTGTCTCATAATACATGCAAAAATCTTCGAGTAAATTGAGGGTGCTTTCACAACCAAAGACGACGGAGATATTTTGCCTCCGTCGTAACAGGCTGTTGATAGAGTTGTCAAGCGAACATCGATGGCCTATGCCTTCGTTAAGGCAATTAACCTATCACTGACGGCTGGGGGAAAGTGTCATTTGATGACACAATGATATGGTTTGATAAATTTTGTCTTTGTCGTACGTTGCTGTTGCGTTTGGTATGAGGGGGTTTTCCCACCAAAGGCGACAAGGACAAATAACACGACTTTTCCCATCTGCGAAACCACAGAGCCTATTTTTGAAATCGAAAATACGCTTGGCACTTGCGCAGATGTGGACAAGACATGTTTTTTTCTTTGTAGCTTTTAGTATGAAATTACCCCAAGCGCAACCACGAAGAAACATTTCAGGGTTCGTCATTAGCTTTTTTTATAGCGTCGTTAAAAGTGACTCTAACTCGGAGGACCGTGACTTGTTAATTGCGCTATCGCATACATATGTCATCGCCGTGCGTTTGATAACCAATGGGATACTAAAGAGCATCTGAATCGCTCTGCCGCTTTTTAAATGGTTTTCCACGTGAGGAGAATTGGTTCAGAAAAAAAAAAAAAAAAGAGAAAGAAGAATAGACAGAGAGAGAATTTTCGCTCTCTAGTGAAGTTGAGGAGGCAAAATCACCTTCACCCATCCGATTTGACTTTCCTGTCGGAATTTCTCCTGAAGGACACCTTCTTCTCCGAGCCTGACATAGAACCCTTGAGGAAAGACTCGATGGCGCCACCCAGCACCACCGCGTCCACCACTTCGCACTCGTCCCACTTGACCTGATTGGACAGGCTGCAGGGCTGGGGGCGTGGCTCCGATTCCTGGCCCTGCCCAGCATCGCTGTTGCGAGCGTTCAACGCGTCCACCTGCTGTTCCGGCTGTACTACTTCCAGCTTCTTCTGTTCGTTGTTCTCCTGGCTCTTCCGGGTCCGGCAGGTGGTGGAAGACGATTCTTCGCTGCCGGATCTGCGGACGGCTTCCTTTCTGGGGGTGGTGGCGGCATCCTCGGCGGCGGCAGGTGGTTGGTCGAAAGAGGCCGACTTGGTCTGGCGTAGTGGCGCCGCCTGACGCCTCTTCCGTGGGGAGGAGAGGGGGAACCTGCGTCCGGTGGCAGTGCCCAAAATGGCTTTCAGGTCTTCCTTCTTGCAGACGATGCCGAGGCTGCTGGTCCTGGAAGTGGAGCCTGGCTCAGACAAGGACATGGCCTTGCTGGAAAAGGGAAAAAAGAAGGGAGTGAGACCAAAAATGGTGCTTGCGTATTCTTGGTACAATACAATTGTAGGAGGGGCCCCCCTTCGAGGGAGGGACCCTCTCCCTCCCTCGAAGTGTGACATCATTTATGAATGTCCCCTTTTGATGATGCCTTCATTTGTTCCAGCATTTAAATTTCCCCCAATTTGGAGGGAGTGGGTAGTTTATGATGCCAGAGATTTCGCTGCTGTAACTGCCCAGCTTTTCAACAATGAAAAAGTGTGGTCCAAAATGTCTGATGTGTCGGTTCGCACGTACAGTGGCCTTAAAAAAAGGCGCTGAAACCAAAGTCAAGCTTATAGAATTCTTGATTCCGTGGACTGATTATGTCTCGCTCACAGAATATACCCATTCGTTACACTGTAAAAAATTTACCGTAAATTTAACGGTGAAATAGCTGGAATTGTGCTGCCAATGTTTCACCGTAAAATTAACAGTGAGCCATTTTTTTTTTGCTGACCGTAAAATTTACGATATGCCGTTATTGTTTTACTGTATATTTAACGGTGCCTCACTGTAGATTTTACAGTGAGTATTTTTTTTTACGTTGTATTTTTCATACACTTTTAAAAATTTCACTGTTAGATTACGGTCACTGACTGGCAAACGAGCTGGCGGACAATGACCGTAAAAATGCAGATCTGCCCGTGGTGCTATCATGACCATAAAAATACAGGTGTGTCCGTAAATTTATGCCCGTAAAATATACGGCGAATGACCATAAATTTACATAAGGCATCCTAATTAAATAATTATCACTGCCATCACTTTTAGAGAAGATGCAGATTATACAGTGCAGGAGTTTGTGGGCCTCAAACTTCAAAGATTTCCTTTATTTGTTTATTTGACTTCTGAAATGTATGGTGCACCGGCCGGGGTTCGAACGCGGCACGCCAGGGTGAGAGCCGAGTATCCTAAACACTAAACCACCTGGGAATGTAGTTTTTCTCCAATATAACAGCGTTAAGTAGCAATTATGAGTTGTAAATAGAACTAAAATTAGTTATTTTTTGGATTTCTTTTCAGAACACTACCAACTGTTGCATGAGGAAGATTTTATGAACTAGAGTTAGCAATTCTATAACTTTTTTATGTAACAAATATTATCAAGTATTTAAAAATAACAACTAATTATAATTTTTATTTATACAGTAAGCACATCATACAGTAAACTTTTGTTTTATATCATGCAGTCAGCTTTAACATTATTATCCTTGCTATGATGTGCAGTGGGTTACATGCCACTTGCGGACAGGTCAGATGCGGACAGCGGAATCGAACAATGAACAGTGGGATTAAGGGAGATAAGGGCAGTCACTTCTATTTCACATGATTACAATATTTTAATGGGTGACTAGAAGGGAGAGGTAATCGCTTCATTTGCGGTTGAAAAGGGAGTTTACACGTTTTATTGGTCAGCATTTGTCTATTCACGCACTTGTCATTTTACGGTAATAAATACTACATGTATACCATCTCTCCATTTGATGCTTGATTGTGGAGCAGTAAACATATTGCTTTTCATTTCTGTTGATTTAAAGCATTATTGCTGTGGAGTTTGTCTCAGTTGATTTAATATCAACTATGAAAAATAAACATTCTTTACTTGTAAACGGATGCCAGAATAGAATGCATCGGAAGACCGAAAAATACATTTCATGGGCTTGCTCAAAAGATAAAAAGGACAAATGTAAGCTAAATATAAATAGTGTTCTACGCATCATATTCAATACTCTCATTCTTCTGCATCAAATGAAGCAAGAATCCAACCCAGGAAAACGATGGCAATAAGCAAAAAAAAAAAAAGAGTTTGGTAAGAAATATCGTCACTTGTTCCTCGAATTTTTCACGAAAAAATTTCGGAAATTAATAATAAAATTACTCGGTAGCTGAAACGCCGCAGTATGAAAGCGTAAAATCAGTTTTATGTAGAGAAAGGAGAAAAGCGTAAGCGGAAATATGCAGCGGGAAAATGAAGACAAAACCCAAGTGACGCGATAAATTTCTCTTTTTGGTCACCCATATCTGTCTGTCCGCACAAGTGGAGTGCAACTCTTGACTCTTGCAAATCTTGTCCCATTGTTGATAACCCACCCTCTCAATTTTCCGCATCTGACCGTCCGCAACTGGCATGACACCGTGCAGTGACATATGATCGCCAGTAGTCAATGGTGGCAGCTCACTTCTTATCAGCAAGTTGCATTTAACGTTGGAAGAGAGTCGTTGGACGTTTTTTTAACGGTCAACTCAGCTAATTTTGCTGTAGCTCCTTATAATAACGGGCACTGGACATTTTTCTCAAATAAGGGCGTTAGCCGTATAAATTGACGGTCAATTTTCCGAATTTTACGGAAATTTCTAACAGTGTATTGCTGTATCGTACATGTTACGTTGAACCATTTTTGCACACCGTATTTTTTATGCTGTCTCAGCATACAATTTACAGTGAGCAGTTTTTTTATACACCATATTTTTAATGTCAAATTATCGTACATTTTGCAGTGTTTTGTACACCGTATTTTTTATGTCAAATTATCGTACATTTTGCAGTGAGCAGTGTTTTGTACACCATATTTTTAAAACGGTTTATATTTATTTTATAGTATTAGTATTATATTGTATAGTATTTTCAAATATTTCAACTTTTTAAAATTTACATTTTGCAAAAAATCTTGATGTGATGGTAAAAAATTAATGCCATTTTTGAATTCAAAGTGTAAATTTTACGGTGAATCGTATATTTTACATCGAAAAAAGATATATTTTACGACAAAGCGTAAATTTTATGGTGAACTGTATATTTTACGTCAAAATAAACACATATTTTACGACACAGCATAAATTTTACGGTGAATCGTATATTTTACATCGAAAAAAGATATATTTTACGGCAAAGCGTAAATTTTATGGTGAACTGTATATTTTACGTCAAAAAAAAAAACACATATTTTACGATACAGCATAAACTTTACGGTGAACTGTATATTTTACGGTGAAACATATATAATCCAGGTCTACGATCTTTTACCGCTGGCTTTTACGGTGAATGAGCTGTAAAATTTAGTCATTTTTTACGGTGTAGTTAGGTTCAATAAAAATATACACATGTTTTCATGAGGTCGCTTTTCTATGTGGTGACCTTGATGCAGAGTGGCACTAGTTAAATTTTTTCTCTCCCTGTGAGGTAGAGTGGCGCAATCGAGCGTGTCTTCTTCATTAAAAACGCAATTAACAATATTTCGCCAATTCGGAGCTGATAAAATGCTTTACAAATGGTTAAATTGCGAGATATAAGGCACAGTATTCGAAACTCTTGTCTAACAAACAGGAAACAAGCGTAAAATAATGATAAACAGCAAAAATATTAAAAGCGAAAGAAATGAATAAGCTTCAATGGACGTGCTTGATCATCAGATCTGAAATAAAGCCAAACCCGTAACAAAAAATATGATACTGAAAAAAAAAAAAAAGGCAGCGAAAATGATAATGCGTTTGTGTGTGTGTGTGTGGGGGGGGGGGGGGGGTATTGGCGATCATGTGAAGTCCTAAAAAAGAAAATCGATAGTGGAGAAAATTTGGGCTTCGAGGTACACCTTCCAGACTAAGGATAAACCGAATTTCCTGTCAACAAGCGTGACCCACTCGCACGGCACGCACGCAGAGACATTGCCTTCCATGCTACAGACACGTATGTACCTCAGTGGTCTGAATGATCCCGGACTCTTGGCCTTGGGGTCCTCGTCCATAGATCCCGGATCGTCGCTCCCGCAGGACGCCCTCTTCTTGAGCTGGCCGGACTTGGACTTGGTGGGCGGCTTGCCCTCCCACCCGGGGTCCGGGCTCGACGACGAGGTCAGGGAGAGTTTCTTGAGGCCGCGCAGAATCTCGCCCGAAGACATGGTCCGGCTGAAGAATTTGGACGTCTTCCAGCCGCTCGACCGGTTCGACCTGCCGGACTTGGCAGCCGGACTCCGCTCGGCCGGGTCAGACGACTCCTGACCTGTGAGGAGCGAATAAATGTGAGCGATTTATTGAGTTTGCCCCGCATATAATGTAAGTAAATATAATTTATGGAAATCAATGAAGCGTGGAGAAATCCATTATCTATAAATAAATGAGCAAAGACAAAACAGTTAAGAACCATTTTTTCCTGTTTTTCAACCAACTTTCTTACTTTTTCTTTTGCTTAGTAGCTATTGACGCGTTTTAGTGATATCCAGTAACAATTTTTGGAAATACAGTTGAACATTCTTAATACGGGCACGGTTAATACGAAAGCACGGCTAAAACGAATATTTTGTTCATCAAGTTTGGTTTACTATTTAATGACGCTAAATATCTGTCGCATATTACGAAGGCTAAAATACAAATTTCGGATAAGACAAAGAACATTTCTGACCTATTTTTGAAACATTTGGTATGTAATTATTTTTTATATAGAAATTGTTGGTTATTTTGAGTCAGTGTAAACCACCAAGTACGCATATGATAAATTAAATGTATCTAAAAAAAACAACTAACCATTAAGGATTATTTCTAAAATTGTTGAATTTTGAAAGGTAAGTTCACTTTTTCTCAATGTACTAGTAAGATTTAAAAGTGTATATGAGTAAAAATAAATCACTTGTTTTCACTACTTATTTTACTTTTTGTTATAAAAAGCAGTCATTATTTTTAAAATATGAACATGCATTTCTAATACTTTTTTTTTAACACAATTTTAACTATTCACGGTTGTTACGAATAACGGCCAATACGAACACATTCGCGAATTTTTGATATTTCGTATTAAGCGAGTTCAACTGCAGTTTATTATGTCCCCTTTTCTTTAGTCAGGCAAGCCTTGGTTATATTGTTATAGATAGCAATGTTATATTGTTATAGCTAGCAGATGGCCACATATCTCCATTGAGTAAGTGATTAGGTACAGAGCCCCCTATACTAAATGCCTTCCGATATGAGAGAAAAACGGCCGTGAAAAGTTCTCCGCTAGGTGGCGCAAATAACCTGCTTTACTTTAAATTTCTTTTAAGAACTAGTTAGGTTTTAATTTTAGTCAAAATTTGCTTTCTGGAAGATTTTGTTTGCCGATATGTTTAAAATGAAACAGTTTATGTGATTTAAACACTCAGTTCATTAATCTTTGCCATATGTATCTACTTATAAAAGCAGTATTTATGAGCAGGAAACTAGCGCTCTCTATATAAAAAGTTGCGGCCAAATTGTGTATGGATTTAAAGCCCTATCGGATGGCATTTAGTATAGGGGGCTCTGTTAGGTAATTGACGTAAAACTCATTGTTGAAAACGGTTGGCAGTCATCAAGCCGTTACATTAAAAGCAACCATAAGAAGAGCTTGAGTGAAGGCATCTCTGAAACAATGAAATGAAAAGTGAGAATAATCATAAAATTTAAGATTTATTCAATGGTCATTCCACTTAGTACGACATCGACAGAAGTGAAAGCGGCTACGTTTATGAGCGCCAGTGGCCCTGCGGCGACAGGGAATCACGTGGGGATGATCAGAATAAACTCGACGTTTTATCGCCACATTTGATGAATATTACTTTTACAGTTATATAAATAGCATGATGGTTTCAATCCTAAATTGAATTATTACGGTCGCGCACTCCCACTGAAATCTCCCTGTTGCCCCGGGGGTACGTGTACCACATTTGGGGGGCTACACACAACCACACGCACACATACACCAAAGAAATGAAAAGACGTAAAATCACCGATTAGCAGCAGCTCATCAGGCCCTTACGAATGACTTAAGGGCCTGATGAGGGTGACTTAAGGGCCTGATTACGAATGACTTAAGGCCTGTTAACGCTTAAGAAGAACAATTGAAGTAAGAGAATTCAGAAGATTGGTCCCAAGAATACAGAAAAAAAGGGGAGTGGTGAATGTCATTCACTAAGCAGAAAAAAAAAATCACCAAGTATTAAATACATACAGCTGAAAAGCATACTTACTCTTAATACGGTAATCATTAAAGTCTAAATACGACAGTCATCATCATTAAAATCTTTTCAGTCATTGAATATGGGTGAAACAATGCTGAAGTTTAGACAAAGGTGATGCAGAACGAAAAACCAATAGAATTTTAACAAAAGTCTAACAAATCTAAAAAATAACTGTAAGAAAGGAAAAAAATCACAAAAAATGGTTTGCGAGCTTAAAATTAACTCTTGTTCGGAAAAATTACGAAAAAATCGTAAGAGTTGAGAGGTATTTTTCAAAACTAGACAACGCAAGTAGGCGTAACGATGGGACAGTCAAGAATCACTCGGGTTCACATGTGCGACCTGAAAAACCAATCTCTGTCGAGTTGGGCGTTTTGTCGCGAGCATTTCTCGCTGTGGATAGGAACCCGGCTGATGAGACAAATGGCGTGGGTCGAAGCCGATTGGAGGGAACTGGATATCACGTGATTTCTTGCTCCTCGATCCTCCATAAGCGGAGAAGATAACGCGGTAGCTACGTCTAGTTTTAAAGGTCTATCTATGCACGCATGAGATAAGGAGATAAACTGACTTCTGGTGATGGTGGGAGCGGCCTGTAGCCTGTCGCAGAAGACATCTTCGACTGCCGAGGAGATGGTGGACACGCCCCTCGACTCCCCACTCAGCACGCCTTTAGTGCACATCGTTCGACATCACCTGTTGATGGAGGAAAAAGGGGAAGAGGTTGGCTTCATCATACTCATAAAAGTTCTTCTAACATGCATGTATCAGGAATCATAAACCTCTTGGAAACAAAAAAATTCCAGGAGTATTCCAGAAATGCAAAAAAAAAAAAAAAAAAAATACGGGAGCATTCCAGAAATGCAATATTATATATATATATGTATATTCAGTGAAATCTGTGTAAGTTGACCACTTGCAGTGCAGCATTTTAGTGGTCAACTTATACAGGTGGTCAACTTATAAAGGGTGGCGGTTTTTTCCCATTTCGTACACTATGCATTTGTTTATTTGTAACTCATTAAAATATAGCTTCATGTATTAAAGTTACTTTAAAACAGTAATTAACTTTCTTAATACAATTATCTAAAATATCATTAGAA
The DNA here is from genome assembly GCA_038502835.1 of Octonoba sinensis. NCBI lineage: Eukaryota > Metazoa > Arthropoda > Arachnida > Araneae > Uloboridae > Octonoba > Octonoba sinensis. The sequence continues at coordinate 180,961,743 of CM076599.1, forward strand.
AAATGTGACCCGAATTTCTTACAACGTATTCTTTTCAACTTTAAAAGTAAAGGACTTGGGGCTCTACCACGAACGGTTCGGAAAGTCTTTCACTCTCGGAATTGAAGCACTCACGTGACTCATGAAGTCATCTTTCCGAACTCTGGCTTACCAAGAGGCCATCGGAATCGGTCTGCCTCCGGTAATTTGCTCCCGGAATCGACTGAACACTCTCGAAATAAAGGGTTCACGTGACTCATGACGCGCTGCCTCCGGTAATTGCTCCCGGAATCGACTGAAAGTTACCACTTCGGAAAGAGGTCCCTGTATTTCAGTTCCGAGGCCGAAATGTTATACTTTTAGATATTTGCGATCAAGAAGAGAACCGAATTTGGGAAGAGAATTATCGGTTTTTGCAAATAAAAATGACCGATTCTGAATTCCTGTGAATAATACACAAACGAAGAGCTCATTGAAGAATTAAAAGACCGTACATTTGGAGCCTCGAGCATACATAAGAAATACATTTGAAAAAAAAAATAGTTAAAAAGTCTTTGCTGTAAAAATTATATTTTTCAAACATCAGTTTTATTATAGATTTTTCAACATATTCCTATAGATATTTCCAGTGATTATGCTATTTAGCTTTTTTTTTTTTTTTGCATAACTTTAATAAATTGGCCGTTTTTTTAACAATTTTTTTTATTGTTTAACGTAAATTTAAACTCATCTCTGTTCTTTTACTTCATATCTTCAATTTGGAAAAAATCTCACAATTGTTTTTAAACAGAGTTTAGTGGTTGATATAAAAAATAAGGAATCGGATTTCATTCATTCCTTCTTATTAATTTTCATATTTTTTGCTTTGATCCATTTTTTCTTTGTTCCATTTGTTATATTGTGTTTTATTTTAACTTGAAGTTAATTCTAAATATTTACCGTTTAAATTTGCTAATATATATACATTAAACAATTATTTTTTATTTTATGTACCAAGGTTACCGAAACTTCTGGTAGTTCTTTTAACATCTTCTGGTGAACTTTCTAGTTGTGGATCGGTTTCCATTTTCGATACTTTAAGATGCAGAGAATGATGGAAAGTAAATTTTTTCTGTTAATGGTACATTCAAAGTAAGGGCAACAGCAACAGACGATAGCAACAAACTGTTGATGAACAGACTGTTGTTGTGGCTATCAAGCTAAAAGCTATCAGTTCAAGTGACGCCATAGTGCAATCAACAAATAGCGGTTTTCCGGTGAAAATATCTTTTAATGGCTCGACTCAATAAAAAATGCCAGTAAGTCGATATGAAGAGGTGGCCATTAAATTATGGGCAGCCATTGACACATTAGAAATATACCCCAAAATTAAGAAGTTTGTGTTGTTCATATTCTAGATTTGTATTCAACAAACACAGCAAAATAAAATAGTAACACAATTGCATACAATAATGAGTTAATTGTATTTGCAAGGTAGAAAAAACGAAATGAATTTTTTAATGAATAAAAAAAAAATGAGTTTAAGGAGTTTTTTCTTGATGCAAATTTCAAATAAAATTAAAATTTTTATCAAAATGATCCAATAGGGGAGTAAAATTAGTTTATAAGACATAAATAAATTTATACATTATAATTCTTACATTTTTTCAGATAATGTACTTTAGCAAAAAATAAGTTTTGACCCACAAAGTTTGCATTGCACTTTTATTGGAGTCTTTAAAAAACTCAAATTTAATTCATATTAGACCTGATTATAATTTGAATAAGTAGCAAAGTCAGCGAGTATTTATATCCATAATATATATATATGTGTGTATATATATATATATATATATATGTATATGTGCGTGAGTACGCTTCTATTATATACTTGCTGTCATTATTTACAACTTCATCAACATGGTTGCATTTAGTAAACAATTATACAGTTTAACTAAATTATTTTATATTGAGATCAATATTAGTTTTAGCCATATGAGAAATGTAACAGCACGAGTATAATTAATGCAAAGCGATCAGGCAAGTGTTTTTTTCCAGGGGGGGAGGGCGGGTAAAGGGTATGTATTCGATTCATATTACAGGCGAAAAACAACAAAATACATAAACACACGGTAAACGAAAGGAAATCATGCATCTAGTTCAGTGTTTTGTAATTCCAAATAATGGAGATTTGTTTCGTTCTTTACATAAACTTTTCAATCGGGAAAAAAATAATAAATAATAATCATTTGATCTCATGAGTCGAGAGTTATATATTTTTTACTGTGTTATACACATTGTAAATATATCTGAAAGTCGATGTTTAAAAATTCTCTATAAATTTTACTTAAAAAAAGTTATCAAAATCAACAATATTTAACTACAAAAAAAAAAAAAAAAAGATTTGCAGCATTCGGCTAAACTTTTCTTTACGGTAACCCATCATTTATCGCCAAAACTGGAAGTAATTTTTTAAAGAACAGAAAGATGTTTTAAATGTTTATTCATCAAAAAAGGAAAGTTTATCATTCCTTAAAGTTCAAATACATACATAATGATTGTTAACTAATGGAATTTTTATTCAATAACATATTAAAAAGTTAAAACACTCTTCGCGAACGTTTAGAGGGTTTTGATGACATTCAAGCAGAGCCGTTCTCCTGTTAGCAGAACGGCTGTTTTGTTAGCTGTTCTGTTAGTAACAGAACGCAAAGTAATGATAATTTATTGAAAAATACTCATTAAAATAACAACAAAGAATCAATTTTTTGTTAGTTGCATCTTCATACCACTACTTATAGTCTTTAATCCTTCCAGCTTTCTTTAAACATATTGCTAAACATATCGAAATCTGCTGTACACAACAATGGCGGACGAAAGCAAGGGTTACCGTAATATATAAGCAAATTTGAAATCGTTCTGTGATTGTCTGAAGAGATGTCACCCCCGGAAACTCGAAGCCAGCTGTCAGTCACTTTTCCGAGATTGAGTTAATGGTTTGTTCGGTACCGGAATAGCAAAGTTCCGAGACCGGAAAATTACCGATTCGGAACTTTTCCGAACCGTTCGTGGTAGAGCCCGTGGTTAAAATAAAAATAAATTTCTTTTTAATTATGTAAGTTATTTATATGGTAGTAAAAATTTCCTAAAAATATATAATTTTTCAAAATGGCTACATCAGATAGAAGAAAAAAAGAAGAAACTTATTTAAAAAATAAAAGAGTGCTCATGGTCGTTTTCCCATATGGTTGACTTACAAAGAAGTTTAGGCTGATATTTCACCCATCCAGACAAATACTGGTCTAACATTATGGCATAAAAAGTGTCCTGGAGAAATTATTTTTTTTTTACCTTTGCAAAAATATACAAACAAATAAATATAGTAATAATTAGGCGGTCCACTTACAAAGAGTTTTTCATAATACTCCCACCCAAATGTGGCGAACATAAGTGGTCAACATAGGTGGTCAAGTTACAAAGGTTTATCTACATTATATAATATAGGGCTCAATCCGTTCCTGGAAAAAGTGGTCAGCTTACAAAGGTGGTCAACTTTACAGGTTTCACTGTATATATCCAGGAGTATTCCACAAATGTAAAAAAAAAAAATGATAGCCTTAACATCACCAAATTAAAATGGAGCACATTACCAAACACTTCATTACATACCAATAATGATCTGGAATGAATAGAGTATAATATTGATAATTCTCTCTCCACATATGCTGCTAACGCTTAAAAAAAGGCTCTTTCTAGCAACGTCTTTTAACTTTTAGATTATTTACTCTGTAATTCCGTTATATTTTAAACAAAATCCTGTTAATATACGAGATATATAAGATGTTATCTACATGTTTTGAGACGGAATGAGAAGTGAATATTATTTCACCGCCCTCCACGGGTCCTCATGCTATTCACTCGCCCGAGCGAGTCAACCAAAAAACGTCATTCATATATTACAGTTCTGTACGGCCGTGGTAGCCTAGTGTCAGGCTTACAGCCGGAATGTTCGATACCCGAGCCGCTGAAGACCCACCATGTACTTGGGGGGGGGGGGGGAGGGGATGCGCGTAGAATCCGTGGACCCTGAAATTCCGAAGGTACCGGAAGGAGGAGAATGCCCCTTCCCTTCATTCTCAGGAAAAATAAAAAGTGGCGCCTTTGCGGTGGCGCCCTCTGGTGTCACCCACACACATCGTACTTCCACCGTTGTGGTGCTCATCTATAAAACGGAAGGCTCTTCTTACTGTCTTCATTCCTGCGAAGGGAAGCTTGAATATCCGAGTGGCATTTGAAACAACAACAACATAGTTCCTTACCACGTGTTTGAGTTGCTTTGTACATTTTAGTAGCACTTCTTATCCGTCAGAAAATAAACGGATCTCAGATTTTTAATACTTTTTTTAACAAGTGATATATCTAGATAGATTACAAACAATTAAAATCAGAACAATTTCCTTTAGTTACGTTTTTCATAGTTCTTAATCCGTTTCTGAAACTGCACCTCTACACAAATACAAATGATGCTGGAAGCAGTGTTTAGGGTAAACTTCCCAGTCAAGGGATCAGTCATAAACGATGTCAAGCTTCGAGGGGGGGGGGGGGAGGGGGTTCGTGAAATTGTGACAAAGTATGACAAGGGGAGGGGAGAGGAAGGGGTAACAAGAAGTGTGACATCCTACATTATGCAACATAGCGTGACAGGTGACAAAGGGGAGAGGGGAGTTTGCTGAAGTGTGACATATTGTGACAAAGGGGGGTCAAATATATGGGAAAAAAGAGTCACATCATTTATGAACGGTCCCCAATGAACAGTTTACATTATACGGTAGAGCCTCCTTAAGTCGACCACCTAACGAACTGTAACTAAGTGGTCAACATATGAAGGTGGTCAACTTAGATAATTTTTACAAGAAATTTAGTACCATATTAGAGATTACTTGTTAAACTTTTTTAGTACTTTTCAAGGATAAATTTAGCACGCACTTACTCATTTTTATTTTTACGGAAGCTACAGCTAACTTTTACAATTTTTTAAGGAATGAATCAATTTTTGCTTGAGTCCTCTTTTTGTTCATTAGGTAACTGTAAAAAGCACTGTCACAGTTTACAAGTCCATAAAGCATGCTTGGACATTTCTCTGCAGCAAAATATTTAAGTTGCTCAGAAGAAAGATAAAAGAATGGAATGTGCGAACGATACACGTTGTGCTCCAATTCTACGCACATCCCCCACTCCCCTGACCTTTTTCCAGGTTTCAGCAATTTCAGACAACGTATGCAGTCCAAGAAATGAAAACATTCAAAGGGCTAGAATATCTTTTCTCCTCAACAAAAGGCTGGGCACAATCTCCGGCATTTCCCTCTCATGAGTGTTACTCAGATAAGCGGAATGACTAGTAAAGAAATTCCTGGGAATCAGATGGAGAACAAACGGGGGGGAAAGGCAAATTCAAGAAAACATCAATGGTCAAGTTACAGAGAGTAAATTAAATACCTACTCAAAAGGGGTCAACATAGAGAGGTAAATCTCCATTGAAAACGTACTGTGACTATTCTAACTATAAAATTTCGGTCAACATAGAGAGGTGGTCAACTTTGGAGGTTTTACTGTATATATATATATATATATATATATATATATATATAAACTAGTAAGCCCGACGGTCATACGAAATGACCGCTGTTCTAGACGTTATAAATATACAATTATCCCAGTAACCGGAAATGCACATCAAATCAAAGAGATATTTGTCAGGTAGAACAGTAAGGTTTAATGAATAAATAATAAACATATAATTATTTCGGAAAAAAATATTCTTACTGAAAAAAAAAAAAAACATCTAAGTTATAATAATCTGTAAAATAAAAATATTATTTACTATATAATCAAATTGTTCGTGAAAAATATTTATTTATATCCAACACGATCATCGTCAAAACAATAGTTTTAACGAAACCCTAGAAAAAAGAAAGCTGCCACTTTAATAGGTATGAAAAGAGCAGACGAAAAATAAATTATAACGAAGGAAGAAGGATTCAATTAAATTCGCGTTTACATTCATTTTTAACGGAGATTGTAAATCTAGCGATGCCTCACTCAAAATGCTAGATAAATGTTTTGATTATGAGTCGTTTTCATTATTGAAACAATTGTGTAGACAGCAGCACGATGCAGTTTTCTCGGAGTAAGAAATTAGGAAATAGCTATCGGCGACAAACAGACATTTAAGCGGCTCATTGATTTTTATTTCAAAAGCTAATATTTCTACAACTTTTTTCCAGATGGATGGACAAGTCGAAGCTATCTGACACTTGAAAGATGATAAGAATCACATGTTTGGGGACTGGAAAATGTGTGCACACACCGGTCGTTTATCACTTATCATTTGCACAGTTGAAGCAGCGCCATTTGAACGCCCCGCCCATTATTCAACACTATTTACCAGTAAAAATGTTTTAACTGTCATAAAAAAAATGGTCTTTGGTGAATCGTTCAGCTCCAGCTGAACCTTGAAGGATAATTTGAAACATACTACGATGGGGTCATTCATAAATGATGTCACGCTTCGAGGGGGGGGGAGGGGGTTCAGGAAAATGTGACAGTTTGTGACAAGGGGAGGGTAGGGGGTAACAAGAAGTGCGACAACGTGCATTTTGAGTTCTATAAAAACGTTTAAAATCAGCAAATTAAATTTATTTTTAACTGACTTCACAAAGGAAGGAGGTTATACATTCTTATTGTGCGTATGTCGTTTTTTCTTTTCTTTTTTTTTTGCTTGTTTGTCCACTCATAACTTCTCACCGGATGAACCGATTTTCATGACTTTTTCTTTAATCGATCGAGAGCGGTTTCCAATAGGTCCCGTACCTACGTTTGACCATATTCGATAATTAGAAAATAGTTATATGCAGAAATAGGTTCTTTTGTTTGGTTTTTCTTCTATAACTTTTGACTAAATCAATCGATTTTGATGACTTTTTCTTTAATAGATAGAGGGCCGTGCCAAGGGCGGATCTAGAAAATCTTCAAGGGAGGGGGGCGATTTTGGAAATCTCGGGGTTCAATGTAAGGATGGATGGAGGAGATTCTTCATTCCTTTTCAACAGTCCCTCCGCCCCCCCCCCCTTTTTTTCAAACAGCAGGAACAACAAAAAAAATGCTAGTGTAGTGCTATTTAAAATTTTACTAGCACATTTTTTCAATGCATATACGTTTATTCAAAGCCCTTATAAAAGGAACACAAGCTGACGTTTTTTTGCTTTCGCAAATCTGTCTATAATTTTTTCAACGTCCAATGTAATATCTTTATGGATATGCAATAACGCTAATTCAGTGAGTCTATCATCACTCATTCTGCTTCTTAGCCAAGTTTTAACCGAGTTAGGATTTCCTTTAAGCTTTCTCAAGAAAAATGTAGGCTTGTAAATACATTTTCTAAATTTGAGTTGATATGTCTAAATTACAAAATAATAGCAATTATTAGTAATATATTTTCTAAAATTTTCAAAATGTAATACTAAATATGTACTAAAAAAACCATCAACGAGTATGTGCAATTTATATAAACATCTGTAATTATGAATGTTCAATGATTTCAGACTCCAGGTTTTAGCGTAAATGCTGCAGGAGTTTACACCACGTGCTAAGGGTTGGCTAGCTGTCACCAGTTTGATGGGTAGAAGAAAAGAGCAGGGAATCTCTTTCCCATTACTCCGAAGATTAGCAACTCAGCAATACTAAAGGACAAAGGGACAGGGGGAAAGCACAGAACTTGAAGGGCTATTATAGGCTGGGATTCCAAGAACATAAAAAAATGGCTGGTCCCGGGGCACAAAGAGTAAAAACTCACTGAGGAGTGTCCTTGTAGTATCCACTTGAATCAGCCCAAGGGGGGGGGGGGGCGATCGTCCCCCCCCCCCTTGGAGTCTAAGCTTGGATCCGCCGTTGGGGCCGTCTAATAACTCAAGTATCGCACAGCCATTTGACTACATTTGCTTTTTAGGAAGAACGTTACGGGTGAAAAATAAGTATTTTTTATTTTAATTGGAAAGGCTTGACTTGCTTTTTCCTTGTTGGGAAAATTATGAATAAATATAAAACTTATTGCTAAAAAAGTGTTTGTTGCCATTGTGCTATAATAATAAATGCAATTACAGCAAAATTTTGATTGAAGGCTTCTCTGAGGCAAAAATTAAATCCAATCCGTTTGTTTGCTAAAATCGACATTAAAACGGAATTTTTCATACAGATGATTAGTTTTTAGTCTCATTCATTCAAAGAAGGTTTTCCCTTTGAAATGGATTTTTTAAAAATAGAGTATATAAAAAATGTTTTTACACTAAAAAGAATAAAATAAAATAATTTTTGGAAAAAAAAAATAGAACCGACTTCAAATTATGTATTGCGCTAAAAAGTGAAAAAATAAATTAATTCTTTAAACAACATGGATGTGACTTTTAAACGTAGTTTTAGAAGTCGGTGCAAAATGATGAGCCTAATTAACATTACACCATGTGCTACTTCATGTTGGCCACTTCTGGGCCATTTATATTTGTAATTGTTTCATGATTACAAAAGATTTTATCTATCCTCATTTTGCTCCGACTTCTAAAACTATGTTTAAAAGTCACATCGATGTTGTTTAAAGAATGAATTTATTTTTCACTTTTTAGCGCAATTTATAATTTGAAGTCGGTTCTATTTTTTTCCAAAAATTATTTTATTAAAGTTTTTTGATTTCCATATAATTTGATTTTAAAGTTTCGTAGGCTTCATTTTGTACACCGCGCTGATTAAGGTACTATTAATACGAATTATTTTCCTTGTGATAAACTTAATCTCATTTTATAACAAGAAGTTCCGTCTAGAACTATACGAGCCTACTTTCCCGTATACACCGAATTCAAATTTATAATCTAGCTATCTATCTCTCTCTGTCTTTCTCGTTTAGCTATTGTTCTTAATTGCTTCAAATATACCTTTTTCAACGGTTAATACATATTCATTCAAATATTCATTTTTTAAGTCATTCATGTATTTATTCACTCATTTATTCATTCTTTCTTTTGCTTATTCATTTAATCATTCATTAATTCAAAAATATTCTTGAAAATCCCGATCAAAAAATTTCATAGGAAAATAGGCTCGTTAGTTCTGGATGAACTTTCTATTCGTCCATGTTCTACGCCATAAGAGCTTTCCGATAAAGTTTGTTCCAAGCAAATCGGTCCGTTAGATCAGGAATTATATAGGATTGAAATTTCCCCGTAGGCGGTATGTTAATTTTTTTTGAACTGTTCAAAATTGAACAAAAATTGTTCAAATCAATATTTCACGCCAAGAACTTCTTCCAGTGAGCTTGTTCATTGGAACTTGGATCTTGTACCCAGAGTTTACATCATTTGCTTCATTTTCACCCATAGGTGCTAATGTTAAAATTTTTTGAACTGTTCAAAATTGAACAAAAACATGTTCAAATCAAAAAGTAAAATATGGAAATGAGATGTCCTCGCCGAGATCTTTCGAATGCAAGAAGAATTTTTCCAATCGGACAATTCGTTCAAAAGTTATTAGGGGGGGACAGACCGACAGACCGACAGACAGACAGACCGACAGACAGACAGACCGACAGACCGACAGACACACTTTTTTTTCCCATCTCAAAACCCTACTTTCAAATTTTTTATTTTTCAATCTTTATTTAATTACTTAACTTATTTTTGACTTTTCTTGATTTCTAACGATATTTTCACGATACATTAAGCCTTCTTTCATGCTTTATTATTATTATTTTTTTACTTTTACGGGAAAGTAGGCTAAAAATTAAGTCCACGTGCAATCTTTATTATTATTATGCTCACAAATGCCATTAAAAGCACAAAAATAAAGTTTGAAGCGTGATCTATAACGTAGTGTTTTGATTTTGAACTGCTACAGGGCAATACTGAGAGTGCATACGCTAATGTAATATAGCGTCTCATGTGACAAGGGGGGGGAGGGGTAATTAATGCAAATTGCAGCCATACCGTATATAGCATCGTGGCCTTCACGGACTATGCGACTGCTGCGCTGTCCTCCTCGAACTTCCCACAAACTCTCTGACAAACTGACAACCAGCACCAGCCATAAGGGGCTGGGCTGGCAGAGCTTTGCCGACCTGCTTTACTGACCCAGGAATGCTAAAACTTCTACATATATTCATGTAGCAACTTGATTTTTTTTGTGTGTGTTCGATATGATGTGCTTGATAAAATTAGGGATGGAATTTGCTATATATTTTCAAAAAAAATTTTTTTAAATGAAAGTGTAACAAAAGTTGCTTTTTTTTCTGTGCTCTACCATCAATGTAACTTTAAGAACTTTTTTCTCAAAAACTAATTAATTAATAGCAAAACCCATTCCTAAAATTGTAAACCATACTACAATAAGTACTTTTTAAAAATTTGGTAAAAAAAAGTCAAGAAATGAAAAAGAAGAAGGAAATTTAAAATTGTTAAATAATTTTTAAAAAATTAAATTTTAAAATTTTCTGTTAGTTGAATTTTGATTTTTCATGTGAAAATCATTTTGTTGAACAATAGCACATCATAACATACAAATGAAATAGGTAAAAGTTCTTAAATTAAAAAAAATTGTCAAAAGGTGCCAAGTCCCCTTAAATCATTACTTTAAAGAAAATTCTGTTAATTTGTGTAACAACATTTTTCTTTTAAAATACCTACAATTAGGAGAAAACTACTTTAATAAAATAAAAGTTTTAAGTTGATGCTCCATTAAAATGCTCCTAGCCTAACGAGATATCAAAAATTAATAATATCACTTAATTTCCCACTGTTTTAGTGCACCATAAAGTAAGAGCGCAAAAAATGTAATTATTGAGTCATATGATTAAATATGAAAAAAAAAAAAATCAAATGATTTTTTTTGAAGAACAATTTTTACCGCTTTTTATCGCAATTTACCAAGCGTTTACAAGTAAAACACCGTTTTCCAATAGCAAATAGGTAGTGCCCTCTAGCGGTGATTTCGTTGTCAGCGGGAGAAAATCGTTGCCGGTAGGGTAATGGGTTTCGCTCCATTTCGGAAGGCATCTAGTTAAGGGGGCTATGCATAGGCTATGATATTAAAAGCAATTACAGTAAGAGTTTGACTAAAGGCTTCTCTGTGGCAAAAATTAATCCAATCAGTTTGCTTGCTAAAATCGACTTCAAAAGGGAGTTTGTCATACAAATGGTTCTTTTTTAGTGCCATTCATTCAAAGAAGTTTTGCCCTTTGATATATTTTTTATTAGGGGGGGACAGACCGACAGACCGACAGACACACTTTTTTTTCCCATCTCAAAACCCTACTTTCAAATTTTTTATTTTTCAATCTTTATTTAATTACTTAACTTATTTTTGACTTTTCTTGATTTCTAACGATATTTTCACGATACATTAAGCCTTCTTTCATGCTTTATTATTATTATTTTTTTACTTTTACGGGAAAGTAGGCTAAAAATTAAGTCCACGTGCAATCTTTATTATTATTATGCTCACAAATGCCATTAAAAGCACAAAAATAAAGTTTGAAGCGTGATCTATAACGTAGTGTTTTGATTTTGAACTGCTACAGGGCAATACTGAGAGTGCATACGCTAATGTAATATAGCGTCTCATGTGACAAGGGGGGGAGGGGTAATTAATGCAAATTGCAGCCATACCGTATATAGCATCGTGGCCTTCACGGACTATGCGACTGCTGCGCTGTCCTCCTCGAACTTCCCACAAACTCTCTGACAAACTGACAACCAGCACCAGCCATAAGGGGCTGGGCTGGCAGAGCTTTGCCGACCTGCTTTACTGACCCGGGGCCATAGTCATGCTACAAAGCAAGCCTTACGTCACCCGGATCGGATGTTGCTATTTTAGTCGCCTCCTACGACACGCATAACTACGTCGGCGCTATTCTACGCCTGCCACTGCACGGCGAGGGGGGGGGGGGGTGTTGAAGTGTGACACTTTGTGACAAAGGGGGGAAGAGGGGTCAAATATAGTGAAAAGAAGTGTGACATCATTTATGAACGGTCCCGATGTGAGCGTGGGAAACACCACGACTTCTCGTGGATTCTAAAACATTCGATTCTATTCAAGTTATTCCTATTACTCAACTGAGTCATGCTTTACTCATCCTCAGTGGCGTAACTAAGGGGGGGGGGCGGTCCGCCCCGGGCGGAGCTTTTTTGGAGGGTAGCAAAAGATTCGGATTGCCCTTCCCAAATTCGCCCAGCACGCAGACTCTTTTTTCAGTTCTTTTCATCGCAAGCAGTTTTCCTGATGACAATCCATTTTCAAGTCTACTTTTTTTCCGAAAAAGGTCCATTATTAAACAACAGTTCATTCGCGCTCAAAAACATAACCTCCAAGTTTCTTTTCTTCTTTCCATAGAATTCCTGCAAGCAACAAAGGCTTCCGCTTTTGTTGTACCCCCTAGGTATACATTTTGTTCCCGTAATAAAGGCCAGGTTTCTTGGAATGACTCCCAGAGCTTAGACCATATGGTAATGGTTTATGGTCTAAGTCCCAGAGGGACAGTAGAAGTTCATCGCGGCCTATTCTCAAGACCCTGGCATTTTCTGGAATTATCCGACGACGACGCCGCCGGCGCCAGTGCAAGTTTGGCAGTTGTCACCATTAGCCAAAAGATGACTGAGGCTTATTTAAAACTTCTACTTATCCTTCATTTTCGTTTATCAGTCAGAGGGACATTAACCAAGGTCCAGTCTAGTCCCAGTCTGTTTATTTTCTACCAAACTCGTGATCGAGCACAAGGAAAGAAAATTCTGAATAAATTCCTAATAAGAGATATAGCAGAGGCAACCAATTTCTCCTATAAAGAGGCAACAGGCAAGTATTGCTATACTTTTATTTAGTTCTTTCTTTTTTCTATCTTTCTTCAAGGAGCAATTCGTATTTCGAACAAAAATGTATTTGATTCATTCATTTCCATTTCCATACCTTATTTTGTTTTCATTTATTCTTTGTCTTCCCATTTAAAAATTAACAACATATTCAGGGCCGGAGCTACCAATTACGACAAACTAAGCAGCTGCCTAGGGCGCAAACGTTGAAGGGGGCGCAAAAATCCAAGCACCTTTTTAAAGCTACTCGGTTGTTAATTATATCATTTTGAAAAATATAAAAATGTGATCCGGTATGTGTAGTTGGTCGCTCCCTGCCCGTGACCAAACATTCGAACTCCAAAGGCATGTGACTTCTTTCTCTACAGTTACCTAGAATTAAGCCCCCTCCCACCCCTGGGGTGAAGAGGTCATTGTGCAAAATTCTCTCATTTACAATGGATCTCCGGACACAAAACCTGCGCCGGGGGCCTTCTACACTCTGTATGGGAAGAAAGAAGCACAATTGGATAAAGCGCCCAAACTAACTTTATTACGACCGTGATTTGTTTATTACTGTTGTTTCTAATTCAAAAAATATAAGTTTGAATTTGAAGTGGCGCGACAATCAACTTTGTGCCTAGGGCGGAAAATTACCTCCCGCCCGCCCTGGAAGTTTGGGACTGGGCGGCCCGTCACCCTGAAGTGCTAAAGCGACAGATTAGAGGTGCCGTGCCGAAAGACAGGGGTGCTCACAAGTAGGTGGTCAAGGTTCAGACTTGCGCAATTGAAATTGGGGGGGGGGGTCATCTTTTCTGTGGGAGGGCTTCATAGCCTTTTAGCGGGGCACACCATCGTTCACACGGGGCGGGGGAACATATTCTCTTAAATGCGCTTGTTATATCAAATCTTTGTTTTTAAGGGAACAGACAACTACAATAGTTACAATTAAAGTACTTTCGCTAACTAAAAATGCAAGGTATAATCCTTATTTTTATGTTATTGCCGATTTACTTATGTAGTTCTTTTTCGTATATATATATATATATATATATATATAGATAGATAGATATACTTATATAGGGCCTATTGGCGTTTATAAAAGTTTCTTGTAACCGTGAAACTACTGCAACTGTAAAAAAAAAAAGCAGTGAGAGAGAAAAAAACTATCTCAATATGACACAACAGCTTGTTACTCAAAGTGGGTAGCCAATCGAACATGATGATAGTATTAAACCAAACCCTTTTATTCGGATTTATAGCAGTCAATTGATAATTTTTTTTTTTAATTTTGAACTTTAAAAAATTGAGCAATGATTGCTTTACGATGCAGCCATCAAAAATATCTTTCTTTAAAAATTTAATTAATCTCTGTTTATCCAACACCACATTTATTAATAATCTTCAGTACACCCCTCAACGAGGTTTTTTTTTTTTTTTTTTTTTTTTCAACTAAAGAATATAACGCAGACACTGAGAATTCAAAGTCATTTTCAACACGCTTGAAGTACTTATAGATTTTGCAGTTAATATCGTGTTTTATATTAGCTGTTACCACATAAAAACATTTTTTAAACGATGCTTCCAGTGGCGTAGCTAATTTCATTGTTTTACAAGAAAAATTGGTCAAATTCTAGACAAACTTTACCATTTCAGAGGAGGGGGTAACCCCAGAACTGCTCCCTTACTACGCCAGTGGATTCTTCAAATATGCATAATTTATCAGTAGTCCAGAGCCGAATAAGTCAACAGCAGAGGAGCGAGCAAGAAGGAAACCAAATAAAAATTAATTACGTTGTAAAACCTAAAACATTTTATATAAATGACGAAAAATAAATTTTTTAAGTAATGCTGTTATTAATTTACCTTCTTAACAAGACGTATAATTATCTTGAAAGTTAGATTTCCCGATATTTAATAATTTACTCCTCAAATTTTATTTTATTTCTCCCGAAGTAGTGTTTGCAATTTATCTAGTTCTATCTACTTTATCCCAAAATTATGTTCGTTTCAGTAATTGTGGAGGTCCGTAAGAGCAGGGGAATCCAACCTTTCACACTTTGGGGTACTCTTTGAGCTTACCGTTTTCTCGATATGAGTGAACCTCTTAATTAAAGAGCAGAAAAAATAGGATATCAACGCTTTATCCTTCTCAATTGTTGCATCTGTATTTTTTTCAAAACAAACATCCTAATAAGATAATGGATGGTAATTAATATGTTGCTAATAAGGTTTTTTTTAATACATGAGGCTTAATGGTTTTGCTGCAGAGTAATTAAAAATATTCCGCGTAATAAGAGGAGAGTTCGTTAGAAGGGTTTTTTACTGCATATAAATGAAATAAATAACTAAGAAATGTTGATAATGATGCAACAAAACTTATTTTTATGATATATATATTTTTTAAAACCAACAAACGCTCGGCAACGTTTCGCTTCAAATTTTTGATAAAGTTTGTTAGAGCATAAAATATTTATAGCATAGATCATTTTACAATTACCCTTTAGCTAGATACTTCATTTTAATTTAAAAATAAATGAAATGTTTCTATTTTTTTTTTAATAAGGGAAAAAACACTGGAAAATGTCTCCTCTACAACAAAATTTTATTAGAATGAACCGTTATTTGTTTAATTAAGTTAAGTAAATTTTATCTCTTGTTTACGTTCAATTTATCACTTATTTGAATTAAGCTTTAAGCTAAATATAAGTACTTAAATTAAAATACAAATAAATTTTGCTACAATAATATTTGTTAAAAAAATTTATCATTCGAAAGCTTTTAATAAATTTCACAGTGTCAGTATAATGTGAAGAATTTTCTATATTGTCGCGATAGATAAGCTTAATAATTATTAACAAGAACGATAGAAAAATATTCGTGACATTTCCGATTTAACTGAGGCAAATGTGGAACCAAGGGAGTTTACAGGTGTCACACTTTCCTCTTGACATGACCAAACCATACGATCCATGTGAAACCTTTGTTAAGCCACCGCTTTTAAAAATAAAGATTTCAGATACTTTTATCTATTCATCGCGTGAATCAGTTATTAATTATGAGCTTTTCTAATCAAAGCATGTATGAGTTGCGATGGTTAATCTTTTCTTTTGGGGACCATATCCCTTTATTTCACATTCAACAATATTTAACTAATTAACAGAGCATCACATTTTCAAATCAGCTGAGACATATATATGTACATATGTGTGTGCATGCACACGTGGAAAAAAATGGTATCGCATATCTCATTCCCCCCCCCCCCCCCCATTTTCTGCTTTCGGACGACTTTGTCCTTGGCACGGGAAAGGGGCGGCACTTTTATTATTCGCCCCGGGCGCCAGTACGGATAGTTACGCCACTGCTCATCCTATTCTAATAATGACTATTCATCAGTTTAAATATTCATTTTACGTATGTTTGTTTAGTGTTTTGTAAATAAATGTTTATGTGTCGTATTGTGAACTGAATAATTCTAGATTAAGCGGATCTCTATATATAAAACCATGGTAGCCCGCTAAGCTCAACCCCCTCTTACTTATGACTTACCCTTTACACTTGTTGATCCTTACACTGGAAAAATTTTGCGTTTGGTTGAACTGTTTTTGATGTTTCTGAACACGAATTTTGACGTAAAGTTGAAAATGATCCAATTCAACTTTTTTTTATGTGCTTGTCTCAAAAAATACAGATAGTTGAAATGTGTTAGCTACGTTACGTACACTGTTAAAAAAAAAACCCTGACTGATTTTAACGGAAGATTTTCGTAATGCTTCCTTCCATACATGGTTTTTCCTTCTAAAAACGGAAATATCACGTCCTGAACATACGAGAACGGAACTTTTCCGTTTAACGGTTGCTCTATTTTCACAACCTGATTTGGATTAAGGGAGAAAAAAAGAAAGGGAGTTTCTGTCAAATCTGGTTAAAATATTTTCAGAAACGGAATATTTGCGGCAACTCTGCTGCCGTACTTTTTCCGTTATTTTCAGGAGATTTTTTTTTAGTGTATCAAAATGTCATGGCGTTGGGTTGTTTCTATGGAAATAGGATAAATGAACAAGTTGTACTGAATTTTTGACACATTGATGAGTGAACGTACATCACACGCTAAAAAACATTCTGCTGTCTGCATTTTTTTAAACAGAGACTTAAAAAAAAAACTTAAAATACATAAAAAAATGAATCATTTTCAACTTTAAACTTACTGAGCACCAAAAATCGTGTTAAGTTACACCAAATATGGTGGCAACTAAGCGCAAAATTTTTAGTGTAGTCAGGGCCTTATTTACCATTAGGCTCGTGAGGCCCGGGTATAGGGCCCCCACTTTGAGGGAGAATTTTGTTTATTATTATTATTTTTTTGTAATTTAACATATTTTAGAAAAATATTTAAAAATAGCATCTCTCAAAAACAAACTGTTAGTGTTCTGTTGCTTCACAGAAAATTTGTATTATTACATTATTTTAAAACCACGAGGAATTTTTAGTTTGGGGGCCCCCACATTTTGATCTGATCATTTGAAATTTGAAAAACAAAATCGATGTTGCACTTTGGGTCTCCCAGAGTTTATTCAAACGTTTTGTAATTTAAAAACAAAATCATTTTTCACGTTGGAGGCTCCCAAATGATAGTCTGACTCTTTGACATTTGAAAAACAAAATAGTTTTTTCACTTTGGGGGGCCCCCAAACTGCGGTGTGACTGGCAAGTTTTACAAACACATACTGAATGTTATGTTTAAAATATTTTTGTTGCGTAAGGGGCCCCCAAACAGGGGTTGTGCCTATAGTGATTAAAAATGTAAATCGGACCCTGAGTGCAGTGAAATTGTGTGGTAATGAGACGAGAGTTTATAAAAACGCTTCATTTGAGCTCATTTTCACCTCATGATATCGAATTCAATTCAATGCGAGTCTATCTCCCAGAAATTGCTAAAAAGGTAAAGCCGCCCTCAAAAGTGAAAAAAAAAAAAAAAAAAATGTTTGACTCCAATTATGGGTCATTGACTCAGTTATGCCTTGCAAAAAAATTTTAACATGAAGTACACAGTTCATCTGTGCGAAAAAAAAAAAAAAAAGCAGGGAACCAATGTTAAACGTGCAAAAGAGCAATAGAAAATCAGACACGTGTTTCAGAGATACAAGAAAGCCTTTTTCAATGCAAAAAGAGGATGCAAAAAAAAAAAAACGATTTCTGCATCCATGAGCGAAAGGCTACAACAGTTAACATACCGTTCGTGTGGTATTGAAAATTAGACACAAGATTGTTAACCCTCTTAATCAGGGTCCGATTTATAAATTTGGGGGCCCAGGGCACAGAAAAAATGGGGCCCCTAAGTTGCTCGAACTGAAAAATTAAATTTTTTTGCTATACAAATAACACTTAAAAGAGTACTATCACTAAAATGCTGCGTTTCGATCAAATATGTTTGTAGTGTGTCGAAAAGTTGTAAGCGACAAGTGTTACGACACATTTAAAGCCCTTGGATGGCATCAGTAAGTCTCACACCATTAACCAGCATTCGACAAACTCTGTTTCTTGTCAATAAATATATATATATACATACATACATACTACCATACTATGTTAACCAAATAATAAAATTACCCTACTTATTGAATTAATGATCACCTTATACAACTTATACAACCAATAAAATTCTTTAGAGGTTAAGGCCCCCAAAAATCGAGGGGGGGGGGGGCCCTGAGCACGTGCCCCGAGGGCTCTGTGTGAAATCAGGCCCTGCCCTTAATTAGTAAAATTTTTAACACAAAAATGTTTATGAGAAAGGAACTTTTTTTGACACATAATTATGCTCTCAACTTCGCATAAAAGGGAAATAAAGTGTATTTTTAACCAACTTCACAAAGGAAGGAGGTTATACATTCATACTGTATGTATGTCGTTTTCTTTTTTTGTTTGTTTGTCCACTCATAACTTCTCACCGGATGAACCGATTTTCATGATTCTTTTTTTAATCGATCGAGGGTGGTTTCCCATAAGTACCCCCGTACCTTCGTTTGACCATATTCGATAATTAGAAAAAAAAGTGATGGGCAGAAATCTAGTTTTTTTTTTTGTGTTGTTTCATCCATAACTTCTGACTAAATGAACCGATTTTGATGGTTTTTTCTTTAATCGATAGAGGTTTATCTAACTCAAATGTCGCAAATCAATTTGATTAAATTTGTTTTTTAGAAAAAAAAAAAACGTTACGGGTGAAAAATAAGTATTTTTTATTTTAATTGGAAAGGCTTGGCTTGATTTTTCTTTGTTGGGAAATCTATTAATAAATATAAAAGTCATTGTTAAAAACGTGTTTGCTGCCATAGGCCGTAGCCCCCTTAACTAGATGCCTAGCGATTTGCGGGGAAAGTTGGCCGCTGATTTTAGTTACCTTTTCTCCCACCAGGACGCTACTTATATGCTATAACAAACAGCGCTCTTTCCATTAGTTTGAAGGGTAGAAGATTGGTTTTCATTGCTATTTCTTCTTTTTTCCCCTAATAATTTGATTCTTTTGAACAAAAACAGTGCTTTTCAGGACCAGTATAACTAAATGAAAGATGGTTTACTGTGTTGTTCCATTTTTCACAATAAATTCAGTAAAAGAAAAAATAGTTTCAATCGGACATTAGTTTGCGTGAAAAATCGATCTCCACTATATCAAGGCAAGGGAATTATTATTATTATTAGTATTATTATTATTATTACTATGTGTGTGTCTTTCATAACGTCTATTTGGCAAAAAATAAAAATAAATTAATTAGATAATAATAATATAGTGCAAAACTATTTTTATATAAATGTACATTGTTTATTATGTTGTCCAATCTTTACTGTAGCTTGTCCTTGGAATACGAATGATTATATATTATGATGCATTTTATATTATGCAAATATTAATTAAATTGAGCTTATCGATTTTTTTATTAAAAAAATTAACTAGTTATACCAAGGCATATATGGATCAATGAGAAATAGTGAAAATTAGTAAGGAAAGAAATTCAAATTGTTATTCATGCATAGAATCGAATTCTAACCATATTTCAAGAACATATTTAGTTCTATGGATGAACAATTTGGAAGTAATATTTGTTCTATTCTTCATGCTTAAAATATGACTTCAGTACAATGCGTTAGAAATTGTAATTATTCACACATTTCATCATTTTTATTATATGTGTGCATATTTTTATTTATTTATTTATAATTTTATTTATTGAAACCAAAAGGACTGGTTTTTCTTTCGTGGGGTGGGGGAGATAGATCAGATTCTATGATAAGATTAAATTTGATTCTATTATAAGAATAAAAACTTGATTTTTATGCAAATTTTTTATAACTCGGCTAAATGAAGAGTTTGGTTCTAAGTTCCCCAATTTAACGTCCTCATCGTTCTGCTCGTTTTTTGAAGCAATGATTTCTTGGAAAATATTAGATTGCGAGAAATTATATCTGATACTAGGGCTCGACCGATGGCATTTTTCGGCCGATGGGCCGATGCCGATTGTTCCGAGATCGGCCGATGGCCGATTGCCGATTATTCTCCTCTTCCATCGGCCGATGGCCGATGGGAAAAAAAAGTCGCTTTAAAGAATTAAAACGTGTAGAATGCTTGTCAAAAATATCATTTAAATCATTTATTTATTTTTATGTTTATAAAAACATAAATGCATTATTCAAGCACCGCAAAACTGTTTGGGGGAAGTTTACATAATTATTAAAACTAAAATAATCACTCGTGATTCTAGTAAAGTAATTAAACTATTTGCAGGTTTAAAAAAGTAAAAAATGCTATATCAGAGGATTTTTAATTCTTTTGTCTTATCTTTGCAAAAAAACTCAACAACTATTGGATCGGATCGGGTCTAATTCCCTTTCCTGCAACATTTTCTCCTTATAACACCTGCACCGCAAATGCCAAGTGCAGCTGCCTTTTCCTTATTTTTTCATGGAGAGGAATGCAGATGTTATTATAATAGAGATTAACAAATAATGCGGGTTTGTATCTTTAACGAAATTGTCAACCCCCTCCTCCCAGATTTTTTTCATAATTCCCCCCCCCCCCCCCGTTTTTAAAAGAAAAGCGGGAACAATTTGTATGTTTATTTTTCATTATAAAGGTTGTTTTAACTAAAAATAGCTCTTTTTCTAAAATAAAAATGAAATATTGAAAAATTTCGCTCGCAGTAACGCCACCTGTTCATCACCAAGAAATACTGAAAATTGCTTTAAAAACATAGACTTGAGATTTTTTTTTGTCATTACAAATGAATGCTGGGTCTTAAGAACTAATCTTGTTAGCTTTAGTTTTCTTGCGAGTTGAAAACTACACTGAAATACTTGACATGTTCTTCATATTTTCATGAGCACAATGTAAGGTTACCGGAAAAAAAAGAAAAACATTTCGAGCACCAGCAGTTTTCTGTTGAAAAATAATCTTCTAAAAAACGCGTGATCGTTTATAGAAATCAAGATGTATATTGAAAAAAAAAATTATATATGCATTGGGCAATTTTTGAAATTAATGAAATTGTAGCATTTTTATTAAGGTACTATTCCACCCTGTCGCGCGAACTCGTTTTTTAAGAATTAATTTTTTGAAAATAGCAAGTCGAACTTGGACACATAAAATTTCTATCAATAAACATTTATACTGGAAATTTTTTCTTATTTTTGACCAATCTTTTCTATGTTGTAAACTAAAAATGAAATAATGAGAATAACCGTACACTAAAAGCAGATGCAACGAGACTGCTGCACAATTGCAGAAAAACTGTCACACGTGGCATCAAAGAAGTCAGAAAACAAAAAGCACTAGAAAAACGAAGTAGAAACGGAGAAAAATTTAAATAATTATCGTATAAAAAAAGTTAAGATGCATTTTGAAAAAAAAAAAAAAGAAATGCATTGATAAATATTTGAAAATAAAGAAATTTTAGCATTTTTATTAAGATGTTATTAAATCCTGTAACGCGAACTCGCATTTTGAGAATTCAATTTTTAAAAATTGCAAGTCGAACTTGGAAACCTAAAATTTCGATCAATAAACATTTATACTTTAAATTGTTTCTTATTTTTGACGACCAATCTTCTCTATGTTGTAAACTAAAAATGAAATAATGAGAATAACCGCACACTAAAAGCAGATGCAACGAGATTGCTGCACAATTGCAGAAAAACTGTAACACGTGGGATCGAAGAAGCAAAAAAAAAAAAAAAAAAAAAAAAAGCCGAGAGAAAAAAAAATTACGCATGTAAAAATTAAAATTATTATCGTACTTTGATTGAGTTGACTTTGTATTGTTTACAATTTCGGAATAATAAGAAACATGACAAACTAAAAGCCGATGACATAATATTATGGCACAATAACATCTAATGCACTAAGTCATTATTAAACGAAAAACGGACAAAAATGAGGCAACTAACCTAGTGCGAAAAACAAATAGCACTCATAAATAAGACGTTTCTATTCCTTTTACTTTAACATATTCTATTTTGCGAGCATTCTGTTCAAAAAGAAATATTTTTAATAATGAAGGTTTTCGGGCAGCGATCGCTTAAACTATTTTTCCGAATTTTTTCTCTAATACATTATAGAATGACATTATTTTTGTGTTTTTTTTAACTGATGTGCTGCCTGTTATTGTATGGAAATAGAAATCTCGCTATGGAGAAAAAAGAAAGTTAAAGACAGAATGTTTTCTGGAAAGTTGTCCCTGCGAAAAACATCGGCCTTGCATCGGCTTTTAGATGTTTTTCAAGGCCGATGGGCCGATGTTTTTCTAAAGTTAACATCGGCCGCCGATGCCGATGGCCGATGGCCACTTTGTTGAACAATCGGCGCCGATGCATTGGCGAGGCCGATGCATCGGTCGAGCCTTATCTGATACTCTTAAGTACACTTAAAAGCATTTCAAAACTTTGAACATCTTTTCAGAGCTTTTGCAAAAGTCTTGACTTTTAAAATTCAGGGGAAAAATTTTAATTTTCAAGATCACTGTAAGTAAATAATAATAATAATAAGACATTCTTCTTTTCTAAAACAAATGAGTCCATATAACTATCTACTCAAATATACATCACATGTATAGCTTTGCTGTTAATCGATCATGGAAGTGATACATTGCATCTTCCCAAAAATTTTCAAAATGCTCCAAATAAATCTTTAATTATTTTAACCATAGCATCGTTCTGAAACAAATATTAGAATTAAGTTTTAGTCAAGAGCTGGATTTTTGTTTCCTTACATCGGTAAAAATGCCAGTTGAAATTATGTGTATTATATTCTTTACGAATGAATTGCATAAATAATTATTCTCTTTTTTCGCTGCGTTATTTATTTATTTATTTTTTCTAAACATTTTTTAATGTTTGCAATAGAACCTTCAACTGTAACAAAATTGATATTTCGTAAGTTCGATTTTGATTTAAAATCTGAAAGTATTTGAAGTAGTATCTCGTAATTGAAATTTGACGTATTGTCTGTGGTACAGGTTGGTTGAGTACGCGAGTGTTCTCGACTTTTGCAACTGGTCGTATAGAAAATAATGCTAAAAATATATTTTTTAATGGAAATGCTTAAAATTTCTTTCTTTAACACTTCTTTATATATATATTCCATTAAACTCAAAAATAATAATGATAACAAAGTTAAAAATAAGTGATGGCATGCAATTATAATTTTAAGTGCATTTATAGATTACAGAAACAATGTTTTATTTTTTCGGTCGTTGAATGAAAGTGATAGATTTTTATTACATAGCTATTAAAGGATGTTGCTGCACAGTACGTTTGCAAATAAAAAAAAAAAAAACAATTGTTTCTTAAGCGAAGTTTCATTTTACAGAATAAAAGAGTTAAGGGGACTTGGCACCTTTCAAATGTCGAAAATGGCTGAAAATAACGATTTTTCAATTTTTTGCTTAAAATGTGGTTTGACTCTCCTAGTATATCTGAGCGAAGTTTTGAAGCGATACAACCAATACAAATATAGTTAAGAAGTAAAAGAACTCAAATATTTTTGATGTTTTAGTAGGATTTTGTATTCTTTAAACTGCGTTTTCTCGGTTTGTGTGTTTTCGCCATATTGTAGTACTTAAAATGCTAAAACTTCTACATATATTCATGTAGCAACTTGAAATTTTTTGTGTGTGTTCGATATGATGTGCTTGATAAAATTAGGGATGGAATTTGCTATATATTTTCAAAAAAAAAAATTTTTAAAATGAAAGTGTAACAAAAGTTGCTTTTTTTTCTGTGGTCTACCATCAATGTAACTTTAAAAACTTTTTTCTCAAAAACTAATTAATTAATAGCAAAACCCATTCCTAAAATTGTAAACCATACTATAATAAGTACTTTTTAAAAATTTGGTAAAAAAAAGTCAAGAAATGAAAAAGAAGAAGGAAATTTAAAATTGTTAAATAATTTTTAAAAAATTAAATTTTAAAATTTTCTGTTAGTTGAATTTTGATTTTTCATGTGAAAATCATTTTGTTGAACAATAGCACATCATAACATACAAATGAAATAGGTAAAAGTTCTTAAATTAAAAAAAATTGTCAAAAGGTGCCAAGTCCCCTTAAATCATTACTTTAAAGAAAATTCTGTTAATTTGTGTAACAACATTTTTCTTTTAAAATAGCTACAATTAGGAGAAAACTACTTTAATAAAATAAAAATTTTAAGTTGATGCTCCATTAAAATGCTCCTAGACTAACGAGATATCAAAAATTAATAATATCACTTAATTTCCCACTGTTTTAGTGCACCATAAAATAAGAGCGAAAAAAATGTAATTATTGAGTCATATGATTAAATATGAAAAAAAAAAAAAAAAAAATCAAATGATTTTTTTTGAAGAACAATTTTTACCGCTTTTTATCGCAATTTACCAAGCGTTTACAAGTAAAACACCGTTTTCCAATAGCAAATAGGTAGTGCCCTCTAGCGGTGATTTCGTTGTCAGCGGGAGAAAATCGTTGCCGGTAGGGTAATGGGTTTCGCTCCACTTCGGAAGGCATCTAGTTAAGGGGGCTATGCATAGGCTATGATATTAAAAGCAATTACAGTAAGAGTTTGACTGAAGGCTTCTCTGTGGCAAAAATTAATCCAATCAGTTTGCTTGCTAAAATCGACTTCAAAAGGGAGTTTGTCATACAAATGGTTCGTTTTTAGTGCCATTCATTCAAAGAAGTTTTGCCCTTTGATATGATTTTTTTTTAAAATAAAGTATTCATATAAAAAATGTATTTACACTGAAAAGAATGAAATAAAATAATTTTTATAAGAAATCAGAACCGACTTCAAATTATAAATTGCGCTAAAACGTGAAAAATAAATTTATTCTTTAAACAACATCGATGTGACTTTTAAGCATAGTTTCAGAAGTCGGTGCAAAATTATGAGTCTAATTACCATTATACTATTTGGTACTTCATAACAACATCAACTGTTGCTAATTCTTCGAAAAAAATATTTGTAATTGATTCATGGTTACAAAAGATTTTATCTATCCTAATTTTGCACCGACTTCTAAAACTATGTTTAAAAGTCACATCGATGATGTTTAAAGAATGAATTTATTTTTCACTTTTTAGCGCAATTTATAATTTGAAGTCGGTTCTGTTTTTTTTATAAAAATTATTTTATTAGTGTAATGATCAACAAATGAAAAGGATGGTCCCCTTTAGAAATAAGCAAGAGTATGTACAGCAGACACCAAAATGGTGTTTAACACAAAAATTTTTTACTGTATACAAGAGATTCTTTTTTTTCTTTCTGGGGAAGGACCACCTTTGCGTCATACCTTTGGGGTGATTCGCACTCCACAGGAGCAGCGGTACCACACATTCCTTGTTTCGTTCGCCAAACATCGGGAATCATTTTTACGTAGAATTAACTTACCGGTCTCGGATGCAGGGTGATGGGGAGGAGAGGAAACCTTCGATTTGGGCGTCTTCGAGCACACACAGGGAACACCACGATTTCCGGACGCGGAAGGATCCGGACCTTCCCATTTGCAACCGCAGCCGGAAGGAATCGGGAAAGGGGAGAGGCTGATTACCTGATCGGCCGGTAAGGAATCCTCCGTGGAGAAGCGTTCTGTTGTCATTTCTATGCTCCGAACACCCACCGAGTTGGACGATTGCGGACGAATCATAAACTCGTCCGGCGCGGGGGTTGCCACACGACGAAAGCGCGCCAAGCGCTCCGCTTACAGGTTGTTGTGCAAAACTCTTCCCGTGTGGCCAAAGTTTTGGCCGTCACACGGACAACACTGGGAATTCGACAGAAGTTTCCACAGAATTCACGGGTGTCTGCAATCTTTTTTTCCAAAACCGATATCACAGTGTGTCAAAGAATTTTTAGGACTAGTTTATAAATTAAAATAAAAACTCGCCATTATACTTTTTAAAGTATTTTCATTCAAAATAAGCTCCTTCTGCTTCGATACATTTTTTTACGGCGTTTAACAATGATTCGAATGCCTGTTCATGCTCGCATTGGGAGAATGCCACCGAAGCTCGCGTCCAAGCTGTTTGTACAGTGTCCATATCATCAAAGTAAAAAAAAAAGTAAGCAAATGAACTGAGGTTTTGGCAGTGGATCAGCTGATAGTTGAGGAGTTTCACGAGTGCCCGATGACACAGATAGTGCCACTGTAAGCTTAGTTCCGGCTGTAGCCATAAACATTCTTTGACACTGTCTTCCGACGCGAGCTTTGCAGGCAGGTCCACAATGTGAGCTGGAAACAGGCATTTGAATCGTTGTTAAACCACTGTGTGCGTGCAATATCAGTAAAGAAAAATATGTTTGGATTTTAAAATTGTACGCACTTAAAGAATTAATCTTTTTAATATCTAGTATGTAAAATGCAAAAATAGCATGCTGCCTTTAATATTGTACTCTTTAATAATAATTTTCTTTCAGTAAATCGATATGATAAACAGAAAACATAAATAATTCCCTTTTTAAAACCGATTTTATAAAGGCAGGGTAAAAAAAACAGCCCATCTGAAATTTTCTTAAATGTACAAACGTACTGCAATGCATATACACTATTATTTTCATTTATTTTGCCTTGCCTGCCGTGCTCACTGTCTATATTTTGATTTCTTACGCATTTTGTGGACTGGAAAGTATTCCTACTGAAAAATTTTCATGGCGACCAGCAAGTCGTGAACTCTTATAGGCGATTAAAAGCTACCGAAGTGGCTAAACTCAGCCCAATCTAGTATTACTTAAATGATTCTGCTAAGTAAAAAAAGATCACGGGATCTAGAAATGATTTTGCATAGACAAACGGACAAAAAAAACTTTTTTTTTTAGTTTTCTCTTGTGTGTTTAGAGTCCAGGCGTCTCTGAACACACATGAGTTTGCATAGTTACTGTGCCATAAAGGCTATGGCACAGTAAATGTGCAAACTCATCCTTTTTAAAGAGCTTATTCATAAAGGAATCATGCAAATTATCTTCAGAATTGGAATTCAATACACACACATATATATATGTAATATGGAAAAATCCTTTGTATCCTTTGTCAGGCTGTGATATGGAGAAGTCCTTTGTCTCCTTTGTCTGGCTTTTTCCATATTAAACTTGACAACTCAGGGTTGTCTCACTCATAAATTTCTCTAACGCGTTACCATATATGGTCATGCCTAAGCTCAAGTTGGTTTCCCTCATTAATTCCCTCCAGACTATTTTTTTTCCCCGTAGACTTAGGCCAGCCCCTGTCTACGGCATTAAAGCCAATAATATATTTTATTTTCCATATGGCCCTCCTATTTAAACCACGTGCTATCACGTGGTGTAGGGAATGTTGTCTGCAGTCTAAGAGATTTTCCCCCATATAAATACGACTGCCCGAACGAAAATCGGGGGTTCTTGCTTCTTGAAACGTGCTGATGACTTCATGTCCTTCGTTCCAACAATATTAATGTTATGATATTTGTGTGTTAAAGTTTACCAATAAAGAATTGCAACGAAACCCTGTGCCTCGTCTTACATGGGTTTTAGCGGCCACAGCTGTAGAAGATAGAACGGGACAGCCGTTCTTACAAGCCGGTAGGATTTATGTTCCTATCCGGGCTCCTGCAGAAAAAAAAAACAATCGAAGAAAAGCAATACTAAATCTGAAATGTGCCGCGACGTCGTAGCAGCGTGGATCATCTTTCTAGACGGTTCAATGAACCGATGTGCGCTCCTTTTCCGAGTGGGGAGAAGCTCGCCCCCGTTGTGGCTTTTAGAAGCGAAGAGTGTTTGCGTTCTGCGGAGTGATTAAACGAAAGGGTCGTTATCTGTGGTGCTTTAGAATGGAAATTATTTTCATGTGCTGAAGTGAATGTTGATAGAGTAATTTTTAATGTGTTATTCCAAAATGGTATTATTTCGAATTTTCTTCATAAATATCTTATAATTATATGAATATCTTTTTCTCCCGTTGGGTTTTTTTTACATGATATTGCTTTAGAATTTATTATGATATAAATTGATCATGTGCTTTGGAAGAATAAGTTATTTATTTGATGATATATTAATTATCGGTTTAAATTTTTAAAAGGGATCTTGTCAGCACGGTTTTTTTTTTACATTAAGATGTTTGAAATAGTAAATTCATCAATGTGCTGTGTAATTGAAATTATGGTATATTTTTTGCAGTATTATGAATAGTTCTGTATATATTTTAGTTGTTATGCATTTGTTTACGCGGAATATTTTTGTTGTTAAAGTGGGAAGGTAAAAAAGGAAAATTGTCAAAAATTTGTGTGTTATTAGAATTATGTTATTACGTAGTGGTAAAATGAGCAAGACCATTGAAAATGAAAAAAATTCTGACTTAGAGTCTTCCCACAAAGAAAATTCAAACATGGATGGAGATAACTTAAACCGTAAGGATGCGGAAACTCAAGCAGAGGCAACTGCCGATTTAAGCTTAATAAAAATGGATTCAGAATGTCAAACGATTAGTGATAAAATAAAAGAGATAAGTTTGGCAGATGGCTCTTCTACTTCAAAAATTGAAATAAAAGACAAAAATTCGGGTAGCTCACCTGAAATTTTATTATTTGAACCAGAGTTAGGGATAAATTTTTCAGCATGGTTAGCTCACTTTAACCAGCAAACGGCTCAGAACAACTTAAATAATAGTTGGAAATTAAAAAATTTTCAGAAATTTATTCGCGGGTCAGCGTTAACGCTCTACATCAATCAATGCCTTTGCTGTAATTCCTTTCATGAAATCATTCAAATTTTTGAAGAACATTACTTTACTCCAGCAAATAGTTTTCTTGATTTTCAAAATTTAAAATTTTCTGGAAATCCAAAAGAGTTGTACTCCTATTTTACTGAAAAAGTAGAAATGGGAAGAAAAATAAAACTTAGTAATCAACATATCCTTGAGGGGCTTTCAGTGGGGCTACCTGCCCAAGTTAGGGCATTTTTGGTAATAAAAGAGCCAGAAACTCCCACCGAATGGCTTCAGGTAGTTTCAAAATTAATAAATGAAGTTCCACATGAAACACCCAAGTCCGCTTATAAAGGGGAGCAACAAAATATTTTTAGGGTGAAGCCCCCCTTTTATCAAAATTGGATGCCAAAAAATCATGATCAAAGTAATTTTCGTCAACAATATAACTATTCTCGTCAAGATAGTAACAATGTATACCAACCTAATTTTTACCAACAGAATAAACCTAGGTTTGTAGGTCATAATGAAAGACAAAATGCAGTAAAAAGACAGACTGCACATTTTTCGCAGGAGTTACCCCCTAATCCTTGTAAATTTTGCGCACAACAAGGAATCTCCAACGCATATCATTGGGGACAAACATGTGTGAATAAGCCAAATACATCGAATGCTGGATTTAAACTACCACCTCAGCAGAAAGATAATCAATTAAGAGAAGAAAATCAGAGAGTTAACGAAGTATGACAATTAATAATACCCGGGTATATTATTAAAAATGAGGCGAAATTTAAAAATGATTATCAACTATCTAATGACGCGTACACTCAAAATACAAATTCGAATTTAAAGACTATTTATTTAAATGTTGATACCGGTTCAACATTAAATATCATCCCGAGTGCAATTGCAAAAACATTAAATGTTTCGATTAAAGAAAAAATCGCTGTAAAAATAAAACAAACGAAGGGAATGCTACAGCTTAACCAAACGTGTATTCTTTACCTTAAGGTCGGCAATATAGTTAAACCGGTGGAATTTTATGTTCTAGACACCGATTTACCTTATGCCATATTAGGTTTAAAGAGTTGCGGGGGATTTCGTTTGGTCATAGATTGTGTAGGACATGTCGTTATGCAGGATCAGAGAAGACTGATCACCTTTTCTGATTCCGAACCGAATGACTTGTCTTTGCATATTTTACCTGAAATCCTAGTTAGGAACTGTGGAAATAAAGTAAAAGAAAATAAAAACGAAAATAATAGTACGGGAAAAATACGCAAGAAAATTGATAAGGAAATTAAAAGAGTGAAAGATCCGAAAGAAAGTAAAACTAAGGAAAGGGTGACGGAATTACATTATAACGAAAATGAAAAGAAAAAGAATAGCACGGAAAAGAAAACTTGTCAAGAGAAAGATAGAAATGAAAAAATGAGTTGCGAAAAGAATAATCATTTTCGTATTTCGTCCGATGTTTCTGGGACTGGTTGCGGCATTGGAGGCCTACAATGTCGCGATCCTGTCGATGGACATTCGGAATTTGAGGAAAATTCAAAGTTAAAAGAAATATTGCGAAATTACGAGGATATATTTTCCAAAAATAAATATGATGTTGGAACAATTAGAATTGAACCTCAACGGGTAAGGTTAACATCCGACTTACCGGTGTCGTTAAGGGCATATAAAACTTCCCCAAAGCAACAAGAAGAAATTGAAAATCAAATTCAAGAGTTATTAAAGGCTAATATAATAAAAGAAAGCTCATCGCCGTATTCTGCACCTGTTACACTAGTTTTTAAAAGAGACGAAAATAAAAAAAGTCGATTATGTATAGACTACAGAAAATTAAATCAAATTACTAAGTCCGACGCAGAACCATTACCCCTGATAGAAACACTTGTAGATAAATTAGGGAAAAGCAAATATTTTACCAAATTAGACATGGCTTCCGGATATTGGCATATACCAATTCATCCCGACGATACTGAAAAGCTCGCTTTTGTCACTAATAGTGGCTTATATGAGTGGAACAAATTACCCTTCGGGTGGAAAAATTCAGGAAGTATTTTTCAAAGAACTTTGCGTCGAATACTTACAAAACATAAAATAAAATTTGCAGCCAATTACTTTGATGACATAATAGTTTTTTCTGAAACCCTTTCAGAACATTTAGATCATATTCAACAAATTTTTGAGATATGCAGACAGGAAGATTTAAAGTTAAAAGCATCAAAATGTTCTTTCTTACAGACTAAAATTGAATTTTTAGGGTATGAAATTTGTAATGGTATTGTAACGCCCGATAATAGTAATATTGAGGCTATTAAAAAATTACAACCGCCTAAAAATGTTAAATCTCTCCAAAGATTTCTGGGGTCAATAAATGTGTACCATA
Organism: Octonoba sinensis; assembly: GCA_038502835.1. Lineage (NCBI taxonomy): Eukaryota > Metazoa > Arthropoda > Arachnida > Araneae > Uloboridae > Octonoba > Octonoba sinensis. Next base: position 180,993,178 of record CM076599.1, read on the forward strand.
AATTTATAGATAAATATGCAACTATTAGAAATCCATTAAACCACTTGCTAAAAAAAGATACAACTTGGCAATGGACTGACAAATGCCAAGAAGCATTTCAAGTTTTGAAAAACTCTTTAATTTGTAAACCAATTTTAAAAATATTTGATCCTAAAAAAGAATGTCATATTTGTGTTGATGCAAGTCAAACTGGTGTGGGAGCAATATTAAAACAGCCAGACAGTTCGGGTGCCTTACATCCCATAGCTTTCCATTCCCGCTCATTAAAAGATTACGAGAAGAATTATAGTATTACGGAGTTGGAATGTCTAGCTGTTGTGGATGCTTTAAATAAGTACCACCACTACCTCTTTGGCCATAAATTCGTCATACATAGCGATCACGCGGCGTTAGTTTGGCTCAAAAATGTAAAAAACTTAAAAGGTCGTTTGTTCCGCTGGTCCTTACAATTAAGTATGTATGACTATGATATTAAATATACGAAAGGCACCACAAACTTCGAGGCTGACATGCTCTCAAGAGATATACCTGTAAATAATGAATGTGTTGAAAAAAATATAGGAAACCACGTTTCGCATCTACTGCAATTGGATGAAATTCAAGAGGCTCAAAAAAATGACAATTTAACTGGTAATTTTGTCGAAATTAATAACGTGTTATGCCTGCGTAAAAAGGGTTTTACTAAAATTGTTGTTCCTTTTTCTTTACGCCGTAAATTACTTGAGACTGTCCATGAAAAGTTTGGACACCCAGGAATTCAAAAAACAATTAATTTACTTACGCCTGTATATTATTGGCAAAATATAACATTAGATATAACTGGATTTAACAAACATTGTCATATTTGTCAGGTAAACAAAAAGCCTCGACAAAAAAGATTTGGCCTTTTACAGTCTATGCCTCCAGTTGATAAACCATTTGATCTCGTTGCAGTAGATAGTGTGGGTGGTTTCAACTACTACAATTCCACGAAAAAATATTTAACATTGTTTATAGATCATCATACTAGATACATGTGGTCTTTTGCATCAAAATCAATCACTACTGAAACTTACGTCAACTTTCTTAAACAAATTTTCAGTGTTCAAATACCTAAAAGTGTATTAAGTGATAGAAATCCATCATTTACTTCATCTCATTTCAAGAAATTTCTAAAGCACCACAAAATTAAACAGCTTTTAACCACAGCTCATAGACCAGAGACAAATGGTAAGGTGGAACGTCTGAACCAAACAATAGTCACTCGCCTAAAGTGCAAAGTGAACGCAGCTTCTGGAAACGTGCCATGGTCTAAATTATTAGAGCAGGTGACTCAAGAATACAACCTAACTCCACACTCAGTTACGAAGTTCCCACCTGCGTATTTAATGTACGGTACAGTGCCTTTTCAAAATCCAGTAAATGAAGACATTTATCCTCCTGTTGAGGAAGCTAGAAAACTGGCAGTGGAAAGAACTAAAGAGTATCATGAAAAAAATAAAATATATTACGATGCCAGATTTGTCGACAAATCTTTTAATGCAGATGACTTTGTGATATATGAAGAATTCAAATATCCGAATTCACGAAAACTTTCGCAACCGTTCAGTGGACCATATAAAATTCTTCGAAAAGTTACGGACGTAACTTATGAAATCAATAAACCAAATGCACACAGCAAAGAAAAATCAGACATAGTACATGTGTCAAGATTGAGGAAATATTACCCACCAACAAATTTCAAACTATCACATGAATAATGTGATATAAGTCATTCACTTTTGAACTGCAACAGAATAATCCAACTGTAATTAAACTGAACTGGAAATACAATTTTGTAAATATCGTTTAGTAAGAGTATAATAATCTGTGATGAAAATGTTCAGTAATTTTTGTAACTGTATAGTATTTCATTCAAAATGTGATATGTTTATATAAAATTTAATACATAAATTTATGTGGGGAAAAAGGCTGCAGATATTTCACTTCTTCAATATTTAAAGTAATAGAACTTTTGGGGAGGGGGGATGTAATATGGAAAAATCCTTTGTATCCTTTGTCAGGCTGTGATATGGAGAAGTCCTTTGTCTCCTTTGTCTGGCTTTTTCCATATTAAACTTGACAACTCAGGGTTGTCTCACTCATAAATTTCTCTAACGCGTTACCATATATGGTCATGCCTAAGCTCAAGTTGGTTTCCCTCATTAATTCCCTCCAGACTATTTTTTTTCCCCGTAGACTTAGGCCAGCCCCTGTCTACGGCATTAAAGCCAATAATATATTTTATTTTCCATATGGCCCTCCTATTTAAACCACGTGCTATCACGTGGTGTAGGGAATGTTGTCTGCAGTCTAAGAGATTTTCCCCCATATAAATACGACTGCCCGAACGAAAATCGGGGGTTCTTGCTTCTTGAAACGTGCTGATGACTTCATGTCCTTCGTTCCAACAATATTAATGTTATGATATTTGTGTGTTAAAGTTTACCAATAAAGAATTGCAACGAAACCCTGTGCCTCGTCTTACATGGGTTTTAGCGGCCACAGCTGTAGAAGATAGAACGGGACAGCCGTTCTTACATATATAGAGAGAAAACTACGTTTTAAGACTCCGATTATCCGATGTCATTGAAACCGGATTGAGATCGGAAAATCGAAATTTTCTAACGATTGAGGCCTCATCAAAATCATAGGTTTCAAAGATGCAAAAATGTTATGAAATAAAACTATTTTCATAATTTGGAAAAAGGTTATTGCACAAAGGTTACGTAATCGCTATAAAAAAGTGAAACATCGATGTTACAGAGCATAGATATTTTTGTACAATTTTGCTGCTTTAATACCTGATTTCGATGGTTTTCATCGATATCGTATTTCATGAAATGGGACGTTGGTCTACGGACAGCTCGATCGAGATCTAGGTTTTACTGACAGCACTTATTTTATGGTTTATGACTGCAAACTATGTACACTGCAAAAATTGTGCGTTTAGTGCCTTTTTGGTGTTACTCAACTCGATTTTTGGTGTTCACTTGGTGTAAAGTTGAAAATGATTCATTTTTCGATGTATTTTAAATTTTTTAATGACCCCCTATATGTTCTAAAAAAAGAACATATAGGGGGTCATTCACAAATAATGTCACGCTTTGAGGGGGAGAAGGGTTCAAGAAAGTGTGACAGTCTGTGACAAGGGGGGGAGAGGCTAACAAGAAATGCGACATCTCACATTTTGATTTCTATAAAAATATTTAAAATCAGCAAATGAAACTTATTTTGTGCGCATGTAATACAGCGTGACATGTGACAAACGGGGGTAGGGGATGTTGAAGTGTGACACTCAGTGACAAAGGGGGAGGGGGGTCAAATATATTGAAAAAATGTGCGACATCCTTTATGAACGGTTCCTGGTATCGTGTTTCTTAGCACACGAAATGTGTTAACTCGGTTACGTATCGAAATTTTATTACGAGGGCTCATTTCGATTAAAATAGGATAAATGAGTAATGGCAATGAAGCTTTGATACGACAGTAAGTTAACGAACATCATATGCTAAAAAAAAACATTTCGCTGTCTGTATTTTTAAACACACAAAAGAAATTAAATTTATCAAAAAATAAATAATTTTCAACTGAACACCCAAAGTGGTGTGCAGTACCACCCAAAGTGGTGTGCAGTACCAACAAAAGTGGTGAGCAGTACCACCAAAAGTTGTGTGCAGTAACACCAAAACTGGTGAGCATTAACACCAAAAGTGGTGAGCAGTAACACCAAAAAGCGGTGAGCATTAACACCAAAAAGCGGTGAGCATTAACACCAAAAGTGGTGAGCATTAACACCAACGGTGGTGTGCAGTAACACCAAAAAGCGGTGGCAACTAAACTCAAATTTTTGCCAGTGCAGGAGCGCACATGAGTTTGTCTGTCTTTGTCGCCAATGGGGTGCGTATCTCGCCAAAGAGTGTGCTTCTCCTGCACTCCCTGGGATCTCACGGAGCGCCGCCTTGCGGCGGCCAGAGAGAAAGAGAGAGGGAAGATGAGCGAGAGCAAGCAGGGATGGGGAAGGGGGGAAAATCGATCGCTCATTAGGGCCAGGTGATTTCACTGCGAGGTCGCTCCCGATAAAGCTGGAATAGGTAACTTTTCGCAACAACCCCTTCATGCACGATTTCGAACTCTTCTACTCCGAGTGTTCTTCAACCCGCCGCAAAATGCAAGTGGTCCGAGACAATGATTACAAGTAGAGTTCGCCCGACAGCTCGACCGTAACAGTTAAGTTTAGCATTGAAAACATGATGCTATTTGTATGATTATATAAATACTAGTCAGAATCATACGAAATGACCGCTGTTCTAGATATTATAAATATACAATTCTCCCAGTAACCGGAAATGCACATCAAATCAAAGATATGTTTATTTGGTAGAACAGTAAAGTTTAATGAATAAATAAAAAACATATAACAATTTCGGGAAAAAATATCTCTACCGAAAAAAAAACATCTAAGTTATAATAATCTGTAACATAAAAATATTATTTACTATATAGTGAAAATATTTATTTATATATAACATAATCATCGTCAAAACAATCGTTTTAACGAAACTGGAAAAAAGAGCGCTGCCACTTTAATATATATAAAAAGCGCCAGACGATAAATAAATTAAAACAATGAAAGAAGGATTAAATGAAATTCGCGTTTACATTCATTTTTAACGGAGATTGCAAATCTAGCGATGCCCCACTCAAAATGCTAGAGAAACGTTTTGATTATATTAGTATATTTGACATGTGTTACAACAATGGCAACTGCATTACAGTTACGCAAGCAACCAATAAGCTATCGGCGACAGACACTTAAGCCGTTTATATATTATAAGATAAGGTTATTCAACCAATTCGACGAGTATAACGTTGAGTTTCTTTCGATCACCCTCACTTAAAGCAAACGTATTGTAAATCAGTGTCACCGCAGGGCCAATGGCACTCATCAATGCAGCCGCCTGTACTTCTACCGATGTCGTACTCAGTCGAGAGGCAGTAGAATGAGACTTAAATGTTTGCTTTTTTACATTATTCAGTTCATTGTTTCAGAGAAGCCTTCTCTCAAACTTTTATTATCATTGCTTTTAATAGGACTGCTCAATGGCAACACACTGTTTTTAACGATAAGTTTTATATTTATTGCCTAATCATTGACTCAATCAAGACGTGTTGCCATCTGCTATCTATAACAATGTAACATTACAATTATAAATGAGGCTCGCTTGACGAAAGAAAAGAAAATATAATGAACTTCTGTTTCCAAACTGTTTCAATTGATATCACTAAAACGCGTCAATAGCTACTAAACAAAAAAAAAAGAAAAAGAAAAAAAATCGATTGAAAAACAGATCAGAAAATGGTTGTCTTTGCCTATTTATAAATAGATATTAGCTGTACAATAGAGTGGGTCGAAAAGAATGCATTTTTTTTCCTTTATCCAAGTCCTAATAAAATTGTTTTACATCTCCCCGCTGTGGATGTGCTCTAAAGTTTGGCGAGATTTGGAAAAATCTTATAAAAAATATGTTTACGAATGTAGTAACATTTCGGACAGTTTTTAATTCCCCGGCAGCTAATCATTGAGCCGAAAAACACCTTCTTTGTTGATCCCTGACCGGATATCTTGACATGCCGGATAACCGGATCTTTGGTACTGTGACCAGATTGAATTCCGAATATTTAAAAATGGCTCGGGTTCGTCCCTCTCCGTTGGTGCGCCTCTGTAGATAATTACATGTATACAGCTCAATAATATAGTTCAGTGTTTCCCAACCTCTTTTTTTCTTTGCGAACCATTTCTAAGATTCGAAAGGAAATGGCGAACCCCATTTTCTAGTCGTACGTAACGGATAACAAAACTATAAAATTTGCTATTCCATTTGCAACAACAAGAAAAGAAAATAACTGAGTTTAAATAAAAACTAAAATGACTTTTTTATTACTTGTACCTTTTGAATTATTAAAAAGGCAGCAAACACATGTGTTCGCAAAAAATATCTTTAGAAATTATTTTTCTGATGGTGCGGGAAAGTTGTGGAATGGCATAAGAATTAATTATATACAGGGGTTCGTGAGTTTTTAGACTTTTTTAAAAATTACAAAAAATCGGATTTTTTAAATTTAAATCAGATTATTTTTATTTAAATCGGATTTTTTAAATTTTTTAAAAAAAGACCTTAAGTATTTTGGATATTTATTATGTTACATTCATAGCAACACTATGGCATGTTAATCAATATGCAAAAACACACTTTAAGCCATTTTCACAGCAAATAAATATTTTAAAATTATAATAAGAATTAACAAATTTTAATACAAATGCATGACTCAAATGAAACTTAACCCTACCAGGAATAGTACTACACTCATAAGTAGAGAAAATGAACACATTTAATCTGAATTACTTTTTTGTTGAAAGCTGAAAAAAAACTTGTGTGTACTTAATTTTTACATTGAGCGTACTTTAATCATTTTTCTATTTTATAACTGAAAAAGCCTGAAATATTTTTACTCATTTAGTAAAATCATGTGCTCACACCGTCACTAAAAACGGAAACTTTTTGTTTTAATCAAATACCTTTGTGGCGGTTAATCTGAATATTCAATTTTCTTGCTTTATATTTACATATTGTACTTTTGAATGCTCAAACATCAACCATCGAGCGGGTGGCAACAGCCGATTGTTTGTATTTAAAGAGATTCAAATGTAGTCTCTTCAGCTTGCTCACTTTTGGTTTGATTCTGTGCCGACCGTGGCGGAACGGCCACTTGTAATGGTTTTTTATTACTTTTGTTTAAATTGAAATGTAAATTGTTAATAAATGTAATATTTAGTTTTAAATCTTGACTACGTATCCAGTCAATTATGGCGTCTACAAAGATGGATGGACCAACCCTACATCTTCATTGAAAACTTCTATGATAAAAAATATTTTAGTAGGTAAAAAACATTAACGTATTAGGGGACATGGATGAAACTTTAAGGATACATATTCTAAATTCTAACAATTGTTTTAAACCTATCATTCTGAATTATTTATTGTCTGGTATTTATTCAATTGATCTAACATACTATTTTTAAGGTAAAAAACACAGAATGGTTCATGATTATTATGAATTCTAATTTGAATGATTGATGATTTGCAGTCAAGATGCTCGAAGAATAAGAGTAATATTGTAAAATGAAAAAAATAGTAATTAGTTCTAAACTTATATGTAATATGCTATGCACACAGACATATAAATCTAGGAAGTTTAGTTTGAAACAGTGGTTGTTATTGCAACATATTTCATTTTTACAACACTTGCTAAAATTGTAAAATCAATGATTTTTTTAAAAAAACCACTTGGTTTAAATCGCGATTTAAATCAACGAACCCTGATTATATATACAACATTTTGAATCAATCAATAAATATTCCTCCCACTTCTGTGTTGAAATGTACAAAATTCGCAAAAGTTGGAGTAAAGCGAAATAAATGAGTATAAAATTTCAAATGAATGAATAACAATCTTCCAGTTCCACTAGCGGATTTGCATATCATACGAGAAAAGAGTAGAAATAATGCAAAATTTTACGTTTTAATAAATTTTCATGTTTTTGACTCTTTTTTTCGCGCTAGCGAGGAACCGATAGGAGAAACATGCGTTCAAAATTTAAAATAAATCAATGAATATTTTTCGACACCACTTTAAAATTCAAATTTTCGAAATCAGGTTACAGTTAGAAATAAGTACATTTCAAATTTTGTATGTATGCTTCGTATGCCAATCCACAACTTTTGCGCATTGTCGGAAAAACACTTTATTTAAAAAAAAAAAAAAACATTCGGATGAAAATGCTAAAAAAATCCATCCATATATTTCACTTAACGTGGACCAATTCGATTAAATGTTTCGGTACGATACGATACTGATATCATGCGAAAAACAAACTATGTTAAAACGATAATTAAAAACGTGTTTAATGACTAGCGTAGAAAATTAACATAATATTTGCATTTATTATCGTAACTTTAACAAATTTATTTCTATTTGTTAAAAAGTATTTCCATTCATAACTCAATATTTAATTTCCGATTCTTTGGAGTGGCAACACCTTATTTTGTTTATATCAAACGATTTTCTCATGCTTATATCAAGCGATCTTTTCTTAAGCCTTTCGAATTTCCAAGCGTTTTTTACGATTTTAAAATGGTTCATTTCCGATTCTTTGGAATGGCAACATCTTAATTCGTTTACGTCGAGCGATCATCCTCAAATTTCATAGTTGAACTTATAGCCCGCAGATGTTCCTCGGGGATTCAGCTAGCAAGTAAATAAACTGCTCAAATGATGATCCGTATGTATTTATTTCTGAGCGACGGCAGAACACTTTTGTTCTTCGTGGACGGGATCTACGTGCAGGTCCTCACTGCTGCGAACCAGATCTCACGAGACGTGTTTATAAACAAGCTTTTATTTTTAGGCTTTTCGCTTTCTTTCGGTGCGCGCTCACTAACCACGATGAAACATCGGTGCTCGAAATTAAAATATTGGTGGTGGACCGAAAATCATCGTTGTTTTTAGCTACCGCACTCATTGAATGCTCACGAGTCACAACACAACTAAGGAATCATTCATAAATGATGTCAAGCCGCGAGGTGGGAGGTGGACATGAAATTGTGACAACGGGAGAGGTAACAAGAAGTGTGACATCATGCTTATGCAACATAGCGTGACGTGTGACAAGGGGGGAGGGAGTATGTTGAAGTGTGACATTTTGTGACAAAGGGGGGCGGGGTGTCAACTATATGGAGAAAAAGCGTGACATCATTTATGAACGGTCCCTAAGTTTACTCTCTTGGAAATACTCTTCTCCACTAGACCCCTACCTGTTAGCCGAGGCCTTAGGATTGCCTGCGCACGGGACGATTTAGTGTGGGACCACTGATTTTACATGCACGTATCCCCAAGTGTACATGGTGGGTCTTCAGCGGGTATCGAACGAACGACCTTCCAGGTGGAAGTCCGATGCTCTAACTACAAGGCTACCACGGCCTTTCTCTTGGAAATACTAGTCACTAGATCGTTTCTACTTTTACTGTATTCAACTGTTTTTTTTTTTTACAAGTCGCTGTTGTTGTTGTATCAAATACCACTTGGGTATCCAAGATCCCGTGACCAGGACCCCCCCCCCCCCCTTCAAAATTCTGTTCAATGTTTTTGTTGTAACGCTGTCATGTGTTTCTGTAAGTTTCGTGAAATGCGGTAGAATACTCGACACGTTATAATTTAAAAACTTGGGAAATAAACTTGCGTTTTCGAAAGAAATGTATGTAAATACAGTTCGACCAAGGAGTTTTGATATTTGGACGCTTCTACCCATGGCAGAAAAGAACGAATCCATTCGAGTTTTAGGGAAGGTCGTTTTGCCGCGTTTATTTAGCACGCGAATCAGAATGTTTGTTTCTTTGTTTGTTGAAAGCAACTCAATTTATAAACTGGTAGATAGCATCCGTTCGGAACAAATCAAGTATATTCTAAATGAACTGCAACGAGAACAAAAACGGCACATTGCATAAACCAGCTGTTCCTCCTTCGAACAGGAATGGATTCTTCTGGCCACCCTGTCAGGCAGATTGCTTCGAATGATGGAAGAACGGTACATGTGCTGTTTTTACGAAATGACGTATATAGTAATCTTCCTTAGCATATTATTTTTTTTGTGAAATTTACAGGTAATTTCTAGCTTTTTACGAAGCAGGGCGATTAAAATCATATGTTCCTCTATAAACCATGTTTCCATATCAATCATAATAATGGACATAGATTAGCGTACCTTTTCTGACGGAAAATAACCTGTATCGAGCCTGAAAAGAATCTCGTACAGGATAGGACTTTGGTATGAAAACCGCACAGTCAGTAAATCACAGTTCTGGCGGGGGGAAAAAACTTCAATGGCGGCAAGTCACCGCCAGAGGGACTCATGAACGATCGCGTTGTCACGTGATATCCGCTCTTTGTTTACTAAGATTTTCAATGGAGTTCTACGTGGAGTTCACTAAGCAAAATGAGTTACCTTCAAATTAATTAGACTATTTGCACAGCTTTTTCTGATTATAACCCAGTATTGACATTTAATTTAATGATCATTCAAAAAATGTATTACTTATTACAATAGTTATAGTGTTTTATTTAGTGTTCATTTTATGTAACGTAGACCTTTATTTAGACCTAGTTTTTAATTAGATGTGTCGAACTCGAAGTATAGCGATGCTACGGCTTCCATTGTTTACATTGCTTTCATCTCTGCCACGTGACCAATGACGTTGCTTGAATTGCCTCCATTACAAAAAAAAAAAAAGGAAACTCATTTTTTAACCATTTCGAGGAGCATCCCGTCCAGATTAAGTCAAATGTATGGATGATCGGAGTTCGGAAGAGCGGGAGTCTGTGCGTATCTCTCTTTGCAACACCCCCCCCCCCCCTTTCCGCTCCTCCGAACTCCGCGGATCGGCTCCAACGAAAGTCGGTTCCCCCCACATTTCTCATCCGAAAGGTGGCGTCTCATTCTCCAGGCGTTTCGAAATCTGCAGCTTCTTCGGCACTCGGTTTCTGGAAGGTCTCCTTCGCACATCGGATTCTCCGAAGCTCCAGACGGTAAGTGCTCTCCTCTCTCTCTCTCTTGCTCCCCCCCCCACCCCCCACCCCAACACACACATACTGTCGGCTCCGCTGAAACGAATATCAGCGCTACCGAATATGTGACGTAATGACTACCAAATATGTGACTTTATGTGACGTAATTTTAAAAAGTTATTCACGTAACTTTATTTATGAATAACTATATGTTTTATATGCACTGTGTTACGCGATAAGTCAACACCAAAAAAATAAACAAAAAAAAAAATCCTTCTTTAAACAACATCAATACGGCTTTTAAACATAATTTCCGAAGCCGGCTCAAAATGATGTCAGCCTAATTATCATTACAACATGAGTTACGTTACATTGAAACTGTTGCAAACGCTGGGCCATTTATATATGCAATTGATTCATCACTACAAAAGATGTTACATATCTTTTGTAGAAATTCAAAAATTATGTTTAAAAGCCGTATCGGTGTTGTTTAAAGAAGGAATTTATTTTTGTACTTTTCAGCGCATTTATAATTTGAAGTATTGTACAAAACCTATTTTTATTTCATTGTTTTTTTTTTTCTTGTTTTATTTCTTTTTTTTTTGTATTATCACGAGCATTGCATTTACTTAAAAGTATATGTCTTTGTAGGGCATTGTAAAAACTATTATTCCTCCATTTAGCCTTTTTTTTTTTTTTTTTGTGGTTTCAGATTTTATGTCGGAGAAAATTTCGATGTAAGTCAGAAGGGATGTGGAGAGCTTGAACACGCATAAAACAAATTATAATTATTATAAGTTGAGGGAGCTAAATACAGCTCTGAGGAACACAGCTTTGCGAAAAGAAGCTTTTTATCACAAAATAAATAAATAATAAATAAAATAAAATAAAAAAAGAAAAAAACTAATCAAATAAGCATAAAAATCAGAAGAAAAATGCAATGAGTTAAATGAAGTTTAAACCACACAAATTACTTAGCAAACGATGGGAGAGGGGGAAAAAAACGCATTAAATCCGGCTACGTTCAGATAATGTTTTTTTAAAATTGACAAAAATATTTTAAGTCTCTATATTTTTAGATTTAATTACCATCATTGAAAACGCACTGCAAAAACAAATGTATAAATACATTTTTACAAAACTTGAAAAAAAAAAAAAATCAAGAAATTTTAGTAAAATTTAGCATTTTTAAAAAGCGCTCCAATGTTTACAAAAATGCATCTACTTGAATATTTTTGCATAATTCTCGCTTCTGATACACTAAACTAGGGAATGACCTACAACCTTTGCTTCATTTACATTCAGTACAATGTTATGATGCTTCGAAACGATGTTTATTGAATTTTGGAGATAATTTTAATTATCTTTAAAGCTAAATATGAGCACAAAACCAGTAAATCAGAAGATTATAGGTATGCCCTAGTAAACACCAAGGCCGTAGCCAGAAATTTTTTTCGGGGGGGGCCCTAACTTTGAAACACTTATGTTGAGGAAAGTTTCAGGGAGGAATATACATGCTACATTGCGAAAAATTTCGGGGGGGGGGGGGGGGGGGCCCGTGGGCCTCCCCCTCTGAATACGGCCTTTTGTAAACCATATTTCGTTTGATTTAAAAAATTTATGACGTCACAGTATATGATAGATTTTTGATACCATGTACAGTAGGTGCATTTTAGACTATCTTTGGCGAAGTTAGGGCAGTGTTTTTTGGGGGCTTCGGCTTCTTATCTTAAAGTTTTGAAACTGATCTTACAACCATAACGTTTTGACTATCTCTGAAAGGGGGGGCCTGGGGGTTCTCCCCCGGAATTTTTCCGCAATTTAGCTCCTGAGAATGCAATTTTATGCCCTTTCGGGACGTTAGAGGAAGGAGTTTCAGAAGTTCTCCCCAAAGAAAATTTTCGAAACTGCAGTCTTAAAAATGAAGTTTCAGTCTATCTTTGGCAATGTTACTGGAGGCATAGACTGGATCGAGGGCTCTCCCCAGGAAACTTTTTGAAAACTGCCTAACAATGCAATTTCGAGATTCTTTAGTAATTTTAGAGGAAGCAGAAGGGAGTTTGGTTTGTCTTCCCCCGCAAATTCTTCAAAATAAATTCTTATCTTTTGGGCTACTTTTGGTGTCGCTAGTGACAGTGTTCGATGTCTTTTCCCTAAAAGTGTTTCTGAAACTAAAGTCCTAAAAGTGTAATCTCTCTTTTCTTTCATTTTTTTTAAAATCTGTGATCTGAATTTTTTTCTCCGGGGGGGGGGGGGCAGTTGGTTATCTCTGAGGGGACAGTGCCCTCCCCCCCCCTCCCCGGAGAGATGCCTGAAAGGAACACTGGTTGCATGTTGCATGATGAGATTATATTTTCAATTTCGCCGACAGAAGTATTACTTCAAAAAAAAAAAAGATGAGAGAGAGTTAACAGAAAACAAACGTTGTTTTGAGAATTAATTTCTCCCTATTCCGTTTTAGTTTTGACAATTTAAGCAATTCATACTTATTCTCAAGTTTCAAGCCTTCCATATTTTTTCATAACTAAATGTAAATAATTAAAAACTGGATGTTTTCTTTTTCCTTAACCTAAATGCTGCAAACTCCTTTTTTTTTTTTTTTTAAGTTTGAAGTCAAAAAAAGCTGTATAACTTTGATTTGCAGTCGTGGACAATTATAAAGCACTTCCAAAATTATACATATCGCTCATGGGCTGCAATTACGGCACAGCTCAAAAAATCGTGTTTTGAGATAAGTGGGTTTAAACTTTTCATTGCTAAGGAAAAAACATAAAAGAAATGCTTTAGTTATTATTAAATCTTAAGGCCTAATATTGAATTATGAGTTATGCTAGTATTGCTGCTGAAAAACATGTATTTTATATTTACAACGCGAGTTTTTTTGAGTTGTGCCACTATTGCAACCCATGAGCGATATAATAAGAAGAACCAAACAAGATCTTTTTTGTTCAATGTAAATTTATGACTAGGCTAAGTAAAAGTATACGAGTAATTTTGTCGCGGTATTTTTCACCTTCGCAATGTTATTGTAAACGCTCTATGGGACCATTCATAAACAGTGTCACACTTTCTTTCAATATATTTAATCCCCCTCCCCCCTTTGTCACAAGATATCACTCTCCAACACGCCCTACCCCCTTTGTCACATATCACGCTACATTACATGAGCACATGTACTTGCAGTGTTGCAGTTCAGAAATAAGGTACTTACGTTAAAGAATCAAATTTTTAATTTTATTTTTTAACTTTTAATGACATTTGTGAGCATAACAATAATAATGATTACACGTGGGCTTAATTGGTATAAAATGAGATTAAGGTTAAAATAGAAAAAAAGATAATTAGTGCATAATAGCAAAAAAAAATAAATAATTAATTGAATTCTAAAAAAACACCCGCACTTATTTATCTTAACTTAAAAGTAAATACCTAAGACTTTCTTTTAAAATTTTAACTAGAAGTAAGTTCAAACCTTAATAAGCAGCGGTATTTTCAATATAAAATGAAATCAATGAAACTTTAAAATCAAATTATGAAAATAAAAAAACTTCAAAAATAAGTTTAATCAGCTGATTTTTTACATGTTTTTATAGAAATCAAAATGTGTAATGTCACACTTCTTGTCAAAATTGCTCGAACCTCTCTCCCCCCCCCCCTCCCTCGAAGTAGTGTGACATCATCCCCTATGAAGTTAAAAAAACGAAAAAAGAAAGATTAATATGCAGTTTCTCAGCATGTGAGGAAGAAAATACAAAGTTGAAACTAAAATTGCAAAAAAAAAAAAAAAGAGGGGCAGCTAAAATATTATTTTGAAAAATACATAAAAATAATCATACCTTTTCTGCTACATTTCTACAGGGTTTCTTCCCAAAATAAGACAAAATACTTTACCTTTTCTTTTACTCATAATCAAAATTTGTACGCAGGCAAGCAAAGAAGACTTTTGCAAGAGCACACGAGCCCACTAAATTCCCAACTGCCTATGTCTGCAAGGCAAGGTCAAGGCATCCGCAAAGGGGCAAGAGCCCTCTCCTCGCCCCCCCCCCCCCCCTTGTCGGAAGCGTTTCGATGTTGATTCGATTTTACGAATTGCTAGTTTAAAAAAGAAAAGACAAAAAATAAAGATTTGTCCCAGCAATAACAGCACAAATATCCACATCCCGCAATCGTAGTAGTAAACGAGGGGGTCCATTTAGGCATTAGCTCTGAAAGTTCCTTTATCTTCTACTTCCACAATGTGGGTAGTTTTAAAAGAGTCGCCATTTCCACGAATGTAACCTTCAGGCAAGGATGGACAAAGCACCTAACTGTTGTACGTATATTTATGGCAGATGTGGTGGCTTGCATTTTGCCAAAAAGGGATCAGTACATTTGCTGTTCTTGTTGTGTGGTCGGGTGATTAGAACCATATGTAGCCCTTAGGCAAGGAATCAATCCGTTATCTGTTGATGACACGACACGGGGGACCTACCGTCTTTAGAATTGAGGGAAAACATCTTATTTTGAGTTCTGGTTTATAGACCCTGGATTTTTGAAGCGCCGTCTTGTCGTTTCCCCATTTGTAAAACAGAGAACCTACCCCTCCCCCCCCCCCCCCCACCGCTCCCGAACAGATTGGTTTGAGGAACAAAAATTTTTTTTTTTTTTTTTTTTTTTTTTTTTTTTTTTTTTTTTGTTACATTTTTTTTTTAGACAAGTTAAAAATTTCGAAAGTATTTCGGGGGGGGCTCGGGCCCGTCGGGCCCCCCCCCTGCCTACGGCCTTGGTAAACACTATAAAAAACATTTCTGCTAAATTTCATTTACATATGTTGAGAACTTTTCAGAAATCATCTTGGAAGTATCCATTTTCATCGGAAACGCAGTTGTGAGAAAAAGAAGTTTAAAGTGGTGGAAGTAGTGTATTTTGATAAGTGGCGCCATAGTTTAAACTGCTATAACTTTCCTTGGCTATGACGTAGAGACAAAGCAAAAACATCTTTGAAATCCTAAAATGTTATATTATACTATAGCAAAGTTTTTTAAAAAACTGATTTCTTGACCAAAAAGGAAGTTTTAAAAGTAGTCGGATACCTTAAATAAATACAATAGAACCTCTGTTGTTGTTGTTGTTGTTGTTGTCCTCGCGCGTGGCGAGGAAGAATGGGTACGCTGCTCCTGAGTCTAACGGAGCCCTTGTAGGCAGGAGTTTGATTTCCGCCCCTTTTTGAAAGGTCTCCTTATTTTTGAACCAACTCTTAGATGAGAGACCGTCTCCTGGGATTGCCACCCCCAGAGGTATCGTTGCACTTGGAGGACATTGAGCCACGACCTGTTTCACGTGCACCAGCTCCCTTTAGCGTACACGGACACCACAGCAACCAGCCGCGAGGGGTTGTCACCTTCCCAGACACTGACGTCAGTCAATGTTGCTTATTTCGGTGTTCAACGGGAACCGAGCTTTTACCGACTGGTCCACTGCGGGAGAAAATCTCTGTTAACCGGATTAATTGTGACCGATGTTAAGCCGGTTAGGTAAAAATACGTTTAAAGCAAAAAATGGGAGATATTTTATGCAATTTGAAAGAGTGGTGATTTATTGCGCTTCAGTACAGTTACTTTGAGAGTTACATACCAGTTATCAAACGCTAGTAAAGAAGTCTGTGACCCGTTTTTGCTGCAAACGAGATGGCAGGCACCTCCCCGCATACTCTCAGGAGATAAGAATATTTTTTTTAAACTTCACTCGAGTCTGTTTGTTCCATATAACTAGCGCCCTAGGAGCAATTTTTGTTTTTTGTATTTTGAAAATATGGGCCGGATAAGGCGAAGGACGGTTCATCAGGAGCCGGTTAGGAGAGGTTCCACTGTAGAAACAATGTGAATCGTTGATTTTTGCGATGATCAGGGAAGCTCAATCGCTCATAGTAATGGAGACACGAAAATCTGATTTGGGAACAAACGTTGGAGGCGTAGAGAATTCAGTGACTAGAGGAATGATTGTTCGGGTGGGCGCAGATGTTCGGCAATGTTTATTATTTGCGGAAAGTGTCTCACATTTTTGGCTCGCTCGAAGTAAACACGAATCGGGAAACGGGGTCGAAACACCTTCTCTTCTCTCTGCCTCTGCCCTTCGCTTTATATTCTCGAAAGACATGTTCGAAACATTTTACTTGTTGTTGTTAGCGAGTCACCTGTTCCCTGACGTCATTGGCTCATTTTAAAAGGTCCCCCCCCCCTAATGGGATGCGTATGTTGGTTCTTATGACCATGGCAGACCTAGTGCACTCCCAGAGAGTGGCACCAACTCTTTCAGCGGCACCACAATGCGTGTGGTACCATTGCCGCAATGTTTGACGCTCAGCTTCCCGCTAGACGATGGCACCTGAGCTCTCATTGATGCAAACTGCACCAGGAATTTAATTTAGCCGAGAGTATCCACGCCAGACGGATACTCGAGGGATCTGTAACATGCCGCATCATCATACGACATGGGCGCTATCGGTTTTCTGCATCTATGAAATCCACCGACTCGAGCCAGGTTTGATCTCGAGCTTGGGCGTACGAGGCCAGGGCCTTACCACTACGCCACCCTGCCGGCATTTTAAAGGTATTGCTTGATGTATTTTCTGAAAATTATTATTTCGTCGGAATAGGTTTTCAACGTTATGCATCGGCACGTCGACAGCAAAATGGCGTCAAAAAAAAAAAAAGAAAGAAAAGAAAGAAAGAGAGAACGTGCATAAGAAGGTAGAACTATGTTTGAAACAATAACATTTGTTAATTCTAAGTTTGGGATATTAGGATATAGCAGAAAGTATATAAGGAACAGAAGCCGAAATAACTAAAGAGTAAGTGAAATTTGAATTAGAGCAAAGCCCGCTTCCCACCTTAAAAAAGTATATACATAAAAATAAATAAATGAATGAAATTAAATTAATTTTTAATAAATAAATGAATAATTTAAATAATTAATTAAAACCTCACTTAAATTTCACGGCAATTAATGAAATTAATCCACGGCAATTAATAAATGAATAATTAAAAAGTAGGGGGAATAGCATAATACGTTTAATACAAATTCTAAAATATGGTTTGGACTATAAAAGCAGCACTTCAGTTTTCAAGCAATTTTTCTGAAAAATTATTTATCATCAAATTATAAAAACCGAATAAAATAAAAAAAAGTTTATAAAACCATGTGTACATTTAAAATGCTAGAAAATATACTATCTGTACTTTTTTCTGACACTTCCCCTGACATTTATAAGAACGATCCGGAATTTAAAACCAAACACTGGACATTTTAAATGTTAGTTTCGAGTAAAGATATATTACCTGAATTTTTCTAAGAAAAAAAAATACGGTAAATTAAAAATGATTTTCTTGATGATGTTTCTAATGCCACTTGGGTATAACAGCTCCCCTTCGCAGAGCGACCAGGAAAGAAGGCAGTAAGGAACGCCCTCCGATGAGCACCACAATGGTGGAAGTACGACACAGCTCTTTATGTATTTGGATGACACCACACATACGCAACCTTTCTTTTCCGCTAAGAGTGAAGGGAAGGGACATTCTGCAACCTTCAGTACCCTCGTGACTTCAGGGCCCACTCATTTGACATGCACGTATCCCCAAGTGTACATGGTGGGTCTTCGGCGGGTCGGGTTTCGAACACCCAATCGTCCGGTGGAAAGCCCGACATCCTACCCACTAGGCTACCACGGCCACGTGATTTTCTTTGTGATGATTGCCAAAGCCAACGTTAAAAATGACTTTTGAAAATGATGAGATTGGAATTGTTCGCGAAGAAGAAGAAGAAGCGCGAAGTTGGCAGCTGTCGGAATGTGTCCAAGTCCGCGTGGTCATCAGGTATTGTGGACGGAAATAGAAGACGGCGGGAAGCGAAGGATCGCTTGGAGAAAGGTTTGGAGCGAAGCCAAAGTGGTCACAGGCGTGATGCGGAAGACAATTGTTTTAATTGAGAGAAGTCGCTAGCAGTGTGCGTTAAGGCACACGGTATTGAAATTGTCTTGAACTTGAAAGGAAATAAATAATTTCTAAATTTTTTTTTCTTCAAAGAATACGCTTATCCTCTTCAGACCCCAGAACTAAGCACAAATAATTTTGACGCCATTTTTTGGTTCTCTGATTTAAAAAATGATTACAAAACAAAATAACTATAATTTTTTTTAAAACTTTAATAATTAATTTAAATAATAATGAATGCCCAATTTCCATGTTGAAAACGAAGTAAACTATCTGTTGATCCCTTTCAAAAACAATGGGGTGTTTTAGCTTTCAAATTGCGCGAACAGTAGTTAATAAACAATATTTTAAAATGTACCCGATTGGGACACTTGGAATGAAGAGGTTAAGTTGAGAACACTGAAAAAAATTTGTATTTAGTTGCCACCGCTGTAAAAAATAGTCTTTTGTTTCAAATGCGTGAGTCACTTGAATAATTACACCGAAGTGGATTCAAGAGTTTATGAAAGATATTTGTGCTCCACATGTGCTAAGAAACATCACGAGATCTATGTTTTCATGATCAGGGCTGGGTTTCTGCGGCAGAAAGTGGTTATAACCGGCAGAAACTGGCAATAACTGGCACAAACACATTTTGTGACATCATCTGAGAATTTTTTAGCAGTATTAAATTCCCAAAGTACATTTTATTCAGAATAAATAACAAAAAAAAAAAAAAAAAATATTGTGGATAGTTTTAATAAAAAAATAAATTTGTATTAGAAAAATGAGTAATGTCATCTTTAAAACGAATACTGGTAAAAATGAAGATTTTTTAAATTTAGTAACTTTTGCATCCACAATAATGACATTTTGTGGATTTCAAGGACCAGCAAAGAAATGCTGGTCCTTGAAAGAATATTTTAAAGCTTTTCTTTCAATCAGAACAAATTAAGAAACAGTCTGGGTTCAGAAAGGTTAGCAAAATGAGTCGTATGCTATGAAATGCTCTGTGTAAAAAGTGATAGTATATTTGAGTTTGAGTGGTAATTTTGTAAAATAATTGTAAGAGATATTTCATTTAAAAAACTTTCTCTGATATTTTATGGGCTTCAATTATTTACTGATATATTTTTATCAAGAACCATTTCTATTTGTACATAATAAATAATCTTAAAGTTATTGCCATTGCATTGTATTATTTATTTAAAAATACTCTGAAACGTGATTAGTTAAAATATCATAGAATTTTTTGTAATTTTTTTACCTTTAAATAGAAATTCAACAATAATATTAATAGTTAAACTAGTACAGCATCAGATTACCATTATGATTTTTTTTCTAGTGAAAGAAAATTAGTATTAATTAAACAACGTATATTTATATGATCATTTTGAAATTTTTTGCTACTTTGGATAACATTCATTATCTTTAGTTTTAACTTCTAACCTAATCGTTTACATATCAAATACATGTGTGCATTATGAATGGTGGATTAAAGTTCTTATTAGTATTATTTCTTAGTTTCTGCAAGTTTTTGCCACTTGCTGGCAGAAACTTGCCAGCCCTGTTTTAGATAGATGCATAAAAAATTAAAATATATTAACAATGAATCATTTTCAACTTTACATTAACTAAGCACCGAAAATCGTGTTTAGTAACACCAAAACTGGTGGCAACCAAGCACAAATTTTTTTACAGTGCAGGCGTACAGACGAGTATTGAGTTATTTCAATAAGTATCTAGTACATGTTGGTCATGTCCCGCAGTGGAGGGGCCGGTAGAAGCTCGGTTCTTGCAGAATACCGAAAGTGAAGCAACATCACCTTAGGTCAGTGTTTGGGAGGGTGACAACCTCTCGCGGCTGGATCCTGTAGGGCCGTGTACGCTAAAGGGAGCTGGTGCACGTTAAGCAGGTCGTGGCTCCAATGTCCTCCAAGTGAAACGATACCTCTAGGGGTGCTAATCCCAGGTGACGGTCTCTCATGTAGGAGCTGGTTCAAAAAATTAAGAGACTTTGCAAAAGGGCGGAAATCGGACTCCTGCCTATAAGGGCCCCGTTAGACTCAGGAGCAGCGTACCCATTCTTCCTCGCCACGCGCGAGGACACGACAACAACATGTTGGTCATGTCTGCCTCTCATGGAGTTAACCGAATGTCAAATCATTTAAGGACATCCTATTGGGATTCTGCAATGAAGGTGGGTGAACGAGATTAAAGGGGCTGCAGTACCTCCTTCCAAATTTTCCTTTTCGTTTAACAATCAGATAAAAAAATGCGTGCATTTAATTCCAATTAGGATTAGAAATTAAATTTGAAAAGTAGAATCTCATTGTAATCACACATTCATTAAAACATTATCTCTTTCTTAATTTTTAAAATTTTTTGTAACTTTTTCAATTTTATATTTTTTTTTCAAATAGTTTTTTCATCAATAATACTTCCCAACCATTCAAGAATAAAAGTTGACACGAAATGAACTGCCTGAAACTTAGTTGAATTTTAATATTTTTTTTCGTTAAAAACTCTGAAAAAAGGACAAAAAATTCAAAAATTCAAATTCAACAATTAAACAAAAACAAATTATAAACTTCAGAGTCAAACCCATGGGCATTTTTGTCAAACATACTCACTTAAATACAAAGTTTCAAAACTGTATCTTTAGCTGAAAAAAAAAAACCTTAGGGATTTTACTACATGTCATTGGTCAGAAATACAAAGCAGAGAAGAAAGCTTTTAAATATTTTAAAAGCAGATTAAAGACAGCTAAAGTCATTTACAAAAATCGGAATATCTTTTAAAGTATCGGTCACATAGGTTTGAAATTCTGCATGAGGCTTTAAAATAGTTTTATCTATTGCAACACGCAATAAAATAGTTTTAGATATTTCGAACAATTTTGAGGTACTGCGCTTTCCTTCGAGCTTCCATTCTCCTTCTGTGTCCGCTTTCAGTTTCGGTTGCGATTGCTATTTCGAGAAGGTGAATGACTGGGGAAAAGAAAGCTCAGCACTCCCGATAGCGCTCTGGCATTTTTTTTAATATTATTCTTTTCTTATGATTATTTAAACTTGACTGTATGTTCCCAGTCCGACAGACTCAAAAGTCAAATCTAAAATACCATTAGATAAATTTAATCTGAATGACTTACAATGTATGCTATACAACTTTGAAATTAAAGCACTTAGTTAAAGATGAATGTGTTAGTTTACTTATTTGATTGTAAAGATTCCCTAAAAATACATAATTTTTTTTAAAAAATGGCTAGATCAATTAGAAGAAAAAGAAGACACTTATTTAAAGAACAAAAGAGTGCTCATAGTCGCTTTCCCGTATGGTTCATTTACACAGAGGGGGTATATGTATATCATATGAATGATGTCAGTTACTTATATGATGCTAAAAATTTCCTAAAAATATATGTTTTTCAATTAAGAAAGAAAGGAAATCAAAGAAGAAACTTATATTAAGAATAAAAGAGCATAGTAGTTTTCCCATTTGGTTAATTTACAACTGGCAAACTTTATATGGATGTTTCATCCATCCAGACAAATACGGGTCCGACATTATAGCATAAAAATCCTGGAGAGGTTATTTTAGTTTTTTCTTACGGTTTGCAAAAAATAGATCAACAAATAAATATAGTAATAATGAGGCGGTCCACTTACAAAGGGTTTTTATAATATTTTGGGCCCAAATTTGGCATACGTAAGTGATCAATACAGACAGGTGGTCAAATGACAGAGGTTCCCCTAAATTAAATAATATAGGGCTCATTCCTTTCCTGACAAAAGGGGTCCACTTAGACAGGTTGCCAATGTACAAAGGTTGTCAACTTTACAGGCTTTACTCTATCTATACATGCAAGCATTATGAACCGCGCAATCCGAAAAAATGCACCATTATGCAGGTGCCTTTCCATAATAGAATTAATTGTGTTTTTGACAACAAAAAAATTTACGGTACATGAAGACTAAAAATGTTGCAGCCCTTTTTGGTGTTACTGAACACGATGTTTGGTGTAAAGTTGAAAGTGATTCATTTTTGATGTACTTTAAATTTTTGTATGTGGTTGTCTCAAAAAATCTAGACAGTATGACGTTTCTTAGCGCATGAAATGTGTCGACTCCGATACGTATCGACATGTCGTGACGATGTCTGCGAAAATAGGACGAATGAGCCATCGTGATGAACGTTTGATGCGTAGATAAGTGAACGGACATCCTATGCGAAAATAACATTCTGCTGTCTGTATTTTTTAAGGCAGACACTCTTTAAAAAAATTTAAACTGCATCAAAAAATGAATCATTTTTAAGTTTACACCAACTGAACACCAAAAATGATGTGCAGTAACACCAAAAATTTTTACGATGGAGATACCACTTTTAAACAGGTGCTACAGGCACACTCTTTTTTTTCTTTTGCAAAGATGTTACCACATGCAAGACCTTATTTACCATCAGGCCCGTGAGGCCCGGGCCTAGGGCCCCCACTTTGAGGGGGCTCCCCTAATTTTGGTTATTATTATTATGGTAATTAAAAATTTTTTAGAAAAATATTTAAAGATAGCATCTTTCAATAAAATAATTTTTATAAAAAATAGAACCGACTTCAAATTATAAATTGCGCTAAAAAGTGAAAAATAAATTAATTCTTTAAACAACATCGATGTGACTTTAGAACATAGTTTTAGAAGTCGGTGCAATATTAGGATAGATAAAATCTTTTGGCAATCATGAATGAATTACAAATATATATATCTTCGCAGAATTAGTAACAGTTCCAATATGAACTAGCACAGGGATGCACAAACTATGGCCCGCGGGCCAAAATTGGCCCGCCGAGCCTTTTGAATTGGCCCGCTAGTACACTTGATAAAAAAGAATAATTATAATAAAATTAAAATAAAAAAATACGAAAGAAAAAATAATTGTAAAAAAAAGCTTACGAAAAATCGCAGTAAAAAAATACGATTGCAACGCCGCTACTGAATTTCGGTCGCAATTTTCGGAACTAATCGCCATATTTAATTTTATTTTATTGGAAATACTTCAGAAACTAATCAAATCATGATAAAAGTGGTAGAATATTGCATTGTCATCTGGTTCTGAGCTATATGTAAAGTTTCAGAACAATAGCTTATCGGAAAATGGTCGAAAATTCGATTGCTGGATTTTTCGAACAGCCATTATGTGCGTTATTTCGTCTATAAAAGGATTTTGTCCCATTCCTGCTATGATTTCTTTAGTTAATTCAAAGCAACGATCGTTAGACATAGCAGGCAAAATGTAATTATTTTCGTCTTCATCGCTATCTTGCTCTTTTTCATCGTTCGGGTGTAGCACCATTTGGATGCTTTCCGAATCGGACATCTTGTTTATCAAATTTTAAATCTGATCATCAATCATTTTTACAGTAAAAATTATTTCAAAAAGGAGGAAAACGAAATGTAAAAAGCATGTTTACATGCAGAAACTCGCAAATTTCATACATGTGTAAAACAACTTCGCTTTTGCGAACTCGATTTTAATAAAGAATTCATTTTCACAGTTGCAATTTTTGTTTCCTTGATATCAATTTTAACTTCTTATTACCTTATTTCAGCTCTTAAATAAATAAAAAAATATATAAAACAAAAATAAACGAGGTTTAATTTTCACACGATCAGCTATTGCGGGAAATTCGCGAATCTGCCGTATTATAAATTTTCCGAACGTTCGTTAGTCCGACTTTTGTTGCAATTCGTCTTCGAATACTGACGAGACAATTAAATAAATGTATAAGAATCTAATTACTTATTTCTTTCATGTTTAATTATTGAAATAAAATAGAGAAAAGGTCTGATTTTTCTCAAGTATCGTTGGAGATATTGTTGATATATATTTAGGAAAATTTTATTGTTGATATGTATTTAGGAAATGAATAAATAAATAACAATTTTTTACATTAATTCACAAAGATCAATTTCTAATCTGCAGGAAAACTAGTGATTAAAGGATTAAAATTTAATTATATGCCATAGAACAAAATAATGGTATGTTGATTTTTGATAAAGGAATCAGTTGAACTTTTTTTTTAATTGTCCATGTAGCAATGTATAAGTTTAATATTACTATGCCAATTTAACTAATAAGATTTTGTAAATGGTTAGTTAAAAAAACAATTCTACTAGCCAAATTGACTAGTAGTAATTCTGAATCGCAAGGGTTTAACGTGATGTACAGACTCGCAGCATTTGGATTTTGCTATTTAATATATGCGTGTTTATTTCTTCTGTATTTATATTTGCACTTTTAATTAATTTCTCATTTTAACTCTCTTAATATATATTTTAAATTTTACATTATAAAATGTCAAAGAAAAACTATCTAAATTATAAAGAAAGTTAAAATTTAGAGAATAATGCTGTGTTTTTCTAAGTTTAAATTACCTTTTTATTTTCCATTTGTTTCATTTTCATAATTTGCACACATTTTTGAAAAAATTTTTAGTATTCCTCTTTTTTGATATTTGACCAATCACTTCATTGATATATATAAATGTTGTGCAATTAATTGTTTAGAAATCTTATACCTCATTTTGTTTAAATTCATTTACATTATTTTTTAAGAACTTTTATTTAATAATCTGTTCCCGAGTACAGTAATTATTAATACATGTAATTTGTACATATTACCTCTAAATAAAAACTGAAATACACCCTGTATTTTTATGAATAAAACATTGTTACTTTCGGTGCCGGATCTAGGGGGGGGGGCGAGCCGGGGCCCATGCCCCGAGCGGCACTTCTGAGGGGCGGCAAATTAGACTCTGATGCACAAAAAGAAAAGAAAGAAAAAAAATGAAGAAGAAAAAAATAAAATATTTAATTAAGAAAATTTAACTTTTGGAAGAGAATTAAAATCCTAATTCTGAGCTCCGATTTTTTCATTGATCAGCTATTTTGTTAACTACTAAAACCGATTAATAGAATTATTTATTGTATAAACTGTCGGAAATTCTAGAATTTAGGTTAGGGGCGGCAAATTTTGGAATGTCGAAATTTAAAAATTTAAATTTTAAAAAGTCAAGGTTTTTTCCTTCTTGTGTTAGTGAAATACTTATAAATTAGGCTGTGCTCAAACAATACCCAATGGTTTTTCTTTTAGAAACTTTCAGAAGACAAACACGTGACTCTTCGATATGGGCGTTAGTAAGAAGGAGGGGGAGGGGAGAGTCCTGCCCTCGGGATTTAAAAAAAGTGCCAATTTGTTTCTGAAATTTAATTATTACTTTTAAGAGTTAAAATGTTTAAATTTCAAAAAAATTTTGTCTGCTTTTTTCCTCCTACATTTTTGGAAGTCCCAAAGCATCTCCTAAGACCTCAAAATGCACCAGTTTGCATATAATTTTCAAAATTTTCCCGGGAATTTTCAATCAAAAATCAAAATTTCCCCCGGACCCCCTACAACTGTCAGAATTTCATATCTCCACTTAAGAGGGACCTTTCATATGGCTCTATCCCCCTAATGAATGTTGAGCTGAATAGATATGTTGTGGGGACATTTATGGGTTTATCAGTGGCCCCCGCCCCCCAAAAAAAAAAAAAAAAAAAAAAAAAAACGGCCAGCTTATAAAAATTATATGTAATATTAACAATAATTGGTTAAATGGGGGCGGCATTTTTAAGTTTTGCCCCGCCTCGGAAAACTCCAAAATCCGGTACTGGTTACTTTGGCACCCAACCTGATACTTTCTAATTTTTTGGCCCTTCACCCAAAGAAGTTTGTGCATCCCTGAACTAACAAATAGTGTAATGGTAATTAAACTAATAATTTTGCACCGACTTCTAAAACGATGTTTAAAAGTCATATCGATGTTGTTTAAACAGTTTATTTTTCACTTTTTAGCGCAATTTATAATTTGAAGTCAGTTTTTTTTATAAAAATTATTTTATTTTATTCTTTATAGTGTAAATAACTTTTTTTTATATAAATACTATATTTTGAAAAATTCATATCAAAAGGCAAACCTTTGAATGAATGGCACTAAAACTTAATCATTTGTGTAATAAATTCCATTTTGAAGTCGATTTTAGCAATCAAACTGATTGCATTTAATTTTTTGCCTCAGCGAATTCTTCAGTCCAACTCTTTGGCTTTAATTGCTTTTAATATTATTACACAGTTGCAACAAATACTTTTTAAGCAATGACTGTTACATTTATAAATAGTTTTCCCAACAAAGAAAAATCAAGCTAAGCCTTTCCAATTAAAATTAAAAAATACGTAATTTTCACCCGTAACGTTGTTTCTAAAAACAAATGTAGTCAAATTGATGTGCGATATTTGAGTTAGACTGCCCTCTATCTAATAAAATCTGGGGGCCCCCCAAAGTGCAAAATCGATTTTGTTTTTCAAATTTCAAATTGTCAGAACAACATTTGGGGTACCCTAAAGTGAAAATTCCTTTTGGTTTTAAAATAATTTAATAATACAAATTTTCTTTGAAGCAACAGGACACTAACAGTTTGTTTTAACCGACTTCACAAAGGAAGGAGGTTATACAATTGCATGTATGCCCCCCCCCCCCTTTCTTTTGTTTGTCCACTCATAACTTCGCACTGGAGGAACCAAGGAGGATAGAATAGATTCCTATTCTATCCTCCTTGGGATGAACCGATTTTCATGATTTTTTTAAAAATCGATCTGGGGTGGTTTCCCATAGGTCCCGTACCTTCGTTTGACCATATTCGATAATTAGAAAAAAGTTATGGACATAAATAGGGTCATTTTTTTGGTTTTTTATCCATAACTTTTGACTAAATGAACCGATTTTGATGACTTTTTCTTTAATAGATAGAGGGCAGTCTAACTCAAATATCGCACATCAATTTGACTACATTTGTTTTTAGAAACAACGTTACGGGTGAAAATTACGTATTTTTTAATTTTAATTGGAAAGGCTTAGCTTGATTTTTCTTTGTTGGGAAAACTATTTATAAATGTAACAGTCATTGCTTAAAAAGTATTTGTTGCAACTGTGTAATAATATTAAAAGCAATTAAAGCCAAAGAGTTGGACTGAAGAATTCGCTGAGGCAAAAAATTAAATGCAATCAGTTTGATTGCTAAAATCGACTTCAAAATGGAATTTATTACACAAATGATTAAGTTTTAGTGCCATTCATTCAAAGGTTTGCCTTTTGATATGAATTTTTCAAAATATAGTATTTATATAAAAAAAAGTTATTTACACTATAAAGAATAAAATAAAATAATTTTTATAAAAAAAACTGACTTCAAATTATAAATTGCGCTAAAAAGTGAAAAATAAACTGTTTAAACAACATCGATATGACTTTTAAACATCGTTTTAGAAGTCGGTGCAAAATTATTAGTTTAATTACCATTACACTATTTGCTAGTTCAGGGATGCACAAACTTCTTTGGGTGAAGGGCCAAAAAATTAGAAAGTATCAGGTTGGGGGCCAAAGTAACCAGTACCGGATTTTGGAGTTTTCCGAGGCGGGGCAAAACTTAAAAATGCCGCCCCCATTTAACCAATTATTGTTAATATTACATATAATTTTTATAAGCTGGCCGTTTTTTTTTTTTTTTTTTTTTTGGGGGGGGGGGGGGGGGCCACTGATAAACCCATAAATGTCCCCACAACATATCTATTCAGCTCAACATTCATTAGGGGGATAGAGCCATATGAAAGGTCCCTCTTAAGTGGAGATATGAAATTCTGACAGTTGTAGGGGGTCCGGGGGAAATTTTGATTTTTTATTGAAAATTCCCGGGAAAATTTTGAAAATTATATGCAAACTGGTGCATTTTGAGGTCTTAGGAGATGCTTTGGGACTTCCAAAAATTTAGGAGGAAAAAAGCAGACAAAATTTTTTTGAAATTTAAACATTTTAACTCTTAAAAGTAATAATTAAATTTCAGAAACAAATTGGCACTTTTTTTAAATCCCGAGGGCAGGACTCTCCCCTCCCCCTCCTTCTTACTAACGCCCATATCGAAGAGTCACGTGTTTGTCTTCTGAAAGTTTCTAAAAGAAAAACCATTGGGTATTGTTTGAGCACAGCCTAATTTATAAGTATTTCACTAACACAAGAAGGAAAAAACCTTGACTTTTTAAAATTTAAATTTTTAAATTTCGACATTCCAAAATTTGCCGCCCCTAACCTAAATTCTAGAATTTCCGACAGTTTATACAATAAATAATTCTATTAATCGGTTTTATTAGTTAACAAAATAGCTGATCAATGAAAAAATCGGAGCTCAGAATTAGGATTTTAATTCTCTTCCAAAAGTTAAATTTTCTTAATTAAATATTTTATTTTTTTCTTCTTCATTTTTTTTCTTTCTTTTCTTTTTGTGCATCAGAGTCTAATTTGCCGCCCCTCAGAAGTGCCGCTCGGGGCATGGGCCCCGGCTCGCCCCCCCCCCCCCTAGATCCGGCACCGAAAGTAACAATGTTTTATTCATAAAAATACAGGGTGTATTTCAGTTTTTATTTAGAGGTAATATGTACAAATTACATGTATTAATAATTACTGTACTCGGGAACAGATTATTAAATAAAAGTTCTTAAAAAATAATGTAAATGAATTTAAACAAAATGAGGTATAAGATTTCTAAACAATTAATTGCACAACATTTATATATATCAATGAAGTGATTGGTCAAATATCAAAAAAGAGGAATACTAAAAATTTTTTCAAAAATGTGTGCAAATTATGAAAATGAAACAAATGGAAAATAAAAAGGTAATTTAAACTTAGAAAAACACAGCATTATTCTCTAAATTTTAACTTTCTTTATAATTTAGATAGTTTTTCTTTGACATTTTATAATGTAAAATTTAAAATATATATTAAGAGAGTTAAAATGAGAAATTAATTAAAAGTGCAAATATAAATACAGAAGAAATAAACACGCATATATTAAATAGCAAAATCCAAATGCTGCGAGTCTGTACATCACGTTAAACCCTTGCGATTCAGAATTACTACTAGTCAATTTGGCTAGTAGAATTGTTTTTTTAACTAACCATTTACAAAATCTTATTAGTTAAATTGGCATAGTAATATTAAACTTATACATTGCTACATGGACAATTAAAAAAAAAGTTCAACTGATTCCTTTATCAAAAATCAACATACCATTATTTTGTTCTATGGCATATAATTAAATTTTAATCCTTTAATCACTAGTTTTCCTGCAGATTAGAAATTGATCTTTGTGAATTAATGTAAAAAATTGTTATTTATTTATTCATTTCCTAAATACATATCAACAATAAAATTTTCCTAAATATATATCAACAATATCTCCAACGATACTTGAGAAAAATCAGACCTTTTCTCTATTTTATTTCAATAATTAAACATGAAAGAAATAAGTAATTAGATTCTTATACATTTATTTAATTGTCTCGTCAGTATTCGAAGACGAATTGCAACAAAAGTCGGACTAACGAACGTTCGGAAAATTTATAATACGGCAGATTCGCGAATTTCCCGCAATAGCTGATCGTGTGAAAATTAAACCTCGTTTATTTTTGTTTTATATATTTTTTTATTTATTTAAGAGCTGAAATAAGGTAATAAGAAGTTAAAATTGATATCAAGGAAACAAAAATTGCAACTGTGAAAATGAATTCTTTATTAAAATCGAGTTCGCAAAAGCGAAGTTGTTTTACACATGTATGAAATTTGCGAGTTTCTGCATGTAAACATGCTTTTTACATTTCGTTTTCCTCCTTTTTGAAATAATTTTTACTGTAAAAATGATTGATGATCAGATTTAAAATTTGATAAACAAGATGTCCGATTCGGAAAGCATCCAAATGGTGCTACACCCGAACGATGAAAAAGAGCAAGATAGCGATGAAGACGAAAATAATTACATTTTGCCTGCTATGTCTAACGATCGTTGCTTTGAATTAACTAAAGAAATCATAGCAGGAATGGGACAAAATCCTTTTATAGACGAAATAACGCACATAATGGCTGTTCGAAAAATCCAGCAATCGAATTTTCGACCATTTTCCGATAAGCTATTGTTCTGAAACTTTACATATAGCTCAGAATCAGATGACAATGCAATATTCTACCACTTTTATCATGATTTGATTAGTTTCTGAAGTATTTCCAATAAAATAAAATTAAATATGGCGATTAGTTCCGAAAATTGCGACCGAAATTCAGTAGCGGCGTTGCAATCGTATTTTTTTACTGCGATTTTTCGTAAGCTTTTTTTTACAATTATTTTTTCTTTCGTATTTTTTTATTTTAATTTTATTATAATTATTCTTTTTTATCAAGTGTACTAGCGGGCCAATTCAAAAGGCTCGGCGGGCCAATTTTGGCCCGCGGGCCATAGTTTGTGCATCCCTGTGCTAGTTCATATTGGAACTGTTACTAATTCTGCGAAGATATATATATTTGTAATTCATTCATGATTGCCAAAAGATTTTATCTATCCTAATATTGCACCGACTTCTAAAACTATGTTCTAAAGTCACATCGATGTTGTTTAAAGAATTAATTTATTTTTCACTTTTTAGCGCAATTTATAATTTGAAGTCGGTTCTATTTTTTATAAAAATTATTTTATTGAAAGATGCTATCTTTAAATATTTTTCTAAAAAATTTTTAATTACCATAATAATAATAACCAAAATTAGGGGAGCCCCCTCAAAGTGGGGGCCCTAGGCCCGGGCCTCACGGGCCTGATGGTAAATAAGGTCTTGCATGTGGTAACATCTTTGCAAAAGAAAAAAAAGAGTGTGCCTGTAGCACCTGTTTAAAAGTGGTATCTCCATCGTAAAAATTTTTGGTGTTACTGCACATCATTTTTGGTGTTCAGTTGGTGTAAACTTAAAAATGATTCATTTTTTGATGCAGTTTAAATTTTTTTAAAGAGTGTCTGCCTTAAAAAATACAGACAGCAGAATGTTATTTTCGCATAGGATGTCCGTTCACTTATCTACGCATCAAACGTTCATCACGATGGCTCATTCGTCCTATTTTCGCAGACATCGTCACGACATGTCGATACGTATCGGAGTCGACACATTTCATGCGCTAAGAAACGTCATACTGTCTAGATTTTTTGAGACAACCACATACAAAAATTTAAAGTACATCAAAAATGAATCACTTTCAACTTTACACCAAACATCGTGTTCAGTAACACCAAAAAGGGCTGCAACATTTTTAGTCTTCATGTACCGTAAATTTTTTTGTTGTCAAAAACACAATTAATTCTATTATGGAAAGGCACCTGCATAATGGTGCATTTTTTCGGATTGCGCGGTTCATAATGCTTGCATGTATAGATAGAGTAAAGCCTGTAAAGTTGACAACCTTTGTACATTGGCAACCTGTCTAAGTGGACCCCTTTTGTCAGGAAAGGAATGAGCCCTATATTATTTAATTTAGGGGAACCTCTGTCATTTGACCACCTGTCTGTATTGATCACTTACGTATGCCAAATTTGGGCCCAAAATATTATAAAAACCCTTTGTAAGTGGACCGCCTCATTATTACTATATTTATTTGTTGATCTATTTTTTGCAAACCGTAAGAAAAAACTAAAATAACCTCTCCAGGATTTTTATGCTATAATGTCGGACCCGTATTTGTCTGGATGGATGAAACATCCATATAAAGTTTGCCAGTTGTAAATTAACCAAATGGGAAAACTACTATGCTCTTTTATTCTTAATATAAGTTTCTTCTTTGATTTCCTTTCTTTCTTAATTGAAAAACATATATTTTTAGGAAATTTTTAGCATCATATAAGTAACTGACATCATTCATATGATATACATATACCCCCTCTGTGTAAATGAACCATACGGGAAAGCGACTATGAGCACTCTTTTGTTCTTTAAATAAGTGTCTTCTTTTTCTTCTAATTGATCTAGCCATTTTTTAAAAAAAATTATGTATTTTTAGGGAATCTTTACAATCAAATAAGTAAACTAACACATTCATCTTTAACTAAGTGCTTTAATTTCAAAGTTGTATAGCATACATTGTAAGTCATTCAGATTAAATTTATCTAATGGTATTTTAGATAATTGTTAAATAAAGCCAATTACTAGTTTTAAAGTAATGTTAATACATGAAATTATACCTTAATGAGTTACATTTAAATAAACGCATAGTGTAAGAAAGAACAAAAAAAAAATCTCCACCCTCTATAAGTTGACCACCTGTCTAAGTTGACTGCTAAAATGCAGCACCACAAGTGGTCAACTTACACAGGTCTCCCTGTACTTCTTTTGGAACGGGTGAACCACAAGAATCTCGTGTTAGCGTTGTGGAATGAGCGGTTGTTGTCTCCCCAACTTCCAGACTTTGATGTCTCAAACATACATTTCCTTCCAGCAGCCCAGGATGTTCTAGTGCGAGGCCATGGGTGTATCCACTATTGAGGATAGGAAATCCACCTGTTGCTTGAGCCCCAGAATCTACCAGCCGACATCCGAAGACATGGATGCCACCTGCACGGTCCCCAGAAAGAGTAAGTCGCTTTTATAATAAAATTACACGTTAATTTAAAGCACAAATGAGCAAAAAAATGCAGACATATGTTTCGGGATTGCTTGGAATCCCTTTTTCAATGCGACAGGGAGCTTCTAGATGCAAAACATCCATAGAAGCTCCCTGTCGCATTGAAAAAGGGATTCCAAGCAATCCCGAAACATATGTCTGCATTTTTTTGCTCATTTGTGCTTTAAATTAACGTGTAATTTTATTATTATTGTTTACTTGCACAAAGTTAAATTATTTTTATAAGTCGCTTTTGTTCCAAATGGAAAATAAGGGTCATCATTTTCGGTTTCGGAATATTAAAAAAGGGCGCACTGAACTTTGAAAAGTAGCCAGTTGCACATCTCATTCTATTTAACTCTTTCTAGACACCGGCCACTAAAAAAAGGGAACGCAGTCGATTCCGGTTTATCGGACGACATCGGCATGCGGTCCTTTCGGTCCTATTAACCGGTTAATCCGGTTACGCGAATATGGAACAAAATCGGACGTAATACACGTTATATATGAAGTTTTAAAAAGCACCCGACAGCTACTAAAATTTTCATTGAAATATACATTACTTATTTCACAATCAAAGAATTTTATTCAAATTATAATATAATTTTATTGTAAGTGCTGGGGACTGCTCAGTCGAGTCCATTCGAAAATTCACTTGAACTTTGACCTTTGCATTCATAGTAGTGGGAATTTTGTGAAACATTTCCCCTGTAAATATCGTCCGATTTTATTGAGCGTTAATAAATGTTTAATACATTTTTAGTTCGTTGACCAGTTTTAGAGCCGTTCTACGCGGGATTTTTGGTTATTAGGTTGACATAATGGGAAAAGTTTTGGTTCTGTAGAATTTGGTCCGAATAAGCGGATTCCACCATATATAACGTTTTATAAATAAATAAAAACAAATATGTAAAATAATGATAAAGAAATAAGTAAAGAAATAAGTTTGAAGAAACAAAAAGCGTGTATATGCAATTCCTGAAAAAGAAAAAAGTGGCAGCAACGGGGCACAACGCAAAGTGTCATTGCTCTTTACGGGATACATCTCTCGATCTGCAGTTATTGCGGCAGGACGTTCAATGATTTGCTGAAAATGGTTCTTTTGAGCGAATCCAACTTTCGGGTCGCATTGAAAAGCGGCCAAAAAACGAGCCTCCCACGAAATCGAAAACGATCCGTCTTTCCACAGAAGAGAGAGAACACATATAGAACACCGCTGGCGTCGTTCGGAACTCGACTGCTACACCCTCTCAAGCTTCAAGTGCTAGGATTCGAGTGAACTTAAAACTGAAATAAAATTTAATTTCGAAATAATCCGAATAGGAATTAAGAAAAAAATAGAAACGAAAAACAGAGTTCAAAAACTAATTTACAAAAGAATAAAAGAAGGGAGGGGGGGGGGGGGAGGATTGTAAATGAATCAGTTTCTGAGGATCCGCTGTGCACAGCGTTGACAAGAGTGAAGCTAATAAAATAAGTAAATAACTAAAGGAAAGGAGCAGTACTGTCTGATTTTCTTCGCCGACACTTCCCTCGAATTTGCGCATGTGTCAGGTTTGCTTCTATTTCATCGAAATAGGGGTGAGAGGTTGAATAAAGATCGGTAAATGTTTAGTTTTTATGAAGAATAATAAACTCTTTGCGTTTTTTTTTCTTTTACCCTTTGTGTTAAAGATTCAAATTGGAAGTAGAATATATCATCAAAAAATGACAGCTTAAAACATAACTTCGAAAAGTGCCCATCTCAGTGTATCCCCCCTCCCCGCTTTGCCGGATAGAATCTTTCCGACGGATGGTCTCCGCTTTTGTAAACGAACAAACAGTAGCTGAAAACCTCCTTTTTTGGAATCGTGGAAAAAAATCATTCTTCTCTTTCGGGAGAAGAAATGAAAAAAAAAGATTTTTAAATTTTTTATTTATTAATTTTTATACTGGCGAAATGTCTACATTTTGTCTTATTATTTAGGAAAGATGCAGGAATTTTCAATTAAAAAAAATAATCTCCCCCCCCCCCCCCCATCAATTTTGCAATAAGAATTATCTTACAAGGTCACAACACCATTTCTATAAAAATCTGAATCTGGTGTCGTCTGAACCAATGAAATATCGACTAATAACAGTAGCCAATCAAAAACCAGATCGCATCGTTTATTGTTTCAATTAATTTTGCAGTTATCTTAGAGGGCCAGGATGATAGTAATGCCTTCTTTTAATTTTAAATTTGATTTCTTTTAACTACTTCTACAGTTAAATAAATATCTAGAGTAGCAACACTTTTGGGAATATTTCAATAACTGAGAGTCTTGGCGATAACTTTATCTCATGCATTCCTATTTTACAATTTTTTCGCCAAAGAAAACACACTACAATTCTTTAAGCTTTAGAGAGGTTTCTTTGTCGCCAAATATTAAAGCGTCTCTGCACAAATCTTTAAAAAAATGCAATATAGGGTTGAGTGCTTAATCCTCTAATTCCCAACTTCGCCTCAAGGCGGGCGAGCATATTGACCGATCCTATCTTGTAGTGGGTTTAAGCCACGCTCATGACGCTACTTCTCTTCCTCTTGAGTTTTAACCATCTAGGAATCATGATGTCGCTGAAAACGTCAGTAGGAGGCGTGGTTTAAGCCTACTACTGGGTGGGATAGGTTAATATGCGGCGGACGACGATAAAAAACTTGGGCATTAAAGAGTTAAATTCTTCCTGTAATCGCCAAGAGTAAAAAAATATTTAAAAAATTCTTAATAAGAATCTTGCCAAGCTTCAAACATTGTAAAATCTATGCACATTATGAGTGTGTGTGAAAAGAGTTGTGTGCAATATAGAACGTTATTTCTGTTAGAGAATCGTTTCCTTTCATAAAGCTACTCTAAAGTAGTTTAATTTGTAATGAGCGAGCGAAACGAACTCGAACTCGCGATCCGAAGGAGCTGTGTGAGCAGGGGGCAGGAGCCTCCTGCTCAGTTAGGATAGGAGAAATACCGCTCTGTGCGAGAGCATATCACTTACTATATGTTTCAGTTATTTTAAAAATGACGATAACGCCCCGTCTCACCTGTCTGTTGCAGAAAAGATGTTCTCGTCGTCCAGCTTCTACGAGGAGCCGAATGCAATCTACCCGACGGTGGAGGAACAGGTGGAACTGTGCCGCAAGATCGCCGAGTCCCTCTCAGACGATTGCAACCTGCGCTCCAAGGGGGCGGACATGTTCTTCCGGAGGGTCAAGAAAGCGGAGAAGTGGATCGTCGCACAGTGTGAGTGGTTCTCCTCCTGATGGATATTATAATACACAACACATATAGCAAATGAACACACCCCACCGAAAGAATACTTCGTATTTATTTATCCCTTCTTTCAAAAAGAAGGTTTTAAAAGTTTTTTTCTAGATGGATTGACAACAGCAGCTTTCTCCCCAGCTATCTGATACCTAAATGGTGATTAGAATCACATGTTTATTGACTGGAAAATGGATGTACTCTTTCATAGGTCATTGACCATTTTTTATTTGCACACCTCAAGCAGCGCCATTCAAACCCCCCATTTCCCCCCATATTTACCAAGAGCTTCCCTGATTTTTTCTCTATTGAATGCAAGTTTAAATGTCAAAAAACAATTTATTTTAGACCATTAGTAATAAATATAAACATATTGTTTTAGGGACGGGGTAGCCTAGTGGTTAGGATGTCGCATTTCTAACCGAAAGATTGGGTGTTCGATACCCGACCCGCTGAGGACTCACCATGTACATTTGGGGATACGTGTAATCAAAATCCGTGGACCCGGAAGTCCCGAGGGTACCGGAAGCTGGAGAATGGCCATTCCATTCACTCTTAGGTCAAAAAACCGGAGGTGGCCTATTCGTGGTAGCGCCATCTGGTGTCATCCAAATACATATTGAGCGAAGTCGTACTTCCATCGTTGTGGTGCTCATCGGAGGGCGTTCCTTACTGCTTCGCTCTGTGAAGGGGAGCTTGGATCCCGAGTGGCATTAGAAACAACAACAAAAACATATATTGTTTTCAATCAGATTTTCTCCAAATTCCGGTAAACTTTAGAGCCCATACGCGAGCGGAAGATGCAAAACGAGGTAATTTTTGCACTTTTGCACTCTCTCCAATGGACCAATTCATACAGCGTCGTAGGTCACGTGATAGCGATGTAAACAAAGGAAGCTGTAGTATCGCTTTACTTCGAGTTCGACAAATCTAATAAAAATTAGGCCTAAATAAAGTTCTTCTACATTACATAAAAATAACACTAAATAAAACACTGTAACTATTGTAATAATTAATAAATTTCTGTCATAATGATTAAATTAAAGGTAAATTTCTTGGTTTATAATCAGAAAAAGCTATGAAACTAGTCTAATTTTAAAATAGCTAATTTTGCTTCGTGAACTCCACGTAAGACTCGATTAAAAATTTGGTAAACATATTAGCGATCATCGTTATCACGTGACGCGATGAATTGCCTCTATTCACAACTTTTGCGAGGTATGACAACTTGAAAAAAAAGAAAAGTTTTGATTTTTTCTCGGTCCACCCTATTATGCAAATCTCGATAATTCTCTCAACTCTGCGTGGAAACAAGTCCCGTATGTAAACAAGCCAAGTGTTGCGAAATCCGAAAGAATGCCCCGAAAACCGGAGGCGCATTCTCCGTTTTGGAAGAATCCCAAGCGACTTTTTTTTTTTCTTTTTTCCGAGGTATTTCCGTACTCAGCGAAAAGACGCAGGTAGAAAGAACCCTTCCTCCTCGGAGGTTCTTGCCAACAGCTTTTCGCCAACTAGACAGGAAAAGTTCCGAGCCACTGCTTTAGCGTGTGGCCGATTGCAATACCCGCTGCAAACAGCCACTTGCCAGGGGTGATGCTGTGTCAAAAACAAAGAAAAGAACTCATGCACTTGCGTTGGGCGTTACACTTTTTAAATGTACCATTTTAACGAATGAATTCTTAGTCAAGGGGAGTGCAATCCCAACAGGCAAGGAAAACGGCGCGAAACATACAACAATAAGTTTTTAAGAAGAGCAAGAGCAATAAGTGGATATCAAACTCAATACCCCTCGTCCTATGCACCATATCTCGTTCAAAAGGTTCGGTACTGCTTAAATACCTTTTTGTGCCTAATAATGATATTTCAATCACTGTATAAGTGCAGAGGTTTTAGAATCTTATCTCATTATATGCTTCCACATGCTTTGTGTTTCTAAAGGATCCAATTAATAGAGTGAACCAATTTTTAAAGAAATATTACTGGATAATTAATCTTAGAAAAATGACACAACTTTGAAATTTTGAAAATGTGTACACTGTCATAAAAAAGCTGAATTTTCAGAGCGTTTTTTGACTGAGTTTAACGGAAGATTTCCGTAGTGCTTCAATACATGGTTTTTCCTTCCAAAAACGGAAATATCACGTCCTGAAAATACGAAAACAGAACTTTTCCGTTTTACGGTTGCTGTATTTTCCCAACCTGATTTGGATTAACGGAGAAAAAAGAAATGGAACTTCTGTCAAATCTCGAGAAAATATTATAAGAAACGGAATATTTCCGGCAACTCTGCTGCCTTACTTTTTCCGTTATTTTCAGGAGATTTTTTTTAGTGTAGATCTGTAAACCTTTTATCACCGCTTCAGGGAATTTGCAACAGTTTGTTTTTGAATGGTACCTAAACTCATAGGTATATGAGCTTAGGTACCATTCAGTTTAGGTGCCTCCCAGAACACGCACCCATTTTCAATTAAGAATTTCAGAAAAAAGAAGAATCTTGACCGAAATAATTCTTCTGTACTTTTATAGACTGACGATAATATCATTAATGAGCACATAAGAAATACAGTAAAATCTCGTTACAGCCAATACCAATCCGACGAAATTTCCGTCGCAACGATACGAACATTTAATCGGGCTTTACACTCCAATAAGATAATTTATGTTCCGTAACAACGAGCATTCCGTTACAACGAAGTGTTTTCAAGGTCCCCTTGGAGTTCGCTGTAACGGGATTTCCTTACAAGCTCTGCTAGCAGTATTTAGATGTATGGTGCATAGAAGAGGGAATCTTAAATGCCACATTTACTTCAGTCGATTTAGTTTGGTCCCCAATAGAAAAACTTGCAGAGATGTCCTTGCCCAGGGCGCATGCTCAGCTTCGGGCAACACTCGGCAGACTCAAAGAGCCACTTATACGAGATTGCCCACTCAAGTGCCTCTCGAACGATAAGATGGCTAACAAGTGTCGCTATATATGGACGAAACGATTAAAACTCTTTCTCTCCTTCATTTTATTTACATGCAAGAGGGTTTTTCTTCTCCCAGAATCACTAAATTAAATTGCTCACACGAGCCTCGTCCCTTTTGACTTTTCTCCACCAGACACCCGTACACCTTAGCCGAGGCCTTAGGTGCGCCGAAGCTGGGAGCTGGTGGCTAGTCCCTTTTAACTGTGCATCCAATGCATAAAAGTGTTCGTGAAAATGCTTGCTTTTTCGAATTTTGGCGAATTTACGAGTGTTAAGGGTGTGCAGAACCTATCCGGATCCTTTTCGGAAAATGTCCATGACCGTGTGAACTTTTTTTGGTGGCTTGGCTACTCTAACTTAAAAATCAATCGAGTGCGCACCTCCGATGGAAACAGATGCTAATTCGTTAGGGCGGACTGCTATATCTCATGCAGTAATGAAAAAATATCCGTAGATGTAGTTCTAGTATGAAATCAGTTGGGAACTTTTCCGCTCATCAAGCGCCATTCACGATATTTTGAGAAATGTTGAACACTAAGTTAAATAAATTCGTCTTTTGTTACTGATGTCTGTCAAAGCCTTTATGTTGCATTTTAGGTATTAAAAGAGCTATGTAATAACATGTCTTGCAACCACACCCTCAGAAACGCATGCTCATGTCTCACGAACTTTTCGTCGTATTTGACGAAATGGCTTCATGAAAAATGCTCCGAGTAAATATTTCGTCCAATTGACGAAATGTGTGTATTCACTTTTTTACGTCACGTGATCGTGTGAGGAAAGAATCGCTGTAAATGACGAAATTTTCTTGACGGTTGAAGAATCCTCAAAAGTGAGAGTTCTATTTCGGAGAGTGCATATCCCCTTTTTTTCATGTTTGTCACGGCATGTTTCTATGCAATAATTCAAAAGTTTATTTCACAGACTAACCGTGCTTCCACTATTTTTAGCATATAGCTGTATCAGCACACTAACATTGAGTTATTTTAAGATGTAAATGAAACAAAAGAAAAAGAGCTGAGACAGACATGAGGTCAAAGACTCATATAATGAACGCTATATAAATTATATACTTACTAACTGATTTCCCGCAACATCTGCGGGCTATAAGTTCAACAATCAAATTAAACATGATGATCGCTCGGTATAAACAAACTAGGTGTCGCCACTCTAAAGAATTGAATATTAACCATTTAAAAATCGTAAAAAGCGTTTTATAATTCGAAAGGCTTAAGAAATCTCTATATATAAACATGAAAATGATCGCTTGATATCAACAAACTAAGGTGTTTCCATTCCAAAGAATCGGAAATTAACAATTTCAAAATTGCAAAATACGTTTTAAAATTCGAAAGGCTTAAGAAATCTAGTCTAGATGTAAACATGAGAATGATCGCTCGATAAAAACAAACTAAGTGTTGCCACTCCAAAGAATCGGAAATCAAAAATTGAGTTATGAATGGGAAATACCTTTAAAGAAATAGAAATTAATTTATTAAAGTCTCCGTAAGTTACGCTAATAAATACAAATATTATCTTACTTTTCAAAGCTAATCATTAAACAAAATTTTAAATATCGTTTTACCACAGTTTGTTTTTTGCATGATGACAGTATCTTAACTGGTCCAGGCTAAGTTAAATATATATATATGGATATTAATACCCGTAGCCAACGACAGCGCAGAGGAGGCCGGGGATTCGTCCGGAGGCGATCCGGCCAAGCTACCGTACGTCCGGCCCAGCCGGGGCGGGCCGCCTCGGCTAAAGCTGATCCTCGACCCCCGGACGCTGATCGACATGGGTCGTCTGCTACGAGAAGGCGTGGACATCGTGGAACACAACGCGGTAAGCCCCGAGATCTGCCACGACATCGTCAAGGACCTCAACTCGCCCACCAACAAGGGCGGACAGCTCTTCGCCAAGAGGAAGAAGAAGAGCGAAGAGTGGGTGGTCGACGAACACAAGGTGAGTCGCACACCGTGTCAAACCCCCCTCCAGCTCTTCCAAGCGGGTTTCTGAAAAAAGTGCGTTATGGTATAGCTTCGCAACATATCCAGTACCAAAAGGGGAGGTGCACAACTAGACCGTGTACAAGTCCTGCATACGAAATTTCAACCTTCTACGACTCAATGTTTTTGAGTTAAGCGAAATACGTACATACGCACATACGGCACGACAAAACTCGTCAAAACGATTTTGGGGATGGTTTTCAGTGGTCCACACGCACGTGCGTGTGGACCACTGAAAACATATACGGTCATTGTAAAAAAACTGTCCAAACTGAGTATTAAAATGCAAATTTAGGGTGCAATTTGAGTGGGAAATTTTTCGCGATCCCAATACTTCCTGTACTTCGTACAAGGAAGTAATAAAAGAGCTAAAACATAGAAAAGAGCTCTAAAAATTAGAGGAAAATACTTAAAAATGCAAAAGATGCTGTAAAAACCTTTAAGGTATCCGACTACGTTCGTAGAACGTTTCTTTTAATTGACAAAAATATTTCAAGTCTTTATATTTTTAGATTTAATTAACATTATAATTATTGAAACACACTTTAAAAACGAATGCGTACATATATTTTACAAAATTTAAAAAAAAAAGAAATTTTAGCAAAATTTAGCATTTTTTAAAAAATGCTCCAATTTTTACAAAAATGCATCTACTTGAATATTTTTGTATGATTTGCATTTCTTATACACTAGTCTAGGGAATGACTTACAATCTTAGCTTTATTTACTTTGAGTAAAAAATTATGATGCTTCGAAATTGAATTTTCGATATTTTAACTACCTTTTAAGCTAAATATGAGCACAAAACCAGTAAAATTTATGCAAATCAGAAGATTATAGGTCATTCCCTAGTAAATACTGCACTATCTACCAAAAAGTATTTGGACACTTTGATAATTTTTTAAAGTCTGAAGAAATATTAAACTTGCTGTTCTGTATTTTGTACCATGGAAAGAACATACTTAAACTCACATTTAAGAAACAAAATTCAGGCTTAGGAGCAATTAAGGGGCCGTCAAAAAATTAAAGAAGAAAAACAACACTTTTGAACATCTTGTATCAGAAAATCATCGAAATGTCCTGTAACTTTCGCAAAACATTTTTAATTATATACGCAATGCTTACAACCGCTTTCGTCAGAATAGCAGTAATATTCATGAAGATATGGACATTTGTTTTAAATATTCTTGTTTTAAATATATATAATGGGCATTTCTTTTATAAAAACAATTTTGAATATTTAAAAACAAATGCCCTTATCATCATGAATATTAATGCTATTCTGACGAAAGCGGTTGTAAGCATTACGTATATACTTAAAAATGTTTTGCGAAAGTTACAGGACATTTCGATGATTTTCTGATACATGATGTTCAAAAGTGTTTTTTCTTCTTCTTTAATTTTTTGACGACCCCCTAACTGCCAT
Source organism: Octonoba sinensis (assembly GCA_038502835.1). Taxonomy (NCBI): domain Eukaryota; kingdom Metazoa; phylum Arthropoda; class Arachnida; order Araneae; family Uloboridae; genus Octonoba; species Octonoba sinensis. Next base: position 181,036,001 of record CM076599.1, read on the forward strand.
AAGCCTGAATTTTGTTTCTTAAATGTGAGTTTAAGTATGTTTCTACCATGCTACAAAATACAGAGCAGCAAGTTTAATATTTCTTCAGATTTAAAAAAAAAAAAGTCTAAAATCCAAGGTGTCCAAATACTTTTTGGTAGATAGTGTATAAAAAACATTTCTGCTGAATTTCATTCAAATATGTTATGAACTTTTAAATAAGTCATCTTTGAAGTATCAGTTTTCACCGAAAACAGTTCTGAGAAAAACATGTTAGAAGTGGGAATAAACAGTGTATTTTTATAGTTTAAACTACAATAACTTTCGTTGAAATGAACAAAACCTTTCTGAAATCCTAAAATGTTACATTTTTTACTACACCGAAGTTTTTTAAAAAAGTGATTTTTTTTGACTTAAAATGAAATTTTAAACGTAGGTGGATACCTTAGAAAATGCTCAAAAACAGGGAAGATTACAAAAACGCAGTCATCAACGGGGCCTATCGATCACAGTTGAAGAGCGCTCCACTGAACAGTCGCATTCAAACACCGTAAATATGTTTTTTCCTTCATGACCGTCTGAGTGCGGAAAAAGCAAGGAAAATGATGCTGCTTCAGTTTCTCGCCGAATTTTGCGGAGTCAGTCAGCTCAAAGAAGATGATTAACAATTCAAAAACAGATACTCAATCACGCAGTGCAGTAATATAAATTTTAAAATTTGAAGAACATAAAAAGACTTAAAATTTCTTTTTAAAAATGCAATCACAGCTGCACATTAAAAAGTATTTTCCCCTTCAAAGAACTTGAAAATAAACATAATAAAAATCCTTTCTCATGATTAAAAATAAATGTCGCCCAAATGATTTCTTTCCATCGAAATTCCCAAAATTACCTGGTTTGTTCTTTCCTCTCAGAATTCCTGAGTTTTCCGCGTCTACGTAATTCTTTACGTTAGTGTCAACTTTCGAAAGCTGTATACCCCTTACTATATTTTTTCTAATGCTAAGTACCCGTCGTCAAAATACATATATATATATATATATACAGGGTGATCAAGAAATAACAGGAGGTGTTTACAGCTCTGTAGCGTGTTATGTACTGGACGAAATATAACAAAATTCTATCACCATACACATTACAGTATACAAGATGGGGAGATTTTGGCCCTGAGTTGAATTAACCTAAAATTACTTTATGATCAATACTGATAAAAATGTATCAATTAATAAGCGCTTTGTACTTATATCAATGAAATTTATATTGTAAAATAACTGTAATGTTATTTATGAGCTGTAATACTCAAAAAAATATCAAAATCTAAAATAAAGGATATTTTGGGAATGCGCATATTTTGGGTGCTTAAAAAATGCTTTGGGCAAATTCCCGCATAAATGCCCATTTAAAATTATACCGGCCCACATCACAAGTCGAGAGACATGACATGTAGAATTAACCATCAAAACGACAAGAGTCAACAACTCTTCACTAATAAATGTCTCTTTGTCGGCACAGGTACGTCACTTGTTGGAGACGCGCTACCAGAATTCTCCTGAACCTCCCCGTCCCCTGAGCAGTCAGGAGGTGGTGGAATCTGTGATGAGGGCGGCCGAAGCGAAGGTCATGACCTATCCGAACGCAATCCCGCACGTTCCAATTATCGAATCCCTGGACGGGTCCTGCTGGAATCCGGAAATTTACAAGACCAGGACACCCAAGGGCTGGACAACCAAAAGTGAGTACCGGACTATCTATCTCTACACTGTAAAACTGTCGCGGGTTAGTTGCCGCCCTTTTTGGTGTTACTGAACACGGCTTTTGGTGTAAAGTTAAAAATGATTCATTGTTGAAGTACTTTAATTTTTTTTTTATATATCTGTCTCAAAAAATATAGACAGTATAATGTTTCTCACACAGTTAAAAATTTCCGTAAGAAAATAGTAATATAACCATTTATTTGATTGTTATTTTACCATATTTAATTACAACAGTTGAATAACCATTAAAAAGATGGTACTCAAACCGCTGATTGTGAGCAAAATCTCTGTAAAGAACGTATAACTAACCGTCATTTACTAGCGCCACTAGGTCTCTGTTAGGTTTGATATTTTTTTTGTTTGGCAACCAGCAGTATGCAAATAATTTACAGTGTTATACCATTTTGATTTTCAGTTTTGGCAACAGTTTTTGTTAAAAATGTTCATGTGCTCTGGTTTCCTTTCAACATGTTGTGCTAACCTTTCGCCAGATGTGTGGTTTAAACGTTTTTCCATTTATGTGTTTGTGCCTTAAATTTACGTTAGTTAATTCTGTTACTTTTATTTTGCCATGTTCAATTCCAAGTCAGAATAAATTTTATTTTAGAGAAAACTGCCTATCTCTGCTAAATACAACTAACAGGTTTCGTGCCCAGGAGTTATTTCTCGACAGTTTACTAGTGAATTTTGGCTGAATTGTTAGAAAGAATAAAATGGCAGAAGAAAAAGTAACTTTTGTGAAACTTAACGACACAAATTATGAGGTTTGGAAGTTTAAAATGGAAATGTACTTGACAGATAAAGATTTGTGGAATGCAATTTTACATGATAAACCTGAAAAAGCTGGTGATGAACAGAATGCTTGGACTAAAGCTAATAAATCTGCACGAGCTAAAATTGCGTTGTGTGTAGAAGATAACCAGTTAATTCACATCAAGCATGAAGAAACTGCAAAAGGTATGTGGAATTCTTTGCGTAAAGTTTATGAACAGAAGCATTTGAATACAAAGTTATTCTTGCAAAGAAAATTATACAGTTTAAAATATGAAGAATCTGTTAGTATGAAAGATTATATTCATAATATTTTGGAAATTGTTGATCAACTTAGAGGCATAGGAAAAATTATTCCTGAAGATGATGTTGTAGCACTATTGTTATGCGGAATGCCCGAAAGTTATGATGCCTTAATTACAAGTTTAGAAGCACGACCTTCTGAAGAGTTATCGTTAGAATATGTAAAAGGAAAATTAATTGCTATATATGAACGCAGGGAAGAAACTATAAAATTAAACATTGAGCAAAATGCTTTGAAAATAGCTGTTAAAAATCAAGTTAAAAATGAACATTCTAAAATAGTCACTGAGAATAAATTTAAAAGAGTTTGTCACTATTGTAAGAAACCTAATCATATTAAGAAATTTTGCTATTTGTGGAAAGCTAAGCAGCGTAAATTACAAAATCATAAAGTAAATAAAATTTTAGAAGAAAATCTTAGTATAGAAGACAAACACAGAGAAGATAAAGATTTTCAATGTTTTAAAATAAATTCTAAAATTTCTTATACAAATTGGTATATTGATTCAGCTGCGTCAGCACACATGACGAATGATAAAAATTTTTATTCCGGAAATATGAGACCAAAAGAAGGAAAAGTAAAGGTTGCTAGTGGACAATTACTGGACATTAAAGGAATTGGTGATGGTTTCATTGAATATAAAGGAAAAGATAATGAAACAAAATACATAAAAATTTGCGATGTATTGTATATTCCTGACTTAGATAGTAATTTGTTGTCCGTGAAGTGTCTCGATCAGAAGAACTATTTTATAACTTTTGGATCCGGTATGTGTGAAATTAAGAAAGATAATGAAATTGTAATTGAAGGGAGTTTAGTAAATGATTTATATAAATTGAATACGAATGAAGTTGCAAGTAAAGTTACAGAAGAGTCGCACATAAACTGCATACACATGTGGCATAGAATATTTGGTCATCGTGAGCCTCGCGCGATTCAGCAACTACAAGATGAAAATTTGGTTACTGGTCTTAGAATGAGAGACTGTAAATGTAAAATGAAGTGTGTATGTTGCGTAAAAACGAAGATTGTTCAGAATCCTTATCCCGTGAAAAGTGAAAATAGAGCAGCGAAAGTTGGGGACCTGTTTCATGCAGATATTTGCGGGCCATTTACTCAACAGACATTTTCTGGAATGCGTTACATATTAACTTTAATAGATGATAAGTCAAGATTCCTTACTGTTTATCTGATGAAAAGGAAAGATGAAGCAGCAAATAAGATTGAAGAATTTTTAAATTTTGTGAAAACTAAGTTTGAAAGAACACCAAAAGTACTGCGTACTGATCGAGGTGGGGAATTCGTAAATGAGAAGCTAAAGAATTATTTAAATAAGAATGGTATAGAACACCAGTTAACAGTACCATATTCACCTCCACAAAATGGTGTTGCAGAAAGAAGAAATAGATACTTAGTTGAAATGGTTAAGTGTATGTTGGAAGATTCCAAGTTAGATCAAAAGTTTTGGGGAGCTGCAGTAATCACAGCATGTTATTTGCAAAATCGTTTACCGACGAAAGCTTGTATATTGACTCCATATGAAATTTGGAATAGAAGAAAACCAACAGTTCAACATTTAAAGATTTTTGGTAGCGATGTTGTATATTATATACCATCTGTACAGAGAACAAAATTGAAAAATAGAGGAAAAGAAGGTATATTTCTTGGATATGCAGATAAATCAAAAGGATATCTCGTAATGGATAAAGAAACTAACAAAGTAATTGTAACGAGAAATGTAATTTGTATTGACAGCGGAAGAAATGAAATTTTAACAAGCGTTGAGGAAGATAGAAGACAAAATAATGAAGTAGCTTGTGATCTATATGAAGAAAAGGAAGTTAAACATAAAGTTGAAGAGCCAAAGGAAAAGTATAGACGTTCGGAGCGATCGAATAAGGGTGTACCTCCAGATAGATACGTATGCGCTTATAAAACGGTTCAATTAGTTCAAGAACCTTCTTCTTGGAAAGAAATGAAAACGTTACCACAAGAAGAACAAGAAAAATGGATAGAAGCTGCAAATGAAGAAATGAATTCCATGAAAAAGAGAGATGTGTGGGAATTAACAGATTTACCAAAAGGAAGAGCAGCAATTGATACGAAGTGGGTATTTAAACTCAAACAAGACGAAACAGGACAAATAAACCGTTATAAAACAAGACTTTGTGCGAGAGGATTTACTCAAAGGCCTGGTGAGGATTTTAAGGAAACATTTGCCCCAGTTGCAAATAATGCAACATTTAGAATATTGCTCACAGTTGCAGCAGCAAGAAGTATGAAAATTAAACATCTAGATGTCAAAAATGCTTTTCTGAATGCTGAAATTACAGAAGAATTATACGTAAAACAACCAGAAGGCTATACAAAAGGAACTGAAAAAGACAAAGTATACAAGTTAAAGAAAGGTCTTTATGGTTTAAAGCAGTCTGCAAGAGCTTGGAACGAAAAGATCAACAAAGTTTTAGCTTCAAATGGATATTTTTGTAGTAAAATAGATCCATGTTTCTTTAGAAGAAAAGAATCAAATGGTTGGAGCTATATTTTACTTTACGTTGATGACATTCTGATATATACTTTAGATGAAGAAACAGAATTGAAAATGATAAACATGTTTCAAGATCATTTTGAAATTACAGATTTAGGGAAGATAACGTATTACTTGGGAGTTCAAGTAGAACGATTTGAAGATGGAAGCTTTGCAATTAATCAAGAAACTAAAATTAAGCAACTTGTCACGAAATACGGCTTAAATGAAGCGAAAGAAGCAAACATTCCAATGAATCCTGAATTCGTAAAAAGTGAAGAAAAATCAAATGAATTAGAAAATAATATCGCGTACAGAGAAGTAATTGGATCGCTTTTGTATATTTCAACAACATCGCGACCTGATATATCCACAGCCGTAGGAATTTTGTCACGGCAAGTAAGCAAGCCGACTGAAAGGGATTGGAAGGCAGTGAAACAAGTTCTGAGATATTTGAAGAAGACCTCACATTTTAAACTGAAGTTTGGAAAAGATGCATCTAGCTTAGAAGTATACGTTGATGCAGATTGGGCAGGAAGTCTTAAAGATCGAAAATCAACTTCAGGTTACATCATCATGCTCGGAAATGCACCAATCGTCTGGTCTAGCAGAAAACAAAATTCAGTGTCCTTGTCTTCGACTGAAGCGGAATTCATTGCGGTATCGGAAGCATGTAAGGAAGGCAAGTGGATATCGCAATTAATGAGTGAAATAGAAGGTGATAATAGGATATTTACAATACATGAGGACAATCAAAGTTGCATTGCAATGATAAAGAGCGAAAAGGTGAGTCAAAGATCAAAGCATATTGATGTTCGGTATTGTTTCATTCGAGAACTTTATAAAGAACAAGTTATAGACATTAACTATTGTGAATCTAACGACATGATTGCCGATATATTGACTAAGCCATTAAGTAAAATTAAATTTGAAAAATTTTGTAAGAAAATTATGTTTGACATAGCTGGTTGAGGTGGGGTGTTAGGTTTGATATTTTTTTTGTTTGGCAACCAGCAGTATGCAAATAATTTACAGTGTTATATCATTTTGATTTTCAGTTTTGGCAACAGTTTTTGTTAAAAATGTTCATGTGCTCTGGTTTCCTTTCAACATGTTGTGCTAACCTTTCGCCAGATGTGTGGTTTAAACGTTTTTCCATTTATGTGTTTGTGCCTTAAATTTACGTTAGTTAATTCTGTTACTTTTATTTTGCCATGTTCAATTCCAAGTCAGAATAAATTTTATTTTAGAGAAAACTGCCTATCTCTGCTAAATACAACTAACAGTCTCGCAGTCAATAAGAATCGGGCGTCCATCTTGGTCGTGGAACCTTACCGTCGTACGTTGTTGTCAAAATATGAATAAAGATTTATCAGTACAAACCTGCACGTGTATATAAAAAAGAAGAAAAAAAGTGGCTAAAGCATTGGTTACTAAATAGAAACACATACACACGTAAATCAAAAATGGCAGACATCGGATCCCATCGGAACTGTTTGTGAATGAGCGAAACCATCATTTGAGCTGCTGAAGCTTGATTGTATTTTAATTTTTGCAGCAAATAAAATGATTTTTGTCAATATACAGTAAATTTAGACCAAAAATGACTTTGGATCCAATCAAAAACTGAAATCTCACTTTTAAGGCAGTTTGCCTGTTAGAAAAGAATATCAAGAATATCTTCTTATATATACTGGCTTATTCTGTCTGTCTGCCCGCTATAGACTCCCAGGCCGTTTTACCGATCGGGCCCACATTCGGCACGGTTCATGTTTACGACCCGAGAAACGCATCGCCGCAAAAAATGAAAGTTGTGACTCAATTAGTTTTTTTTAATTAATTTTAAAAAAATTTTCAATGATTTTTTTTGACCCGTTTTATTTTTTACTTTTGCATTGTTGCCGTCGTTTCCAACCATATAATTACAGTTGCCGTGTGAACAAACAAATCAATGCAGTTGCCATTTAACAAATGTAACAAATATACTACTACTAATAAAAACGTTCATCTAGCATATTGAGTGAGGCTTCGCTGTATTTTCAATTTCCGTTAAAAATGAATGCATACGCGAATTTAATTTAATCCTTTATTTCTTTTTAATTTATTTCTTTATCGTCTGCGCTTTTTTTATTTTTCTTATTAGAGTGGTAGCGCTCTTTTTGCCCAGTGTCATTAAGACTTTTGTGTTGACAGCATAATAAAATTTTCAATAAGTTATTTCGATGATAAATATATATTTTTCATAAACAACTTGATTACATAGTAGATAAATATATAGTAGTGTGGGGCAGTATGCTAAGAGACCTCCTCGCTGCGTGACCTGGGTCATTCAGTTTGAATTAGCAGACACCTTTGCACAAATCACTTTAATTACAATTTACAATATCTAGAACAACGGTTATTTCGTATGACTGCCGGGCGTACTAGTCTTATATATAAGCAGCTTATTTTGTCTGTCTGTCTGTCCGCTATAGATTCCCAGGCCGTTTCACCGATCGGGACCACATTCGGAACGGTTAATGTTTACGACCCGAGAAACTCATCGCTGCAAAAATGAAAGTTGTGACTCAATTAGTTTTTCTTTTAATTATTATTTTTTAACTTTTCAATGATTCTTTTGACCCGCTTTATTTTATTTTTGCATTGTTGCCGTCGTTTCCAACAGTATATTTACAGTTTGTCGTGTGAGCAAACAAATCAATGCAGTTGCCATTGTTATTGTAACAAATATACTAATAATCATCGAAACGTTTCTCTAGCATATTGAGTGAGGCTTCGCTGTATTTGCAATCTACGTTAAAATTTAATGTATAAGCAAATTTAATTTAATCCTTCCTTTCTTTTTAATTTATTTATTTATCGTCTGCGCTTTTTTTAATTTTTCTTATTAGGGTGGCAGCGCTCTTTTTGCCCTGTTTCGTTAAAACTGTTGTCTTGAAAAGCGTAATAAAATTTTCAATAAGTTCTTTGGATGGTAAATATCTATTTTTCACAAACAATTTGATTATATAGTAAATAAATATATAGTAATGTGGGGCAGTAAGCAAAGGGGCCTGGGTCATTCAGTTTGAATGAAAAGACACCTTTGCACAAATCATTTTAATTACAATTTATAATATCTAGAACGGCAGTCATTTCGTATGACCACCGGGCTTACTAGTTTATTGATAAATAAACGGCCGCTTTGAGTGGTGTAGATGGCCGAATGATTAGAGAGCAATATTGGTATACCATACATCCGGGTTCGATTCTCGTATGCTTCGTTTACGGTTTCTACGCCTCGAAATGGTTCAGAAACGGTAGAAATTTAATTTTGAAACCATTTTTAAATGGTCATAAAACCGTAAATTTTTGTATTTACGGCTTTTAACCAAGCTGATTGGATATGATTTAGATCCCGTAAAGGTAGCAAAATATTCCAAACCGTAATTTAACGGTGAATTAGATGTACAGACTGCTGCCGGCCATCTAACGGTAATTTCATGATGAAATTTCTAACAGTGTAGCACATGAAATGTGTTGACTTCGTTACGTATCGACATGTCATCACGATGTCTCATTTCTACTGAAATGGGATAGCCATCGTAATGAATGTTTGATGTGTAAAGGAGTCAACGAACATCCTATGATAAAAAAAGACATTCTGCTGTTCATAGACAGACCCTTAAAATTTTTTTAAATACATCAAAAAATGAATCATTTTGAGCTTTACACAAATTGGACACCAAAACTTTTTAGTGTACTTATACTATAAGAGGCAACGTGTGTGGGGGAGGGGTTCTATGTCAAGACGAATCTATCGCAGATGAAAACTTGTAATTTGGTCGTGTAACTATTTAAATATTATTGTGCATGAAATAACCCAGACCTCTGCTTCCCACAGTAGCCGAAGCCAGCGAAACATTTCTGTCCCTTAAGTTCGAAGGAGAAGACGTAAAATCAATCAGCGACACTCGCCAAATCGCTGAGCGACTGGTTTCGACGCCCACAAAAGAACGCAATTGAGCTTCTTCCCCAATTCTTGGAGACTGTAGTCAAACACTTGGAAATTTGGTTAGTAGCCAATGGTCAGTTCTGTTAGTAGAAACTTTTCAAAGCTGCTAATCAGAGTTGAAAACTAACTCCAAAATCGTTTAGAAAATAAATAAATTATTGAAATAAAACAATAAATATGCACATTTGATTTAGCACATGCTAAAACGTTCTAGAACTTTTAAAATGATTTATATATGTACCGGATACTGAAGGATTGAGACTTGAAATACGGCATGACATTTTCGGCGAAGCACCAGACCCGGACTGGCTCCCTCGGGCAGGTACTGAACCGGAAACTTTTGGTTTGAACCGAACTTTCCCCTTAGAGGAAATTTTTCCCCGGAAAAGTTTTGAAGATTATTTGTCTGGAAACCATCTTTTGCTCTTTTTAGGGTCTTATACAGTATTTAAGCTGAAGCGATTTTTATACTAAATCAGAAAAAAAAAAAAAATAGTGTTTTGAAGTTTTGCTTGTCTAACTGTTTAGTACACCAAAATTTCATACTATTTTTATTATATCTCACTCAGTGTTTCTTTCACACCTTTGGCCCCGGGAGGACAGGTGAAGAACTAGGAGGGGCAGTGTGTGATCCAAAATCATATTCTTTTTTTTACATATATGGGCATGAATAGAAATGATGATATGGATTTTTTTCAATAGACATATGATAAATTCTTTATAATATACAATAGAAGCAATTTGAGACTATGTTTGAAGTTAGGGAACTGAGATTTCAGTGCTTCTGAAATTTTTCTAATTGAAATCTTATAAATGTAATTCGTAGGCTGGCTTTGGGGGTTTGGGGGCCTCCCCCAAAATTTCTTTCAATTAAAGTCCAGAAAATACAATTTTAGGCTCTTAGAGGACGTGTAAGGGGTTCTTCCCCGGGAAATTTTTCAAAAGTAGTCTTCAATATGCAGTTTTACTCTATTTTTGTCAACGTTACTGGAAACAGGTGCGAGGGCTTTCCCTAGGAAACTTTTTGAGATCTGAGTCTTAACAATTAAATTTCGGATACGTTGTTTGGGGATGTTAGAGGATGCGACAAATAGTTCGGGCACTCTCCTGCCGCAAATGTTTCGGAACTAAAGTCTTATATTTTAGGCTACTTTTGGTGACGCTACTGATAGTGTTCGGTGTCGTTCCTAGAAAGTGTTTCTGAAATTAAAGTGTTAAAAGCGCAATTTCACGGTATCTTAGATGATGTAGGAGAAGGAAGAGAGGTCCAGAGAATCTAACTAGAAAAAGTTCCAAAACTGGTGTTTTAAAAATGGAATTTTAAGTCATCTTTTGGTCAAGTTAAGAAAAAGGGGTGAGTGGGGGGGGGGGGGGGGGCATGCTTTGAAAAATTTTCCAAACTGAAGTCTTAGAAAGTTCAGTTTTAGGCTTTTTTTGGTAGCATTAGTGGGAAAGGAGAGGTGTCTAAAGTTCTAAATTGAAGTCTTAAATCACAATTTTTGCATCTTTGTTCACATTAAATTGATGTAATATTGCAAAAAAGGTGGGGCACAGGTCCATATTTATGTTTTTCCTGGCTTGCAAAACGATGATCATTGATCACTGACCAGTCAAGCAGAAAATCACCAGAATCTAGATTTAAATGTTTTAAAATAAAAACGTACATTGTTTTTAAAAGATATCTGTCATCGTTTCTAGAAAATTTCGAAAAGTACTCTTAATGATGACCTAAAATAAACAACTCAATTTTAATCTAACAGTTAAACATTTCATTGCTGAAATAGGGATCAAAAGCTTCCTACCATATATAAGAGGAACCAATACTAAATAATAAAAGGCGGATTCTTTTCGGAAAGGGTTATAATCATGAAATTTAATGGAATAAATGGAGATTGTATTGATTGTCCTGTATTCTGAATCAGGGCCACCGAGAGATAAGGCGGGCCCCATGTCAGTTTTGTCGCCCCCCGCCTCCCATTACTCTTGCATCTTAACCATAAAAAAATTTACCCACTACAGTACTTTGATGCCGAACCAAGCCCCATGAATCAGCCATACCATCAACAACCCTGCTCAGAACCTTCTCTGAAGGAGCGGAGCTTTGGCATTTTACATTTTCTTGGCAGTGAGAGATTAGCTTAATTACTACCCAAAATTGAGACCACTTTATTTCCTCTATATTTAAAAAAAATAAATTTTTCCTTCTTCCTCCTTCCTTTTCTTTCTTTCTTCTTCTTTTTTTCCTTTGAAATTGTGATCTGAGTTTTTCTCCCGGGGGGAGGGGGCAGTGCCCCCCATGAGAGATGCCTGAAAGAAACACTGATCTCGCTCACTTATTATATCTAAGCCAAGAGCACTGACTAAATAATAAACTACTATTTATTAAATTAACGAATTTTTCAAAGGATTTTTCACTTGGGTGCCACTGATAAACCCTTAAAATTTTCAAAACTGTTTCCATGGCCAGGCCCTTTCAGCTGAACATTAGGGGGAGAGAGCCGTATGGAGGGTACGCCTTAACTGGAAATATGAAATTCTACCAGTTGAAGGGGGTCCGGGATTCTCTTCCGGGAAAATTTTGAAAACTATATGCAAATTGGTTTTTTTTTTTTTTTTTGAGGCCTTAGGAGACACATTTGGGAAAGAAAAATATCAGGAAAAAAAGAAACAAGTAAAAACTTTTTAAAGTTTAAACGATTTTATTTATAAAAAAAACTCATAAAAATGCAGAATAAAATTATCATTTTTTTAAAAATCCGGCCCTTCCCCCCCCCCCCACCCCTTCTTACTAACGCTCACATCAAAGGGATATGTCTCTGCCTTGTCAAACTACATTTGCAAGCTAACCTCCTCCCCGCCTTTTCCCGTTTTCCCCGAAAGGATGCTTTGAAAATTTGCAAAAGAAAAGTTATTACATTGTTTGAGCACAGCATTATTTATATCTCACTATTACAAAGCCTCACTATTACAAGGTCTGCAAAAAACCTTGACTTTTTCAAAAATTTCAATTTTTAAATTTTGACATGCAAAATTTGGCACCCTCTTAAAACTGCCTTCCCAGGACCCCTTGCCTGCCACAGGAGCCAGCCGACTCATCAACGACGCAACATTATTCGAGCGTCGGATTTCCACCTGGAAGGTCGCGCGTTCGATACCCGCTGAAGGCCCACCATGTATACTTGGGAATACGTGCGTGTAAAATCAATGGACCCCACTACCTCGCCCCGTGCGCAAGCAATCCTAAGGCCTCGGCTAACAGGTAGGGGTCTGGTGGAGAAAAGTATAACTCAGTTTTACAGCTTCCTACAGTTTCTTCAAATAAATACTTCTATTAATCAGTTTTAATCGTTAGCAAAATAGCCGATCAATGATCAAATCGGAGCGCCGAACTAGGATTTTAATTTTCTTTCCAAAAGTTGCATTTTCAAAAATAAATATATATTTCTTTTTTTGTTGTATTTTCTTTCCTCTTCGGATTTCTTTTTTGTGCATCACAGTTGAACATGCCTCCCCTCAGAAGTGCCGACACCTCAGTTCCGGGGGTGTCGCATGGGCCCCGGCTTGCCTAAATCCGGCCTAGATCCGGCACTGCCTAGCGAGCTTGGAAAATTACTTTCACACGGTTCCTTAGTCAACTTGTGGTATAACCTGTCCTGTTCATGATATTGTCTATCTATTCATACATACATAACGTGCTTTACAAAGTATAAGAAATAAGATTTACCTTTTATTATTTAGCAATTTTTAAGAAAAATGTAATTTTTAACACTTATTATAATATATTGCAAAAGGCAAAAATTAAAGATTTTTTTACTACTGTATAAAACCAAACTGCCCTTTAAAATACCAGAAAATCGTCACCTGACAATTATCGAAAATTTGAGCTTAAAGTATTGATTTTAATGTTCTTTATTTGAAATTGATTATGAGTAAAACGCGATTTCGGGACGATTTGAGGCAATTTCCCACAGAAAGAAGCGAGTCTAATATTCCGAAAAATACGGAATGTATATGTAAATGTGTATTGTATCTGATTTTGAAGAAAAACAATCACAGGAGTAAAGTAGGAACGCAAGGCCGTAGCCAGGATTTTCTTTTCGGGAAGAGACGGCAGAGGCGTAGCTAGGTGGGGGCAAGGAGGGACAGCTGTCCCCGGGCGCAGCGTCAAGGGGCGCCAAATTAATATTAATTTATTTTATTTATTTTTAAATGAGAAAAGAAAATTATTTGAAGTGAAGAGGTGTGAATATGTTCGACAAAAAAGTGGGACACCACAAATCATATCGGGAATGACCAATGTAGCACAGGAGTGCGTAGTAAATCAGACAAATAATTTTGCGAAGCCAAAGTGTCCCATTTTTCCCTTAGAAGTGAAAGGTCGCCAATAAAAATGAAAGTTAAAAGGGCTGCTTTTTAGAGTTTTATCATTTAGGAAGCATAAGTTTTTTTTAAATTCCCTTCAGGGCAGCCCTAGGCCCCCGGGGCACAGGGGGCGCAATATCTTCAGTTGTCCCCGGGCGGTGAAAACCCTAGCTACGCCTCTGAGAGGGGAAGGGGGAACCGAACATCAGGGCCGTTGCGATGTCAAACAAATGGGGGAGGGGAGGGTTAAAAATTAGAAAGTATATGTATATAGTATACATATATATAATATTATCTATAAATGTGTGTGGTGTCACTCATTTCCCTGCACTAACGTCATAAGTCGAAAATTTACGATGCTTGAATTCGCAACTGCTGTAGCGAACACTAGAGCTGCAAAGTACTGATAATTCTCGGTTTTCTCCAAGGTAATTTAAATGAAAGTCAGGCATTTTGAAAATTAGCACTTTCAGTACCTTCCAAAAAGATTTCCTGTCCAAAAAAAAGCTTTTTCGCTGATTTTTTAATTTGTTTTGAAGCGCTACTTTAGCTTTAAACCTTCAAGTATTTCCTTACATGCCGTGTACTTTGTGTGTTATTGCTATGAATATATTTTCAATGCTACAAAATATTTTAAATACTCTTTACAATTTAAAGTTAACAAATTTTTTACCTTTTTAAGCTTTGATAATAAAGAGAGCGATGAAAATATTCATATTATCCTAATCCTGGGATTGCGTGTGATATGGGTTATCTATTAATGAATTACTTTTGAAGCACCTTTGAAGATCAAACGGAATAAAAGAAAGAAAAAAGATAAGAGGTTCTCAGCATGTATTGCATAGAAATATTCATAACTTTTCTGCTTTATCTCTGTAAGGTTTCTTCCCAGCTATAATCTAACTCGGGATTTGTGCGCAAATTTCTTACTGCAGTGTTCGAATGAACGTCTTGTGCCATACAAGAGCCCACTGAAATTCCCTCTGCCAATGTCCGGCAACCTGTTTTATTGCAACTTTTGCGAAAAAGAATATGATTCGTGCAGAGGCAACCCCCCCCCCCCCCCCCCGTCCTCATCGGAAGCGTATGTTGATTCCATGTTGTCAGTTTCTAGGTTTCTAGGCGTCGTGTCCCCTACTTCTACAATATAGGTAATTAGTTGATGAATGTCACTTCCAAGAATGCAACCTTCGGCAAAAAAGATCACAAAGCATGAGCGGACCGACAAAGCCTCTTTATTTAAAAAACTTGAATGTTTGTTGTTCTTGTGTGGTCAAACGATTGGGAGGCCTTGCCATGTGGCACATGTGTAACCTAAGGCTAGAAATCAATCATTATCTTCTGATGACTCGGAGATCCTTTTGCGTGGTTGCCTCGAGAATTGAGGAAACAGATCTTTTTCCGGTTTATTTTTAAAGGTCCCTTTTCCAATATGTTTTTGAAGCGTCGTCTTGTAGTTAAGCCCCCCCCCCCCCCCACACACCCTCCTGTCCTCTCTCCACAAACGGGTTGGTTATCGAGAAAAGGACGTTCTTTTTTTTTCCTCTTTTCTGGTGGCTTTCAATAGCTCTAATGTTGTCAACAAATATTTTCATACATATAAAAAGTTCCTGTGCCATATCGCAATTTAGAGCAGTGAAATACAATATCAAACCGTCAACAACAACAAAAAAAAAATAATTAATTAAATTAAAAAATAAAGGAAATAAATTGTAGACTAAGCTAAAAATGACAAAATTATTTCACCCCCCTTCTTGCCTACGGTATAATACTATAATTCGGATTTTAAGTTGACGGAAGTCTTTAATTGTAATCAACACACATCTTTGCTTGCTTCGCGAACAGAAAAAGAATGTTGTCCCAATGGGTCATGCAATGAGTTAATGAGTAGAAACAAAATCTTCGTCTAGAGCGCAATGAGAAGTTTCAGGACCCCTGGCGATAAAATAAATATGGATTAAATATTCTTGAAAACATTAATGTTGCCCAGTATTTGAATATTGAATTGCTCATTTTTTCATCCAATTCCTGCTATGTGCAATTTGCACGAAACATCATTTATTGCGAGACCCTACCTGTATCCATGTGGTCTACAGTATGGGGAGAGGAAATTTGAAATAATGAAGGGGCCTTTTCAATTCGGGGCCCCCTTGGTTGGCACCGCCCTGTCCACCCACTGATCTTTGTTTCTCTTTTTGAAATTGGCTTCTAATCCGTTATTAAATCCGTTCACGTTAGCAGCTCCGACAAATGAGCAAGCAATAATATTTCATATTGAAGTGCCTCATTTAGGTAGTTTTGATTTTACAGGCAAAAGCAAAAGTACAATTTACCCAATTGGACAAAGCAAGTCCAATTGGGCCGTCGACCACTGTTATGTTAAGTTTTAAAGGTCTTAAAACTTTTGTAAGATTGCGACAGTGAAGCATCCTGGGAAAAAGTGTAATGAAGCAGATGCAAATAGTTACGAAAAAATAAGAAATCTGTAAAAAAAAATTCAGATAGAAAATTATATTTTCCCCTCCTCGTTTGGGGGCCCCCTAGTCCGGGGCCCTCGGCGATCGCCGACCAGCCGACCTGGCCAGTCCGGGCCTGCGAAGCACGTGTTCATTGAATATTGGCATGTTTCCAAGGGAAAAACAAAAAAAAAGTAGAATGTGCTAAAAAGTGACCGAGCAGAAGTGGCGATCGTTAACGCATTTTTTGATCTCCACTTTTAGTACCGTGGCGACCGCTCATTTTTACCCTTATTGGAGAGTAATTTCTTTCTCAGTCGAACAATATCAAGGGTTGGGGGTTACCTGTCAGCTCTGAAGTGCCTAAAGCATTCGCTCGTGGATTTCGGCTATCTGCCCAAGTAGCAAAAGGTCAGAAAATATTTCGCCGCTTGGGCAGGAAAGAGTTAGTTAAATGGTCGGACAATGAACCTCAAAGCGTTTCTGTTAAAATTTGGGCTGCAATACATTTTTAAAGACATATTTGCCTTAAACTTTCGCAGATAAAATCAAAGAGCTTTCCGCGTTTGGCTTGCGTGTCCTTTAGCTCTTAATTAAGATTTTTGCATGAAAACTATCGCATGGCTAACAATATACAATATGGCAAGGGATTTATTAATTAGGAATACATTAATCTTCAAAAATAAGCTAGTACAGTCGATCCCGCTTAATGGAATAGCGATTTTGCAGCGAAAAATTATTCTACTAAGCAGTATCTTCCATTATCCAGGATCACAGAAACAATATTGTTACGGGTTCATCGTACGTTGAACCAGTGACTAACTTCTTGTACAATGAGATCAATTTATTCACAAAGTATTTATAATATGTACTACAGATTTAGACTCACAAAATTATCTCACGAAGTTCACACATCACCGCAAAACCAACGGTCATCTCGTATTTGCTTCCCGAATGCGAAAGGAATCGAGGGCGAAGCTTACGGCGCAACGGCTCAGACTGACAGGCAATAGCCAAAGTCCAAAATTAAACTGAACTTCTCGCCAGCGTTCCTGATATAATATCGAGGATCAGGTGGCCTGAAGATTCCAGAAATTTCTAGCAAAAAATAGGATTATCTAACGTGATCGGAGAGTTGCCGAGCTTGGCGAGAAACAACATCGATACGTCTCAAATTCGTAAGAATATACTATAATTTGGACACAGAATATTTATTGCACGAAGCGGGACATTCTTTTCACCGATATTATATTAAGCGGGTTCGACTGTACTTGTGTTCGAACTGTTCTGTTTTGTGAATGCATTTGCTCGGTGATACCTCGTAACCTCACCTTCCTTTTGCAGCTTCCGTGGACGCGGCTCCTGCGTGCGTCGCCCCGGCAGCCGCACCTGTTGCTGCAGCGCCCCTGCGGCGAGCCATGAGTTTCAACAACTTCAACAGCACCCCTCGCGCGTGGGGTTCGACGCAGTTCCGCCCCGCAGCCATCCGATCCGTGAAACCTCCCTCCGTCCTCGTGCAGTAAGTGATACCTGCAGTCCTCCGATTCCGATCACTGAGCCGTGCGAGTAACTGGAGTGCGGATCTCTACACGTTGTGCCTTCTCTATGGAAAAATTCAATAAGCTCTGCTTCCCCCCCCCCTCCTTGAATTCGACCTTTAACCACTCACACGCAACAAGGTGGTTATAATTAAAGTTCCCGCATAAACAGCATCCTGCAGTCCTTGGCATACATTTTATTGCAAAATTTACGGTAAACCATTTTTATTTTTACCGCAAGTAAGAATCATTTTTATCTGTAAAGAGTACTAGAAACATGGATACCAGTACATTTTGCCGTAAATTTGCAGGATTTAATTTATTTTTAGTGTAGTTGATGAACATAATCTAGAGATTTGTGTGAAATCACTAGAGTGACTAAATTTTACGGAAAATGTAGATTACTAAAAGTGGTTGATGATAAGCGACACAAGAACTGTTCCCCATTGGAGTCTAGGCAGGGACTTGTGCAGTGAATAGATATGAGCAAGAATAAATGACAAGCTTCTATAGACAATGGCTCTAGAGTATTTTTTGCATTGTCAACGTAAATGGAAGAAAATGTGGAAAACATCAACAGCGCTTTGAGCTTCAGTCAAACATTAATGTTTTGTATCACTAACAATGCGATATGGAATATGATCTCATTTACATCCTGTATAGGGCCAGAATACATTTCGCAAAATTTAAGTTTTTAAAATTCTTTTTTTTTTTTTTTTTTTAGTTTGAAAATAAAACGACCCAGTTTGTTTCGACAGGACGAAGGTGGAAGTTCATATACTGTAGAATCTTTATGATCTGAAGTTATTGGAACACACTGTTCAGGGAAAACCGACACTTTCGGACCATCAGAAGTGCTACTATTCTCGGATGACACAATAACACTTTCCATTTATTTGCCACCAGAACGCTTTCGAAACATTATAGCTTTAGCACAAAAGAAAGTCAGGGCTCCACATCATTGCATGGGTCAACTTTCCAGATAGCACTACAATAAGCACCCCCCCCCCCCCCCACAGTCCATTCTTTTATCTCCCCTCTTCCTTCTTAGTTTAACTATAAATTATACTCGATGTGTTGGCCTTAAAACAAGTGATTTATATAACATACTTAAGTAAAGAGGACTAAATTATTTACATTGCCGACAAAGAAAGAAAGATCCTAACTTTTGTTCACTTAAAATAGGGAAAAAACTGTCTTAAAACATTTCGGAATAGATATAACTAAATTCGCTATAAAGATCATTATTATAAAAAAAAAGTAAAAGAAATGTTAATTTGAAAATACTTGTTTTCTTCCGATAATGTCCTCATTTTAAAAACGTTTCTTTCCCTCTCTCTTTAAAGAAGTATATTCCCCCCCCCCCCCCCAGAATACAAGTGGTTAACAACACAACTAACGTTGATGGCCTTGTACTAATGCCACTCTATTGAAAAAGGTTTCAATTCCCCCCCCCCTTTTTTTCTCTTATTGTAATGCATCCCTGTTGCCATGGCAACGGTAGCACTAGTTTTGTGGGGGGTCCGGGAAACAGTACACTAGTAGTGCACATACTTGAATTTCAAGTTCGAAATGCTATGTATATGTATATGCTCATGTTTCAGAGGTGGAAAAAAGTTCTCCAACAGAAAGTTACGAATAATTCAGGATTTATCCGTCATCCCTTAGTGAATTTTATAATTGATAATACGAAAACATCTGCAAATATGCAAAGACAAACCAGTTATCAACCATTTTCTTACTCTTTTTTATTAGTAGCTATTAACGCGTTTTAGTGATATCCATTAAAACGTTTTGGAAGCAGTTTATTATTAGTTCATTACTTCCCCTTTTCTTTTGTCCGGCAAGCCTCATTTGTACCTGTAATGTTATATTGTTATAGATAGCATACGGTCATCGTTAAAAAGAGTGTGTTGCCATTAAGCAGTCCTTTTAAAAGCAAGTATAATAAGAGTTTGAGTGAAGGGTTCTCTGACACAATGAAATGAAAAACGGGAATAGTGAAGGGAAGCAAACATTTAAGTTTTGTTCGACTGCCACTCCGCTCAGTACGACACCAGCAGAAGTATAAGCGGCTACATTTAGGAGCGCCATTGGGCCTGAGGCGACAATGCTTTACAATACGTTTGCTTTAAGTGACGATGATCAAAATAAATTCGACGTTAATAATAGCCAAATTTGATGAAAAAACTTACATAACTATATAAATAGCACAATGTTTTTCGATGCTAAATTTACTAATTACAATCGAATTTTGACTGTTGGGCAAACTATTACAATGAAATATGTGCAAGAAAATCCAATTCTGGTGCAATAAGACGTGCGGCCATCTTGAAAATTGGTGATTTTTATGATGAACCGAAAACGGATGCCGTGTGCAAATGAATCCCATCTTTCCGTGGTGTCCGCACAAGGAAAGTCGATTCTTCAAAACACGTCACTTAGCTGTTTTGTACGTTGATTTTTCATCCTTTTTTGTAATTCATGTATGGGTTTGTTTGTTAAACATTGTTCCTGCTTTTTATTAAAATCACGTTCTTTTTGTTATCGCGCTTCACTCATTTCACCATACTGTGCTTTTTTTTTCCACCTTGGTTCCATACACACATACAATGTACAAGCAGGGTGCGTACACTATTCTCTGAGTAAAAATCAAGCACTTTCCAGGACTCTTCAAGCAAAAAATAAGCAAACCTAACCACTTTGAATACAAGTTACATTACAAGCCAGAAAGATTTCTTTAATACCATTAAATTTAGAAAACTCTTAACTGTAATAAAATAACTTCATATTCAATACTATAAAAATTTATCATATCGCACATTAATTAGATTTATGTGTTGTATCGGCTGTGTATGTAACGAGCCATAGCTTAATTGCTTGTCAGGTCAGACATGTGCCTCACTGAGAAAAAAAATACTGAAAATTCACGACATAACGCTGTGTAAAAGCTTATTAAAAAGTCTTATATTACAAGCATAAATTACTATGCAATAGAATTATTAAATACTAAGCAAGTCAACTCATTACTTTAATATAAAAAAATGATTGGGGCATTATGTCTAACCAAAAAAAGGGTGGAAGTGACATGGCATTTTTTAAAGAAATAAACATGTTTCTGAGTAATAACTTCTTAAACTGAAATAACTATTTCATACTTGATAACTATAAAAATTTTAATGAAATGAAATAACTTCAAAAAATCGGAATTGACAGTTAAAAGCGCAAAAAACGGACCGAATGTGTAAATTTTACTCGTAATTTGTGAAACTTCGCAGCAATGCAAGCAGGCTACTTTCAAAAATGTTCATAGGTGTGAATATTTTTTACATGTTTTTATATATTGAATTAAAATAGAAAGAAATATTATTTATTTTGTAACAATGTAAAATGAGTACTTGAAAGGGGGGGGGGGAACCCTAACGCTAAAGATGATCTAAAATTTAAACACATTTTAAATTACATGCAAAAAAAAAAAAAAGAAAAAGCAACTTAAAAAAACGAAACATTTTTGGCAAAAATATTTTAAAACAGATTTTTAATAAGGCTCTAATATTTAATAATCATAATCAACTGATGTATCACTGAAACTGAAAGGCTAAAAAATCCTTGATTATCGGCGACATTTAGAGTGGGCGTGGCAAAATGACGTTTCTGCAAGTCCTTTACAGAAGCTGAAACTTAAGAAAGATTAAAAATAATGATAAGCTCAAATTTATTGATGTCTAAGGGGAAGAATCCGATATTAAACGAGAACTAGGAAGTTTTGCAGAAGCCGATGCAACTAGATTTCGAAATGCTTAAAAACTCGGAATAGACAGTTAAAAGCGCAAAAAACGGACCGAATGTGTAAATTTTACTCGTAATTTGTGAAACTTCGCAGCAATGCAAGCAGGCTACTTTCCAAAATGTTCGTAGGGTTAAAAAAATAAGGGAAAAATATTCCAAATTACAAATTTTTGCGGAAGTGAAATTTTTAATTTCCAAAATTACCAAAACTACGGAATTCCATCAAAATACGGAAAAATCACATGTCTGCAGGTAGGACTTTGAAGAAAGGTGAATTTTCCTGTTGATAAGTTGCAAAGTAATAGTAAAAATGAGAAAATCAAGGACTTTCCAGACATTTCTGTACATTATTCCAAATTTCCAGGACTTTCAAGGCCTTGAAAAAAAATTATGTAATTCAAGGACTTTCAAGGTTTTCCAGGACGCGTACGCACCCTGCACAAGGGTGTTGCACAAATGTGGGAATGCTTTAAAAATTCATAAAATTGTAAGTTTAGCTTTAAAAAGCAGAAGTTTTGAAAAAAATGTTACCTACTGTATTATGACATGAGGATGAATAATGCTTCATAATATTTTTCAATATGTTTAAACTTCTTTTGAGCGATCTCAACTAGGAAGAGCAACAGCGGATTAATCAAACGAATGCAAAACATTGGCAACCATTACTTGATTTACATACATGCAGGGCCCGATTTACATTTTGAATCACTATAGGCACAACTCATGTTTGGGGGCCCCTCACGCAACAAAAAATTTTTAAACATAACATTTAGTATGTGTTTGTAAAACTTGCCAGTCACACCAAAATTTGGGGGCCCCCAAAGGGAAAAAACTAATTTGTTTTTCAAATGTCAAAGAGTCAGACTAACATTTGGAAGCCCCCAATGTGCAAAATGATTTTGTTTTTAAATTACAAAATGTTTGAATAAGATCTGGGGTGCAAAATCGATTTTTCTTTATTTTTTCAAATTTCAAATTGTCAGACCAAAATTTGGGGGCCCCCAAAGTGAACATTCCTTGTGGTTTTAAAATAATTTAATAATACAAATTTTCTGTGAAGCAACAGAACACTAACAGTTTGTTTTTGAAAGATGCTATTTTTAAATATTTTTCTAAACAAATTTAAATTACCAAAAAAATAATAACCAAAATTAGGGGGCCCTAGGCCCGGGCCTATTGGTAAATAAGGCGCTGCATACATGTATCGTGTGCATTCGGGCACAATAACTAGAGTTTGGGGTTTTAAGAACATGCCATGCCTGATAATAATGACTGGAGCCATGCCTACCTCACACTCTCTGGTGCACAGACATTCTAACAATGTCGGAAGCATGTGTATGTGACGTCATGACGTCTCGTCCAGCATGACGGCCTCTTAAAAACCCAACCTTAAGTCCACGAATCATATTTGAGGGATTACTGCAACTAATAACAATTTTCAAGTTATTTAATGTTATTAACATATTACACAGTCCAATAGTCAGGACATGAACAATAGCAGCAAAATGATTTTTCGTAATTGATTAATTTTTCCGGAATGAAAATATGTGTGTATATCAGGGTTCGTGACTTTAAAAAAATAATAATAATAATAAAAAAAATCTGATTTTTTGAAATTTAAATCGGATTTTTTTTTTAAAAAATACCTTAAATATTTCGGATATTTATTATCTTACATCCATAGAACCAATATGACATCTTAGTCAATATGCAAAAGAACACTTTAAGCTATTTTCACTGCAATAAATAATTTAAAATAATAATAATGATGAACAAATTTTAATAAAAATGCATGCCTCAAATGCAACTTAACCCTACCAGGAATAATAGTGCACTCATAAGTACAGAGAAAATAAATACATTCAATCTGAATTATTTTGCTGTTGGAAGCTGAAAAAAAGTAACAATTGTGTGTACCTCATTTTTACATTGAATGTACTTTAATCATTTTTAAATTTTGTAAATGAAAAAGCCTTTAATATTTTTACCCATTTAGTAAAATCATATGCTCTCACCATTACTAATAACTGAAACTTTTTGTTTTAATCAAATAGGTTTATTGAAAAAAGCTATGATAGAAAAATATTTTAGAAGGAAAAAACCTTAAGCTATTAGGGGACATGGATGAAACTTTAAAAATAAATATTCTAAATACTAACAATTGTTGTTTTAAACGCTATCATTATGAATTATTTATTGTGTGGCATTTATTAACCTGACCTAAGGACAACTTTTAAGATAAAAAACACACAATGGTTCATGATTATTATGAATTGCAGTTTGAATGATTGAATAAATTATGCTTTGCTGTTATAAAATTCTTGAAGAACATTGTAAAATTTAAAAAAATATTGAGAAATTAAAAGAATAGTCATTAATTCTAACCTTATGAAACATGTTATGCACACAAACAGATAGACCTAAGAAGCTTTGTTTGAAACAGTGTTTGTAATAGCAACATATTTCATTTTTACAACTTTCTAACATTGTAAAACAAATTATTTTTTTGAAGAAAAAAAAATCACTTGATTTAAACCAACAAACCCTGGTGTATATGAAGCTATAGTGAAACCTGTGTAAGCTGACCACCTTCGGTGCAGCACTTAGTGGTCAACTCAGACGGGTGGTCAATTTATAGAGGGTGAGCATGATTTTTTTTTTACATTCATTCTTACACCATGCCATTCATTTCTTTGTAACTAATTAAAATACTTTTAAATTTAGCTTCATGTATTTATCATCATTAAAATAGTACTTAATACGTCATTTAAATAGTACTTTTTTCAGGGGGGGGGGGGGCCTTACTTTGCAACGCTTATGTTGAGGAAAGTTTCAGAGAGGGATACATGCTACATTGCGTAAGATTTCAGGATTTCACAGTGGGGTGGGGGACACATGGGCCCTCTCTGGATACACCCTTGCTACTGTTTCATCCTTGCAGTGCAGACGCATACTGATATAACATTATAGCATAAAAAATATACTGGAAAAGCCTTTTTCGTAATTAAATAACTAAATATCTTGGCAATAATTAGGTGGTCAACCTACAAAAGGTTTTTATAATGCTCCCACTAGAATTTGGTCAAGTATCAAGTTACAAAGGATTCCCTACATTACATAATATAGGTCTCATTCCATTCGTGACAAAAGCGATCAACTTAGACAGGTGGTCAACTCAACAGGTTTCACTGTGTGTGAAAAAAAGAATTGATTTCAAAGGCAAATATGCCTACTTGAAACAAAAGTAAAAATCACAAGAATGAGCACGACTGCAGTATAAAACTATCATAAAAAAAAATGCAAATCAGTAAAACAAATGGTCGATGACTAACATTTAATTTGCTACATCCAAAAGAAATTATATCAACAAAGATGATGAATAATTTGATTCCTATCAAAGCCACTTGGAGCACATAGAGTTAGTTGGGGCAAAACTTGAGCAAGCATTCAGAAGTAGAGGGGCAGAACTCAAATATGCTATTGCTCTATTCCGCGATTCTTACATGGATATGAATTACGAAACAGATCATCGAAAACATTTGATAACTACCAAATGTGGAAATTCGTGATACAAAATTGTTACACAACCTCCCCAACCATGGGTACTTATGTTGGTACGAACAAATTTTGCTAGGTATAACATGAGGCTTCAGGTTTTCGACATGAAGATTGAGTGTTCGATACCTGACCCATCATGTGCACTTGGGGATACGTGCATGTAAAATCCGTGGACCCTGAAGTCCCGAGGGTTCCAGAGGGAGGAGAATGTCCCTTCCCTTCATTTTGAGATAAAAAAAAGGAAGGTGTGGTATCTGTGGTGACGTTCTCTGGTGCCATCCAAATACATCATGAGCCAAGTCGTATTTCCACCACTGTAGTGCTTGTCTATAAAACGGAAGGCAATGTTTACTGTCTAAAATCCTGGTTCTGCCAGGGGAGCTCAGATACCCGAGTGGCATTTAAAAGCAACAACAACAACAGGTATAACATAATTTGTTTAATAGCAGAAAACTATATGAAGAAAATTGCATTTAATGAAATTGTATTGCATGTTTTTAATGTTTAACGTAATATGAGCTAAAAACTAAATTTAATGCTTATATTAAATATGTTATATTTTATAACATAATTAGCTTGTAACAAAATTATTGAGGCCAATCCAGGATTTTGCTGTGTGGAGGGGGGGGGGGGGGGAGCTCAACAAATTTGTGTTATGAGCTTCAAGATTTTACTGAAGTAAACAAATGTATTCCCTTGTTCATTGTCAGAAACTTACATCAGAAAGAAATAATCAAGTTGATAAAGATAATTCATTCAAAATTATGTAATGAGTAAGCTAACAAAACAATGATGTTATACAGATTCCTAAAGCTTTAGAGCAAATGAATCTTTGAAATCGAGGAAACTTTTTGAACCACATAAATAAAGAAGAAACCTTCGGCAGAACTGAATATTAAAGATGAAATAATAATTTTTCCGATTTCGCAGTCATTTCTACAGATATAAACTGAAAGTATGAAGTGACTATTGCCACTCATTTTAATTGAGCTGAAACTCCAAAAAAACTGATTTAAAACTACAAATCAATTGAATATATATATGACTTATAATTTTCAATTTGTAATTAAACTTATAAGTCTATATAGTAAAAGACATGCATGATAAAACAGTTTTTGCTTTACTTCACATAAAAATAACTTAATAAATGTCGGTGTACTCACACATCTTCGTGCTAACTTTAAAAATAGTCAAAAATGCCAGTTTAAGAATCACAATTCTGAACTATGTCTTAAAAGAATGAAACATATCTTAAAAGTCATGTCCCATTTCTGTCATGGCATACTTTTGAAAAATAACTTAAAATATCCAGTTTTTAGACTAGCATTCTTCCTCTATATCTAATGTAGTTATAAATATGTGTAAGCCCACCAAAATTTATTAAGATATTTTAACATTTAGTACTTGAAATGAAACAAAAAAGACATTACAACAGAAAAATGGAATTCACCATCAGTTATCTTATCTCATTAAAAAGCTAAATATAGCAAGGAACTGTTATTTAGTTAAACCAAAAAAATAGTATTTGGCTTTATCTTATGTCAACTGACAAAATCCATTATCCGAAAATTTATAAAACCGTCGATTTTTTAAATTTATTTTACTCACCCTAAACCGTTCCAAATTCCTTAATCCACCCGTGGAGCTATAATGGATTCACCTGATCTCCCATATTGTTTATAAACAAAAGCAAAGCTGTTGCCAAATACCTCTTAACATCCGAACTGATGACTGATGTGATGTCTTTTCGGCGATTGTAAAATAATAGATATGAAAACCGATTACTATTCTGTCCTTCTTCAGTCGAACATTCTGAAAGTTCTATTTATGTCTATAAAATTATAACTTTAGAATAGATTTGCACTGGAAAAAAAAAACTTTTGATTACGGCTTTGAAAGAAGTGAAGCGAAAAGAATGCAGATCTGAAAGTAAATAAAGATAAGATTAGCAATGATGTAATGGCAACAATCTCACGAGAGGCATGGTTGCGTTTGTTTTTCTGTTTGTGAGATGAGCGTCTAAAAGTTTGTGACAAAAGTGATTCTTGCCGCTGGAAATGATGACATTTGACTTCTCCTGCACCGAAGAAGCTTGCGATCTTCCAGATTGGTTTTTGCCGGTTGCTTTCAGCGCGAAAAGACACAACGAACACATCGAAGGGACTCGGTCTGATACCCAGACATGGAGAATGAAAGAAAGGGTATAAAAACCGTTTCCTATTATATTGTAAAACAGACCAGAGAATAAACAGCTCCTTACTTTATTTCAAAAATAATTCTTTAAAAGATTCATCTAGATGGATTGACAAGAGTCGTTCCCTTTCATGTTAACTGACACTTAAATGTTAATTGGAGTAAAAATAGTAAGAGTGGTTCAGGGTAACTTTGAACCCTGGAGAGGAAGGGGGGGTAACTTAAATACACGTTATATCTTTCAGAAAAATTGGACTTAAAAAAGAAACTAGAAGGTACAGTGCTGCACTCGGCGAAATAGGTTATAATCAGTTTTTTACAGTTAAATTTTAAACTGTCAAATATACTAAAAAATTTGACGTTGTTCAAAGTTACCCTCAATACATGTTTTTTTCCGTTTTCGAGCCATTACAAACACTTTTGTTTTGTTTCAGGTACTATATATTAAAATGAAATTTTTGTGTGCTTCCATATTTTCATGTTTAATTTTATAATAATGGAAGAGCTTTTTTAGCAAAATGTTGAATTAGTACGTAAAAACATGTCTTGAAAACCACGTCCTATGTTTTTGCAGAAAATTCAAAGTACCTACTTAATTCATAGATTAAAATCCTTCTACTGTTTTGAAAGTAAGCTTTCAATTGTCTCAGTACACCAAGATTTATTGTTTCCAAGTTTACTGGGTGGGAAATGCCATGTTCAATTCATTCACTGGTCATAGGCTAATTTTTATAAACTCCCAGCTTCTCTGCAATATTTACGCGTATCTGAAAATGTGTTCACTCTCGGGCATCAAATTAATTTAAAAAATTTGAGTTTAAAAGCACTTATGTTCATTCTTTGCTGTTGCAGGGTTCGGAACCCTGCAGGGGTTCAGGGACCTGGAATTGTCAGGGAAAACGTAAATTTTAAGAACATGAAAAAGTCAGGGATTTTTTCCCCTACCAGGTAAAGGTCAAGATTCACAGCCGTCACTCGCCACCTGGCGACCTTGTTTGAAAAAGTGGCAATTCAAAAATTAAGCGCGATCGCCACCCTTCCTTTTTTTTTTAATTTTTAAAGAAATCCTTCCTTTTCAAATACATCTATAGAATTTACAACTCTTGCTTCTTTCATGCACACAAGCACAATAAAAATGCATCTATTCGACATTCAAATAACCGAATTTCGGCCGATAATCTTCATTTCCCCTTTCACGAGATAAAAAATGGCAAAAACCTTTCCCGTTTGCGCTGTTTTTTATTTATTTTTTAACAATAAATCTTGATTTTTTTTTTCTCATAGCCGCAACACTTGCATTTCAGATCAGCCATTTTCGCAAAAACTTATAAAACATAAGTGTCGCACAGACCTTCCCCCAGGATTGAAAAAGGACAGGGTGCTACTGTAAAAAAAAGGGCACTTTTCCAAATTTAGGGCATCTTTCCGAAATAAAGGACACATGTAATTTGAAGTAGGGACCGTTCATAAATGATGTCACACTTTTTTCCATGTTGGACCGCCCTCCCCCATTGTCACATGTTACGCTATGTTGCACAAGCAGAATGTCACGCTTCCTGTTACCCCTCCCCTCCCCTTGTCACAATTTCAGGAACCCCCCTTCCCCCTAGAAGCATGACATCATTTATGAATCCTCCCGTAGTAATACTTTATTATTGCCATAATTTAATATTTTAGTCAACCATCAACATCATCACAGTGAAACTGAACATTGAAAAATATATATAAACTAATTTGACAATATTCATTTTTAAGATCGTTTTCAATATTTGAAGTAAAGCATGAAAAAATTCTGCTTGTATATTCAAGGCAACATCAACCAATAATGATTTTAAATTCAATTAAATACCTAGCAAGGATTTTCTTATACATTTTTACTAATTTATGAGAGTGTTTCTGTTCATTCCAATACTTCTGAAGATCTGATCACCTCTGAGGAAAAATAAGAAATTAAGAATATATCTTTTCTTAATATAATAAAGCTTCTGTAATAATAATTAGAGCCCGAATTTTGATAACCTAAACGATCACTGAAAATGCCCTTTAAAATTTTTAACATATCCTAAAAACAGCAAAATTGCAAAAAATGCCATTATAATTAATCAAGAATACCAAATGAAAGCAAAGGTTTAGCTTAAAATGACATAAGTATATTTTTTATTAATTTAAAAGAAGCAAAGTTAATACAATACATTTTCATTTTAAAGATTATAATAACTGTTTATTAAAATAAGGAGAGAAAAAGGAAATGTCTAATATATGGATTCCTCACACGTTGCCATCTTTTTTCTCACAAGTTTTATTACATTTTAAAACTTTTCTTTCTTGAAATAACTAGAAAGAACCATTAGATTGGGAATATTAAATGCTTTTTCATATTTTGAATAGTAAATAGTTTCTTGTTTGAAAGAGCATTCTTATATTTTGGTTAGTTTTCTCACTGTCTACAGATGTAATAAATGCATATTTGACCCAAATCGGTCCCTTATAAAGATGAAAAAAAAAATTTCTTATTAGTCTTTGGGAACCTTCTGTTCTAAATTTTATGAGATAGAGAGTTTTTAAGAGTTGCAATATAATCAAGCACAGAATCATTGGAAGAGTTTCAGGCTAAGTAAATAAATAAATGAAGCGATAATAGTGATTTAATAATGGTGAATAATTAGTGACAAACGCAATTTTCGTGTTCAAAACACGTGTTCAATATCGGCACAGTTAAAAAAAAACAGCCAGAAACTATTAAAATAAAATGCAAAATAAGCAGATTTAGGGTAGCATGTGTGAAAAATATCTTCTAATTTAGAAAATAATTGAAATTTGTACCCGATGCAAAAGGATTAAAATCTCTAACGTAGAGTCCAATTTTCGGCGAAGCACGTGCGCGATTTTGGCTGTTTCTATCTTTATACTTTTTTTCTTTTTTAATTGTTAAAATGAAAGGACAAATATGCAGATTTAAGCTAGTGCATGTACAAACTATCTTACAACTTTCAAGATAATTGAAATAATTCCAGGATGGAAAAAGATTGAAATTTCAAACACGGTAAGCAATTTTCGGTAAAAATCGGAGGAAAAACTAGTTTCCGTGTGACCCAAAAATTAACTCCTATTTCTTTCTTCTTTAATTTTTAGTGGACAAGAGAATTTAGGAAAAGGTCACGTCTCAAGATAAAAGTTCGGGAAAGGGTTTTAGCATTAGCAAATGGTAGCCACATTGATGGCTTCAATGAAAACAATGGTCGCCAAAACGTGAAAATCGGTCGCTCTTGGCGACTGGCGATCGCGAGTTTTGAGCTCTACAAGAAGGGCGCAATTTCACTAACAAAAGGGCAAGATGGGCGCATTTCCCGAATCCAAGGGCGGGCAGGGCGCGGCGCCCTTCCGCCCAAGCCTGGGGGGAGCACTGGCTCGCGCCATTTTGAAAATGGTGTGAAAGTCTGAAAAAAAGTTTTGAAATGAATGAAAATAAAATGTACTGAACAAATTTAGCACTGGAAAAAAATATTTTTTTGTAATTGTGTTCGAAAATGGTCCGTATTTTTTATCGCTGTTTTTTGGAAAAGGTTCGTTTCTGTAATTGGGATTTTTGTTATATGTTGCTTCTAGTATTAACAAAAATTTTACATTTAAATCTTTTGTGCTGTGTAACATTCAACACAAAAAACTGTATCGCGAAAATTCATATTTCCTTAATTTACCATCGCCAACGAATCTTGTTTTTTTCTTTTTCCAATTTGAAAGTCATAAGGTTTTTTTTTGTGAACTTAATAACTTTGACAAATTATTATGTTTTCTTCACTGAAAATAAGACACCTAAGGAATTGCGGGGGAGGGGGGCATGTCTCCCCCCCTCCCCGCTTCGCATAGGTGGCCACCAAGTTAATCAAGTTTAGTGCCCACTGGCCACTTCCAAAATTTCTGAGTCTTGACCTTTACTACCAGGGAGCCCTTGGAGGGAACCTACACTCGTCGCGATGTCAGATCCTCAATTAACTCACCTTCCTTTTCTAATATAGGTTTTTCTTTATGTAATGGTATTTATTATATTGTCATGGCATGAAATGTTTTCATATGTTATTATAGAGTTAAAAAGCTGATTCCCCACTAGGATCATCCTCATTTTAATTTTCTTTTATTTATTTTTCTATTTTATGTTTTATAGTTTTAAATCGGCTTTCTAAAATTTAAATTAAAAGAAAAATAAAAGAAAGATGGATGCAAATACAAAAGCTAATATCTTTTTGCAGTATTGTGTCATAAAATTCTGCTTTTGAAATTCTAAAGACAAGAACTTCTATAGTATACAGGGTTCACACTGGGGAAAAATACAAGGTGGGATTTTCCACCTTGATCAAAATTTTAAGTGGGATCTTTAAAATTTAAGTGGAAACTTTTCTTTTTGTTTTCGTCTTTAAAAATATTACTAAATTGTCCGATCATGATCCAATACAAACTATGTAATAAAAGATGATTATCTAAGCTATGTTCAGCAAAAAAAGAAACATCAACAAGGTTCACACAAAACGGATCCTTCACAAAATTCGTGATCGCAAAAATGGGTGCTTTATAAAATGTCAAGCATGAGAAAGATCCTCTGGTATTTTGGTTATTTGACCAAAATTCTTTGTATGATTTTTACAAAAAAGTCCTAAAAATTAGTTATATTTATAAACTACCTAAAAATTAGTTATATTTATATTAATATATTCCACTATTTTTTCTGATCATATGTCATTTTATCTATTGATGTTTTTCGAGGAAAACAGTATTTTTTAGAAATCAGCACTCTCTTGTAACCTTGAGATGAAGGAAGATTCCCTTTTTCCACTCCTTTTTTTGATTACCCAGACAGCATAACTTCGTCCTACGGACGTCTAAATGATGTCATTTCAGGACTTTTTCGAAAAAACAGGACGTCCGAGGGACGTGTTTTTTTAATCCTGCGACGTACTGAGTACGTCCCAGGGAAGAACTAATGTCCGCGGATTGTCTGTCCTCAATTGGTCCTAAGGACGTCCAATCGTTCATGTTTAGGCTATATTTTGGACTAGCTTTCAATACGAGCCCCAGGACATTAAGAGGACAACATATCGAAATGTCCTAGACATTCCAGGGAGGTCCCTAGGATATCCAAAGGATGTCATTTCAGGGCATCTGAGGGACGTGTCTTCTTTGTAAAAACAGGACATCCGAGGGACGTGTCTTCTTCGTAAAAACAGGACATCCGAGGGACGTGTCTTTTTTATCCTGCGAAGTACAAAGTACATCCCAGGGAAGAACTAATATCCGCGGATTGTCTGTCCTCAATTGGTCCTAAGGACGTCCAATCATTCATGTTTAGGCTATATTTTGGACAAGCCCTCAATACGGTCCCCAGGACGTTAAGAGGACAACATATCAAAACGTCCTAAAGACATTCCAGTGAGGTGCCTAGGATATCCAATGATGTCATTTCAGGACATCTTTGTAAAAACAGGTCGTCCGAGGGACGTGTTTTTTTTATCCTGCGAAGTACAAAGTATATCCCAGGGTAGAACTAATGTCCGCGAATTGTCTGTTCTCAGTTGGTCCTAAGGACGTCCGATCGTTCATATTTAGGCTTTATTTTGGACAATCCCGCTGTAAGGATCCCAAGACGCTAAAAGGAAAATACTTCTAAACGGCCTAAAGACATTCCAGTGAGATCCCTAGGACATATGTGACTGTTCCGGCCCTCTTTTGGACATACAGATCATTGCTCCCCAGGACATTAAAACTACAACATATTTAAATGCCCACAGGACGCTTCCCTTGTTAGAATGATATCCCAAGGATGTCAATAAATTATTTGTTTATCCTCTCATGTCTTGAAGACTATTTTAGAATATTCCCATGACTTCTTTTAGATATTATTCGGTTTTTATGCCTGCAAAATGCAATTTTAATACATCAATTCAACAGTAATTTGACTTTTTTTTTACATGTATATAATTCCTCTTATTAAATGTTCTAAAACAGTTATCTTGTAAATGTAAATTTGTAGCTTGCAGCAGGAAATACTAAGGTTTTAACCAAATACTACTTTGAAAAAGAAGTATCCACAAAACAGCTACAGGACTGAATAAAATCAGTTGTGAATATTTTTTTTAATGTTAACACTTTGAGCTATATACTGAAACTTGCAATTTATCATTTGTTCATTATGAAAATGATAATAAGAATACTTTAATGAAAATAGTATAATCGTTCTGAAACAATTTTTGCATACAATTAAATAGGGACTACTACATATATCAGCAATTTAAATACATAATTTGTCTTTAAAATCTTTATTTGAAATTTCCCTTAAGCAACCCATATTTATGTTTTTAACTTCTGCTCGTTTGAAATACAAGCTATACCAATATTTCAAGTAAATAATTTAATGCACGAGGAAAATATTTTCAGCGAACTTGTGATAACTTTTGTTTCTAATTTCATGTTACCTTGGAATTTAATAACAACTAATATGACAATCACTGCCTAGAGTAAATAATTATTCATACTTTTTTTTAAAACATGTTGTACTATTGGATTCATATTCATTCTCATTTTGAATACATCACAATACACAAAGTTTAAAATTTCAATGAAGTGCATATATGTATATATATATATATATTATTTTGAAAATGCCTCGAGAAATTTTACTAGAAAACAACTCTTAATATATAAATATAATTATATATATTCTATATAAAATATAATTATGATTTTTTTTTATTAAATGATAGTACTATAATTAAAATCAGAAATGATATAATAATTAGTTGATAAAGAGTTCTCAGTTTCAGAATCAGAAAAATCATAATAGAATAAAAATTGAAAAAATAAAATAAACACATGGTTCAGAAGTTAAAACCTTTTTTTATTATTGAAACAAATTAGTACATAGCTATAAAAACCATGGAGATGGGAAAGTTTTTCAATACTTTCGCTTTCTCCTTCTCTGGACAGGAAAAAATTATGAAAGCAAATAATTATTCACATGTTTTGAAGTAAAAACAGGATGAAAAGTGCAAAGAGGAAAATAAATATTGATTTAACTCTTTGAAACTTCCCTTCACCTAGCTTTGTTTCCTAACAAAAATTACCCCCTCCGCCCTCCAAGTATTTTTCGGTTTTATGAGAATTACTTTTTGTTTTGCAATAGTTTATTTTAATATATTGTTTGTCAAAACCCTAAATACCATTACATGATTTAAAGTACAAGTAATATATTTATGACTACTGAAAATGATATCCATGACAATGATAAATAAAGTGGTTTGCTTTTATGTATATTATTTTTAATTAAATTTTTATTACTAATAAGCATCCTAATGATGAGAATAAATTTTCTTACAATTCATAAAATATTGTTCAAAGAAATCTTAGAATTCAACTATTTAAATACAACAAATGACAAACAACTTTTAAAAATATAAAAAAAGAAAATAAATGCCAGTACAGACAAACTGATATAAGAATAATTATTAAATACAGTAATTCAGGGAAATTTTGAACCTTGGGGGGTAACATTGAACCACGTCATATTTTTTAGTATATTTGACTGAACTTAAAAATTAGGAGTAGAAAACTGAGTTATAACCTATTTGGCCTAGGGCATCCGAAAAGAAAGTCCATGGTACGACCTGAAAGGATGCGGATCATTTTTGGACGTCCGTAGGTCAAGCAAAGGGGAAGTTACAGGGACGTCCTGTCTGACCCGTACGCGGGATATCCTTTGAGCGCAGTCCCTAGGACATCCGAAAAGAAAGTTCGTGGTACGACCTGAAAGGATGCGGATCACTTTTGGACGTCCGTAGATAAAACAAAGTGGTAGTTACAGGGACGTCCTGTCTGACCCATCTGAGGATGTCCAAATTTTATCGGTTTTGGCATCGGACCAGATTTGGACGTTCTGGACATAAAATGGACATCCAAAGGACGTTTTGTTCTGTCTGGGTATGTCCTCTGTGAATAGAATGAATGAAGATAAGTCTGCATTCACAAAGGGCTTAAATTGTTCAATAATCCCAAGGAATGAAGACGTTGTCAATCTTTCTCTCATGTTATAATATATGATAAATAGGGTTCCTAGATTCTTCTTATCATTAATAAGGATAAGATGACAGTTAAAAACTAACACACGCCATGTAGTTTGTATTGAATTATCAGTTTAGAATAGTAGTTTTGTTTCGCAATGTTTTGAGCGCGTGTCCACTTTTTGCGGGAATCGCACGGCCTAGCGCGAACCCTGGTATAAGTTTGTGATCTTAATAAGCATCTGTGTAATTTTTTAATATGAAGTTTATATAATTGTATGTATAAAATATTGTGGACAGGCTTATTTAATGTACAAGTAGTGCATTTGCTAATAAATATTTTTACTTGGACCGTTAACCTAGAATTCTGCTTTGGATCTACCTGGAAAAGTCATGGAAATTTTTTTGGCTATTTTAGTATGAACCCTGTAGTAATAATTTAACTTTGTGCAAGTAAACTTGCAGTATGAATCCTGTGTTGCATAAAAAAGTATTCCTATTTAATTTTTTTCGCCTTATTTACAGCTGGTTAAACCTAAATAGTAGAAAATATATGACAATCGAATTCTTTCACAGGGACTCGATGAAACCTCAATAAGAACATTTCATTTTACAAAAAGACAACTGAGTACAGAATACTGGTTTCAAAATATAAGAGCTTTTAATAACCACAGCAGTCTCATATCTTTTACTCTTATAATTCATGTTGTTTTATTTTGAAATCCGTCATTCAAGTTGAGCAGTACTCAGCTGCTGTTTAATGGAGAAGTATTTTTATTGGCATTTCACTTGCCGAAATGTTTTCGCTCTTTCATATTTGTATGACCTTTTGTCATTCTTTCTTTTTTCTGTGGACGATGCCACATTATTCGCTCAATTTCCAAGAATTTTCAGTCTAACCCAATTGTTTTTCTTAATTTTTTAAACATTTTTTGATATTTTCTATTCGATATATTTGCCTCAGTAATTTTTGCAGCACATGGCGCCACCACTTAAAATTTCATATCCGACACCCACCAGGCTTGCTTTTGCATTGCTGTTTGCCTTCATAGTCAAAAACTAATTCATCCCATCAAAAATCGTGTCCTAATGACTGAATCTTTTCCAGATGAAGACTGTGAGCGTGGCCTTGGTGCTCTGCCTCAACGTGGGGGTGGATCCTCCCGATATCGTCAAGACACAGCCCTGTGCCAGGTTGGAGTGCTGGATAGGTAGGCCTACTTAACCTTCCACCCAGGTTTAAAGGGAATCATTTATGTATCTCATGGTGGAATCTCGATAATTGTTCTTAGAGTGCACTTCAGTGTGATTTATTATGCATCCCTGTGAAATTCTGTTTATCTACTGAAGATTTGATGGTTTAAATCAAGTGGTTCTTTTTCTGGGAAAACCAACATGGTTTTTCTAAATTCTATTTATTTACGCTCTGAAATTGGTTTTAATTTATGTAAGTATAAGGTTTATTATATGATGCAAACACCTCAACCCAATCTAAGCTGAGATACAACTCAACTCTGATCCCAAAACATAATAAATAACTGGACATGCTGTAGGGTTCGGCTTAAGAATATATTTTATGTCCCAGTCCAATGATGGTGGGGGCAGAAAAAGATATGTTGTTTGGCTTTCATTCAATGAAATAAAAATCGAATCAAGAAAAGAGCGGAATGGGGAAGGCTGCGAAAAAGAATTAGAGGGACAAGTTATAATTTTTAAAACAAAAAACATTGAATAAAAAACATGTTTTTTTTATTTTTAGGAAACAATGCTTTTGCCTGTCAAATTCTTATCGACAAATTCCTTTTGTCTGAATATTTGGAACAATCTGAAAGAAAAGGTAGAACCCTCTACAGGAAACAATCCAGCAAAAGCTAAAAAACATTTTGAGGCAAGCGGACATGGCATTGTCAACAGCACATTTTGCTGCCATTCTTTTAGACCACTGATACTGTGGTAGATGTCTTAGTGAATAACAAAAACAGGAGGTGAAAAACTTTCTTCAATCAGTAGATAAAAAAATTCTGCTATGAAGTTCTTGGTGAAAAACCCCCATTTCCTAGCTATAAGTTGGAATCCGAATCCCTACTTGTTGATCCAATTATTTGGTTTGTGCCAACATTGAT
This sequence comes from Octonoba sinensis, assembly GCA_038502835.1. Taxonomy (NCBI): domain Eukaryota; kingdom Metazoa; phylum Arthropoda; class Arachnida; order Araneae; family Uloboridae; genus Octonoba; species Octonoba sinensis. The sequence goes on from CM076599.1 coordinate 181,073,394, forward strand.
TTGGAAACATAATTAAGGGATCATTCATAAATGATATCACGCTCCTAAGGGGGAGGGGGTACGAGAAATTGCTACTAAGTGGGACAAGGGGAGAGGAGGGGTTAACAAGGGGGGGGAATGTGACAGCATGCTTATAGAACATAGCGTGACATGTGACAAAGGAAGGTACGGGGTTTGTTGAAGTGTGACATTTTGTGACAAAGTGGGGTCAAATATATCGGGAAAAAGCGCGACATCATTTATGAATGGTCCCTAAGGGAAAAGATGTCCCTAATATCATTGCTATACCAACTACTCCTGGATTGGAGAGAATTGTCTCTACTTTTGGCCTTATTCAGTCAAATAGATTAGGCACAGAAAAAGCTTGCAAGTTAATTTCATCTTTAAATTTTTAAATCAAAAGAAATTATAAAAAATTTCAAAGTATATAAATTCTTATACACCAAGGCAAAGTTAATAACATCAAGCTAATTTGTGCTTAATAGGTAACTCATAATTTATTTCACACTGCATTTCTTTCTAACCTAAGGTCACGATTATTATTTTAAATTCAACATGCATACTTTTCCAAAAATCTCGTGTTAGGGTCAGAATTATTTTTGTACTGTTTTATTTAACTTTATTTGTCATGGAAGTTTGTTTTGCAGTTTTGGACCAATGTTAATGCGTGAATTATCTCCAAACTTTGCAGACAAGTTAATCATCTTAGACGACAATACATTCTTCCATCCAAATGATAATTTACACTTCTGGCCATTAAAATTGCTACGCAGACGTGAAATTTAAAACTACATTAAGAAGATGCTGTAATATGCAAATGAATTTCTCAGTTTCTATTCACCCAAATTTCTTGAACGTTTAATCATTTGGTATTTCTACCGTAATATGTGTCCAATAAATATCATTTTGTTATCTGCATTTCTTCCTGGTGTAGCAATTTTAATGGCCAGTTGTGTATTATAATGTTAATTAGGAAAGAAATGAATAATTTTGGCTCTGAGGAAATGATGCGAATTATTATTCATCGAGTGGCAACGGTAGCTTTGTTTGGATAATGGGTACTTACGTAGTATCGCAACCATATGGCGAGATTGGCGACTTGTCTACTTACTTATGGTTGCTATAAACGCCTTAGATAGGTACAAAATCCGAGATGCCAATCTGGCGCGTCATCCCCGAATTTTGGCATGGTTGCGATAGTACGTAAGTACCGGATAATGCAAAAAGTTTTGAATTTTTTTTAAGTAAAACCACGTCACTCGAAGCATTTTTTTTACCTATTTCTTTTCTTGTTCCAAACCATCCATGCGTCCCCGAGCAAATATATTTAAATGTTGCAGTGAACATGAAATATTAGTTTCATAAAATTGATGTTGTGATGAGTGAATAATCTGTGCTCCACCTGTTCGATCAGACCCTTCCTCCCTGCTGCCCCAGAAGGCGCTGGATGCCATCGCTGCCGCCCTGCAGAAGCAGTACGAGAAGTGGCAGCCCCGTGCCAGGTACAAGCACTGCCTGGACCCAACTGTTGATGAGGTCAAGAGGCTCTGCACCTCCCTCAGGAGGAACGCCAAGGTGGGTGCCCCCTCCTTTATCTTTGCTTTGAAGAAAGAATGCCGTGGCAGACATGACAAAAGACGTGTAGAATTAACCGAAAGTAATATGCTCGCTGTTCGGCGAAATTGTCACAGGATGGTTCTTTGCCACTTATTTTTCTTACAATGTTTTGTGGCAGGGTTTGTTGATTTAAATCAAGTGATTTTTTTTTTGTTTTCAAAAAAAATCATTGATTTTGCAATGTTAGAAAGTGTTGTAAAAATGAAAAATGTTGCAATGACAACCACTGATTTAAACAAAACATCCTAGGTCCATCTGTCTGTGTGCATAACATATTTCATAAGTTTAAAACTAGCTACTATTTTTTAATTTTACAATATTACTCTTATTCTTCCAGCATCTTAACAGCAAAGCATCATTCATTCAAATTAGAATTCATAATAATCATGAACCATTCTGTGTTTTTTAATCTTAAAAATAGTAATCTTAAAGCAGCAATTGTTAGAATCTAGAATATGTATCTTTAAAGCTTCACTCATGTTCCCTAATAGCTTAAAGATTTTTTTCCTTCTAAAATATTTTTTTTTATCATAGAAGTTTTCAATAAAGGTATTTGATTAAAAAAAAAGTTTCAGTTTTTGGTCATGGTGTGAGCATATGATTTTACTAAATGGGTAAAAATGTTTCAGGCTTTTTCATTTACAAAATAGAAAGATGATTAAAGTACACTCAATGTAAACACACAATTGTTACTTTTTTCCAGGTTTCAACATCAAAATAATTCAGATTAAATGTGTTTGTATTAAAATTTGTTTATCATTATTATTTTAAAATATTTATTGCTGTGAAAATAGCTTAACGTGTGTTTTTGCATATTGATTAACATGCCGTATTGTTTCTATGAATGTAACATAATGAATATCCAAAATATTTAAGGTCTTTTTTTAAAAAAATTTTAAAAGAATCCAATTTAAATTTTAAAAAATCAGATTTTTTTTAAATAAAAGAAAAATAATTAACCCTGTTTCGTGGTCCTATCGGAATGGTAAATATTTTTTAAAGGATTTGAAAAAAGTGGTTATCTGACACTAATCAGATGCTGGAAAACTTTTATTGCCAATATTTCATTTTGAACTGCGCTGCAGACATTCGTGCTTATCCTGGCTAGCAGGTCAAAAAGTTGCTTTGCTCTTTCCGAGTGGACACATTTTCACACCAGGGCACGTTTCATTTCAAGTATTTCGGTGTTCAGCCATAATTATGCTGAAATGTCTCGATTCCAAAAATTGCTTACGTTCATTTAAAATGTATGCAAAACGTAAAGGTATATACGCATGTCACACACTCTGCATTATGTTTCAAACGTCCTTACAACTCTTTCCACACCTTCCTAGTCCTGAGTGATCTCTTGTGAAAAACATTTAGTTTGAAAGATATGAAAAAACATTAAAAATTTTGGAATTGAATAATATATTTTTTTAACCTTTTAATCTCTACACCCTATGCTTTTCAATTTTAATGTGTAAAATGTCATGGGCCAGTGTTTGAAATAGCATGCGTGAGAAGAAATGGAATCCTGACTAAAAGAATGCTTCGACGCGCATTCGATATTTGCAAAATTGTCCGTATATTTTTCAGTTTTACGAAAGCCTGGTATTGTTCCAAAAGGATGTTGCCACGAGGACAGACCGGTCATTTCAAAATTTATCACGGGGATTGGGAGGATCAAAGGTGTGATATATTCAATGTACGCAATATGGAAAAACAACAAAATAGGTACACGTGTAAGAGTACATTATATTCTACGTTTCGCCATGTGGGGACAATGAACCTCTCGAATGAAAGGCCTGCATGAGACTCTTTCAATGCATTTGATTGTATTGTACTCTTCTAACATTGTTTTTTTCTTCCATTTCGCGGAATAATTCGTAGTGTAAATTCGTAGATTTTCCCACACAAATCTCATTATATAAAACGTGAAACTTACTGATATAATTTACAGAAAATGTCCGTTTCTTTGCAGGATGAGCGGGTTTTGTTCCACTACAACGGACACGGAGTCCCTAAACCTACGGCCAACGGAGAAATCTGGGTCTTCAATAAGGTGAGTCTCTCTCTTTTGCATTTCCCGAAAACTCCCAAAATTCATGGTTTTCTTCCGAGGGCCCTAAAAAATCCTGAGTTGCTGTCAACTGCTCATTTTTTCCTTCTGCTCCGGCCCGCCATTTCAAAGGGTATACATATATATTTTATTAAAAAAACAACAAAATATATGTACATACATATTGATACATTATACTTCCCAAGGGGGGGGGGGGAGGACAATTTATCCCTAAATGACAAGCCCACTTCTACTCCTTAAAAAGAGGTGTTTTCTTGAATAATTGCTAAAGCAAGGTGGCCAAAGAGCCGGAAAATTAGGGAAATGTGTGAAAATTTTAAAGCTTGGGAAAAATTGGATTTTTCTTTTTTTTTTTATAAAAAATTTTTCTTTTTCGAATTTACAACTAGTTTTTTTTCTGTTGTAGTTTTTTTTATTCAGTAGTTATTGACAGGGTTGTTTGGTTTAAACCAAATGGTTTTTTTTTAAAAAACCACTTGGTTTAAACCAAATCTTTTTTCATTAATTTTGCACATCAATAAAAATTGCGAAATCCAATTTATGCAGAAATTACAAGCACAGCACTGGATAATTGATGGGCCATTATCCCTTCAAAAGGACCCACTATTTTGCTAAGAAATAATTCGAAGCTAATACAATTCTTTTAAAGAATAGCAGAGATTTATTTATGTAAACATCACAATAACTGATTCAAAAATACAACATTAAAAAAAAATATCACCTAGAGCCATAATAAAATAAAGTTGACTAGATTTTTATATTTTACGAAAAACTTAACTATCGGGCATTTCACACAAAGTCGGTGCAGCTCAAGAAACAACTATCCCTAATAAAAATGCCCTTGAGGTATATGATCCATCTCACCGGGTAAAAGCGTCAACTTCCCGCTCGCCCTCTGAGCGAACGTAGCAAAGGAAGTCCTAAAAGTGATTGAGAGAGAGAAACAAGCGAGCACTACGCTTAAATACCGGAGGGTGATCTGCGTATAGCTACTCACCGCTGAGCACGTGTACGCACATGCATCAATGACACGTGAAGGGCATTCGAGAATCTTCTCGATCGGGAAAACGGTAACGCCCCCAAGTGGCAGATTTAACCAACTAATCAGTTTGGGAAAAAATTGAGCGTCGGGAGGTACGTCGCAACTTGGCCGACTTTTACCGTTTACAATATTAAAAGCTTAAACCTAAATAAAGAAGTAAGTTAAGGTATCCGTACACCTTTAAAACGTGATTTTTGACTAGAATATCGATTTTTCAATTTTGCTTTAATACAAAACTTTAAACTTTTAGCTTTCTAAAACAGTTTTAATTTTGTTTCTATCGTACTTGGAAGTGACGTTACAGCTATTTTAAATGTGGAATGACATCAACTTTCATGACCGGAAGTACAGGTTTAAGTACCGGAAGTGCAGTTTTAGGCTTGTTTATTTTATAGTCTGCTAAAAAATACATGCTGAAACGATTAAAAAATAAATTAAACCCAATTATTTATTAAAAGTCTGAACTTCATAAATCAAGTAAACTTTTTTTTTTTAGTTTTTACTGTTTTTGCAGTAATAATTCTAATTAAAATTTATTTTCTGCATTTGCTCGAAATTGATTTTTCTGCTATTTCATCTACCGCAAAACACGATATCTCAAAAACATACGTTTCAAAGACCTTGAAATTTTACAGACTAATTCTAGATAATGTTTTTTAGGGAATAGACTATATACATGTTTGTAAGTTCAATAATTTCCAATTTTCAGGTGCATGTGGGGGGATTTTCTGGGATTTCGCATGTGTATAGGTACTACAACCACTACAGCTTTATAAATAAAGGGATTATTATCATGAGTGTAGTCTATTCCCTAGAGAAGACTATTAACATTGATCTCAAATTTACAGAACGTTAATAAATGCATTTGTTATTGACTTAACTCGTTTTGCGATACAGTGGCATTTTCCCTATATTTCGCCTATTTTTCCCCAAAAAATTTCCCTCAAATAGACGAAAAGGGAATTTATTGAGTAATACATAAGTTTTCGATCATGTATGAATAAAAAATGTAACTTTTAATTTAAAATTCAAGAAATTTCAAAAATTTGGTCTCGAAGGGTGTACGGATACCTTAATAAAAATATACTTTACTTTTGAATTAAGTGGTGAGAATTTAAAAATAACATTTCCTATCAATAATTAATGAATTTGAAAATTAACAAACTTTTTTTTAATCAGTACAAATTTTTCTCATCTCCTATCTACAGACTGCCTATGTCAGACTATTTGGGTTTTTCTAAAATTAGCTCTGAAAAATCTAATTTGAGAAAAACTCTTCTCAGTCAGTATAAAAATTAAAATGATATTGCAATTATAATTCCAGGAGTTAAAGAATATATATTAGAAACAATAACTTCATAATCACCAATTTTCAAATATATGTTACAGATAACAATTTTTAAGAGACCAAATCTTTTCATTAATTTTTCGCATTATAAAAAAATGCAAAATCCAATCCAAATCTTTTCATTTATTTTTCGCATTATAAAAAAATGCAAAATCCAATTTGTGCAGAAATTGCAAGCACAGCATTAGATAAATCATGAATTACTGAATTTGTAAAGTAACAAACTTTTTTTTTTAATCAGTGCAAATTTTTCTTTTTTCCTAAATTATTCTCTTCTTTTTAACAATATATTTATTCTTTAATCCGGAAAAATTGTATTTAAAAAAAAATATAAATGATAGTGATAATTTCTAAGTCAATGTTTCTGATTTGTATAAGTGTTATGGTGTAATCATTTGTTGATATTACTGATACTGTAAATCAACACTCATTATTTTTAATGTATCTTTCATTTTTGCTTATTTTTTATTGATTTAGTAAAATATGCTTTTGTTAAAACTCGACCCGCATAATGATTACTTCTTTAATAATTTGCTGAAAGGCCTGTATAAGTAGAGTATTATAACGTGTTAATACAGTAAAACCTGTAAAGTTGACCACCTCTCTAAGTTGACCACTTTTGGTCAGGAACGGAAAAAGCTCTATATTATTTAATGTAGGAAAACCTTTGCAATTTGACCACCTGTCTATATTGACCACCCAAGTACCAAATTTGGGTGGGAGTATTATAAAAAACACTTTGTAAGTTGGCGTGTTAATACAGTAATTACTATATTTATTTATTTATCTGTTTTTGCTAAGATAAAAAAAACTTATATAAGTTCTCCAGGATAATATTTTTGATGCTATAATGTTAGACCAGTATTTGTCTGGATGGATGAAACATCCATATAAAGTGTGCCTAAACCTCTGTGTAAGTCAACTATTCTAGAAAACTACTATGAGCCTCACTCTTTTGTTCTTTAAATAAGTTTCTTCTTTTTCCTCTATTTGATGTAGTCATTTCGAAAAATTATGTATTTTTAGGGAATCTCTACAGTCAAATAAGTAAACTAACACATTTATCTCTAACTAAGCGCTTTAGTTTTGAAGTTGTATCGGATATATTGTAAGTCATTTCAGATTACATTTATCTAATGGTATTTTAGATAATTGTTAAAAATAGCTAATTACTCATTTTAAAGTAACGTTAGTACATGATGTCATATTTTAATGAGTCACAAATGAATAAACGCATAGCGTAAGAAATGACAAAAAAAAATCTCCATCCTCTGTAAGTTGACGACTAAAGTGCTGCACCTATATAAGGCACTAAAAATTTAAGGTTTTCACTTATAGTTACTTAATTATCAATAAATTAACTATCAATAACATTTATTTACAAATAAGGATCTAAAATCTCCATGATTTTCTAAAAGTCAAATTGTTTTTCCTACCAAATGCTATTTAAACCAAAAAAACCTGGTTTAAACCTTAAAAAACCTAGTTTAAACCAAAAAAAAACGGTTTTTTTTTTTTTTTGGTTTTTTTTCTTCAAAGAAACCAGGTTTTTTTCCAACCCTGGTTATTGATTATGTATTCCCTGTCTGGGAAACCTGATTTCAAGTTGCACTAGACTAAAGAAACATCTTTGCTGTTTGTTTGTTTTGCGTTTTACATAATCTCTGTTCCAAAAAATGTGATATTTTCATCCATTACAGAAATTGCACCTGTTTCATCTCCAGATAATGAATAAACACCAATTTTAAATAAATCTTTTTTTGTCTTAATAATTCAATAGAAAATGCCAAAGCGTATGAGGTTTTCTGCATTCTGTTAAAATTAGGAATAGTTCTGAAAAATATTAAAAAAAGCACGTTTTCTTGAAAATCACAAAATCAAGCAGGGATTAAAATTTAATCTTTTATGCCATTTTTGCTTTATTTTACCTGTTTGCTGTTTTTAAGTCTTGAGTTTAAGTAAATTTTCAAAATGTGGATGATACGTTGTTTTTATGATAACTCATTAGTGTGATGAAAAAATATTGACAGCATCAGTTCATTTTGCCTTTATATACACACTTTTAAAACTTTCTTCTCTAAAAGTACTTGTTTAATTATTCATTTAGGAAATTTAATATTTTCATTATTCTTTTTATAACTCTTGCTTGCGGTTAAAAAAAATAATTGGTCCTGCAAAAGGGAAGACTTTCTCCATAGCTTTAATGGATGTGCTGCATCACGCAAGCTACCCGGAGAAGTCGGAGAATTTTACTATGCTATCAAAATTCTGGGAAAATTGGTTAATTTTTCAGGGCACTTATCAAAAATGCGACCTTTGTGCCAACACTCAAAGCACTAACACCCAATGCTACTTTTTTTGGGAGGGGGAGGATGAGTCCAATCTGAACATTTGAGATGAGCTCTTTGTTCCACTCAAAATGCAATATGTTGGAATGGAATTTATGCCCCTTGATCCAACCATTGATTTCATCATTTAATGAATTTATCCATTCTTAAGTTTTAATATTTATAAGCGACTCACATTTTATTATTGTTAGTCAGAGTTTTTCCAAATACATTTACAATACTTTGGCTAAAATTTAAGCCTTTTTTTTCTATCAAAAATCTTGATAATCAATTTTTCAGCAAGAAACTGAGTTTTTTTTTGCTTTGAAAACCATTTTGCAAAGTACCTATATTTTCTTTATCCATTTGTTTGTTCCCTTTTATGACTGGGCTGAATAATGTTCCAAAGCTTCTCAGAAAGTATCTTAAGTTGAGTCATTCCATCTGTTGTTTTAAAAAGAATATTTTGTTGAAAAATAGTAATGTAAGTATTATTGTAAATGATAATTGTTTGGAATCTGGCAACATTGTTAAGGCTAATTTTTAAAGAAACTGAGAGTCAATGTCCCAGTAATAATGAGGTTGTTTGCAGAGGTATGTTAAGTAATAATAAAATGTCTTACAACTGTGTGTTTTTTCTCACCTCACCTTAACATAAATTTTGGGGCAAATAAATGTTTTTTGATTGGTATGATACCATGGAGTTATGACTGGATTTAAAAAAAAATATCTCGGGAAAACCTGGAAAATTTTGCGGAATTTCATTCTGTTTGAATAGCAACCCTGATAGTAACGACAGCAGCATAATATCTGCTGACAGAGCTACTTTTAGCTCCATAATATGTTTCTTCTATATTTTTATATCCTAGAAAAATGTTACTATTAATCCTGACTAGGGATGTAAAATTTCCGAAAATTTTGAAACGGTGGAAAAAAAGGGAAAAATTGATTTTTTACAAGTAAAAGTGGATTTTTTAAATAATTTTCGGGATCGGAGGTGTTTTTATTGAAAAAAAAATGTGTAAAATGTTTTTTTCGTTATATCTTTGTAACTGTAGGTTGGACTCTGTAAATCATAAAATGATCTATATTTTTTCTTTATAAAATTTTATTTATTACAACTGCAATAATTAAAATATAATAAGCAAAAATAAAATAGAGTTTTGGGAATAAAAAACTCTTATCATTAGAAATTAAATTCCTTTTTTGCAGAAAGTTGCTTAGTTTTTTTTTTCTTCCAAAGTTTGTTACATGTATTTATGTGTATGTATGTATACAGGGTGCAAAGCAAAGTCCTTAGGAGGCTTTTATCTCTGCAACTGTTGGTCACAAACATATACTTCCAGTTATAAATATGTTTAAAAATTGTAAGCATTTATGATAATAGCATTTTTAAATTTTAAAAATCAATTTTGTGAAAATGACAGAAATAAACTTTTTACACAGTCCCCCAGTCTTTATAGTCATATTTAGTAAAAGTTGATGCCCAATTAACCAAGATGACACAAAATGTTTCCCTTCTGTATGACAAAAATAAACAGAGATATTTAGTTTCAATGTTTGGGATTTTTTCACGATTTTTTGGCCTGCATTAAGTGGTTGGTTAAAAATTTTCAATGAAGTATTCATTCTATTCATTGTTCAATGAATACTTCATTCAGATTTTTTTAACCGACCCTTTAATGAAGTCCAAGAAAATGGAAAGAATTCCAAGCTTTGAAATTAAATATTCCTGTCATTTTTTCTCGTACGAAAGGGAAATTTTGTGTTTTGTTATATTTAAATATAAAAAGCATTTAAAGAAAAACATTGGAATGTAACTATTATAAATTTCTGAATGTATTATTTTATACTAGAAATTTCAAAATTTTTAATTTTTCCGGGTGGAAATAAACCTTTTCGGAAAAAAAACGAAAAAAAAAAAAGGTTTCTTCCCCAAAATTTCCAGTTTTTCCCCGACCATTCCCTTCTCTAATCCCGACACATTCCTTTCTGCCACCCGCTAAACTCTCCGAAATACTATTATCTGCCGGAACTCACATCCCCCCTCTGTTTCAGACGTACACCCAGTACATCCCCCTCTCGATGTACGACCTCCAGCAGTGGATGGGGGCGCCCTCCATCTACGTGTACGACTGCTCCTGCGCGGGATTGGTCCTCGACTCCTTCAAGCAGTTCGCCAATCAGCACGAGCGAGAGTTCGAGGTGAGTTGTTTTCCTTCCCGGACCGCGCCGTTGCCACCGTGGCTCGAAATGACGCAACTGTTCCGTCATTTTAGATCTCCATACAGTCGAGCTCGGATAATTCGAAGCCGAAGGGACCACAGCTAAACTTTGAATTACAGAAGTCTAATTGTTGTAGCTTAATTTAACCCTTTATCTACCGCATTATGATCTGCAGTCATTTTTTTTACAGAAATTGTTTGTCTAGGTATTTACACTGAAAATGAAGGGATTTACATAAATAAAATGATCAATATTTAAGTATTTGTTTCTTTACAGCTGATAAGTGCCACAGAGTATTTACCCTATAAAATGAATAGCATAAACTTTTTAATCAAGATATTTCATCAAATCGTTTTCTAAGTTCTTGACTAACACATTAAAAAAATCAGTGACTTGATTCTTGAATTTTACTGCTTTTCTGGAGCGAAATTCGAAGGGAGCCATCTGAACAAAATGGAAGTTCAGAACACGGCATCGGTTTCAAAACGATCTATGTTCCCTTCCTCGCTAAAATTCTCCTTATAGAACCCTTGCTGATAAGTATCCTGAGAAAGGGGAATGTATACACTGTCCCGGCAAAGTACCATCAGAATATTGGTAAAAATGGTTGCTGGAATGGAATTTATAGAGAATGGTACTTATATGTACTGTCGGTAGATAAAGGGTTAACAGGTTTTACTGTACATGAATCTAGTTAAAGGATTAAATTAAAAGATATACGTTTTAATTATATCGTCGGAGGAAGAATCTTTCCCTCAGATCCTAGTGATAGTCGGTCAGGCTCTATAGAGTTACGTATCGGGGTCGAGCGGGGTTGCCGGGATCTCGGCTCTACTCGGTGATGCGGGGTGCCCGGCATACGCCATGCCTCAGGGGTGATTGTATTCCGGGTATAACCCGGAAATCCGGGTTTTTCATATCCTCCCGTGTTTTAAAAATCGAGTAGTACGTTTTAAAAATTGAGTAATCGAAGATCGTATTTAGTCTTAAAAATTGAAAATTTAGTGGATGGGAACAAAAATACGCCAAAAACCAATAAACATTCCCTTCGTGGCAACCCTTTGCGCAGTAAGGGTCGTAACGGCGCCAACCATCTTTGTTCCGAACACGAATGATGGCTGTATCACGTCCCACGCGCATTCGTTGTTACAGATAACCGAGTGTTGGCGCCATTGTGTAAAATTTTTTTCGTTGGCGATATTTACATTCCCGGATGTAAACGTCGCCAAAAGTGGTAAATTTTTTTTTTTTGGACTTAATTTTTTAAAAACTTAGAGTTTTTTTTTTATTTATTTAGTTATTTTTCCGACAAACATCGCAAAAAGTTGAACTCATTTTCTGAACTCCATTTTTTTTGCCTCATAACGCATTTTCTACGTCCTTTTCCGGAAATCGGCGCCGGACCTATTTTCTCAACTTCTATTTTAAAAGTGGCAGATATTTGAGAAAGAAATGAAAAAATAATAACTCTAAATAGAAGAAGTATTTCACTGCAAAAATTTGGCACAAAGTATATAGTCAGGGTAAATTCCTACTCCTGCTGTTTTACTATGAATGACAATTTATTTGCAGAAAATGAATGAATTAAATTTTGCTCAGAAGTAGGTAAGTAAAATACAGTAGAACTTGGATAATTCGAACGTCTTTAATTCGAATTTTGCTTTAATTCGAAGTTTTCGCTTGGTCCCTTGAACTTTGTATTCATTTGCTAAAATTTTTGGATAATTCGAAGCTCAACTTCTTTAATTCAAAGGTTTTCCCCATCCGAAATCGACAAAAGTCGTTGAAATACTTCTTTGCTAAAATTTTACCCTACTTGTTTGTTTGCAGCAGATGGTAGATTAGCGAGATTTCTCTCTTGCTTTCTATTGTCAAAGATTCTCCCCTTTCTTCCACCTTGGGGGTTGGGAATGTGACAACTGACCCCCCGCATTGACCCCTGAGACCGAACGTCCTTCAAGTACTCTTTTACACTTCACTGGTTAACAGTGAATCACGCCAAATCCCTCTCTCTCACTCTTCACAATGTTTCGACACGTGACTGATTATTGGTTGCTCGAATGGTCAGATCATGAGTAGAAAATATTTGTCGTCTTTGTGACGTCATGCTCATTCTGAGAGTTTTCCAGTTTATTCGTCACTTTTCCCTTTTCCACCATGAGTAAACCACGTATTCCTTACAAAACTTTAACATTTTCTGAAAAGGTCGCCGTAATTCGTGAAGTGGAAAAAGGAGTGAGAAAGAAATGGGAAATTGCCAAAGAATATGGGATAGCACCTACCACATTGTCTACGTTTTTAAAAAATAAGGACAAAATTCTGAGTGGTAAAGATCGCAAAAGGAGTAGAGATCCCAACAACCCTGAAGTAGATGAGTGTGTGCTAAAAATGGTTTAAACAAGCACGAGACAAAAAAATTCCTTTGAGTGGCCCTCTTATCAGAGCAAAAGCAGAAGAGTTTTCTGCCGGCATTGGGAACACAGATTTTAAGGCTAGCACTGGCTGGCTGGATGGCTTTAAAGAAAGAAATGGAATTTCTTTTAAGTCAGTGTGTGGTGAAAGCGGAACTGTCAATCAAGAGGCAGCAACTGCGTGGAAAACCGAACTTTTAAAAATGATTGAGGAAACACCGGCCAAAAACATCTTTAATGCTGATGAAACTGGTTTGTTTTTTAAATGCACACTAGACAAGACATTAGCTTTTAAGGGAGATCATTGCAGTGGAGGGAAAAACAGCAAAGAGCGAGTGACTTTGCTGGTTGGAGCCAACATGGACGGCACCGAAAAGCTACCTTTGTTGATGATTGGCAAGTATGCCAATCCAAGATGCTTCAAAAATGTAAAATCCAAACCACTGGAATATAAATCTAATAAGAAAGCCTGGATGACTGCGGAAATTTTTAGAGATTGGTTGCTGAAAATTGAAAAATCCTATCGAAAAAGAACCGAAAAATCATCTTGTTCATTGACAATTGCACTGCACATAATTGCGTTCCACCTATGGATTATGTAAAGGTTATTTTTTTCCCTCCAAACATGACTTCAGTGGTTCAACCTATGGATCAGGGCATCATAAAAAATTTCAAGCATTTTTACAGGTGCCTTCTTGTTCGAAATCTTTTAACGGATTCATTTAAAAATTCAGCAACAACTGTGCTAGATGCCGCGCGAATGAGTGACAATGCATGGTCACAAGTCAGACAAAAAACAATTGCAAATTGTTTTCGAAAGGCCGGATTTATAGAAAAAGATCAGGCAGCTGAGCTCAAAGAGGAAAATTTGCCCGCACCAGATTCATGGGATAGAAACATGGGTTTAACTTTCGAAGAATACGTCGATTTGGATGAAAACGTGGATGTTTGTGGAGAACTATCCGATAAAGACATTTTTCGGAGGTATTGAACAATAAGAATACCGAAGAAGACAACGACGTTGTGGAGGAGGAACAACAAGCACCACCACCAATTCCAACACCATCGGAAGCACTTGCTCATTTAGCGGAATTTCGCCGTTTCATCGAAGGGCAAACTAATGAGCGAGACTACTTTTCGTTCTTTGAATATCCTGGAAGATTTTGTTAAAATCAAAAGACTCAATTCAGCAAAGCAATCTGAAATTTCTCATTTTTTTTTTTAAACTGTAGCAGGTAATTTTTTATATGTATAATTTTACTACTTAACCAACGAATATTTCGTAAAAATAATACTCCACTTAAATACAGTAGAACTTAAATATTCCTATTTTCGTATGTATCGTTTTATCTTTTATACTATGTGCAAAATAAATATTATTTTGTTGACAAATACAGTGTTTAATTATTTTATATACATAAATGCCTTGATGTTGTTTTTGACGGAGTAAACATTATCGGCATTCGTGAGCTTTAAATTAAGCTTAAAAAAAAGAGTTTTGTAATTCGAAGTTTTGGATAATTCGAAGTTTAGCTGTGGTCCCTTCAGCTTCGAATTATCCAAGTTCTACTGTACAAATTTTGATGTCAAAAGTCATTTCAAGCATGCCGTTGTGGCGGCATGTGCGTGAAAGCTGTCGTATCATTCACGGTGCACGAGGGGTGACACCGACTCTCCGCACGAGACATGTTCGCGGTCCTCGTGTCGCAATCCTCTCACGACGTCTCTCTCTCTCTCGGAAACAGCTGCTGGTGAACAACAGCAAGAGCGGGTACGAGGGTCCCCCCCTCCCCTCCTACAAGTCGTGCATCCAGCTGGCCGCCTGCAGCGCCACCCAGATCCTGCCCATGAACCCGGACCTGCCCGCCGACCTCTTCACCTCCTGCCTCACCACTCCGGTCAACATCGCGCTCAAGTGGTGAGTGGGCCCCTTCTTCTTCCCATATCTTCCTGTCGGGTGAAGTGTGTGTGTGTTTTTTTTTAATTTGCTGCAGGGTTGCGAAAAACCCGGCCTACATGGGTTTTATGTGGTTTTTTAAAAAATTACTGGGTTTTTTTCTGGGTTTTACTGTGTTTTTTTAGGTTCTCCTTTTGATGAATACAGTCGACGCTCGATATAACGACCATCTGCGTCCCACGAAAAAAGGTCTTTGTAACGAGTGGTTGCTATAACGGGTAGAATATTCTTTGAAAAATGTACATGCATCGGTATTCAGTAGTTCCCTTAAAATTTTAATTTTAAGGGAACTTTTGGGAAATTTTAAAAAATTCCAACCAAATACTCACATTATTTTTTATCATCATTGGAATTTAAAACAAATGATCAGTGCAAAATATTTTAACAACATATTAAACAGACATTAAAGTAGAAAATTTGGGAGAAAAAATTGCATTCACGTTTCTGGAAGCAGAGCTTCTGAGCTGACATGACACCTAGTACGGTGGCTGTATCGGATCAGGCGATTCGGAAAGGTCGCTGTACCGAAAGCAAATTAACATAGAGTTCATAGGGATAAAGTTGGGACTTTTACCACGGGTCGTTATAATGTGTGGTCGCTATAAAGAGCTTCAACTGTATTTGTTTAATTAATGTTTTTTTTTTCCATGTACTTAATGCATAAAAGGAAGAATATTCTGACAAAGATAAAAAGAAAATTGACAATTGATTATTTTCAGAGGCTACTGACTCAGCCTGGTCGCAGCTTGTGACAATTGACCATCCATTTAACCCTTTTCATTGCCTATATCTTTCAATTTATAAGTAGCACAAATAAACAATTATTTTTAATAAAAAAATGACTCTATCTTTTTCATTCAATTTGTAAAAATGAAATATTAGTAGCATTATGGCAAATAGTATTTTGACTTGGAAAACTAAACCTTAGAAAGTAAAGACAGAAAAGAAAACATTTTTTTACTACAATAAGATACATTGGACGCATCAGGAGGTTGTAGCATTGTAACTTATAATGAGATTAAATTTGACATTGGTGTGTACAGTACTTGCTTTGAAGATGGGATACATTGTATTGTGAAAAATACTTGTTTTTTTATTTTTTTCATATACAACTTTGAAAAGCCCATTTTGACTGGGTCTTTTTGGGTTTTCTTAAGTGGTTTTCTTCAAAAAAAAAACCCACCTGGGTTTTATTGGTTGGGTGGGTTTTTTGCAACCCTGATTTGCTGTGCACTGAGAACCATTACTGAGGTAGTTTGACCACTAAATGAATGCTAAAGCAACATTTCATTTTTATTGAATCATAATAATTTCTCCCTCTCGATAGTGTTACGGATTCGTCCTTCTTTACACAAATGACCAACTCCTTGTACAAAGAGAGCAGTTTATTTACAAGTTACTCTTTTTGAGTTTTGTACAACAGCGCTCAGATTTATTTATCCATAATTGTAATTGCAGAAACCTTTTGTTAAGTGGTCGTCATTCTTCACACAGATGACTCGCTCCTTGTACACAGAGAGCAATTATTTTACACTATGGGCAGATTTAGGCACACAAAAATATCTCATGAAGTACACACATCACCGTAAAACCACACCAACAGTTCTTTCTATTTACTTTTCGAATACGAATGGAATCGAGCACGAAGCTTACGGCACTGACAGGCACTCTCCAAGAGACTTAACCTGAACTGAACTCCTCGCCAGGACGCCTTGAAAATATCGTGGATCAAGTGACATGCAGATTCCAGAAAATTCTAGCAAAAACTGGAATTTTCGAAAAGTCGCCGAGCTCGCTCAAATGGCAGTTTCGGTTGTAGTCACTGTTCAGTGAATGAACATTGTCAATAAACGTGTAAGGTTGTATTCATGGCAAGGTGTCAGGTAGCACATAAAAAAACAAATTGATGTAGAAACTATATGAAATATATTTTTCAAAATACAACTCCAAACTTCGTTCACTGAGGTGTGTTCGTTCTCTGGTCGGTTTGCAAACAAAATAAAAGGTGTCGGTATAATATTACCGATACTTGAAATAGCAATCTTTCTTTGTGGACAATATTACTCTTTTATGTCAATATTTCTTAAAGATATTTATTGATGAATGTTTCTATTTTATTTGTTTATGTAATTGCATTCTAAAAACTAACATTTAACTTGCATTTCTCCATCAAATAAAAAAAGGAAAAACAAGAAATACTTGAGCTCAAAATTAAGATGAATTATTTGAATCGTTTCTAAAGTTTTTTTTTTTAAAATTGCATGTCTGCGGAAAATAATCTCTGATAAACAATAACGGGAGATCTTTCTTTTTTTTTCTTTCTTTTGTAACAGCTTGGTGCAAGCTGGCCAAAAAAAGGTTTTAATTATGAAAAGTACCTAAAATTTACGAAATAATTATCTTCGAATAATTTCAGTGTTCCTTAAATGATAACTACTTTCCAATATTTACATCATGTTACCTGTATACAAAATTTACGATGATTTTTAATAACAACTACTTTAATAATGTTCCAAGTTTTATTTCTGACTTCTCAAAGTCATGAATTTGATTTTATTTGATATCATTCGTGTTTATGATTTATGTTTTTCCACCTTCCCCTATATCGTTTAAACGTTGTCAGAGAACTAACATTGTTCTGTCACAAATGCAAAAAAGTCATGTTTCAGTGAAATGTCTGCCTTTGCAAATGCAAAAAATGTACTTCATGTATGTGTTTCAAGATTACGAAGAGCATCTTCTTTGGCTCCAAAGACTGTTCTTCATGCAATTGGTTTCTTCTTTGATGTAGATGTTAACTTCTTGAACAGTCAAATTTTAGCCGTAAGAATTATTGGTAAACTTTTGTATAAATGTTCTTACTGTTTCTTAAAATTATTTATACTTGATTTCTTTTGCCTTAATCTTGAAATTTCTTATGTAAGATTTGAGCAAAGTATATTTACTTGATTTTAAAATGATATATGGCTCTAAGAAACATTGTAATGGTCAAACAATAGTTTGGGAAAATGTTTAAATCAAAGCCAAGATTTAAAAGTTTGCTGAAAAAGCAGATGTAATGATATTTATATTTTTTTACATCAAAACCCCAGGACTATACTGGCATTGTGTGGGACTGAGACAAGACAAATATTTATAAAATATCGAACAAATCGGTTCGTCATGCACTCTTTTCTTTTTTCCCCTTCTAGGTTTGTTCTTCAAAATAGCAAAAATTTGCTGCCCGAAATCACCATAGATCTTATCGATCAGTAAGTATTCGGTATTTATATTTTTGTTGAATTTAGTCCTTTGCTTCCAATGAAATCTTCGTAAAAGATCGGCGAAAGAAAATCGGCCGCTCTTCGGTGTCATTCGTAAATAATATCACAACTCGATGGGGGGAGGGGGTCCAAGAAATTGATAGTTTGGGACAAGGGGAGGGAGGGTGTAACGAGAAGTGCGCCATGACACATTTTGGGTTATATAAAAACATTTAATATCGGCAAATTAAATTGATTTCTAGAGGTTTTTCATTTTCTTAATTTGATTTAAAAGTTTTATTGATCACTTATGGGGACATCTCAAATTTATGTTAATTTTTTTCTAAATCACCTTGAAGCAGAGCACCTGAGTTAGAGTTATCACTAACATCTCGTGCCAAAATATAAACTGGTGCTTTCCAGCACTGGTGCTTTCCTTACCATTTGCCCCACTTATCTTCAAATTTTCGATTTTGTCCTTTTGCTTCCGGACGCCTCGGATGTTTACCGAAAATTTTGTGTGGAGTTTAGAAAAAGTTTCGTACATAGAAGCATCCATGGAATAAATGGGGGGGGGGGGGATGTCTTCCAGCATAGGTGAAAACTGGGAAATTTGGCTATTAGCCAGCCCAGTAGCAGAAATCGTGCAGCTCGGCTGCAAGCGCTGCGAATTTATCCTGAAGCTTGAAGATTAATTAGCCATGTTATAAACAAATTAAGTTAAATTTTGAAAATTTTTAAATTTTTAATTTTAGATTTTATTAATTTATTTATAATATTTATTTATCATCTGCATGCATTATTGTTATATGTCAATTGTTTTTAAATGCATGGTTTGCTATTTTTTATGATTTTAAATTTGGTTCCACATCATTGGGTGCCGCCGATACATTTTGACTTCTGAAACGTGTGCTGCAGATTGGTACAAAAAATTCTGCTACTGGGTTAGCCAGTGCCTGATGGACTCAGTTTTATTAGTAGCCACTTTTTAAAGTGAATAGCCGCTTTTTAAAATTGCTGATAAGAATCGGAAACTGACTCTAAAATCACTTCAAAAATAAATAACTTATTGAAATAAAACAGGAAATATGCAGATTTGATTTAGCAATGCTAAAATGTTTTAGAACTTTAAAAATTATTTTGATAGCCACTTTTTTAAATTGTTGATAAGAATTGAAAACTAATTCTAAAACCGCTTCAAGAATAAATAACTTATTGAAATAAAAGAAGACATATGCAGATTTGATTTAGCAATGTTTAGCAAAGTTTTAGAACTCATAAAATTATTTAAATATATACGGGATGCTGAAGGATTGAAACTCGAAGTATGGCACGATATTTCGAAGTATGTTCAATATTGGCGAGTTTCCAAGAAGGAAAAAACAGGGATTTTTGCTCACGGGTCAATCCATGTGAAATCATCCAGAAAAAGCGAAAAATATATACACATAAGCATATCATGTCTTAACTAGTATTCTTTTATTGCAAAACTTACTAAATGATTTTGACGAAGAACAATTAGTCACGTAGTCTAATGTTTATATTTTTCGATTATTAAAATTTTGCGTCGAAACTGCAACTTTAACTAATGCAGTTCAACGTGAAAACATTTTTTCCCCTATACCTTGTTTAAACACAAGCAAAACAATTTAAAACGGAAACAATAGTAATACATAAATTACCATTGGATTCTCTTTAAAATACTCGTTTTTTTTCTTCGTTTGACAACGAGTGACTTGGTGCTTTTAATAAAAAGATAAATTACTTGTTGTAGTAATTAAATTAAAACACGATATATTAATTCACTTCATCGCAAGTAAACAAAATAGAAAAAAAGCAAAGTTTTTACGTTAACTCTGCATTAGTTAAAGTTGAGTCTCGGACACAAAATTTGAATATTCGACAAATATAAAAATTAGACTACATGACTAATTTTTCTTCGTCAAATCATTTAGCAAGTTTAGCAATAAAAGGTTACTAGTTAAGACATGATATACTTTTGTGCTGGCTCACTACAACAAAACAAACATGGATTTTGAAATTTAACATTGATCTTTGATTTTGTTGCTTATGTGTCACTGTAAGTAAATTCATAAGCCTTGGAAGATCTTATAAACGTTTTGAAGCATTGAGTAAAATAAATAAGGCAGTATGATGACATTTAGATGTGAAAAAAGGCGGAAAGACGCGTGATTTTTTGCCCGACTTCGAGGTGCCTTATTTCTAAAACAACTTCGATATCACTTATAAAAACTTTACTACATATTTATATCTATAAAAATATTATTCCCCTAAAATTTCATTGAATTTCATTCAGTCCCTTTTTAGATATTGAGTCTCAAAGTTGGCATTTCTACACCGAAATGCCAAGTTTGGCTAATTATATAAAATAAAGGAAACCCTCCAAATGTTCCATACTGCTTCTGATGAAACTACTGTTAGAATATTTAATTCAATATTTAATTTTCATGTTTATCTATTTTAAGCCACTACTTATTATTCTATCTTACAACAACTGTACAACTCAACTCTGTTCGATTTTTTATTCTTAAGCTTGTAAGAATGTAAACAGTACAGAATGTCTTAATCTAATACTACAATTCCATCTTATTTAATCTTCTAAATAAAGTACTTTTTCAACATAAAGGATTCCAGATTTATTCCATGTCTTATAGATTATGAGACTGAAAGTCAACAGGAAACCATACCCGAAAACTTTGTTGCAGAAGAAACATGTCAATTTGAACTTGAAGAGGAGATCAATTCTTCAGCATATTTTGATTTTGAGGAAACTGAAAAAGCAAATGCAACAGATGAAGAAAGTAATGAAGATAACAATATGCTCAGAAGATCAAATAGAGCTAGAAAAGCACCAGAAAGATTAATTGAAACAATCCAAATAGCTAAGGAAGGTGAAACTCAAGAAGCAGAACCAAAAACATATGAAGCAGCGATCAAGTCTAAAGATGCTGAATCTTGGAGTAATGCAATGAAAGAGGAAATAAATTCATTAAAGGCAAGCAAAACTAGGGAATTAGCAGAACTTCCACCAAATAAAGTAGCAATAGGCAGCAAATGGGTCTTCAAGAGAAAAATTGATCAAAATGGAGATGTAGACAGATTCAAGGCCAGATTGGTTGCACAGGGATTTTTTCAAAAATTTGGCGAAGAATACGATGAAGTGTTTGCACCTGTTGTACGCCAGACTACATTTCGCACTTTGTTAGCTATTGCAGGAAAAAGGAAAATGCAAGTTAATCATTATGACATTTAGACAGCATACTTAAATGGTGATCTTCATCATGATGTATATATGAAACAGCCAAAAGGATATGAAGAACCAGGAAAGCAACATCTTGTTTGTAAACTTCAGAA